>OZ023244.1:18853591-19453591 GCA_964006365.1 Trididemnum miniatum
CATCTTTTTTGTTACAAGTGTTTTAAATTTTGCAAATTGATTTAATTCGCTATAATTTCTTCGTATTTGTTCATACCGAAAATATTTTATGTTGCGTAACAATTGCTCCCTATTTTTCCGTCATAATATCTCTATTCGATCCGTGTACCGCATCAATTTATCAGCACCTCTTGGACGAGTTAGCCTAGCCTAGTAATGTTCTCAGCTTGAGTTTACTAATAATTTCTTTTCAGTCAGTTTTGTTAATACTTAAAGTTACTTAACTAATTTAGATATATCTGAAGAGGGCCAAAAGTTGTGCCGAAAACGTTCGTGGTAAAGTGATTTCGTAAATATGTAAATAAAGAATGCATCTGATACCGGTAGTATGGTTGCTGTATCTTGCAGCTTTATGGTATAAAAAATCAACCTCTCTTCCGAACTAATATTTTGCCCGTAAAACTTTTGTTTAGCGCTTAGCTAAATGGCTTCGATTTTTGTTAGTTTAGTTAGAGCTAGCTTTGGCTCTCGCAGTTGTGCACCTGATGAGTCTGGAAGGACGAAAAAAATGATAACCGGTTACCCTTTTTCGTGCACTAAGCGGTAGTGTACACCCGGTCCATGTCGTGCTTGCATTGCTCGGTGTCGCAAACAATCACTATGACGTTACTCGTACACATATTTACATTACTTGTACAACATAGACCGGTGCTTGGTGTATCGGTAAGAGCGTCCGCTTGGTAACCGGGGACTGGGGTTTTATTCCCGGTCGGGTTATACTAAAGACTTTAAAAATAGTATTCGCAGCTTCCCGCCATGCGCTCGGCACAATCGGAAGAGCGAAGGGCTAAGTGTATGTGTTGTTCGTCTTGTATGTCCTCTAACAGCGTTCAATCATTCATGATTGATATTTGTATGGGCCACTAATCGAGAATGGCCTACACAATGAGTGCTTTGAACCCGCTGTCCCGTACCTATACCTTTACTTGTACAACACAGTAAATCACCAACAAAAGCATATTTAAAAGCCGCCAGCAGGCACTTTTATTCGTGTTTGTTTTGCTTTTGTCCAAACTTGCAGGCCTTGGTAATTATAATTAATTAATTGAACCGATCTTTTTTCTTTCCACTTTTTATATAATTTTTGATAGCACAAAATTTTTAAGTCAATTAATCAAAAAAAGAAAAGATCAACGTCATCATCGATTTTCAAAAAAAATACCAACGCATTTTATGCACGACTTAGCATGCTTTCCCCAAGGCTAATCAAAGCTGCGCTTATTGTGTGTACATAAGATACATTTTTGGCTACACAAACAGCTAAAACACAAATTTCAAAGAAAATAAGAAGTTGAATCAGCCACAGGCTATATGAGCTTGTATTGCTAAATTTTTATAATGGGACGCATATAAATCCAGTTTTATTAAAGTTGGTTTTGGCAATACACTGGCTGAACAACCGCAAAATAAAACGATTTTCTACATATTTTTTTGACATGACATCCACTCTTTGATAAGTATACATAGAAATTGAGGAAAGTTATTACCATTTTTGTAGAAGACAAAAAAATCATTTAAACTTTTATTTTTAAGAATGTTCCGATACCTAAATTTTAGTGATAATGGCATACCGGTGAAACGCCCTATTATAAGCGTTTTACTTTTAATTTAGTGGTAAAAATTCTCTCAAAACTAAAGCCAATATCCATAGATGGGTAAGTTACCGTAAAATGTTTACTGCGTTAACAAATTTCGTATCTCCATTAAAATTAATTCGTTGAACCTTGCTTCTATTAACGAAAATTAATTCGTTAATTTTTGACCTCAAATGGCATTTGTTTCACAAGAACTTTAAATTTTGGAATATTTTTGTCTGCGTAAGCAAACTTTTTCTCACTACATTTTCTGTTGATTTGATTTTACATTTTCGACCTCATTTTTATAGCTGTGTTTTTGCGCGGTTGGCAACATCGAAGTTAACCAATAAGCATTGACGAAACGTTAACGAAAGTTAACAAACACTATGCAATATTATAGTAAGAGCGAATAAGATCAGATTTGGGTCAAACCTTGAAAAAATTGTTTACCAAATGATTTTTGCATAACCGTCCTCTACTAGGTCTGAAACATCACCAAAAAAAACTTCCAAGAAAAATCTCCATAGGAAACTTTTCTACAGCGCTTCAAATTTGGACACATTTGATGACGTCATGGCCAAAAAATAAAAAAAAATCGACCCCCTGACATATTGCCCAAATTTTAAAAATCGATATTTTTCTGAACGCTTGTTATACACTGATAACATTTTTTAATCCATGGCTTCTACATACGGGGTAATGAGGCCTCTGGCGCCTCTACTGGCAGAATTTTGTTTAAAAATGGAATATTGTTTGGTGATTATATTCACTTTGGCACTTTTGAAAAATATAAATGTAAAATCGATAAGTGCGAACGTCAGCACTTAAGCACATTGTGTAGTTGCTATGATGTCACAATCAAATCATCATCCTCATTATTGATGTATTACATCATCCATAAGCGTAAGAAGCTGGAAACAGGAGGAAGTTACAAATAGCTTGAACAATATAGTCAGAGCGAATTAGAAAAAATCATTGTCAAATGAGTTTTGTGCTAATTTTTTTTTTCTGTTTCAAGCTACAGTACAGTATATTAGAACATAAATTACTAAAGACAGCGTTCATTTAGAACATAGTTTAGAAACAATTTTATGAAAATGGATAGCTCAGAAGCAGTTAGCTGCGTAGTTTGTGAGGGTGAGAAAGAACAGGAAAGATTGTCAAAATGTTTCATTGGTGGGTTCAACACATTAAAAGCTGAAGCAGATGCTTTGGGCTTGAATGATTTGTCGTCACGGGTCAACCAAAAATGGGAATCTGGCAAGGTTACGATCTATCAATCTTGCCTGCTATTATTATTACATTCACTGAGGGAAAAGAAAAAACAAGATACCAGTAAGTAATATGCTCTTATTTTACATTTGGATTTAAATTTATCCTAGTACTGGTACTGTTAAATCATTTATGAAATTTTATGCCGCTACTTCATTTTAATGGTTGTCTAAAACTTCATGCGTTTAATTGAGGGCCTCACTACAAAGTGCAAGGATTGATGCTGGACTGGAGGTTTTTGATTCAATTTTGCTATTTACTTTTTCAACATCCACTTTCAGAGCTTTTGTACGTTTTACATAGAAAGATTCAAACTTTTTCATCTCCTGCAAGTGCAAGATTCTAATCTTGGCCATAAATTTTGCAGCACCAGATACAAAGCAAAAAAGCAAAGGGATAAAATCTTCGGCAAATGATCCATCAAGCAGCAGGACTCCATTTCTTTTGTATCAAGATACCTGCATTTTGTGCAATAAAAAATGCAGCGAATACAGCAAACATCCATGTATGTTTCATCAGTGGCGGCTCGTACATAAGAGTTGCAGCACCCCCTAATTTTCTTTATGCACTTGATTTTTTTTTTCATTACCTTTTGAATTATCTGTCGCCAAATTTTTTAAATTTCTTATTTCTTTCCACGTTTTGATCATTGATGAATATAAATTTTTAAATGGAATCCCTGTTTTGTCTGCAGCTCAAGTTTTTTCGTATGCAAATGAGCCAAACGGTGACGCGACAAAGGCTATTGATGACCTTTTTGGACTCGCCGTTCAATTTTTGTATGAGCTGCTCTGTTGGCAGATCAAAGGGAATTCCGACTACCTCAGGCTCGTGGCATAACGGGACTGTTTTTTTGCCCGGCTAGGCTGCTACATCTGATCGAGTTAGTTTGTGTAAGAGCTCTATGATAGTTGATACTTGATGCAGATTTAGACTGGGCAGGCTTTCTATTTTAGACTAGGCGGACAGATATCAGTAGCCTAACTGTAGGCTACGGTAATCAGTAATGGTAGGCTACTGGTACCAGTATGGTTGCCTAGACAATTTAGACCTCTGCCAGACAGTTGATACTCTTGTGATAAGATTAGGCTAAAATTGGTTGATGGTTGCAGAAACATGTAGTGGTAACTGGATCAAGGATGCTATGGTTTGCTCGAGCAAGTGTAGGTTTGGCAGGTTTTTTAGGGAAGATTTTAGTTGCATTGAAAAAACTATTATTCTGTACAATTTTTCTTGATTTTAGGTATATGCATACCGGTACCTGGTTTATGTATTATATATATTTGGGGATCCATGCCAGGTCTCTAAAATGTTTTTAAAAAAACTTGAATTTTTGGATAATAGCCCTCAATCTACCCACATGTACGTAGAGTGCATTGTAATTTAAAAAACAAGTGAGAAAATTTGTATTGTTTTTACCAAATATACTGGTACTGTTCTGTGTTTTGTGTTACCTATCGCAGC
The DNA here is from genome assembly GCA_964006365.1 of Trididemnum miniatum. NCBI lineage: Eukaryota > Metazoa > Chordata > Ascidiacea > Aplousobranchia > Didemnidae > Trididemnum > Trididemnum miniatum. The sequence goes on from OZ023244.1 coordinate 18,857,944, forward strand.
CATACTTGAACATCAGTATAAAAGGTATTACTAGCTTGGTAACTCTTTCTATGGTTTTAGTATGAAATCATTCCTGTAAATTGTTATGCATCAGACAGTTTCTGTTATAGGCGTTGGGAATACCACAGTTAAGCAGGCTTCTCCAAATTTGTCGCTTGCTCTTGTTTTTTTTGCCACGAGCTGCCACTGTGTTTCATAGCTACGGTTGTGGCCTCGAATTGGCAGAATGTTTTGTGAAATAATCTTTTTTTTTTAGCCTTAGCCCGCAAGACATATCGAACCGTAGCAACCCTAGAAATAAAACATCGCTTGATCGAATTTGTTCGCATGCGATCGGATAGTTGGGGAATGGAAGTTTTGGGAAGGTTGCAGGGGATATCGGATTTGGTGGCAGAGGAAGCTAAATATCATATCAATTGCAAGACAAAGTTTGAATCAATGAAACACCTCACATCAACTAAAGCAGCGAAAGTAGGTCAAGTAATATATGTGGAGTATTGTGATTTGTGATAGTAAAGTTGTAGCTTTCGTGTGATTTCATTAAATGTTATTAATCTTTGCAGGGTGGCCGACCTAAGGATGAAAACAAAGAAAAGGCTTCCGCAAATTTGTGCAAATTCTTAGATGAAGAAGGAGAAAGCAGTGCATTTACCCTGGACCAGGTGTATAACAAAGGACGAAAAGATGTTATTTGCTTTCGAAGCTCATTGAACAAAATTCTGCGAGAACATTTAACCAATAAATCAGAAAACCCTGAAGACCATGCAAAAAATATTATTATATCATGCGCAAACATTTTACTCTATGAAATCGAAACAGCTACATCAGTGCTTAATACGCTTATGGAAGAGCTAAATATTGTATGCCAGGGATGGGCAATTATTTCACACGAAGGGCCAGATTTGGAAAAACTGTTGAAGCCGCGGGCAGCACGCTGATCGGAAAACAAGGTGAAGACCTTTTTTTTTTGGAGATCACGGTCCACGTACGAATGTGATCTCCAAAATAAAAGGAATTCACCTCGTTTTTTATTCCAATTTTGCACCGTTGAGGCTTATTTTTTGAAAATCACTGCCATCTATGATCTCTAAAGGAAAAAAAGGTCTTCCGCTAAATTCACGGTGAGAATTTAAGTTTGTGTAAGTGCCGGCGAGCCAGAATAAAAGGACCGGCGGGACGGACTTGGCCCGTGGGCCGTAGTTTGCCCAGGTCTGTTGTATGCCTTATGTGCCTTCACCTCATGTAAAAAATGTGCTTAAGTGCTGACGTTCGCACTTATCGATTTTACATTTATATTTTTCAAAAGTGCCAAAGTGAATATAATCACCAAACAATATTCCATTTTTAAACAAAAATTCTGCCAGTAGAGGCGCCAGAGGCCTCATTACCCCGTATGTAGAAGCCATGGATTAAAAAATGTTATCAGTGTATAACAAGCGTTCAGAAAAATATCGATTTTTAAAATTTGGGCAATATGTCAGGGGGTCGATTTTTTTTTTATTTTTTGGCCATGACGTCATCAAATGTGTCCAAATTTGAAGCGCTGTAGAAAAGTTTCCTATGGAGATTTTTCTTGGAAGTTTTTTTTTGGTGATGTTTCAGACCTAGTAGAGCAGTGCTACTCAAACGCCGGTACGCGTACCAGTGCCGGTACGCGAGCGCTTGGCTGCCGGTACGCGGTCAATTAGGAGAAATTGTAAATTGAATATAATTATTTTTAGGCAACGATAATGATCAATCTGCTTTCCCAGGTATAGACTATTTGGTGGGCCGCTACTATGCCGCTTCGTCACTAGAAATGTTATTTCGTATTTTTTATGCACTATTTCAACAAACACCGGCCGTTAGCTCAGTTGCAAAGCGCACGCTATCGGTGCGGGAGGTGTGGGGTTCAACTCCCGGGACGGTCAAATCGACACAGTGTCGTCAACGACTCGCCACCGTTGCGACGTTTCTTCGCAGCTGTGTAGCCCAGGCGCTTAGCCGCGGAGATTAGCCCCGCAACTCGTTACACGCTTCGGCGTAATACGGCGAGTATAATGAAGATTTGATTTGATTTATTTCAACAAAGTATCGCAACGTTCGATGCGAGATGATCATCCTTTTCGTGTGTTTGTGCTGTGTTCACACCACGTGCTTGACTACATCTGCTGCGTCCAGTAACGAGTAGAAAAGTGAAAAGCTCAATTGATCGGCCACACTCTGACTTCAAAACATCAGATGATTGTAGAGAGTTGAGCATATTTTTACAATCAACTAAATTATTGGAGCTATCTGCTGACGAAAGTTTGCAAAACTTTTTTGGATCAAACTTTCTTGCAAGCTTCTGTATCCAAATAAAAGCAGAATATCGATAACTGAGTGGCATGGCTATTATAACACTGCTTCCATTTCCTTTCACATATCTACAGTATGTGAAGCCGCCTTTTCTTTCATAAGATGTTTAAAGGGAAAACACAGAAACGCGTTGGATATCCAATTTTCCTTGCTCCTTTTCGAGTACAGTAGCATTGTCTTCCTTTGAACCGAAATTGGACCAGTTGGTTGCAAATAAGCAGGCGCACACTAATTCGCATCAGAATTCAAAAGACAATTAACAAAAGTGTTTGCGACTTGCTTTTACTGTGTATTTGTTACAAAAGTAACAATGACTTTGTTGTGTTTTTTTTCGTACATTGACCGGTACGCCAAATGAGGGAAGGTGCTCAGCCGGTACACGGCATAAAAAAGTTAAGAGTAGCACTGTAGTAGAGCACGGTTATACAAAAATCATTTGGTAAACAATTTTTTCCATGTTTCGTCCAACCTCGCCCTTACTAATTAATACAAGTTAATTCAGTCTGTTAATTTCCAGGAGCATTTTAACGAAATAGTTAGTTAAATGAAAAATTAGCTTTGGTACTGACGAATTAACGAAGCTGAGGTGGAATCGACCTAAAGAAACTGATCATTTATATCAAACCCGGCAATACCACAAAAGCAAATTCGGTTTACTTATAATCTTTTAATTGCACACAGTTGTGTCCATGTCCACAAAATCGTAGTTTCTACAGCGTGGGCCGGACTGAGAACAACTTTCTGAAAGCCTCCTGTTTTCAAAAGCCCACTTTTGTAGAGTACTTCTTTAGGTGCGGCTAGGATATCCCACAACTTTGCAAAAATCAGCCCTCAAAAAAAAAATTTTTACCTGATTCGAGCAAAATCCGCCGGCCGAAAGTCCACAAAGTACGAACATGGGAGCAGGCTAAATGTATCGATAGAACTCTCTTTGCAAAAATAGTTGAAATGATTTGTTCACTGCCTTGCTCAAACAAGCGTCATTTTGTGTGGGCTTTCCGCTGGTGTTAAATCATTTACACTTTTTACAGCATCCCGAAATTCGAATTTTGCATTTACTTTGTGCGTTCACTGGGCATTAAATCAATTGTGTAACGTAATAGAATGCGTGGTTTCAAACAGTTGGTTTACATTGGAATCTGCTTCAGTTTTTAGACGCAATAAGCCTTATGTCGCCTGCTTATAATAAATCGTAATAATTCTCGCTTTCGTGCATTAGGAACTGCTCTCACCGTTATTTGGAGAACCGTTGAAATGTCTTACATCTTCAAAGTCATTTTCACAACTCCAGCATCCATTTACGTCTTTGCATGAGCTGGTATTTGCCAGATAAATCTCAAAATGTCCATGAAGTATGTGCAGAGGAAATTGACTAGTTTCAACCACCAATCCACTATCTTCAAACTCAGTGTGAGAAGAGGGCCAGAAGTATATGCATTTACGGTGATCGAAAAGCTTTTTGTAAAACAGTCTAAAATGCAACAGCCAATTATGAATATTACAAGCAATACACTTAAGTACTGCTTTGTATTTGATTTATACAGTGATTATTCTACCTCTACCAAAATTACTAAAGCAATGTTTTTTGAGTATGAGCATTAAATTACAACGAATTTGTTTCTCGCTATAGCTTTAGTCTAAGCTAGTGGCACAAGTTAATAATATCAATCCACTGAACTTCAATATATTAACGCTGGACTATATTACACAGGAACTTAGACTAGACCTGTACGCAATCAGAAAAATCTGCATAGCAAGGAGTTAAATTCAAATGTTTATTCATTAAAATTTATCTGTATTTTGCGTTTCCTTCACTATTTCACACTACACGTTCAAGGTAAAGCTTTTGAATAAACAAACTAGAAAAGAAAAGTAATTCCTAGAATAACGTAATTTTTAGAAAGGAAAGTAGTTCTTTAGCTTTGTACTGCCTTGCTTACACTGTACTGCTGATGATGACAACTGAATCTATGTAGTAGAAACGTTTAGTCTTAAGAATAATTATTGTGGTTATATTTTTCCTTTTTAAACTATTTTCTTCCATATTTATTGCGTTCAATAGTAATAAATTCTTTGTTCCTTTTCAAATATTAATTTTTTGCTCAATAATTCGCTCACAGATGACCTCTCCTCAACAACTATAAAATCAACAGTCTGTAGAAAGCAGTCGAAAGTCTTAGTCGTTAAAGAGTCTAGTGGATCCTTTAGCTCGTAGAGAGCATGAAGATTAATTCTTATGTGACGTTTGTATAATCAATAATTTTTTAAGTGGGCATAATCACCTTAAATGCTCCTGTCCAGGTAAATGCCTCCAGGTGCATCTCAATGTGGCAGCATCTATGTGTTGGCAGGAACTGATTCTGGCAACTGAAAATACAAAATCATATGAAAAGAGTATGTCATATGAAAAGGGCATTTAACCTAAAACTGCAGCAGAATTTAGGCCTATCTACTTGTTTGCGGTTATATGTTATGGTAGTAAGCCTGCAAAATTTAAGCAAAACGTTCGATTTGTGCAGGTATGCAAGTCTGCGCTACAGCAATTGACTGACTCATTTTTTCATGATGCTAAGCACCTTACATCTTCGCAAATAAAGTGTAGCTGGTGGCTCAAGGCTCAGCTCCAAGACAGAAAAATTATTAACTTTCGACAAAAGACGTGCCAAGGAATGAGGCAAGGGGGCACTCCTCCTGGGTAGCACGCTGTAGGGGGAGCAGATAGGGGTAGAAGACCTGTCTTTAGGTGACATTCCTTGAAGATCTGTTTTTAGAGGAAGCCTTGGGGAGTCATTCTTAGAAACTCGGCCTGAGCAACACAAAAAGGTAGGCAGGCTCCTGCTTCCAACGCTGGACAATATCAACGAGCACTGGAAGCAAAACGAAGCTGTTTGCTTCAAAAGAAACATTAGCATTTTTGCTTCGTTAGGTTACACACTGTACCATTTATTACTGACACTGGTGCATTAAAATCTACTCCAATCAATTTTGTTTTCACATTTTGAAAGTTTTTCAACCTTTTTGATTAGGACAATAAAAACATTAATTCATCGACACACCGTAACATTTCTCACCACAGTTATTGCCTTGGATGCTGTACATTAATCAGACAAATGCAAACAATATGCTATCTTTAAATTTTGAAATTAATTTTTAGAAAGGCTTTTCTTAGATTTTTTCACCGTAGTTTTTTGTTAACCCGGCCTGCTGCTGCCAGATACTAGTTAATTACCATCAAACTTACAATGAATTGAGTTAAACTGAGTTTTATAGTGTTTACGCTGTTTTGATTCGTTTTGATAAATCAAACAGTGTTTGATGGTCAGAAAAATCGCTTAGCAAGTTTAAATTTGGAAAAAATAAATTGAATGTGTTTAAAGCTAATTCATTGGAGAAAAGGAAGCGATGAAGCTGTGAAGATGACTAGACATAACCAGCAACAAGCAGCGTAAAACATACTTTTGAAAATCGTTGGATGAAGTTATACTAAAACTACATGAACTGACATTGCAAAAGTTAGTAGGCCTATGGCCTAAGGCATAGCTTATTCTAATGTATTGACACAAGTTTTGTTTAATGATGCAAACACCAGCCCACACCAGCTCAGCATTGTATCACAAACAAGAAAAGAAACACTCATAACCAAAGTTTTCTTATTTGTATTGAAAATCTTAATAGATTACATATCTTTTTCAAATAACGTCTATTTTCAGATTATATCAATTAAAAAATTCTACAGCGATTAGAGGAGACAGCAAAGTGAGCTACGCTCTTAGAGACAGCAGCACCCAGTATGCATGTCCATAGTCCAAAGAGATGATCGAAACCGCACGTAGGCTGCGATCTGTAACCAGGTCGCGATACGGCCATACAGACCATGTCGCGACGTGTTTACAACGAATTTTCTGTTTTTATAAGTTTATTCAATAAAATTTATTAAGGTGCAAATATTGAAAAGATAAATTTTAAAGAGCATACTTCTATCAACTTATGACTGCGCGATTATGCCAGAGCACTGTACTGTAGTTTCACACTTGAAAAATATGGTTTAACGGGCAAGTCCACTGATAGCAATGGCTACGAGTTAAAAATTTGAGGTGTTGACTGACTTACAACATTACCAAATTGAAATAACTACTGGCTTCATCAAGAGAGCTCTGGCATGAAATATGTTGCTTTTAAGTTGTGCACAAAGTTACAGAGCATAATTTGTTTTATGACAAGTCGTATTCAATTGCCCGAGGTGAATAGTAATTGAAGAAATTTTAATGAGGCATATAGCACTGCCCAAAACAATTAAAATGATTAGTTTTCTGTCAACTCTTGTCAGAACCTTTAAATTGACAATGTCAGGTTAACAAGCTACATGGAAATAAACTCACATCTCATCATAACCGGCAACTTGGCAATACATTTTTCTTCTGTCTACGTGCGGTTGGCCACAGTCCTGTTTCAAGGTATATGCGTAATATCATAGCTAAGCATCAAAGGCGCATTATGGAAGTTGTTTAACTATCAATCTCTGAAAGATTTTTAGCCTGAGGTAACATGAATCAAGAAAATATTTTACTGACAACAAGCTTGAACGATCACTAACTTAGGAAGGTTATTAGTTTTAAGTTAACCAACAATTTTTATTATCCGTCTGAGTTTGACGCACCACATGTAAAGTTGAGAGAGAATAAAATAAGGCAAACTGTAACTAAAGGAAATATTAAGTAGCAATATTCACGATAACAGGCTTAATCTTGTCTATAAAAAATTTTTCAAATGTTTTAACTCAATGATTTTCTAACTGGAGACAGCCAAGCAGTTTCAGGGAGACCGCAAAGAGGTCGCGGATTTCTGATAAATTATCCCATTGAATTGTGCTTGATTGAACATCTGCGGACGTGATGACTTTTTTTTCTCTTCACTTGATTTCACGTGGAAATTTATGCGCAAAAATAAAGGACCGTGAGTGATAGAAAAAAGTCTTTGGGGACCGCAAAGTCGAAATTTTAAAAAACTTTGAGAACCACTGATTTACCTTATACATTGATCCTTACATTTTGATTCATTTACACTGCTATCGTTCAAGTAAAGGTATGTGGCAAAATGCACCAAGTCAATTCTACAAACAATTCAAATATTCAAATTATTTGCGAAAGATCCCCGAATCGTACTTTGGCCGTTATGTAGTTAATCAATTTATTCCCAATTCTTGTCTTGCTTTCCAGATTATTTCTTTATTTAGTACATTCTGATTGAACTTGGAGAATTTTTTCGGTAGCTATGAAGCAACCAGCACTAACGAAAAAACTTTCTGGTAACTGCATGGTCTGAAGATCGTGGCACTAGACCACTACTTTGAAGAAGCTAACTCACCTGGACTATCTTGCATAATTCTTATTACCGTATTTTTACTTCGAGATGGCAATCAGCTATGTGCATTGTCAAAAAAACAAACGAACATTTCCGATCTCATTAACATTTTTTTTGTAAACACAGGTTTACGCTTCAGTAACTTCAGATTATGCAAAATTCTTTCTTCCTTATCGGAGGTCCCACCCCTTTCGAAAACTTTCAAAATTTTAGCTCGACATTGATAGATTTGACTACCGGGTGTAGATTTTATGCATCTTTTCATATTGCTTTAGCCACTAAATTTTAATCCATAACCAGTGAAAACCGCGATCGTTCAATGCAACAAAAAAGTCCGTCCTTACAAAAAGGCCAAGAACCACTGATCTAACACATTGAATTTTCGGCAGCCCCAGCCTCCCCCGAAAAAATCAGTTTAATCCGCACATGCCCTCTTTTATGCTTAGTTTTGAATTATCCACTTTCAACAGCACAAGTATTTCAAACTTGATAAAAATTCAAAGCCATCACGTCGATAAAACTGCGAAAACATGGATTAGTGAGTTGATTCAAATAAACAGGACGTAACAACTTACAACTTCAAATCAAAGCAACTGCAGAAATACTCATGGGACGGATAACTTCATCATTTTACAAAAAACCTTAAAACGTAACGAAGCAGAAGACAGAAGGACAGCGGAAAAAGTCACTCCGACTTTTCGGGTCGAGTTCCTGGGTAACTTCCATAAACATTGCGGGATTAATTCAAACCCACTTCGGAGCTCATAGATAAACGATCAACTTGTCTCAGCTTCTAATACTGCAGCTAGCTGTGCCTGTTTTAAATAGTTGTGTCGCCAGCGTGTCCGAGTGGTTTGGAGCGTCGTTTTTATGAAGGCCGCGATCGAAAGGTTGATGGTTCAACTCCCATCCAAGCCTCGTTGTTGCGTCCTTGGATAAGATGCTTTACGATAATTGTCTCTGCTTGGTGGAATCTTGCAAGGAGTAAATTAAAGAAGTCAGAAGCAAAACTCAACCGGAAAACTTTGATAACAAAGACAACTCCTGAGCGAGTTTGGATTCGTCCTACGCATAGCGCCTCCGCCGTTTTCTCGCAACAAGAGAATAAAAATGAATAAATCAGAAATTCCTTAACGCAAACAAATCCTTGAGTGAGTTTGAATATATTGTGTTGCGGCTGTTGCCTCTTATCCGAGCGTTGTTTTTTTTGCTCAAACGTCAACGTTACAGTAATTCGAGAAAAAAGAATTTACTATTTAAGTGTAATAAATCAACCTAGTCTTCTGCGCATTTTCGGCCCTGCTTAGAACTTCAAATCAAATTCATTTCCTGGCTTAAACTATAGTAATCGGCCTGTTCACAACTCTGGAGCAGAACGCTTAAACCTCAAATCTTTTTACCGATACCATCAATCGTGTGCTACATCGGCGTGTAAAACCTTGTTTTTTTCTGGCTGCGTTTACGCACGCTTTTTTCACTTTTTTGTTACAGTAACAAAAAAATGTAGAACCATGCAATGAGCAATTAAGCTCCTTGATTATTCAAATCTTGAAAAGTTTGAACTTTAAGCGGAAATATGTTTGTTCAATAAACCGTTACCGCTATCTCACTAAGGCATTAAGAAAAACGTTTGAAAACATTTACGTTGAATTATGGCGAACTGTTGTTACGGTTTGGTGCAACTATCGGGCTATGGCTAAAAGCTAAAAGCTACATAACAGCACAACAGTTTCAGGGCAGAAGTGCATTATAAAATATCTTCGTACATAATTATCAAATCAAATATTCATTAAAAAAATCAAGTCTTCATTCTACTAGCGGTATTACGCCAAAGCGTGTAACGAGTGGCGGGGCCCATATTTACGTAATGCACCCAACATTAGCAGAACCTCACATTCCTATTCTATTTGCCTATCTTTACGAACCCGATTGTTAACCGCATTTCACAAGCAAACCCTCGACGAGAATCGAACCCAATGCTAGTGCAGCGCTTCCCTATGCACAATGCGCTCCAAGTCACCGACCTATGAATAGTCGCAGCAATCCCGCAAAAAATGGCCTTTGTAAACCCACGCTTTGTCAAAAAAAGCAAGGTTCTGCTGGTGTTGGGTACATTACATAAAATTGCTGGCGGGGCCCATTACAGCGGCTTAGCGCCTGGCAACACAGTTAAGAAACGTCGCAGCGGTGGAGAGTCGTTGACGATACTGCGTCTGATATGACCGACCCGGGAATCGAACCTACACCTACCGCACCGATAACAATTTCTTAAGAACTGAGCTAAAATTATGTAACTGAAAAATGTGAACACCGTGTTGCTTTTTCTACTGCAGTGAAGTAAAAGGTCGAAAACTTGTTCATGAATTGCTTTTGGCTCTCATTTAAATTTTTAAAAGCTTTAGAAACAGATTGAGTTTGTTTTGCATCACAAATATCGGGAAAATATTAAATTTTTCGAAGAATATCATCAACTATTTGTGTAAATACTTCAGACTCCTGGAAAAGTTGGTTTGAAAAAAAAAACGTTAGAGGAATTTCAAATTAGCGAACAGAAATTAAACAGTAAAAATGGAAAGTGCGTTATGCTGTATGCTAGTCAGCCACATGGTATATATCGGCACACGTCAGAAGCGATAGGCTTAGCTTTGAATCGAACCCGTAATGTTGGATCTGGAACCTTTGGTGATATTAATGTAGCTGTGATGTGGATTTTCAATGTAAACTTTTATTTGAAAATATTAAATGTAATAGGACTTGTAATAAACACCTTAGCCGCAAAATACGCGGCCGATTAATGTACTTGCAGTGGCTTAGCGAGAAATTTCAAAAGGCCATAAAGTGCAAAACACAAAAGAATCGGGTATATTTCACCCATTTAGCAACATTTGATCTTTTTTTCTCAAAAACGAAGACAAGGTCAGAAGGGGGGCATGGCACCTTCTCTCCAAAATAAGCTTCTTCATACTGATTTGATTTTGATTTTATTTCTTTGTTTTTATCCTCCTGTCATGAGAAAGCGAAGGAGGCGCTGTACATAGGACGAATCCAGACTCGCTTAGGAGTTGCCCATGTTTCCGAGTTTTCCGCTGGAATTTTTGCTTCTGACTTGGTAAGTATGATTATTTAATCCGGGCTAAAAGCGACAAAAAAACGCTGCAACTGTTTCAAGAATTGGGGAAGGCATCTTTCTAAAAGCTGGTTTCACAAAGCAAAGCAAGTTTTTTTAAAAAATAACAAAAACACGTGATTCATCCAATAAGTTCCAAAAAAACACTATTTTTGAACGAGATGTCACCACGAAGGATGCTCAACTCACCACGTGACGTCACGTAGTTTTGTGTTTGATTTTTGCCACATTTGACTTTTTGCCAAGGACAAAAAATAAACGCAAAGAAATTAAATCGAAATTTTAGTAGAAACCCATTTTGAAATTGAAAACTTAAAAAACCCATGGGCGTTTTAGATAGTCCTAAATTGGTGCTTGTCGACTTGTTTAGGAGCTGCGTGCTGCCCCAAACCCCTATAAACATTTCAACAAAATTTATGAGCTCCTTTATAAAAAACATGTTGTAATGGCTGTTGGCTGACATTAAACTGTCGTACATGTAACTTACCATATTCTGCATATATTTGAATTCGGATTTACGAACCCCTTTAAGTACTTTCGAGGAGACTTAGGGATTTAAAAATCAGGGAAAAAAGATTCAAAAATTAAGTTAAAAGCAAAGACAAAAGTTTGTAAAAGCAAAAAGCAAGCAAGAGATGTTGAGAATATTTTAAAGACGAAGCACAAACGTCTCACAGCACTCAAAGTAAGCTATCAAAATGACAGGCAAAGTGATGTGGCGCGATATGCTGGTAAGTTTACAGAATTGTGCGTCAGACCGACGTAACCACATACTTTTAAACTATTTTTGCTCGGCACAAGTCGAAACATAATGACAAAATATGTAAATATTTTTAACGTGTATCAGAATATTTTCATTTTTTTCCATGAAAAAAGGGTCAAAGCGTTGCAAACGCGTGGAGGAAAATGTATCACAGCACGTTTGAGTTCTCTGCATCTTTACTAACACTTACCTTGCGTCGCTTGACACATCACCAACGTTAGAAACAAAGGTAGTCGAACAATCCACCAAGTGTATTCCATGTTGCAACCAATCACGTTTTCTTTACCATTGCGTAGTTTTATCAACAACAAAGCTCACACAGTTAATTTCTTCCAAAAGCTAAAATCTATCGACCTGAAACGTCAACGAAGAGAAGTTGGTTTGCCTCAGACCAGGGCTGGAGAGTCGCAACCACTTTTAATCGAGTTTGAGTTCACAAAATATTTGCAAGTCGAGTTAGAGTTTAAGTTTTCCATTTTCGATTTTGCGAGTTCAAGCTTGAGTTCGAGTTCAGCAGTTTTTACCGACTTTATCCCCAGTTTAAGTTGTTTTTTCAGGTTAAGGCTATGTTCAGGTGATTTTTGTAAAGTTTAAAGTAAGCTCAAAACTTAATCAACTTCTTTGGAGAACGAGTTCGAGTTCAGGGTGTTTTGTTTTTCGAGTTCAAGTTTGAGTTCGAGTCCGGCAAAAAAGATTGAGTTCGAGTAGGCAGCCCTGCTTCAAACCAGAGGACAGAACCAAAAGTTTGGGCGTACATCAAAAGAATAGCTCAGTGAGCTTGCTCTTCTCGAGTTTCCAGCAGCAATGTTTGCAATTGGATCTTGTCTTAAATCAACCCCGGGATTGCCAAGGCAATCAAAATTCAAATCTTCATCATGCTCGAGGAATTACGCCGAAGCGCGCAACGAGCGGGTAGACTCAACTCCGGGGCTTGGCGCCTGGGCAACAAAGTTACGAAGAAACGTCGCAGCGGGGGAGAGCCGTTGGCGACACTGTGTTCGATTTGACCAGTCCGAGAAACAAACCCCAAACCTCCCTCATGCACTGATAGCCGTATGCTTAACAACTGCGTTGACCCATCAGTATCGCCAGGCCATTCCACTTTCAATTCGCGAAGCCTAAAGCTAACAACTTTTATAACTTGGCAAATATCGCTTTGTTTAACAGCTGGTCGAATTTTGTTGAAAAGTGTAACAGAAACTTTGATACGATAATAAAACAATGGGTAACACCGGTACAGTTAGGCAAGTTTGTTCGTCTTCCGAATTAACAATCAAGTTTCAAGCCAAAGCTTGACCTTCTTGATTTCTTTTCGAAGACATGTTTAAAAACTTGTAGAGCATTGAAATAAATGGCTTCGCATTTTTTTTTTTTTTTCGAAAATCGATTGGTCCCACCCTTTTTACATCTTCGCTTAAAGCTTATTATAGTTTCTTACACCAGCTCTAGTTTTGAAGACCATCGCTGCTAAAACGAAGAGTAATAAGTGAACTGATTCCAACCTTCGCAACCCTCTGGAATGGTAAAAATGTAGACCGTCGGCCTCAGCAATGTTTGCACTTGATCAGTAGCGGATGTGTGGCTGCGCGCCCACGACCTCCTGAAAGCTTAAAGTAGGCCTGAACTTTGACTTGACTTGCCATTATTTTTGTAATTTGGGGCCAGTATTTTCCTCTGCAACACCGTCAACAATGGCTTCCTTTCGATAAATTTTAAGAATATTTTTTTGAAAATTTGTGCGATATACAGTCTTTTGGTTTGGAAAATTTGTCAAAATTCCGTTTCTTTCATGATTTTCTTTGCTTTCAAAAACAACCGCTTTCAAACACGACCAGACTTCAAATACTTTTTTCTTGTAAAGCCCTAAGGGCATTTATGAAGTTATGACAATCCTCGGATACTTGTTGACACAAGAAAGCTTATTCCGCGCCAAAGCGAGTGTTTGCTGGAACTGAGGATTAACAACAAACAGCAGTTCGTGTTAGTTATAAAACGAAAGTTTGTTTATGGAAAAAAACTCAATTAACTTAATGTTTATCCATAACTTAAACATGTTTAGCACGTAGCTTTTCTCCCCAAAACGTAGCGCATTTTTTTAACGTTTAGCCTATTTTTTGTTTGTTATAATAACAACGGTACTTTCCCATGGTTGCACTCATGTTTTTTACGCAAACAAAAAAAGCCTTAACTACCTTGACAAAAAGATCTCATATTGATCCGAAAAAAAGTCCGAAATTAAGGATTTAATTTTGCTGTCGACTATTTTTTCGCAGTAATTAGTCTTCGTTAGATGGTTGACCAATATTAAAAACTAAATGTTTCCGCATTAAAAAACGTTATTTTCCTACCAAAAATTGAATACTTAAACCGACAAGCATTCCTTTCTTTAATCGAATCCAACTCGGTTTCAGCGAAACAGCTTTGATGTCTCAATCTTCTACGAATTTTCGAAGCGAATCATATACTTAGAATTGTGCATTTTGATAGTGTGGCTAATATTGTTGATACCAAAAAATCAAACCATCATCATACTCACGGTAATACGCCGAAGCGTGTAACGAGTGGCGGGTACAACAACAACTACAACTTTTATTGTGCTTACTTAACTGCGCAGTAATGAATAATCGCAGTTAATAAGTTTCAAACAATTTTTCAACTCGGTGGCTTAGTGCCCGGGCAACAAAACTCCGAAGAACGTCACGGTGGTGACAAGCCATTGGCGACACTGCGTTCGATTGTACCGATCCGGGAATCGAACACACACTTTTCGCAAATATAGCAACGTTTTAACAACTGAGCTAACTGGCTGGATTTGCTGACGCAAAACGATTTCGGTTCTAAATAGTAACCACCATTCCGACTCAAAATTTTCGACTAAGCCTATTTTATACGCGGCCGTTAATTAATGATAAATTGCTTAGAGAAGTTTCACGCTATGACGATCTTAAAGCCTCTACCACATTTCAGTTTACGGCTTTAGAAATTGCTGTTTTTATAAAAAGAAAAGTTTAGTGTTTGTTTTTAACCGATAAGATGGCGAGACCATTTTCAAAAATAGCTTACGGAAGAAAAATAAAGACCGGCAACTCCTAAAACTGGACATTTCAAAACCAAAGATTTAGCTGTAAATGCAAAAATGCAAGTCAGTAAATGTCACGAGCAGTAAATGCAAGGCAGCATACAACTGTAAGGTTTGAAGGTTAAGAAATCACTGCGGCTTTGTTTTTTATTTTTAATCTTTAACATACCAAGAGGGATCCCATACAGGGACCCCAGAAGTGTATTTTTTTGTCTTACGACTTATTTATAGTAGCAATTTTTCTCCTCATCCTTGTATTTGTCATAAATTCAAGCGAGTTTAACATAATGTAACAAAACTTGAAATATTGTTTAAAACATAAAGAAAAAACAACATAACGTTAGCTGGTCCTGATGGGACCCCCTTGGTGTAGGCTATTAGATTACAATTGCTAAACGCTACTTAACTTATTTTTCAGACGTTTAGAAGTAAATTTTATAAGAATGGTTGTGCCTTTGAAATAAGTTCAGCAACACACAAATTTAGTTTAAAGTAATTTATCTTATTTAACAAACCAGATAGGCTAAGCAATAAAAATGATGGGTACTTTGAGGACCCCATCTTGGTAAATTACGTTGGTGAGCTAGGCTTGGTATTTCAAAGGTTAGGCTACTTTTCTCCCATATTTACTTCATTGCATTTTCAAAAAAAAACATCAATAAAATTAAACTTTTAGTTTCACAATTATTTCTTAACTTATATATTTTAAAATTTACAGTATATTTATCAAATTTGTTGAAGCTAATTTTCGCATAAAAACGTCAGTGCAGACGTGGAAAGCAGCGTTGTAATTATATTGGTATTTGTTGTACTTAGCTGCATATTTATCCTTCCATTGACTCGACCATCTGAGCCGTCAAAGCAAAACATAGGCTAAACGCAGGAAAAAATGAGTTCATTGAGATAGCAAACATGCTTCCGCATAAAAATTATAAACATCTGTCACCAAGCTTTTCTGCTTCGCGGTTTTACTCTCATAGCTGCTGCAACTGCAGAACAAACTTTTCAAAAAGGCCTTGAACTTTATTACCGTAGAAGAATTTACTGGCTTTGCACACTGTTATTTGACCTCTGTAGTATTGCCGTAATGATTTCTCACCTAAGTTAAAACAGAAAATTTTGAAGAAATTGTTGAAAAACAACTTCAAATTTGACGCGTTAGTGGAATCACACTTTGAGGACTACCTCACCTTAATGAAATTCTGATCGTCATGTGAACAGACTGATCGGAAAAGACACAGGACATCACTGCTATTAGTACTCGACTGAAGTGGAATAAAAAACGCGCGGCAATGCACTGTTTCGACTTTACGGGTCTCATCAGGTGCGTGGAAATCATGCAACCTCGTCACCGAGATCCACGAAGTGTCATCTCAATGTCAAAATCAATTTAAGAGTGACAGCAGTTGTACCTGTGCCCTCATTATGGCACTTTAATTAACAGTTTAATTAAATTTCGAAGTTTTGTTGATGTAAATTCTACTACTCATTTTATCATACTTCGTTTGTTGGTGTCGAAGATGAGGGTAAAGGCACAACTGCTGTCACTCTTTAAAATTGATTTTGGCATTGAGATGACACTTCGTGGATTTAGTGACAGGGTTGCATAATTTCCACACACCTGATAAGACCCATAAGGTCGAAACAGTGCATTGTCGCGCGTTTTTTGTATATACGTGTATTGTTTATGCCGAGTAATCTATGTTTCGCAAAAGTATAGAGACTGATATGAATTTCGTTTTGTTTGCTCACGTTTTCTTTGCTCACCATCAACAACATGCAAACATACATGCACAGCACGAAGCGGTTCATTTAAATTTGGAGCAGGCATGTGGTTCCTGTTTACACGTGTTCAATCTGTCGTGCGGGAAAAACTGAAAGTCAAAAACTATCCAGTTTAAGTCTAGATATCCAAATTTATCATATTCCAAAAAAAAACATGGGTTAATTGTGTTTTATTGGCTGCATAATTATTTCGACGAAAAACAATAAGACCCATCGTAGATTGATAATCTATAAACGTGTGCAAAACGGATACCGGTAGTTTTGAAAATACTGCTGCGTCTGCGAGACCCCTTGTACAGGCTAGGGGGGGTAGACCTCGCACTTAACTCTATCATACCAATTTTCCTGAAACAATCGTCCCTTTTTATTATCCGTCAGTTTTTAAAAGACTAAGCGCGTAAGCTGCAAACTTCGTGACTACCATCAAAACTTTTGGCAATACAACCTCTTAAAATTTTATGTTAAAGTAACAACAGATCGCTTTTTCGTTACTTTTGAAAACGCTTTGCAAAACTTGTGTATCTGCTGCAAGTTTAAGCTGATTTTCTGCCCGGTTTTTTTCACGCATGGTTTGTTTAATTTTTAGAAAAATTATTTTGCATTTTTGTATTTTGTGTGTATTTATCCTCCTATCACGAGAAAGCGATCAAGCGCTGCAACGAGCTCGCTCAGGAGTTGCTAACCATCTGTCTACCACACCAAGATGGGGGAATCCCGTTTATTGCCTTTCCCAACGGCACAACAAGTAAACTTGCCGGCTTCTTCTTCACATTGTCCCTCTAATGCTAAGCGTCAAGCAGGGAAGCTGTGAATACCAATTTTAAAGTCATTGGTTTGACCCGACTCGGAATCAGACCCAAGTCTACAGCTACTGAGGCACACGTTTTATCCTCTCGGCCATCTGAGCTGTAAAGCCAAACAGGCTGTTTATATGGTCATGAAGATTCCAATGGTTGAAAAGCGCAGAGGATATTTAACCAGGGTCAGATTTAGAGGGATGGAGCTTAGGGGATACAGCCCTTGTTCCAAGTTATTCTGAGGGAAAGCAGTCAGAATCGGGGACAAAAATTTAAGCAAATTTGTCTGAAACGTTGTTCAAAAACCATTAAAATTGCAATTGCGCATGTAATTTTCGAAAAAATTCCCGGGAAGGATGTTCCAGACTCTCCTAAAATAATCATGTTTTCGGCAAAACTCTTCAATCGTCTTTAAACGCTAATGCTGAAATAAAGCTCGAGGCAAAGCTTTGCCAAGAGGAAAAATAATAATGCTCTGCCCTTGCTACAAAACTTGTAAAAACGGCAGAAACAATAACAGAAACTGACCAAAGGTCTTCGTTGCTCATTTTGCTTCAAATTAACTCTGCTTTTGCTTACTCTCATACACTCCAAAAAAAACTGCGTTTAAAAGTTTGTTTTTATAATTTTCCCCTTGAGGAAATTTCTGGATGCGTCCCTGAAATCAGAATTGCAAAAAGCAAAGATCCCCACCAAAAAATATACTTCCAAGCCCCCAAAAACCGTGTAGTCGAAGGAATGTGCAAACTGAGTGAATGCACAGACCTCCAGATGGTTCATCGCGCTAAAAACACAGTAATAATGTTTTTGCACAACACCTACATTCGCTGAGGAAAAAACCCTTTGAAATACCGTAGATCTGTAAGGGCGTACTCTAAAAATGTCACCCACCCAGGCGCTACTGTATACAAGGCAGCTCCTGGAGTGAGGCCACCCTGCCCTAAAATCGTTCAATATTCGACCGGTTGGCACTTAAAGTTCGTACTTAACTGTGCTGATTGGCATTAACACGCACTGCTCAAGCAATTTAAGAACCTCGGATAAATATTTAGCATCTTCTCTGAACTACATCTAAATGAAGCTAAACTGCATGTTAAGTTTACATCCGAGTACAGCACTAAAGTTAAAAATCAGCTTGATTCAGCATGATTTTGGTTTGTCCGTTTTTCAGAACGTTGTATTTATCAATTATTATTTGCACCTTCTACTTTTTTCAACTACTTTTACTGCGCACTCACAATCGTTTGACTGTCTAATAGGACTTTAAAGTAAAGTGAATCAGTAATTAATACTCTCTCTCTCTCTTCACGGTAAGAGTGATGCGACTGATAAGCCGCCAACTACGCCCGAGGCTATGAATTAACTCAGAATATACTGTTGCTGCAGAACGCGTAAAAATTGCGTAAAGTTCAGTCACATAACGCTTTTAAAATAAAAACCCATTTGAAAATTATTTTGCTTCACAAGATCGCGATTGACAACCGCAAAGTGTCTATAGAAGTTGTAATTCCTGAAATAGGTTATCAATGCTGGTTGTTCTTTGTAACTAATTTGATCGTCACCAATCAGAGAACAGAAAAAACACGGAAAAGTCAAAAAACAACTCCATATTTGACGCGTTAGTGGAATCGCACTATGAGAACTACCCCACCCTTATGAATTTCTTATCTTCCTGTTAAAAAACACATTGGAAAAGACATGGGCCGTCACTGCAATTAAGACTGGACTTGTCCATGATGATTGCACTCACTGCAAGCCTTTTTTGATAAAAAAGTGCGTTGAAATTAGTGAGCTTTTATGTGAAAACCGTAAAAATTCGTCGGCGGCTAGGAGCTACGCTTCCACACCCCCTTAGTCTCCAGCGGCTCGAGGTTTTACTTCCAGATCCCCGGTTGTGCCCCCCTTTGCTAAATTGTGGACGCGCCACTGGCCCTTACATAAAAAAAATTAATTTTGCAAGCTTAGATAGATGTTGGCTGTTTTTAAAATAGGTATTTTAGGGAGTAGACGAAAAAATTTTGCCCCCCTGTTAAAAAAATGCCTCCCCTGAGCTCAGTTTCTGGATAAGGGCCTGCATTAACGACTAATCAGTATTTTTTTCGAAACTACTTGAACATCACGCTGCAGTGTACGGGTTAGCCTGCTTGCGATTTCTGAAAACAATTGTGAAAAAAACAAAAGGGCATTACGGCATCGTAGAAAAAGAGCCGCATACACCTAAAAAGTTGAGGTCAAACGGACCAAACAGCGACATCAATTCGACTGCTGATTTCTGATCGGCAGAACTCGAGTTGAAGGGATATGCGGAGGGATGCCATTCCCCAATAAAATATTTTAGCGTAAACCATTTCCTTACAAGTGTAATGACTATCCCTTCTTACGTCTGCGTGAAAATTTGTACCATCCCCCCATAAGTGTTTTTACAAGTCAGGCACTGCTGATCGGTTTTACGATACTACAGTTTTTTG
The DNA here is from genome assembly GCA_964006365.1 of Trididemnum miniatum. Taxonomy (NCBI): domain Eukaryota; kingdom Metazoa; phylum Chordata; class Ascidiacea; order Aplousobranchia; family Didemnidae; genus Trididemnum; species Trididemnum miniatum. The sequence continues at coordinate 18,877,661 of OZ023244.1, forward strand.
ATTTCAAGTCATTGGTTAATTTTCAGAGGATTAAAGAGAGCCGCAAAAAGAATAGCTCAGAGCCGCCTGAGGGCCGCGGTGGAGAATTACTGCTATAAAGCATCGAGAAGCTAGCAAGTTAACAAGGCTACCAAGTTGCGCTGTTTTCAGCGAACGCAACCTGTCATCGTAATTTGTTGAACTTATCTCGGATGCAACTTGGAGAATTTTAGTGGTGTATTCAGCAAGAAAAATTGCTTGCTAGTATACTACCCAAAATCTAAAAACAATTCTTTGGGTTTGATAGCAGTCGAATCAACCACAACCTTCAAAAACTATTCATGATCATACTCGTAGATTGCCACACAAGTTCACACTGCACGGAGTAACCCATCTTCGCTAACGCAGTTTCTTCGCTTGTACAGTAGCTATGCTGCCGATTAAAAAGCTGCAGAGATAAGCACCATGTAGTTTGTTCATCACACGCATCAGTGTATCATGCCATTATGAAGCTTGAAGATATAATTGATACAAAGAAGATTTATTACTCCTTCTTCTCTTCGTTTGTAACTTAGCTTATCTTATGGGAATTAAGAATTCAAATGCAAAAAACATATGAAATGAAATATAATGTTTTCTTCTAAGGAAGACATAGGTAGGCAAGTTAAGCATTTTGTAATTATTTCATTGACAATCAGTTTTGTTTGCATTACTTTTTTGTTTCTCGTTTTCAAGTAGTTGTGCTCACGTTTTAATTTAGGTGCATCACAAGTATGTTTTTCCTTTATTTATTTTTTGTTGATATTCACTCTAATCGTTCAACTGGAAACTAAAGAGCTTTTCTTCTGGTGTAGTCACACTGCACGTTTCAATTTAGCTCACTTCGCGCAATACAATAGATCAGGGATTCTCAACCAGGGCCACAAAGGCAAGATTTATTGACCTGTTAACGGTGATTAACCATTATAACAGACCATCGGACAATTACTGTTGCCAAGAAATTACTAATAAAATACCGACACAAAATTTTATTGCAGAGCAGGGGACACTGGTGTTAAGAGTCTCTAGAAGAAAGCCACAAACCATAAAAGGTTGAGAACCACTGTAATAGATAACTGTGAAGGGTTAAATCAATGTTCAACTCTTTAACTTGAACAGCATTGAATTAATCAAGTTGCATCTGCAATGAGTTAAAGGTGAATAATAACTTGTAGAACTGTGCTTCCTGTAATACCGGTAGCAACCAGAATTGTTCACTTGCCTACGTTGGCGTTTTTCCATGCATGAGTGTAATGGCCCTCAAAGCATGTTTTTTATGTTTTACTTTAACTGTAAAGGTGTGACTAATTTTCGTTTCATACAGGAGATCAACGTCTATTTTGTGTTAGAATGGCTCTTTCAGCTTATTTCTTTCTTTCTTGAATTTTTGGAGCAGGAAACTTAACTGCGAACGATTTCATTGCATATGATCAAAATTATGAATTGGCTAAAGCAATTCGAACCAAATTCGTGTTGGATTAGATAGTTTGTTCAGAGAGTTTGCACATTCAGTTGCACAGAGATGGACAGTATATAATTTAGAGTAGAACAAGTACTATAGGCCGAAAACTTCACTATGGGTTCTTTGTGTGGATGTTAAACATTCGGCAATAGGCATAGGCATACATCAGCAATAAGCGCCCTTCAAATCTGCATTTGTCAAAATTGGGAGGAGGCAGTACCTCAATGCCTCCTCCTGCCTAACTTACACACTGTCCCGTAGGTTTATGTTATTGTTTACATGGTCTTTCCTTTTCCGCTAAAACCGTACTACAGTAATTGTTACACACAACACTTGTTCAATATTACAGTACAATTTTATGTATTTCATCAGTTCATGTCAATCTTGCTCTTCCTGAAGTTTGCGCAATATTTTTGTTACAAACTTTGCCACTTGTGATAAAAGCAAATATTTCAAGCTACAAATGAAATTTTACGCAATATTTACAATTAGCATGCTGTTGAAATAATGCTCAATAAACAAGGCACAAAAATACCAAACATCATTATGCAATATTAACTGATTAATAAAAATATAATAGCCAGTATATTTGCAATCATACTCACAAAGGTTTCGGTAAAAACTTATGCCATCATCAGTGTGAAACTACGTAGCACTAGGCTAGAATAACTAGCACAAGAAAGAAATTATTTTAAATACAGCATGACTATTACGTCATAAACAAAGCAGTTGGGATTTACATTAAATATAACTAAAGGGGCAAATTAAACAATTACGTGCAACTGGAGGGACTAGATTAGTTGTATGATTATTAAGTTTAAATACTGTAGCGTTAATTAAATCGTAAATAAGAAAAGAGACGTTGAATGTAAATGGAAAAAAAACACGTTACTGATTGCGATTTAGGCCTATACGAATATTGCGCGAAGTGAGCTAAATGTTAAATAGGCGGATGGGGTTGGAAGAATTATCAATATTTAATTGTGGTTAAAGATTTTGGATGAGTAGAGTTTCTTTGATGCGGAGTTTCCGGATGTTATTGCTGTGAGCTAGTATTTCGGGGGAATGAAAGTTCATCGTATGATCTGGGTTATTTTTTAAGTGTTGGGACACATCTGTTTCATTAGTAGTTAAGTTTCTTGGCATATGGTCATTGGATCTAATTTTCAGGTTTTTTTTGGTTTGTCCAATGTATGATTGTCCGTATAAGCAATTGAGTTTATACACTACTCCTGAGCTGTGTAGAAGTATTTGACGGTTCTTGTACCTGAATTTTTGGCCAATAGTTGCAGCTGTTTCACGTACCGTGACAAATTTTGATTTTTGGGAAAGTTTTTTGAATAGAAATTGCCAAATTTCTTTTTCAATTTGATGAGGCATGTCTCCGATATACGGTAGTTTTAAAATCGACAATATGGGTCTTGTTTTGTTTTTAGTATCTGGCCTTTCTTCGACTTCTGGAGTTTTTACTCTTTTATGCATTTTGTTGAAAAAAATTCGAATTTGCTGATTAAGAAATCCAGTGGGATAGTCGTTTTTCTCTGGCTTGGTAGAAATAATTTTGAAATATTCGTGGATAAGTGAATAGGAATTGCAAAGTTTGTAAGCTCTGTGCAAGAGGTTCCTCACTAAATTAATCTTATATTTCAGAGGCACAAAGCTTTGCCACTTAATGTAAAGTCCGGTATGAGTGGGTTTACGGTAAGTTTTTAAGGCTAATTTTCCATCTTGATTGCTAATCCTTAGATCCAAGAAAGCCAATTGATTGTTCTGGGCCAGTTCATAGGTAAATTGTACGCTTGGGTGAATAGAGTTAAGATGTGTGTAAAATTCGGTAATGTGGGCGCGTTCTTCAAATGTAGCAAAGCAGTCATTAACTTATCTATAAAGTTGCACAGGTTGGGTTCCGATTTTTTGGCTTTGATCAATGAGCCAATTCATGCATACGTCTGAGAGCAATGGGGCTAGTGGGGACATTGATTTGCTGCGCCATTGATTTGTTTAAAGTATCGATTGTTAAACTGTAGTGTTGCTTTTTAACAGTTTTTTTAAATTGAGAGTGGGTAAGACCATGAAACAAAGCTTTTTTGTCAGGGAATGACTTTTCCAAAATTCGGTCAATTACAAAATCAATTGGGGTATTCGTAAATAGGCTTTTAACATCGAAAGATATCGTATGATTGGGACCCGGTTTGGAGCTGAGAATGCGCGTGACAAAATCAAAAGTGTCTTTAATATTAGAGGGATGTTCACGAAGGGGAGTTAAAATTTCGCTTAGCCAAACAGCGCATTCATATGCAAAACTGTCATAGGATGCCAGAATTGGTCGATATGGGAGTACTTTCCTTGTGTATTTTTGGTAGACCATAAAGAGTCGATGTAACTGCTGCAGCGGGCTAATTTTATTATAAATTTCAGTTTGTAGTGCTCCACTCTTTTTCTGTATTTACTCTTTATGACGTAATAGTTATGCTGTATTGAAAATAATTTGTGCTTAAAATAAAATGCTTTCACTCTTTATGACGTAATAGTTATGCTGTATTTAAAATAATTTCTTTCTTGTGCTGGTTATTCTAGCGTAGTGCCTATGTACTTTCACGCTGATGATGGTACAAGTTTTTACGGAAACGTTTATGAGTATGATTGCAAATATACTGGCTATTATCTTTTTATTAAAGTTGAGTTCGAAAACTCATCTTAATGCTCCTAATAACTGATTAGTTTCGATATTCTTTTGTGTCGTGATCGTTAACTTAGTTTACAATAAAAACTTTATTATTAGATAAGAAATAATAAGATAATCCATTCAGTTACGTTCACTATTTCAATTCCATCCGGAGTAAAAACTTCATTTAGATAAGGAAAATAATATTCTAGCTGGTACGGTGAGATAAAAATTGTAACTGTGCTGCAAAGATAAGAAAGTATTGCAAGCAAAATCTGATTTTATACGATATTTTAGCAGGCAAAGAAGCAAAACGCAAAAAATGTTGCTTTCTTGCTCTCCTAAGCTTTTAAGTTGTTTTATTTTTTCGACGCTTCGCAAAACAGCAACTAAGAACATTCTCCAATAAAGTTATTATATGTTTTTTCATCTTAGTATTGCTATTTGGACCATGTTATGATGGTACATACGTTTGCCTTGCCGCAACCATTCATATCCAAGCGTAGCGATTTTACATTATTCGATGCAAACAAACGCGAAAAATACAGCAAACATTCTGCAGTCGAGCCGAGTGGTTCAGAACGTCGTTTCTACATCGCCCGTAATCGCAAGCCTGATGGTTCAACTTCCAGCGTAGCCTTGTTGAGTGCTTGAATAAGGTATTTCACGATAATTGTCACTGCTTGGTGGAATCAAACAAGCAGCATATTAAAAAAGCAAAACTCAACCGGAAAAATCCGAAGCAAAAGCAAATCATAAGCTAATTTGGATTCGACCTGTGCATAGCGCCTTCTTGACAGGAGGATAAAAAATCAAGAAATCATCATCACCATTCAAGTGTTTTGTATTTTTTTGCGTTTTGTTGCATATTTATCCTCCTATCACACGAAAGCGATCAATGCGCAATGCGAGCTCTCTTAGGAGTTGCCAGCCATCAGTCTACCACACTAAGATGGGTAATCCCGCTAAGTGCCTTTCCCAACGCACAACAAGTAATTAAACTTGCCGGCTTGTTCTTCACACTGTCCCTTCAATGCTGAGCGTCAAGCACGGAAGCAAGTAAAAAAAATAAATAAACGCAAATTTTTGTTGGCTACTTAAGTAGCCTAGATGCTTGACTATACTATATTAATTTATTGACTGAGGATCACATTGTTTTGAAAAAAAATCTATTCACCCAAAAACGAGAGACATGAGAATGGAATGTCTATTCTAAAAACGTAAATTTAATTGCAAACTAACCGGTTTCGTTCAAAAACAAAAATTTGTACGCCTAATATACAGCAATATACGCAAGTTTACACATTTCATCTCGGACGACCTCAAGAAACAAATGATAACTAACAAATATTTCATGAAAGTGTATTTTGTTTTCTCTGTGTAGGAGTGATAAAATGTAAACAAGTGAACCCGTGGAAGTAAAAAACGAGCTTCGTTTATTACAGAGCTAATGCGCCTTTCTAGTTGGCCTTCATTGACAAAATGAGCTTTATGATAGTATACTTTCGGTAGGATCCGAAAATACCCCGGTTGGGCCCTATCCCTTAATGGAAAAAGCAACAGTGCAAAAATCTAACATGTGAATCCAAGCTGCGTACTTGATATTGTACGTACAGTACTTATCACTCGGACATTTTTTTATCAAAAATAAATTACAGTAGGATAGTGGTAGAGATTCTTCTTGGTGCTAACCGCACTAGTGATGGTTGCACGTGTTTTTACGGCCAAAGCTACCGGTAAGTTTAGATTTCGAAACTACGCACAAGGCAAGCGAGAAAAAAGGTTCATCAATACTCTAACAAGTTATTAAAATTTGGTTTCGGCACAGCGATCAATTGCAGAAAACTATGCATATTTGGTAATTATAAATAAAGTAGCATTTTGGTACCGGGCGATTAGCTTAGTTGTTAAGCACACACTAACGGTGCGGAAGGTCTGGGGTTCAATTACCGGAACGGTCAAATCGGCACAGGGGCGCCAATGACTTGCCACCTTTGCAACGTTTCTTTGGAGATGTGTTGCCCCAGCGCCAAACCGCGGAGATTGACCCCGCCATTGGTTTACCACAAATACCACAAGAATAATGAAGTTATTTGTGGATTAGTAAATAATACAAAATCAGTTAATAATGTTGTTTACAAACCATTTATTGTTAAATCGATTTCGGTTAATAAACCATCTTCAGTACCTTATTCAAATAGAATCTAAGATTATATTCTGATTTTTAGGAGAATAGTGGTGATAAAATAAAGCTAAAACAAATCTGTTCTGCGTAGTCTACTGGGCTCTTATGGTCTTCTAGAAGACCAAAGTGAGGCCGTGTTCAGAAGAAGTTGGGAACTGTGTTTCAGTATTTTTTCGGTAATGATGGATTACTCACAGTACAGCAGGTCTATTTTGCAATCTCTTAATAAAGTAGAGTCGTACTTAGTACATAATCACATTGGTTTTTCACACATCCCAATTAAAGACTGACTGCAAATTATATCATTGCTTCTGCCATACATTGGAATAAACATTTCAATTTCACCACAATCTTCATCATTGCCAAGATGGTTAGATGTGCTTGATGGTTCACCAGAAAACCACAACATTTGAACATTGTCAACTACCTCGCCATTCACCCATTTCCAAACCCCTTCTTTTTCTTCATCACTCGCACCAATCCAGAAGCGGTCTATGGCAAACGCCCGAGCAAGCTCACTATGAAAAACAAAAAATGTTTTTAGGCGAAAACCTGTTAGCAGATTTCCACTACCGAAGTTTTACCAGTTAAAAACAAAACCTCTCAAAACGTAGAACAACATGCAACAGCTACGGTAACTATGAAACGCAAATTGTTCATTAAATACAAGATTATTCAATTTATGAAAAGCTTTTTGGTGGTACAGAATTTCAAAACAGATTTAAAAAGTGCCGAAAACATCTTTTAAATTTAGGTAGTCTTGAAAAAGACTGTTTAAGAACCAAACATTTTACTGCCCAAAGAAGGACCAAAGAAATGCCCTGTGTATCTACAACTACCCTGGATTGGCAATATTTCTCGTAAATTCGAAAAACAGGTAAAATCTAACGTTCAAAATTGTTTTAGAGCCGTCGATCCTCGTGTCATTTTCCAAACCAGAAAGATTCTGCCTTCAATCTATAAGGATGCTGTGCCCATCACTCATCAAAGTATGGTCGTATACCAATACGTGCGGCTGTGATTGCCGGTACGTGGGTCGCACATCCCTACGACTGCAAGATAGAATCAATCAACACATTCCAAAATCAATTAGAAATAAAGAAAATCCAACCAAAGTTCTTCCCAAACGTAACTGCAAAATTACTACTCCACTCAATCAACTAGACTGTGATTCAGCTATTGGTCTGCACTTAATCCAACATCCTGATTGTGCCTCTCATTATCATATTGACCAATTTTCGGTTTTAGCCAAAGCGAGAACAATTTTCCACTTGGGGGCGCTGGAGGCAACTTTCATCAAAACGCTGAAACCTATTCTGTGCCGTCAAAAGGAATTTGTCTACTCACTGCAAATTCTCCGATAGTTGAGTTAGATTCTAAAATTCTTCCGTATTCGACCAATCACAATCTGTCTGTCTTTTAACAACCAATCATAGCCCTTTTTCCTTTTTGTTGCAGATTTTTCGATGAAGCTGATGATAATATATAGACCACTTTTTTCCTTCTCAATTAACTCTCGCGTTGAACCCTGAAGAGAACGAGACGAAAACGTTTGGTTCTTAAACAGTCTTTTTCAAGACTACCTAAATTTAAAAGATGTTTTCGGCGCTTTTTAAATCTGTATTTAATTTATTTACGAGTATTAACAATATCAGTTGAGTTCTAACGCAAAATAAGTGATAATCAAAAACAGAAATAGTTAAAACTGCATAATAAAAATTGTTGTCGATTAAACAAATAAAAAGATGTTATGTCTTATATGAAAGACCCACTACATGTACGTTATAAAAACCAATTCTGCGACTGATTTCGCGATTTGACCGTTCATCAAGTAGACTCGGGATTACAGAATTAACCTGAGTCTTCTGATATACGGTCAAACTGCAAAACTAGACGTAAAATTGGTTTTTACAGCGTTCATTTAGTAAGTCTTCTCTGACCTACTATAATATCTCTTTATACGTTCATAATAGACTTACATCGTCTCCACATATATCACACAAATGTTTGTGTTATCAAATTTATGGTTAACTAAGTACATAGATTCGAAAAAATCGCTTGACAGATGATTGCGAACACTTGCTTTGAGCGGTCCGCGAAAGCCTGAAGCAAGTAATCACTAAAATTTAACACATCCTACTTCACTCATGCATGGATTAATTGTTAATCCAATTAATCCTTGCAATAGTTAGTTAGTTAGTTAGTTGCATATTTATCCTCCTATCACGAGAAAGCGATCAAAGCGCTATACGAGCTCGCTTAGGAGTTGCCAGCCATCTGTCTACCACACCAAGATGGGTAATCCCGCTAAGTGCCTTTCCCAACGGCACAACAAGTAAACTTGCCGGCTTGTTCTCCACACTGTCCCTTCAATGCTGAGCGTCAAGCAGGGAAGCTGTGAATACCAATTTTAAAGTCATTGGTTTGACCCGACTCGGAATCAAACCCGAGTCTACAGCTCAAGAGACAGACGCTCTATACCACTCGGCCATCTGAGCTGTCAATATTTGCTCGTTATTTTCCGGTGCATCGAGTAGTAAAAAGGCCCAAGTCAGGAACCTGTAGTATCAATAGTGTCTTTCATTTCCGCACTGTCAACACAATCAGTGTTTTTTTTTAGGGCGTTTTGAGAAACGGATGTATGGTCTGTCAAAAATTCCGGTTATCGGTAGTTAGTTGCTTAGTTAATTAGTTGCATATTTATCCTCCTATCACGAGAAAGCGATCAAAGCGTTATACGAGCTCGCTTAGGAGTTGCCAGCCATCCGTCTACCACACCAAGATGGGGGAATCCCGCTAAGTGCCTTTCCCAACGGCACAATAAGTAAACTTGCCGGCTTGTTCTCCACACTGTCCCTTTAATGCTGAACGTCAAGCAGGGAAGCTGTGAATACCAATGTTAAAGTCAGTGGTTTGACCCGACTCGGAATCAAACCCGCGTCTACAGCTCAAGAGACAGACGCTCCATACCACTCGGCCATCTGAACTGTTCTGTTTCGTTGAAACAGATGACTGCAGTTTCGTTTGCAAATTCAAAACTCGCGGTCATTCAAAATTGCTTAATGGTTCCTCAAGTCAAACTTTAAAAAACACTGAACCCAATAAAGAATAAGTTGAGATCAAAGAACTATGACAAAATGAGAGAAGAGGCAACAAAACGATTAATGATGGCATGTAGGTAGGAGAAGAGGAGTAGTAATAGAATACAAGAGTGGGTATGGTCGCAACACCCAGATGTGCAGTTTACGTTGTTTTGAAATAATTACCCACTCATTGAGTTCACTGTCAGTAGTTCGCGATTAAGCAGTAAAACTGCACTTTCTACTCGTAATCGCACAAAATCAGTTGGGAACTGCTGTACAAGTCACATTGGGCAGTTTCAGCGTTGCGATTAAAACTTTTTTCATTGTGTTGTATTTAGTTGCATATTTATCCTCCTATCACGAGAAAGCGATCAAAGCGCTCCAACTAGCTCGTTTAATTACTCGGACGAACGGGAACGCTCTCACCAATCGGGCCACTTGGCTGCGAGGATTAATACATTTTTCCACTGTTATAATAATATTAAGAACTATTTGCATTTTCTTATCTATTTGAAAAGATAAATGAAAGGTTGAAAAAAAAATTAAACTGAATTTTTATTCACAGAGGTTTCTCAGTCTCAAGGTTTGTATACTTTGTTCAGGTTATGTGTAAATTTTTTTAAAACTTTTTAGTTTCCGTGGGAAAAGAGACTTAAGTAAAGATAATACTGACGTGGCAATGCTTTCTACACACTCATACGACCAATTTTAGTATACTCAAATGTCGTACGGGCTTAATCAACTTACCGTCTTGAACTTATAGTTTCAATACCGTCCACTACTAAATCACCCTCCCATTCACGGCATATACGTCTACTATCATTCCATGACTGAGAAGTATCAGTTGCTTTGTATTGAAATCCATTCAGTGCGGCATACCACCCAGCGTTCCATGCAGATTTCGTTTGACGAATTTCTATAAGTTAAGAGAATATTTAAAATGTTGACTATTTCTAATATAAATAGATAGGCTGCAAGCATCTCACTCCAATGAAGTGGTTATTACTCTGGTTGGAGGCACAGAACAGCAACCATCGAATTCTTAATTCTTTTATTTATATGTTTAGTTGCAGGCAATGAGCTGGTTTAGGAGTTACCAACTATCTGTCTACCACATCCAAGAAGGGGGAATCCCGCTAAGGGGGAATGCCTTTCTCAATGGCACAACAAGAAAACTTGCCGTCTTGTTCGCCACACTGCCTTTTAATGGTGTCAAGCGGGGAAGATTTGAATACCAACTTTTAAGTCATTGGCTCGACCAGACTTGGAATCAAACTAGAGTCTATAGCTCCAGAGGCGGACGCTCTCACTCCCTGGTCATGATTAAATTTCCAAAATTTAGTGCAAACGAAATTGACCCCATGGTAAACCAAGTATGTATTGTAGACATAACCTTTTGTTTTACCGAAACGAAGTCAACACAACAGGAATTCTACTGTAGACTAAAATGCAGCTCCATATGCATTTGCTACAAATTAACGCGTCTTATTATCTCAGACTGTCAAAGTTCGGTAGCAATTTAAAAATGTACGGTCTCACTGTATACTGTAGTGACCTTCTCAATGCCGAAAAGGAATTGCTTGAGAGAAAAATCGGTCAAACGTGTATCCTGGACATCATGGTGATTGCAAAATACACACATTGTGGTAACTGTGTCTGTGCACGCTTAATCCTGATCTCTTCCAAACAACTGATAGACCTATTGTCTTACTGAAACGCAGCTGTCGCTTGAACCCAGATTACAAACAGCATCCGTCTTTAGTACCTCAATTGGGACTCGAACAACCACATTGCAGTGCAGCTCTAACTAAATTGCGCCCTGTATGCGTTTACAGTGGTTGGCTTAAAAGATGTCTTCATGTAACGCAATTCGCGTGCTGTGTTGGTGATCCTTATTTTTCACTTTTTCTTCGTCGCGTAAAAAAGTAATTGTTAGCAATAGCGCCTATTGATGTATATCATTAAGTGCCTCAGACACGTTTTGGCAAAACCAAAAAGTTTACAAATAACTAAAGAACAAGCTTTTTTTGCAACATTTTGCCTACATAAAACTGTCAAGTCATTTTCAATCGGCAAAAAACAACCTATGGTAGCTAACCACTACTGGGCTAGTAACACGTGTTTTGAACCCAACACTAGACCGGCAAAATGGGTAACTGATTCAAAACTACTCCCATCGGATCTAGTGTTTGTCCGTATGTTTTCCCAGGGAACTCCTGGTCTTCTTTCTCTCTTGCTGGTAGACACATACCAAAACCAAAGTAAATAAAATTTACATCGAACAAACTAAAAAATACCAGCAGAGCGAAAATTATGTGAGAGTTTATCAGATACAATTTTCGCCAGCGACCGAATTTCCCAATTCCGCTCACTGTTCGAATATTTTCGTGAAAATTAGCTAGGAAAATTTATCAAAGCGTGTTTGATAATTTGTGCGCGAAAATTATTGAAAAAATGTCAGTGGAAAAATTTCGATGAAGCTACTGCGGCTCCACCAATAATAATTTCGAGAAAATTCTCGTCTGTGCGAAGCAAATTTTCTTGCGAAATAGAAAATTATATTTTTTTCCCGTAGAGCCTTAGCTTATAACCACTTAACTCAAATTCCTACGCTACAAATCTTTAGTTAATAAGGTTCTGGCGCTCAAACAGTAGCGCGGAAAAGAAAAGTAGCGCGGGGAAGGAAAGAACGATCTCGTACAAAATTTTCGTTCCATTGATGCACCAATTACAGGGGCATCTCCAGATTCAGTTTTCCCGTATGGTCTACGCCAGTGTTCCTCAAACATTTTTATGCTGTGTACCGGCTAAGCACCTTTTCTCGCTTGGCCTACCGGTCAATTAGCGAAAAAAAAAACAAGAGCAAAGTCATTATTACTTTTGTAACAAATACACAGTAAAGCAAGTCACAAACATTCGATGCGAGGCATCACACTGACTAAACTTCGTCGAAAGAGAGCCACACTGTCTTTGGCTTCTCGTGCCCAGGAGCCTGGTCATCTACTTCATGATCGGCTCACGTTCCACCCTTATGGAGGGCATCGACAGCTTAAATCAAGACTCCCCTTTGTGCCTAGTGCTAATGAACTGCTCAGAGCCGTAAGCGAACTGGGCACCAGTGCAGCAAGATGGGCGGACCACAGATGGAACATTGGGTGGCGGGAGGGCACTTCTCGTCTGCATTCATTTTTTGGTGATGTAGCGCCCTTCCATCTAGAATAGGGCTTCCTATAACCGCCTGGGTCCGGCTAAACCGTCTTCGGAGTTCGGACAGGAGTCGGTCTTTTTTGATAATCAATGCATAAATGGGGCATGGCTTCCTCGGCGTTTTGAGAGTGTGGTGCAGAGGAACAGACCGCAGACCATATTATAACATCCTGTCCCATATACCGCCATCCAAATGGTATTCGGGGTCTGTTCACTCTGAACGAGAGCTTGGTAAGGTGGCTGTCTGATACGTGCCCAGCCATTTAAAGTGATGTTACTTCGCAATGCAACATTGCACTCACACGAAAAAGAAGAGGAACACTTTTGTTAATTGTCTTTCTAATTCTGATGCGAATTAGTGTGCGCCTGCTTATTTGCAACCAACTTATTCAATCGCGGTTCAATGGAAGGCAATGCCACTTCTCGCATCGAACATTACGATACTTTGAAATAAAGGATAACAATTGCGAAATAACATTTTTTGTGACGTAACCGGTAAGTGGTCGTAGTAGCGGCCCACCAAACAATCTATAGCTGGGAAAGCAGATTGATCATTATTGTTGCCTAAAAATTATTATATAGATGTTCTGATCAACATAAAACAAATTACTCAATTTACAATTTCTCCAAATTGACCGCGTACCGGCAGGCAAGTGCTCGCGTACCGGCACTGGTACGAGTACCTGCTTTTGAGTAGAACTGGTCAATGCTATAGGCTTTGAAATAGTCCAGCCCAAACCAACGGATGTTCATTGACGCACTCGTCCTGACAGAAACACAATATACCATGACGATTTTTGCCCGGAGCATATTTTTGTCATAACTAGACCTATGGAACACTGAAAAAATGTAATAACTACGAATTTTTTATTCGCAATTTTTTATTTACCATGAAAATGAAAGCATCAATCAAGCAAAACCAATCTCATATACTTACCGTTGTTGCTTTTATTGAGAGTATTGACCATTTGACGTAATAACTCCAATTCGTCTAAACAAAAAAATCAATTTACTCACTCCCGTAAAATTGCCATTTAAATTTTATTTTGATTTATTTAGTTGCATATTTATCCTCCTATCACGAGAAGGCGGTGAAAGCGCTACACGAGCTCACTTAGGAGTTGCCAGCCATCCGCCTACCGCACCAAGATGGGGGAATCCCGCTAAGTGCGTTTACCAACGGCACAAGTAAACTCGCCGGCTTGTTCTCCACACTGTCCCTTTAATGCTGAACGTCAAACAGGGAAGCTATGAACAGCAATATTAAAGTCAGCGGTTTGACCCGACTCGGAATCAAACCCGAGTCTACAGCTCAAGAGACAAACGCTCTATAGGCCTACCACTCGCCCCTCTGAGCTGTTAAAATAGACTATACAATTAAGTGAATCGCTTTAACTGCAACATCGATACCCCTCCCCCAGGTGCGCATCTTCCTCGACGTTTCTGGGTTCGGCTTAACCATCTTCGCACTGGTGCTGGACGATTCCGTTCATCTTTACTCAACTTGAAAATGGCTTCATCTGCGACATGCGACTGTAGTGCTGACAACCAAACGGCAGCGCACATAATAGATCACTGTTCCCTATACCTCCACCTAATGGAAAACTTGGATTGGTCCGCCTGCATGATGATACATTGATACAACACCTGGCTTTGTAAACCTTGTCCGCACATATGAGGAAGATCACGCTCACACGAACGAACGATTGAAACATTTGGAAATCATTGAATTGTTTGGACAAGATAAACGGCGACTGCAATATTTCTGTTTCAAGAGGAAAGCTGCTCGTTGTCAAGCAGCTGAATTCTGAGCAATATGCAGTTACAGCTATAAACTTGCTTTTTGACTTTTTTGTATACTGCTGACTACTGAGGGTAGCGTTGACAGAAACTTGATAAACCTCTTTCGTTTTTCGCGACGTTCATATTTGTATACACGAGAACTGATGTCTCAGTTTCACAATCAAGCGTAAAAATGCTTTTATAGTAAGGCAGCGCGATCTCAAGTAATTTAAGTTATATTTAATAATGAAAGCTTACTTGATAAAACAAAGAAAAACTAAACTGAAAACATGATGGTTTCTTATCCAGCATATAAAAAACCTGGTGATTTTTGTTCAAAAGTTGTTACTCAAAAGTAGTATGTAGTTGGCCATTTTTGAAAACGTGGTTACGGCATCGAAAATTCGATTGCGATGCAGAAAGCCCGTGCTGGGCCTTTGGAACCATACAAACTGAACATGTGGACGGAGTAATTGAGTTTTGTGGGATGTGTGAGCTCACACAGTAATCATTGAATGACATAAATGCAGTTGGACAAAAAAGTCCATATCCCAAAAGAATGCCTTTGCCTGCTTTTTATCAAAACAGGAAAATACTTATTTTGTAAAAAAAGGTTGGAGACCGCACAGAAGATAATACCATACAAGGTAAAATGACATATCTAGTTAAATCAGCTTATTGGTAAGCAACTGAATGTACTTACTTATACATTATTACACCAATTAGCAAAACTACCTCAACTCAGGAGTAAATAACTATGTTGCTTACATAGCTATATCATGTCCATACGCTATTTTTACAAAAAGCGACCCATATATTACCTAGAACAAAATCATAACATCGCTCGCACAGAACAAGCTTCACGTTAATTTATTTACCGTGGTTGCTTGCATTTATAAGAATTTCGACCTGTTGGCGGAGCAACTCCGATTCACACAGAAAACACAAAAATTGCTCCAATAGCTCAAACTACTTTAATTGAGAAAACATTGGCCGAGTGGTATAGAGCGTCCTGTAGATTTGGGTTTGACTCCAGGTTGGGTCAAACCAATGACTTTAAAATTGGTATTCACAGCTTCCCTGCTTGACGCTCGGCATTAAAGGGAAAGTGCGGAGAACAAGCCGGCAAGTTTACTTGTTGTGCCGTTTGGAAACGCACTTAGCGGGATTCCCCCATCTTGGTGTGGTAGACAGATGGCTAGCAACTCCTAAGCGAGCTCGTATAGCGCATTGTTCGCTTTCTCGTGATGGGAGGATAAATATGCAACTAAATAAATGTATAAAATAACTAGGGATGTGCCTTAAGGAAAATTACTCGGACTCGCCGAGTAACGAGAATTCACGACATTACTCGGGCGAGTCCGAGTATCTACGACGTCAAGATATGAACTCAAAAGAAAGGTCATGAACTCAAGTGAAGAGCAAAAGAAAGGTCATTACGTCCGTAGAAGTCCTAATTTTGACTCAAAATCGGATACGGAGCAAAAAAAAGGTCAAAATGATAATGCTTTAATCCTCGGCCGAGTACTCGGACTCGACTCGGCACATCCCTAAAAATAACATCAGCTTCACAAAGTCTCAACAATTAAACACTAGGGTTAATTTTTTATTGGGTTGCATTGGGTTAAGCACTTGGGTTAATGTTTCACGAAATCAAGTGGTCGCTGAAAATATCAAAATACGCTGCTGATTCTGTAGTAGGCTAATCGCAAGTAAGAATTCTTAAAGAACGGATGATATAACGCGGAACCGTAAATTCGGTCAATGACAAATAGGTTACTGATTTCCGGCATAAATTACAGCTCAGATTTAAAAACAGCTCAGATGGCCGAGTGGTATAGAGCGTCTGTCTCTTGAGCTGTAGACTCGGGTTTGATTCCGAGTCGGGTCAAACCAATGACTTTAACATTGGTATTTACAGCTTCCTGCTTGACGCTCAGCATTAAAGGGACAGTGTGGAGAACAAGCCGGCAAGTTTACTTGTTGTGCCGTTGGGAAACTCACTTAGCGGTATTCCCCCATCTTGGTGTAGTAGGCAGATGGCTGGCAACTTCTAAACGAGCTCGTGTAGCGCTGTGATCGCTTTCTCGTGATAGGAGGATAAATATGCAACTAAAACTAAAACTAAATTTTCATTTTACGACGCAAAGTTAAAGATTGAGTAAAACTGGGATTGCCGCACATAGCCTAACATTCGCTCTCACCATGGCATGTTTACGGTGGCACAAGCCCACATTTCTGTTTATGACAAGTAATTCCCCTTTAAGAATTATACACATTACACCGATTAGCAAAACTAACTCAACGCAGGAGTAAGTAACGATGTTGCTTACATAGCTACATCATGTCCATATGCAATTTTTTACAAAAAGTGACCCATATATTACCCAGAACAAAATCATAACATCGCTCGTACAGAGCAATCACGCTTCCTAGCCCATTATTTACCGTAGTTGCTTGCATTTTTGAGAATCTCGACCTGTTGGCGTAGCGACTCCAATTCATCTACACAAAAAATACTGCATAATGTGCTCCAATTGCTCAAACAATTTTGATTGAGAAAGCATCAGTTTCACAAAATCTTAACAACTACACATTTGGGTTAATTTTTTATTGGGTTACATTGGGTAAATACTTGGGTTAATGTTTCACATTTTGTTCATTTCAAGAATTATGCGTATAGAGTGGCACAGTAGCCCAAGTTGATGCAAATGTCAGCTAAAAAGCAACAAGACTAAACATCAAAACCTTTCCATTAGTTATAATTTTCAGAGTTACACTCTCTGTGCCTAAAACAATCATCACACTAGCGACAGATTTTCATAAAGTAATTGCAATTATATAGCACGAAAATCGAATGTCAGTTCGAAAACTTAAACGATTAATCACGCCAAAAGTATTAAAATTTTACAGATGCGTATTATTTTGTCTGCACGAACTAACCTTTGACTGATAAAACTTGCTCGTCGCTTTGCTAAAAACACAATATCAAATCTGTTATCGAATATTGGTATCGCGGGAGCAAATGTGGCGAA
Source organism: Trididemnum miniatum (assembly GCA_964006365.1). NCBI lineage: Eukaryota > Metazoa > Chordata > Ascidiacea > Aplousobranchia > Didemnidae > Trididemnum > Trididemnum miniatum. Next base: position 18,895,098 of record OZ023244.1, read on the forward strand.
GTTAAACCTGAACAAGGTCTGTCTTAGTCTACAATGCATAATTATACAATACAGCAGGGGTCGGCAACCCCCGGCACGCGTGCCAATCATGGCACGCGACGTGGTTTTCTACGGCACGCGGAGTCGTGAAAATGTTCCGAAAACTTTTTTAAATGATTTAATAATAAAAAAGATTTCATTTCGGGCGAAACAAGTGATTAATTTGCTGTGTTTTGTTTTATTGTTTAGTCATCAGTATTTTTTCATTTCTACTATTACGTCACTATTGTAATATGTTTGCGTTTTATTCAGTTAGTAACCCAGAAGTTTACCGCGATGTCTGCGGCCAAGAGGTCAAAATCAGATGCGAGACTATTTCAAGAGTCGTGGACAGTAGATGTTTTTTGGTTTGTCTGTCGTAATGACGGAGTCGTATGTGCACTCTGTAGTGAAAATGTTGCTTGCCGTTCCTCAAGTATTACGTCATTGCGAAACTAATCACGAAAAATTATTTAGAGATGATTCGAAGAATGAGGCTCTTAAAAAGGCAGTTTCTCGTTTCGAAAATCAAAGTAGTATTTTAAAAAAGTCGTTCGCAGTACAAATCAAAGTACGGAAAGTAGCCACGAAGTTGCAGAATGTATCGCCGAATGCGGGAAGTCTTTTACGCTGTTATATAACGCAATTTTTTATCGGCACGCAAGCATATATTTAGAAATTAAATTTTACAAATTGGCACACTGTATATAAAATGTTGCCGACCCCTGCAATACAGCACAGTGCACTTTACGAATACACAGTGCCATACGTAGCAATTTTGAGTTTCGGTTCAGTGAAGTCATGTACTCGTGATGACGCAGTTGCAAAAAAGGACGTAGGAATACTGTAATTACAGTGGTTCAAAGCGGAGCCGTATCTAGAGAAATTTTAGGGGGAGTTTGATGTGAATATATCCGCAAGCAGGAATAGCATGAGAAAGGGCATATCCACAAATTTGCCGAGAGGGTAAAATTCGTTGTTATAGTGAGCCTAAACATTTTGGAAAGGCTTACAATAATATTTTTACCGGTGTAAATTTTAACATTCGTGAACCGTAACACGATTCAGAATAAATTATACCTGTTTACTATGCAATTATACAATCAAACAAGCAGGTCTAATTACTGTAAGTTGATAGTTTCCCTTACTTTCAAAAAAATCCCTACAACAATCACTGTTGCCACAAAGCACCCCACGAACAGCGCAGCAAAAGTCACTGCTGTCGCACGCATTTTGTCGTTTTGATTCAGATTTCCTTGATTTTTCTTGTTTTCCCTTGCTAAAATGTATTTTTATTTGTTAAATCTTTGAACAACTGCAAATAAAACAGCAAATTCAACAGCTTTTGTAAACTTTTGTTGCATGGCGCACCATCAGGGTACCATGGTGACCAGTACAAAAGCTGCGGAGTTTTAAAGGAAGTTCCAAACTCTTGTAAGTAAGTAAGTACTTATTTTATGTTCAAGCGACAGAAACTTCGAACGAAGTAAAAATACAAAATTGAAATTCAGCGGATTCAGGCCTACTCGATAAGAGGCTGCGAGTGACAAATCGTTTTCTAGCAGCAGACCCCCTAAAAAATACTTGATTATGCAGACTACACTACATGCTAACAGCCAAAAAAGCTGAAGCTGCAAAGGATGCAGACTTGCGCAATGCATATATAGGCCTGTCTATGACAGCCTTCACCTAAGCTGCAATAAACGCTGCTACAATATGAAGAGCTGATTGTATTTTTTGATTAAAAAACTGGTAAAATTACGTATCAAATTTTAACAGCTCAGATGGCCGAGGGGTAAGATTGTCCTGCTTCTGCAGCTGTAGACTTTGGTTTGATTCCGAGTCGTGTCAAGCCAATGACTTCAAAATTGGTATTCACAGCTTCCCTGCTTGACGCTCAACATCAATGGGACACTGTGGAGAACAAGTCGGCAAGTTTACTGGTTGTGCCGTTGAGAATGGGACTTAGCGGGATTCTTCCTGTCTTAGAGTAGTAGAAAGGGTGACTGGTAAGCCATAAGCGAGCCCGTTATAACGCATTATTTTGATCGCTTTCTCGTAATAGGAAAATAAATATACGCGTAAGTACTTAAACGTATTCAATGATCACGGAAATCGCTTATTCAACGTATTTGCAGGACCATAACTCCTGAACACGTTCGTTGACGTTTCGTATTAATAGATATTATTCAGAGGCGTGTGATTGTACATACAGAAAATTCAGTTCATGCAAAGCCCGTCCGTTGTCTTGCAAATACGGTGAATGTGCTTTTTCCGCTATTAAACTTTTATTTGTAATGCAACTGCTAAACAGACCGGGTAGTTCAGTTGTTAAGAGCGTTGCTATCGCTGAGAGAGTTCCTGGATACGATTTTCTGGCCGGTCAAATCGAATTCATGTCGCCAAAAGCTTGCCACCGCTGCGACGTTTTTTCGGAGCTGTGCTGCGCAGCAACGGAGCCGGATCTGGATTTTAAATACCGGATAATCCGGTTGTTGCCTTGGATCCGGATCGGGAATGTGATTTTTTGCTTTTTCTGGATCAGGATCAGGATCCGGATTCAACTTTGGATGATAACCAATGATTTTAATAAGCTACTAGTGGCCTATTGGGTATATACGTAATTTGTATGTAATGCCAATACAGGATCTGGAGTCGGATTCTGTTTCCTGAATTTTTTTAGGATTCGGAGTCGGATTTTAACGCATCGGATTAGGATTTGGATCGAAATTTTTAGACTCCGGACACCTCTGCTGCGCAGGCGCTAATTCAGTCGCGGAGATGTGCCCCGCCACTCCTTTACACAGTTCGGCGTACTATCGTGAGTGTAATGAAGATTTGAATTAATCATACATCTCTGGTTTAGCGACTCAATCCTCAGCACCTAAATATGTTTGTAATTTTTTCCACTTATTTTGGTTTTGATTCAAACTTGTGCTATGTGTCTGAGGTCTGCCACATAAATCTAAGAAGTACAATCTCCGAAACTTCAGAAGCATGTTAATTATTACAGAGGGCAGAGCCATTTAGCCAACACTCATTGCGATAAAATGCTGCCGTTCGCATTAGTAAGAGCAGGCGTTGATATAACTCAAGACATTGTTATTGCATATTGCGCGAGGATTTAAATGTCCCATTAAAGCATGGACGATGATTAAGATGCATTATCTAAGGTGTTATTAGAGTACATACTCAACCTAGTTACATTGTAAAAAAGTTCTACCAACCTTGAGGTATTGCGTAATTTACGTAATTATCTTCTGGAGGTGATGCATCATTGTTTTGTTGACCTGAAAACCAAGCACTTATTGCATAGTCAGTCACGTTTAATAAAAATAAAGAGTCGATACGAAACTAAGGCAGGTCGACTAATTCTAAATAAAATGAGTCTATCTCGGAGTGACTCTTCAACATGAATAATTATCGAAGTGAGCTCTCTGACTCATTTTGAACCTTTAATGTGGTATTTTTGTTTGACTTAAGTTTCTGTGACATGACACATGTATTTTTTAAATAAAACAGTGCAGTTTAAGTAGGAAAACTAAAACCACAGTAGTTCGGCAACATAGATTCAGGTGTCGTCATCAGCAGTGTAAACGAAGCAGTGCAAAGCTGGCAAAGTAGTATAAAACTGAAGTTTTTGCACTGCTTTACTTACACTGCTGATGATGACAGCTGAAACTATGCTGTCGAAACGTTCAGTTTGAGAATTGCTGTGGTTTTATTTTTTCTATTTAAGCTATATTTGTGCTGCATTTATTGTATACCGAAGTTCGATTTAGTTATTACAAGAGCTGTGAATCTGAAGCTTTTTTTTTAATTTAAATAGTTCAATAATTGAGCTCAAGTTAGAGCACACTAAAACATTGCAAGTGAAAAGTTTGTTATCAAATTCAGCAGCAATATTTTTTCCCGGTGCATTAATGGCTATTTCCATTTCACCTCTCAAACCCATTCCTATTCCATTGGATTTGCTTGTGAAATTAATTGTTCAGTAATCAGACTTTAATCAAAACATTCACTTAGCCGTTTATTCGGTTTGAAAGTGTTAGGCCTGCGTTATCGAATACCTCAGTGCTTGTCAACTTCTTTGCAATCATACATCCTTTCGACTTTTACTAAAACCTGGCACACCCCGGTCTCACATACAGGGCTGTTCATAATTCAGGAGCCACCCCACAAAACTTCTTGTTTTCAGAGTTTCAAGTCAAATTTTTTCGATTTATCGTAATTGTACATACACATGTTATACGTATTTGGAGAGAGCTTGTTGCAGTTCATTTTTTGACATTTGATTTCTGAAAGCCGAAATGCATCACATAATGTGGCGTCATTCTCAAAACCCATTTATTTATTCAGGTTGGAGACACTGGTGTTAAAAATTATAATACCAAAGTGAAAACCAAAAATCCAAGTTGGAAATTGTACATCGTGATAACCGGAGGCACGTCATTATCACGCCGCGGTACGGAACTTATGAAGTCATAATTGGAGTTCGTTTTTTTATGACGTTTAGCACTAAATCTACTCACTACTCAGTCATGCCGGCTTTAAACAGATCAGCAAAGAGAAAAGAGGAGCCATTAATTTTCTTTATAATGAAAAGAAAATGCAAAGATTTTGCAAAAAAGACTAGAGCACATCTTATGGCGCACTGCAAGGAGAGCTAAAGCGGTGGATAAAAACAAGAGATTCAAAATGTCAGTCCTGATTTGGAAGAAAGCGGAAGCCAACACGAAAGAGAAATAGAAGTCGCGTCAGAATTTCAATTTTCAGTGGAAACCAAAAAAAAACAATTTCAAAGAACAAAAGTTTATTTCGTTGCTCACTTTGAATACGATTCAACTACATGACGTAGCAAAATGAAATAACTAATAACATCAGAGGTCTTCGAGTCAAGCAGCAACCCTTAAAAAAATGCGAAGTTTGCATATTGGATAAACAGACGATGAACAAAGAGAGTGATCCCAAAAACTTTACATGAAGATAATCTAATTCTGAACATAGTTTTTCAAAAGCATATTCTTGTAGGCGGTTTTGAATTTGTTGTACGATAATTGTTTAACATTGTGGGGAAACTTATTCCAAAGTTTTGCGCCGACATACTTGAAATATTTTTGAGCTTGAGCTGTCAAAAAGCTGTAGGCTTTTATTAGAGGAATTCCTGGTGGCATAGGAATAAGAATCAGAGGAGTAAGCATTTTAGCAAAGTAATTGCAAAAGCGACTTGGGAGCTTATTGTGGGTAAATTGGTACATCAATTTAGATAACTCAAATTGGTACAAGTCGTCAAGCTTTAATATTTGTAATTTATAATAACAGGGACTAACTCTTTCTCTGAAGCAAGTCTTTGTGATAATTTTTATGGCTTTGTTTTGAAGTTTCCTTAGTTTTGTTAAGTAGGTTTTACATGTAGAGGCCAACACTGGCAGATCATATAGCAGATGAGAATGAAGTAACTCAAAGTATAAATTGAGTAATGTTTCTGGGGGTAAATAATATCTTAACTTGGCAATTACACCAACAGATCGAGATATTTTAGACATGAGGTGTGTAAAGAGTTGGCCAGGGATTAAAAGACATCAGTAACTATTGTTAAATTGTCCATTCCAACAGTGAGAAGAAGGTTGCTGGAAAAAGGTTTTCGCAAAATGCAAGCTAAGGAAAAAACCGCTGTTGACAAAAAAACGTCGATTGTAGTGGCACGTTCTCACGTTAAATATCCGGTTGAGCAGTGAGGGAAATTTTTGTTTAGTGATATGTCAACTTTTACTGTAAATATCCATGCTAGAAATAATTATGTGAGAGGACCTGAGGAAGAATTCTGACTGCATCTCACTGACCATCGAGCACCTGCAATCATTCATGCAGGGCCGGATTTACCAATAGGCTAGGCAGACTGAATCCTAGGGCCTCGGAGAAGTAAGGGGCCTCGTCACGAACAACGAAAACCGTCTTTTTATCAAGACCTTTTTTTGGAAATCGACCATCAAAGACCTTTATAGGCCTAAGCGTAGAGACAAGAGCGTATTTAGGGGGTAGGGGCATGGTGTCATGCCCCCACCCCCTTTTGACTCGGTCTTTTGATAAAAAAGAACAAAATTAATGGTGCCAAGTGAGTAAAATATGCCGGACTCTTTTGATGATTTTTCTGGTTTATGGCCTGAGAGGTAGGATGAAGGGTATGCATCCTCCCACTAGCCATTTTCAAAAATGTTTTGATGTATACAATTTTTTCATAATTTCGAACCTGTTTCGTAGCAATAAGCCCTTCGTCTTCAGAACGTACATGGGAAACGAGCCAAAAAAAAATCATCATATTTGGCGAAGCACTCAGAATTAGGGTCAAAAAATTTAAACAAAATTTGCGTGAAAGCTATTCAAAAAGCACTAAAATAGCCATTTACATCATGTAAATTTTCATTATTTTTCCGGGGGAGCATGCCCCCGGACCCTTCTAGAGCCTTTTGTGGCTCAATCAACTTCAAATTAGTTCTGCCGAAAAAAAAAACGCTTGAAAAAAGTGTGGAAATTATGCCCCTTCCCCTTTATTTAATTATGCCTCCCCCCCCAAATTTCTCGCTACGCCACTGAGTAGAGATGAGTCTGATCGTTGCTCATTAGGGCCTCATTGATCAAATAGCCTAGGGCCTCTCATTGCCTAAATCGGGCCCTGCATTCATGCTGTAGAATTGCATGACTGCTGGCCGACAAATGACTAATTTGACTCAATCAAATCAAGAGCCTCTTTCAGGGCCACTAGTTTTCGAAGTATAATTTGGCAGAAATCGTAGGTCTCCTAGGTGGCTTCCGCTTTCTTCCAAATCAGCATACGTGGGCACTGCTAACGCAAAAATCAGCTCCGCTAACAGCTAGTCCTGGGGTTCCCAACTTAGGGTACGCGTACCACTGGTGGTACGCGGAAGCTTTTCAAGTGGTACGCGAGATATTTCCCAAAAATGCAAAGAATTTGTTTTCACGGAATCCTCACGAAAACTTTTTTGCTTTACAACTGAAACAAGTTGCATGAAAATAGGTTGGCTAGAGATATGTGTATAATCGTGAGCGGAGGCTATGGCATTAAAGTGATACTCCTATATGGGCATTGTCAATAGCTCGCTCGCTGGCGGACCTTTTTTTTTCTGCAGCAGAAAGCTACAACACCATCGAATATTGTAGCTGACGGAATTAAGATGGTGAGGTGAATCTACGGATTAACCTAACCGAAAAAAAAAACGGTCCTGCCGGTACAGTGATTCCTACGTTTCGTTCGCGCAGCTTAAGATGCTGTAGTTTCTTTCGTTTAAAAGATACTTCTATTAGAAGCAAAAATGGAGGTTCTTGTATCACAAGTGCCCTAAAAAATCGCATGCCGGTACAAACTTTTTTATATCGTCCTGCAGTTTCGTTGACGATGATAACGTGAAATTAGGGAGTTTATCATCTGTGCTAAGTCATCAATTTGTTTTCGACGCTTTCCTATTGCTTTCGCGCTTTTGACTTTAAACGAATTTTTTTCTGTTTTCTTAATTATTAGCGACTGACTGCCTCACCGGGAAATTTTAATAGTTTGACAAGCGACATCCTTCGAAAATATTAAAAAGTGAAAGCTGTTCAGAATCAAAAGATTTGCAATGACAACACAATTGATGCTTTGCAATAGAGGGCTGCGAAGCTGCTTAAGACCTATATGAAGTGAAACAAAATTTCTTAAATAGCTGTTTTTTACAATGGATTCCATAGCATGGTTCACTGATCTTTCCCAATTTTTGAAGATCAGGTGGCGATTAAATGAATTGTTAAAGTGCAGTAGGCTCTACAGCAATGAAACACAGGCTTTATGCATGAGTGTTTTAGTGCCAGTGCTAATACGCAGGTGCATTCTGTTTTCGTTTAACTTCTGTTTCCACTGTCGCAACGGATTTATGCAAAAGCTTGAGACCAGTTGTTTGATACTGAATTTCATCTTTTTGTTTAGGTTGTGCTAAGTTGCATCAGAGTATTGCTTTTTGCTGTTTAGCAGAGTTGAACGAAAACAAGTTAAAACACATACGTTTAAATTGATCGATCACTTCACCGAAGAAAGGCGAAGTCAGATAGGTAGATATAGATTTACAAATTTACAAACTATATTGAACTGAAAATTCAACAGTAATTGAGGGAGACTGCGAAGTGAGCTTGCGCTCTTCGAGTCAACAGCCACCCGTTATATACGTCAAACGTGATCGGCTCCAGCCGCGAATCGAACCCGTCACGTAGGATCTGTCATCCGCGCGCGGTACCGCTAAGCCATGTCGCTGACAAACCGAAATGCTTGCTATTTATCCGATTCCTTCGCAACTTGATGTTATTAACACTTGATTTTTGTTTAATTTCATATTAGGTCATTTTGGCCACTTGTCTCCTACCAAAAAGTTGCCAATTCCTATCAAGTGCTTTTTTCAACGGCACAGCGAGTGCATTGCAGATTTTTAACCAACGCCATGGCCTTGTGGTTAAGAGCGTTCGCCTTGGAAGCTGGTAGGCTGGGTTCTATTCTCAGTCGGGTCAAACCAAAGACTTTAAAACTGGTATCTGCTGTTACACTTGCTAAATGCTTAGCAATTAAGTGTAGCGCGGAGGATAAAATAAACAGAGAATAAAAATACGTCAGTGAATTCTTGACAAAATTTAGTCCTGGCGCTGAAGGACCTTAGCAGTTATCAAGCGCCATAAAACCACACAACATTTCATTTCAAGAATAGACTTAGACCTGGAGGTACGATGTTCACCGGGCATAATTCATTCACTTGAAATCCCTAGGTTTCTTGATGGTGGTTATTTTTTGAAGTTGGTTGCTTTACCAACAATACTTGTACGTCAACAATAAATCTAACAAAGTTTGGTTAATGTGATTACTGTAGTAAAAATGTTACCGGAAGAACAAAAGAAAGCAAGTAAGTTAGGATATATGGTTGTTAACATCCAAAAATTGGTTCGCGCTGACGAAGTCAAAACATTTAGCTACAATATTTTGGCGTTATGAAAAGGTAGTCGTTTATCTGTACGATCCGAGCTAAGCCCGAATTAAGCCCAAATTTTTTTCTCAAACTTGGGCTTGAACCGGACCTATTTAGCAACTCTGGTTTCTCTGATCGTCTACATTGATAAGGCTAGGTGTTTTTATACTATGGAAACCATACTCTTGCACCAACAACCATGATCAAGATTTACAACATGACTACCACACATACTCAACCTTGCTTTTTTGAACAAAATTTCTACTAACCATGAGGCACAGCCAAATTAGCGTATTCATTTTCTTGAGCTGCAGTTGTAGCCTTGTTTTGTCCATCTAAAAACCAAACACACACATTGCCTCACATGAAGTTAAAAAAGAATTCTATTCATGTTGGATGAGAAAATCGTTTGCTAAAATGCTACAGTATGGTTGACTGATCAAGTTTAGCTAAAATGAGTCTATCCCGGGGTTACACTTCAATGGAAATACCACTGCCATCTCTGAGTTTGAATCTTATCTGAGAGCTTAAGTTTAACTCGACTCTAATAAATGTTGTATTTAATGAAACATTCTGTTTACTTTTTACCGCTAAGATTATTTTTGTTCAGAAAACTTACACATTATAAAAAAATTGAGTGGAAATTTTTTCATCTTTAATTGAACTCACTGAAGTTGCCAAACAGTGTAATGCTGACTATTCAATCATTGAGGTCAGTAAATTATCATGGCCTTGCATATGTCGATCTTGATGGTTAATTTGTAGGCATTACACCGTTTGACAACTTGAGAATTAACACAAGACTTGCATTAATAAAAGTTGAAAGGTTTTGTCACGATTTTGTTTTAAACGTTAAAAACTACTTGTTTTTTAAAGAAAATCGAACTGGGAGCAGCTTATAAGCAAGCGGAATACACCCCCTTAAATTAATCTTTAAAACTCGCGTCATTACGCCGAAGCATGTAACGCGTGGCGGAGCCCATCTCCGCGGCTTAGCGTCTGGGCAACACAACTTCGAAGAAATGTAACGGCGACACTATGTCCGATTTCACCGACCCGGGATTCAAACCCCAGACCTCCCGCTCCGATAGTAACGTCTCAACAACTGAGCTAATCGACCGGTTTCACGTCTTAATTACTGCAATTCATTAAGAAATAACATAACGTTTGAAAAATTTACGCTATTTAACAAGCCTTGGCACAATAGCGGAGTAAAAAACTATGTGAAATAAGAGTAAGAATGGGAACAATGTGACAGCTAAAGGCGTCAAATGATACTTTTAAAAAAAATAAAGCTTAAATGCTAAAAGTTTTGGTAAATTATAAGGCGCCAAAAAGAAATGTATGTTTAGATTGCTCAAAACTTCGTCCGTTCTTTGTTTGTGCTGTTCTACAGTGAGCGCACTTAATATTTTTTTCTATTTTTACCATAAAGAAATCGAGATGTATCAAGAGAAAGTGAACCGATGCTTCTTATTTCAGGAATAAAAAAAGCAAAAGGTGAAACAGTTTCCGCATTGGGAGCATAACGCCTGGAATTTCTCACTAGCTTTAGTAGGAACAAACAGCCAGAATAACTGAAAACATTCTTTATTTACTTGACGTTTCAAGTTGTTTTAAGATGTTATTTTTTAATTGACAATGAGATGAGTAACATGTTGAAACGTCAAATATAATTAAAGTCTAAAGAATGTTTTCAGTCATTCTGGCTCCTGTTTTCTACTAAAGCTTTCTCTATTATATCTAAGCTAAATGCTAGTACTTGGTACGCTTTGTTTTGCGGTAAGGTTGCGCGGTTGCCTATTATTCAAAACATATTCGCCCTCTTTAACCACTTAACGTACATAAACGAAATATGTCGTTCATGCATGGCGCGTAAAACGCATTTGCCCGAAATATCTCGTTTTGCAGTTAAACATTTTCACGTTTGGTTTTGAGTGGAAAGGTAGATATTGACAGAATCCTTGTAGAAAACAGAAACCAAATACAGGCTAACATAAAAAAGTGATGTTATTTTACCCACAACCTCAAAAAAAGTAAAACTTTAAGTGATTAATAAAATGGCGGCAAATGTGTTCCATACAGGTGCCGCTATCACGATTTGACCCAAAACGCAAACAGCTTTATAACAAATAAGGTATTGTAGCTATTACCTTCTGCTAACGATGACTTGTGAAAAGTCATCATTTTGACTAAATTTTCAATGCGTTTCCATGCTTACTGCATTCGCCCTCAATTAAATTTTACCTTCAACGAATGTTTTTAGTGGTAATTTACACGAAATGTTGCCTTATGCCTCTATAACTGTAATTCATTCTGGCTCTTGACTGTAAATGTAAGAGCCATCTTTACCAGGAAGTTTTAATAATTTGAGTAGCAACTTCCTATGGAAGTAAAGTGAGAAATGAACAGTTAGCTACTCCAGATTGGACAGACTTTGCAATGATAAAACTGCAATGCTTCAAAATAGAAGGAACTGAAAAGTTACTACTAGGCCTACCATCACCAAAACGAAAAAAACTTGCAGTATTGTTGCCCTTAAAAAAGATTAGGTAGCGTAAATCACTGAGACTTACAGAAATCTTTTGTATCATTATATGGATTAAATGAATCATTAAAATACAGGGTTGTTTTCATCCTCGGCAAGTTTCCGAGACGTAAGAATTTTGCTGGTGCTTTTCTCAAGGAACAACGAGCAAACTTGTCGGCTTGCTTTCTATGTCAATTTTGAACGTCAAGCAGGGATGCTGTGAATACAATTAATTATAAAGACTTCTGTCTTTCCCTACTCGGAAGCGAAACTGTCTTCCGCTTTAAATGCAGACGCTCTTATCATTAGGCATCTAATCGGGTAGTTGCTTTTACTTGGGTAATGTCTATGGCTTCGTAGAACTTAGCTAAATAAGTCGTCGCTTGTCCGAACATTGGCTTGATCTTGGCGATAGTGGATAAAGATAAAAGCTTAACGTGAACTACGCAGAAGTTGTTTTAGAAAATTTCGTTCAGCCTACTGTAGTAACATTTCACTGTGTTGTACCTTTGCACTGCGACGAAAACATTGAATTTTGACGCCGGAACGTAGCCAGAATAGTATTTTTTAAGGGACCAAATTTTTGCTTATACGTACCGCATATATTAACAAATTAGCCCTTCGGTATTCATGACGCACAGAATTACAAGATACAAGCGTTTTTTTCTATCTTGCTATTCTTAGCTCCCAAACAATTTTTGGATTCGCCACTGATTAACGGTAGACCGGATTTTCCATTGTACCGTAAGGTGCTCATTTTTAACAAAAATACCATCAACAAATCCGGCCGGTTAGCTTAATTGTTGAGACATCGTTGTCGGTGCGAAGGTCCAAGGCTCGAATTTCGGGTCGGTCATCGGACATAGTGTCGCAACGGCTAGCCAGTGCTGCGACGTTGTTCGGAGCTGTGCTGCTAAGGCGCTAAGCCTCAGCTGAGATGGACCCCGCTAGCATAATTCGGAATGGTTGCATAGAAAATTTCCACTCTACTCTTCAGCGATCTGATTGGCTAGAGCATATGTGAGGAGAGCGCTAGGAGAACGATAGGGCTCGACCGAAATGAGTATAAGTAGAAAAATTGGACGCAGATTTGGCAACTGCTACTGTCGCGAAATAGGAAATTGTATTGCTTCGCTGACAGGACGATTGATAAGAATTGTATGACAAACCGCAGGAATTGGTTCGCTTTTAGATCTGACTTCACGAAAAAACCAAGACCTTCTTCACCAAACGAATATAATAATCGACCCAACTTAACTCACTTAGCTACGGTACCCATCGTACTACTTTTCAATAAACGCAAGCACCGCTGCTCACTTCAGTGACACTACACAACAACAAGGGCTATACCCTTCAGCATACAACAATATTGCTTACTCTACGCACACTAAATCTACACTCGAATAATTACGCTCGAATAATAATTTCAAAATCGAAAATTCACGCCTATTTATGCTCTAAATTTAAGTTCGAGAACGTTCTATAACATTGTTAAAAAGAAACAAGAAGAGAAATCATGTGGCATGCAAAAATTCACACCGATTTATAGTACATACGATTGTGACGTCACAAGCACAAATTTTGATCCAGTGAAATTACGTAATGGAGAGATCTGTCCAGAATATTCACGAAAAAAATACGTCAATAGAAAATAATCAGTAGAAAAAAATGCAACCTTGCGAAACAATCCCACGAATAAAACTTCGGAAAACAACGCATCGGTATAGAACCTTCTACAGTGGACAAAGCATTTAAACCAAAACATATTAAACAGTTATATCGTTACAGCTACTCATACTACCTGGGTTCGACGTTGCTCTAGATTTATATTTTATTTTCAACGAACTTGGTTTCTTTAACGTATAATTCTTTATCGTGTAGTTCGGGATGGGGTAGAGTGTTGGTAATAGCATAAATAAAAAACTTCATTACTCGCGCAACTGCTCTAGCCAATCACATCGCCGAAGAGCAAAGTGGAAATTTTCTGTGCAACTATTCCGAAATATGCGCCCCGCCACTCGTTACACGATTCGGCGTAATATCGTGAGTATGATGAAGATTTGATTTTTGATTTGATGCATCAATTAACGAAATTGCAAGCATTTTTTAAAATTGCGTGTGTTTTTAAACTGGCGTAACGTGCTGCTGTGAACACAGACGAAGACATTAGAAACCGAAAAGTTACGTGAGTTACAGTAAACCACAAGTAAGCGCAGAGTAATGCATTTGCTGTACACGGAAAAGGTGTAACGGATATATTGGCAGAAACGAGTGTACTTAATAACTGTAGCAAAGCTCATTTCTATACACGAGATCATCAATTCTCTATTGCGATTATGTCAAGCATTCGTTTTATGATACCTACGTTTCTGCCTAAGTTCGCTACCGGTAGTACACCTTTTCCGCATGCGACAAATATACCATATAGCTATAAGTGGTTTACTGTAGTTCACTTAAGTGATTGGTCACTAATAGCATATTTGTATGTACGGTAACAGCAGCACATTAACGTTAAGCTTTAAAGGGGTAGATCAAAAAAAATTTAGAAGGGAGCAAAAATCGAGAAATATGCTTGTATTTTGCTATTTGTGCGTAATTAACGAAATATCAATTAACCATTTGTAAGTATGCATACAGGCTTATAAGCAAAAATTTAGTTTGGTGAAGGACTTAATCCCTCTTTAGTGATGCAAAATATAAACAGTAGCTTTGTGTCACGACAGCTCAGATGGCGGAGTAAGAGTGTCTGTCTCTGGAACTGTAGATTCTAGTTTGATTCCCAGTCGAGTCAAACCAATGACCTTAAAACTGGTGTTCACAGCTTCCCTGCTTGACGCTCAGCATTAAAGAGACAGTATGGAAAACAAACCGGCAAGTTTACTTATTGTGATGTTGAGAAAGGCACTTAACGGGTTCCCCTTATCTTGGTGTGGCAGACAGATGACCAGCAACTCCTGAGCTAGCTTGTAAGTTATATCATCGCTTTCTCGTGATAGGAGGATAAATATGCGACTAAATAAAAAAATATACAAATCAGTGTTAAATTATTTCGTTAATTGCCAGCAGCTTAAATTTACTTCGTGAAGTTTTGTTTGATTGATTTCTTTATCTTTATCCTCCTGTCACGAGAAAGCGACGGAGGCGCTATGCTTAGGACGAATCCAGACTCGCTTAGGAGTTGTCTTTGTTTCAGAGTTTTCCGGTTGAGTTTTGCTTCTGACATTTTTTAATTTGTTGCTTGCCAGATTCCACCAAGCAGAGTAAATCATCGAGAAGCATCTTATCCAAGGACGCAACAACGAGACTTGGTAGGGAGTTGAACCATTAACCTTACAGTCTGTGCCCAAACTAGCGTCCCCTGGACCTCCCAACCTGGGGGGCCCCTTAAATAGTCAGTACGTATTACTATTTACTCAACGTATGATAAAGGTGCCTTAAATTGGCTATTCTAAGATTCAATATATTTTTTGTCTTAACTCGCGCGATGTGGGGCCCCCATACCATATTTACGCTTTTGGCCATGGGGGCTCCTGCAAATTTTTCGAAAAATAGCAGTCGCAAAACTAGCAAACAAACGTTTAAGAGCATACCAAGGTCTTTTCATACTCAAGTGAAAGGTGCAAAAATAAGCCTTAAAAACGTTTTTTCTTCGCGTAGGTAGCGAAATGTTAGAGTAGGGTTTGCTTACAGCATTATTTTAGTGGGTTTGGAAGGGACCTAGTAAAACAGACTACTAAACCTTGTTAAAATTGAGGAATTTTAAAGGCTTAAAACGCACAAAAAGCCTCCAAAATAAGGTCAACTTCCGCAAAATTTTCTGGGGGGCATGCCCCCAGACCCCCCTAGCTTTCATCGCCCTTTCGAGGCTCGCTCTTTTGTATCACCATCCAAGAAAAAATTTTAGGAGGCCCCGAAAGATGATTTCGAGGGCCCGCATTGCCTAGTTTCGGCCCTGCTTACAGTCATGATCGTCGTAAACATGACGCTCCGAACCACTGCGCCACTCTGCCGAAAAATACTTACTGTATCTTTTAATTACAAAGTAGCTATTGCCAGCAGATTCAAAATTATTAACATATTTATTCAAAATCTAAACGTTTTTGACTAATTCTTTAGGTCCTCTTCAGAGAAAAAAATAATGCACTTTATGTTCAACTAAAACTTTCATAACAAACGGCTTTTTTAAATAATTTAATGTTGTGATGATGCGATACAATGCATGGAATAATTGATAAATCATATTTGCAGTACATTGCGTCAGAGAAAAGCATAATGATGATCCACCTACAGTAAGCAATGACGTTAATTAACAAGTATACATCTTTTAGGCTAAAACAACTCATCAAAAAAAAGCGTGAACGAAAATAACACTAACATTAAAAGACACTGAGCGGAAACAAAGAACCACTGGCATATAGTTGGGAATTTAACATGAGATTTTGCTTTTTTATTAAAAGAGCTTCTTGAATTTTGGTTTCGTATTCATTTTTACATTTCTTAATTACTTTAAAATCTTTTACGTTAAAATTTTCAATTCACGCTCTTCACACATCAGAATATGTTTTTTAACAGACGTCTTCTTTGAATTTGCTTGGAGACTCAAGTGCTCATTTGCTCTTGTGTGAAAATGTCGTGTTATCGTACCAGTGTATATGAGATTGTTGCATCACGCGAACATGAAAATTCATAAACAGCATTCGTCAACAAGGCATGAGAAGAAGAGCATTTCAAATTAAAATAAGAGCCAGTTTAAATTAAATTAAAATAGATAGCTAAATCAACGTGAAACTTTGTTTTAACCAGCGCTGAAAAACGTTTTGCAAATTTATGTGACGGTTTCCAAAATAAGATATCCCAATTAAAATAAATATTCTTTTTCTTCTTCATCTGCTTCGGAGTTGTTTTCTCGATTTTCAGATTTTCGGATTGCATTTAAAAAAAAACAGTTAGGGTATAAATTTTTTAGGAATGTGGAACGTAACTTGTATATTTCTTTCTTATATAAAATGCTATGAACAAATGGTTTTGGCTCTTTTTAGTGAGCATATAATACGACCGGTTTTCCACGATTTAGGGTATACAGCATTGCAGTTCAGTATCACTTCAGTATTTTTTTTTTCGCGCCCTGGTAACTGGAAGCAAGCTCTTTCAGGCAAACGATGATTAAGACAAGATGCTTCCGTGGTGGTAAAAGGATAGACCCTCGGCCCCGGAAGCAATTGAGAAAATCCAAAGATGTTCGCTGGAGGCCCTTTGCGCTCAATACATTGCAGCTGAACATCGAGGGCATAACCGCAAATAAGATCTGCGTGCTTAGCCAATTAACCACTAGATCCAGCGTTCATGTGATTTTTTTGCAAGAGACGCATCGCACCAATGCAGACCGGCTGGTGATTCCACACTTTTCATTGGCTGGTTCGGTCTTGAGCAGGAAGCATGGACTTGCTACATTTGTCCACAAAAAACTCAACTGGACACTTGCTGACCATCCCCCGGAAGGATCAGCAACCGAGTGGTTGTGCGTGGACGTTAATGGTGTAAATATTGTTAACGTCTACAAACCACGACCCGTATCTTTAACACCAAATGCGATTCCAGTGTTTCTACACCCCTGTCTCTATGCAGGCGATTTTAACTGCCAACATACTGATTGGGGCTATCATTCCATCACCCCACACGGAGAATGCTTGACCGACTGGGCGGAATACCAAGGACGCCCCCAGTCTCTTCTCCGGTCGCTGGAACACCGGAACCAATCCAGACCTGGCTTTCGCGAGTGCCAGTCATAACAGCTGGCATCTGGACAGACGTAACTTAGAAAAGTTTTCTAGGTCACAACATCGGCTTTCGCTAATAACGTCACCTGGATCTGTGACTTCAGTTCCAAGTGAGTCGTGTAAGGCTGCGTTCACACATGGCGGTTTTCGCAACCAGGAACGAAACTTCATGCATGTGTGAACGCAATTTTATGACGTAACACATCGCGAAACCAGGTTTGACGACGCGTCATTTGTAGCAGGTTTCGCGCCTGGTTTGGTACCTGAAACCTGTGTGTGAACGGAAAACCTTAAAAACTTGAGTATGAACGATCGAAGTTTGAAACCTGCGATTGAATTTTTTTGGTGTTGTTCAGGTTACAGTGGTATGAAGAGTGCTCACATCAGGTAGGCTGGGACTGATACAGTGATACCAGCAGCTAGTTTGTGCAAGAGTAGGCATATTGGATTTGATGCAGGACCATAAAATTTAATTGCATTAATTGGGTACATAAAGCTGTATTTGTATATTTGTAAAACAGGCTGTTGGCTATTTAATGGGTAAAGCTGAGTATGTGCTGCAAAGGCCTACAAGTACTTCCAACGAAGACAAACGAAACGAATTAAATTAAAACAACAATTTCTCAACATTAACCAGTTCAACAACCATAACCTAATAAGGTTATATTTGGTTATGGTGCATCAATTGTTGGATATCTTTCTTTCAAATGAAAGATCAATTTGGATTAAATCAAAACCCAATCAAGGGTATTGGAACAGAGTATTGGAAAAATGGGAAGATACGGACTATCCCTACCACTTGAGATTGCACAAGTAAGTTGGTACGGTTGGTGTGGCAACCTTAGCTGTTTCCTTTGAAAGGATGGCTTCTGCACAAAGTGAACCAGGAACAAAGAGTGTCATAAACTTTATACACAGCACTCAAATTCAGTGCTGCAAACTTCCACTGCGACTCGGTAGGCTAGCAGAACACAGTTTGACAATTCAGCCACTCACCCAAGATGTGTGGTAGTACCATAGCACTGAGCATGATGTGATCCGTATGTCTTAAAAAGATATTTTTGACACACATGTAATGCAGTCTAATTATTTCTGTCATAATTATTAGGCCTACTTATTTATTTATTACTTTTTTTTACGAGTAGAACTTATCAGTTGATTGATACAATTATTCACTTTGAAAGTACTGGTACCGGTATTGCTACTGTTGCATATAACTTGATCTAGGGTTTACTGGTGCATGAAAAGTGAATGCCATAGCTCTACCACTGATTGCTTTTATTTCTTTTTTGTTTTGCACTTACGTTACAAGTCCCAGTGTTTCACCATTACTGTTTAAGTAATTGCTAACTATCAAGGTGTGGCTAACTTAATAACCCTGTGGCCTTTCGCTGTTTCCTTCTGGTGTGTTTTTCGCAAACTCTCTGGTAACATAAACGTGACTTGTCTTGTTAAACCAGCATTTTTCGGGTCTCATCTACAATAAGCCGTCGAAGCGAGCGATCGTTATATTACACGCTCACTCAGCGATCAGCCGCTTGCTTCGACAGCTTATTCTAAATTTGACCTCATTTTTCTCTCTGTTAGGAATGGACTGACTAGTCTAATGGGAGGCGTGAATGTTGGCCACAATTATAGATATTTAAAATTTTGGCTTTATAGCATCTTTGATATGTTGGGGGAAAAAAAGAGGAGGCATCAAGTGTTCCCTCTGGAGTGAAAAATTTGAGAAAATTGCGAAAATTTGGGGCAAATTTTACTGATTTTGAACCAGAAATTAATATTGTATAATGCCGAACTGAAAAATTAAAAAAAAAAAACTGAATATTTTAATGCAAGACTGTAGCTTGTATCTTGGAAAAGCAAATTTAATGCAAAAAAATTGTAATAGGGGTCCTCAAAGTTGTAAAATCTTTGGGCAAAAATTGCAATGAATTTATCATGTGGGCGTGAATTAGTGTCCACGTAGAGCCCTCCCTCCCAAAGAAGTGGGGAGAAAACCTTACGCCCCCCCCCCCCCCCCCCCGGTTTCGCCACCTATGCTTATATGTAATATTTTGGAGTGATGATTCAGTCTATTATATCAAAAATCAACTGGTACTACTTCAGGGGTCCTACTAAAACCTGCAGGATCACAAGGAACACAAGGATTATAAGGAGCACAAGGATCACAAGGACCGCTAGTGGCGCAATTGAGCTATTACTAAAAGCTGCAGGAACACAAGGATCACAAGGACCGCTAGTGGCGCAATTGAGCTATTACTAAAAGCTGCAGGAACACAAGGAGCGCAAAGAACTCAAACCTAACCGACCTAATCCTAACTGAACCGAACCCTAATGGAAACTAATCCGAACCTAACTAAACCTGAGCCCCATTGAACCTAACTCTCATCGAACCTATCCCTAATGTGCTCCATGCGTTCCTAATTGCGCCACTAGTGGTCCTTGCGCTCCTTGTGATCCTTGTGCTCCTTGTGTTCCTTGTGCTCCTTGTGCTCTTTGTGCTCCTCGGTCCTTGTGATCCTTGTGCACCTTGTGTACCTGCAGGTTTTAGCAATACCGCTACTGCAGTGTGTTTTTGCGAGTATCATGAATTTTTGATTCGGCAATTAATACATCCCATACAAATTGAAGACATTCATTTGTATTTTGTTCGTATGCAACATGACTTTCAGAAACACCTTCGAGTTCATTTGCGAGAAATTGCTAGGTTTTGTTGAAAGGAAAAGCACACATTGGCGCCAGTCAGTGAACTACAAGTGCAGAGTCGCCATTGCTTTATGGCGTTTGGGAGGTGGTGCTGATTACAGATCAATTGGCAAACATTTTGGCTTGGGAAAATCGACTGTTTTTTCGGTATTGAGCATGTATTTTTTTTTAAACAACCCACACCTTTTGTGTTTATTTTATGATATTTGCAATGGGGAAGAATGAATCTCCTTAATTACATGATTGCTACTTTCAGATCACAATCCAAGTGCGTGAATGCATCGTGGAGGTGTTGATGCCGCTGTTTGTCAAATTTCCAAAGCATCAAGAAGTGCAAGAGCTGGCACTTTCATTTGCAATTGAACGTGGCATGGCAAATTGTGTTGGGGCCATCGATGGGTGCCATATTGCGATACCAAAGCCAGTTGCACATGGGGAAGATTACTGGAATAGGAAATCATTTTATTCTATTAATATGCTTGCTGTCGTCGACCATTCTAGAAAGTGAGTATCAAAATCTGTTTGCAATGCAAATAAAGTCGCTTTTGCTGAAAATACAATACTCTAGATGTGGAAGTATCACAAGCAGTCCGAAGTTGTGGTTTGTTTCAGGCTGTTTTTACTTGCAAGTAAAGCAACAACATCACTGGCTTTCGGCATCGTTTGGTACTGACAAAAATGTGGTACCTTAGAGTTTGCAAATGGTTTATGCTGCCGTACTAGAGCTCAATGATAGGGATCATAGCATGTATATTATGGCATAAAGTATTAACAGTTTGTGCATTCAAATTATTTCGTCTCAGATTTATCGACGTTGATATCGGTTGGCCTGGAAAAGCACATGATGCTCGTGTTTTATTTAATTCCGATATTTATCGTCGTGGTGAAAGAAAAGAATTATTTCCTAAGGTATGTCGAAGCATGAACTTGGTTTTTAGTGGTAAGGTTTTTTGTGTGGTATGAGAAATTGTCCCTTGTAGGTAATCTTTTTCCGCGTCAATGCACGTATGAATTATTATTTACTGCAGTTAATGATCGTTGCTTTTTCTCAAAGGATTTTAATGACTTGGATTTCGCCAATTTCTCCAATGATTTTTAAAAATATTTATGATTTATGAAAATATTTTTCGTTATGTGAGTAGCAGAGATTGTAAAAACTCGAAATGGGCGCTTTCCAACTCTAATTCTTTTTATCTGCCATGCTTTAGAGTCAAACCATCATCTGCGGAGTAGAACTTCCTTACTATATAATTGGAAACAGTGCTTATCCATTAAAATCGTGGCTCATTAAACCCTTTCCAGTGCATAACGTCAGTGCCACTGAAACGCTCAACAAGGTAATCAAACATTTACTAAGAGCAGTTGTTGGTACACTAAACGTATATAAATATTAATGCATGCTGACCAATGTTGTACCACAACTAGATTGTGATAATGGCCCTATTCTGAAACCTCAGTCAAAGCAGCTGTTGTATCGACAATTGTGCAGCTTGTAGCAAGACCTGTACAATGTACGTAAAGCCGCATGATGTCGCAAGCTGGGTCCAATGCTGTGCTATAAAATTGGCTGAACGACATGACCGAGTAGAAATGGTAAAACAACATCATTGGTTGTAGTCATTCTCGTTTTATATTCTAATTTGCAGGAAAGCACTCTTTATGAGTGGACTCAACCGGTCGCTTTTGGTTAGTAATCTGTTACGTGTTTAGAAATTCAGTTCTGCGCGTCAAGTGGTGGAACAGGCGTTTGGTCGTTTAAAGCATCGATGGCGTTGCATTTCCAAGCGATGCGATGCAGGCGTGAAGAATGCTATTAAGATTTTAGGGGCATGCGTAACACTTCATAACCTTTGCGAAACACACCACGACTATATTCAAGAAACATTCGAGGAAGGTTGCCACAACATACGTGATGAAGGGACGAATGATGATCTATCTACTGTCGATGGTGCCTGCGTTCGGGACATTTTAAAGCAGTATCTCTCCCTGAATGGCGCTTCGTGTTTTGAAACGTATTTCTACCCTTTTTGCTGTTTGTGCGTTTTCTTTTATTTGTGGTTTTTGCGTCTATGCACGAGTTTGTGCTTTGTTTAACAGCTTTCTTGTTTTCGTTAAACAATAAACCTCACAGGATTACAAAAAAATCAAATCTTCATTATAGGCTACTCGCCGTAATACGCCGAAGCGTGTAACGAGTTTGCAGGGTACATCTCCGCGGCTTTGCGCTGGGGAAACACGGGACAAATGTCGCAGCGATGGCGAGCAGTTGGCAAAACCGTGTCAGATTTGACGGTCGAGTGGTAAGAGCGTCCGCCTCGGGAGCTGTAGACTTGGGTTTGATTCCAAGTTGAGTCGAACCAATGACTTAAAATTGGTATTCACAGCTTCCCTAATTGACGCTCAGCATTAAAGGGACACTGTGAAGAACAAGCCGGCAATTTTACTTGGTGTGCCGTTGGGAAAGACACTTAGCGGGATTCCCCATCTTCGTGTGGTAGACAGATGGCTGGCAACTCCTTAGCGAGCTCATATAGCGTACTGATCGCTTTCTCGTGATAGGAGGATAAATATGCAACTGAGTACATAGGAAAGCAAACTCATGCAAAAATATTCTTGTAAATTTCTTTGCAGTTAATGCTCATGCATTTGTGCGATTTCATCATCAATATGTTGTTTGTGCGAGATAGGGGTCGGATGCCATTAAAAGCGAACGAACCAGTCTGGGGAATAAAAAAAACTGCCTTTATATTCGAATTGACGTTATAAGCGATGCCGTTACAGGCGAACTTTAACGCTCACAGAAGATAATAAACTTAGCCAGGACCAAGCGAAATGTGTCGTTGTAAGCGAATTGACGTTATAGCCGAAGCCGTTATAGACGAGTTCTACAGTACTTATCTTTCTTCGCGAAAAAGCGGCAAAGGCGCTATAACGAGCTCGCTTAGGAGTCCGCAACCACTTCCCGAAGATTGGGAACATCACAAATAGTTTTCTCCACTAGTATGTAGGCGATGAAAGTATGCAGCGCGTGCTTGAAGCTGGTCCCAGAGTCATTTATCACAGCAAATGCAAACCAATCAATGATTTACTCATGAATGTCGAAACATCACCTTGAAAGAAAAAGCAAACCAATGCAAAAAAGTAAAAAAGCAACATCACGATATAGCAAACCCGACAACAATCAAATACAAGTAAAAAACAGCGAAGGCTTGTTTGCACTTGCGCTATGCAAAGCGCAGCCAGGCTTACAAGTTATTATTTTTCATTATGACGTTGGTTACGCCCAGCCAAACGAAGACAAAGCAGGATGATTACTTCAAAATAAAACATAACAACTTGTAAGCTCGCTGCGCTTGGCATAGCTGCAGGGTAAAAAGGCTCTAATGAAACACAATATGAAATCGCACAAAGGGATGGCCGACTGCAGTAGTTATTAAGAAAACCGAAAGCACAAAAAACCCACTTCATCAAATGCCAAAAATTGCACAGCACACTATCATGTCATTAGCGAAAACTATCGAGAGCAAAATCTCGGACTCTCTGAGTGTGCTCGTTCTCAAAGCTAGTATCTTCAACAAAATCGAAATTGCGCGAACGTCTTCTACTTGGCAAGCTGCTGCTCGGGTCCATGTTTTCTTTGCTGCAATAACAAACTGTTAGCGCAGGTTTGCACTCGTAACATACCTTATTGTTCTTTCTGACTCAGGAAGACCAGATGTTGCAAGGCAATGAAAAAATGAAGCGTATTTTGTTGGGGAAGTCTAAGCTTAAGAGGCTCCGCTTCAAATAGAACAGGGTAAGAGCAATGAGAGCAACACTTAGCTTATTGTCATTACAAAGCAGCGGTTGTACTTAGTTACAATCTACCTACGATATTTGTACAGTGATGGCCTACCCAACCCCGCCAGGGATAAGGGAGCGTGGAGTAACTACACGGAGACATAATAAACGGCAAAGCCCAAAACTATAGACTATAGAGATGAGCCGAAGATGGCTTTTCGTAGAACTGGACAATGGACATGCAAGGAGGGTATACAATAGAATACTTATGAAAACTAAAACACATTTGCTGGTATTGAAATCATGTTCGCACTTAGCATCAGTACCGCTGTAACTTGCTACCGACACTGTGACAAGATGTTACACGCAAATACTCTCTTATGCAATTTTATTGAAACAGTACCTGGTTGGTAATTTCAAGACTTCTAATTCGTGCCGGCGCTCGTTTGCCGCTTGTCTTTCCTGAAAGCAAAATCTGTACTGAAGAACGTATCTCTGATTTTCTGACTTATCAATCAATTACAGCCTTGGAAAGGCATTACTCAAGGTGGTTGTAGTGGTAATCAATGCAACTAAGCTCTTTCCAAAATGGGGGCGTGGACTAACTTTAAAAACCGATGAATGGCACTTTCCGCAGTTGCAGACTATAGGTAACAGCTATTTGGACCGACAGTTAGTAGTTATAGTATTTCCTCTAAAAAATGAATAACTTCCTCTATATGAAGATGCGAAGTGGCATCAAGAAAACGCTGTAGGTAGGACTGACCTGAAATGCCAAGAACAGCTGCATTCTTTCATCATCATGCTGTTTCTGCTGCTGAAGCATGTTCTGCATCACCCCTGTCATGCATTTAACAATTTTAGCTTCTTTTCCACTCTCTGTACCTAAAACCATAAGATTGTTACGTTGCTACTAAATAATAATTTAGCTACTGGAGGACAACTGAAGCCAAAGTAATACTTTTCAAAGTAAATGGACATAGATTCAGCTATCATTATTGGCTTTAATTTTCGTCCTTAAGCTATTCTCATATTTACCCCATTCCCAAATTAGGTATTGCAAGTAGCTATTTTAAATCCAGGTGGTGGTGACTGTTTGTTGCATAAAAGTGATAGAAACAGAAGAAGCCAGTGGCATAATCATTCTTTTAGCACAACCAAGCCATCAATATGCATGGGTGTACATCGCAATATCACAGTAGCTGCAGTAGTTTGCATGATCGCGAGTTTGATGTTCACCAGGGTCTTCCTCCATGACGCAATGTGATGCATCTATGAATTATATCCATAATGATGACCAAAACTGATTCTTAACCACCAAGAATCTAACCTCACAACTCAATTATGCAAAAAAGTGCCTAAAGTATCAATAATAGTTGGGGCAAAAATTTCGGACAAATCATCATGAGGGCAAATTCGCACTAATCCAAATTCTGGATTGAAGACTGAACCACACTTTTTAACACTTTTATGCACAACAATAAGCAGCAAAAAATTCCTGCAAGTTCAATCACATAATTATAATCCTGTTTACTTGAAAGCTTCCTTTTCCGTTTCCGCACAGTTGTTGCAATAGGGGAAACTTCAGTATCAGTTGCTGCTGCAGCCTGGCCAGAAGATTGCTGAGAAGAGTGGCCTGAAATTTACTGAGAGCAGTGACCGGAAGTTTGCTGAGAAGAGAGGCCAGTGGTTCGCTCAGAAGAGTGGCGAGAATTTTGTTGAGAAGAGAGACCGGTAGTTTACTCAGAAGAGTGGCCAGAAGTTTGCTGCAAATCCCTTGAATTACCGTCATCTCCAAGGAGTTTGGAAATTGCCTGGCCATACTCGATTGCGTCAATATCGTCAGTGGCGCTGAGCATGTAATCTATAAAAATACAATATTACAATACTTTCCATCTGCAACCATCTAAACCAGTGGTTTCCAAAGTATGTGTTGCCTCGACTCCCTTAGAAATATTCAAACATTAGATACCTTTCTTCGTGGCAGTCTTGGCACACCCAGAAACTTACAAATCTAACTTTGACCATTATCGATTCAGAAATTTATACACGGGGGAGGCATGGTCAGGGGTTTAGCTACCAGGTGCTAGTATTTAGCCACTTATGCTAAACGTTAAGGAGGAAAGTTGCAAATACCAATTTTTAAGTTGTTTGTTTGACCTGACTCGGATTTAAATCCCAACTCTACAAATCAATAAGTAAATCCTCTATTCCAGGAGTGGCCAACCCACAACTCACAAGCCGCATGCTGCTCTTTGCCCAGTTTCATGTGGCTCTTTTTCAAAAGCTTTGTTTCTTCTATTAGCGGCCTCATTCTATCACCATGTTGCGTTTGGCAATGCATAAGATGCATTATCACGTAGTAGAGAGAATTACAAGGAGGCGTGTAATGAGTAGCGGGGCCCATCTCTGCTACTTTGTGCATGGGCATTGTGTTATTTATCCTGAGTAATTTCGCTGCACTAAATGAACAAAATAAAATGTGAAAAAAGTGTCAGAAAATGCATAGAAATGCTGACCACCAGTGGCATCCTTGGAAGTCATATACCAGCAGGAGGATAACTGTCTCAGTGCTGAAACATCTTAGCACCTGACAGTGTCTAGCTGCACTTAAACATTGTGAACTGTGATTTGAATGTGTTATGTGCACTGTGCAAGTAAGGACTCTGGAGATAACGGTACACTTTCTTACCTTGGATTGAACAGTAAGCATCAACACTTTCTGTGTCTGCAGCAGAAACAAAATTATATGATACTAACCTTTTTCTAGGCCAGACTGCAGTGTAGACGGTTGTGTTAATGGGCGGTCCGACAAAACCTCATCCAACAAGTCATAATTGGCAGCAATGACATTTGGCAGTGGAATGTCCGAAGTCTGTCCACTTCGATTTAGCTTGTCTTTATACTTGAGGTACTCCCTCTACAGTTGCTGTATCTTTTTTTGGCAGGACAGGTAATCCCTTCCAGGGATGTTGGCAGCCACTTTCACAAAAATATCGCTATGGTGTTTGCATGTTGATAACATCATCTGGACTTCCTGTGTTGCCCAATTTCGTATTAACATGTCTATCTCCGAATGCGTCCACAAAGTACCACGGTCAGCTTTTTTGTTGGTTGGCAAAGACATTATATACAGATTAGCAGTTATCAGGTTACAGGATATCAACTAATACAAAATATAGGCTACTGGTAAACAGGGAGTCTAGAAGTCTACTAGTCCAGAGTCTGCTAACTGATTAATCAAATAATTAGCTATCAGTATAAAATGGTTAGACTAGTTGAAGGTTGTGCTGGTACTACCCACAAATTCATCACATAATTTAACCTAGGTACGTAGTAGCCTACCCAGTGGTGGGATTCAGCCGGTTCGCACCAGTTCTATAACACCGTCTCAGGGAATTATATTACAACAGCGATCCGATTAGCATTGCTGCTTATACCCACTAGGCCTAGTTGAAACAGAACTGGCTGATAATTTATAACTTCTGTAATAGAACCGGCTGACGAAAAATTTGAATCCCATTACTGCACGGACCAGTACTCAATACACTGATACAGCACTTTTAAGCTGTAAGTCTACCCTACTGCTGTATCAGTGCTTCAGCACCATTACTTTTTACTGTGATATGGAAGTTGAATCTACCTCATGTAGGCTTGGCCTAAACTGATGTACTAATATTAATTGTTACAAGCAATACCAGGCACTTAGGCCCAATTTTTTACTCTGCTACTAGGATTTACCTATGACAAAAAATTTATAGTAAAATGGAGGAGCTTAGTTTGCAAACATAAGTCTCTGACCTTAAAAATAATCTTGCTCACCAAAGCTAAGCTGACAGTTTGCAGACTGTTTACCGTACCTCTACACTTGATTTCACTAAAGTCGGTAGCCACAATTACCCGGTAGACTAACCAAGTAACCAGGTTTCAAACCTCATATTTTTCAGGTTTGAAACCTGAGGTTTCGCAACCAGGTTTCGAACTTTATGGTCGTTCACACTTGCCGAAACGCGATTCCTGGTTGTGAAAACCGACCAGTGTGAACGCACTTTTTACGCATGTGTGAACGCTCGAAGTTTCGTAACCAGGTATGAAACCAGGTTGTGAAACCTGGTTATACGCCAGTGTGAAGAGATGGAACTTTCGCAAGGCCAATTGGGAACTGTATAGCCTCATCACAAATCAGCATGCTGAAGGACTTCCATCTCCTGACACTGGTTATGTTGATGAGGCCTACCAGGACTTCTGCAACACCATTATTGCTGCAGTTAAAAGATCTATCCCACGCGGTCGGCGAAAAAACTACAGACCCTGTTGGGATGCTAAGTGTGAACAGCTCTACCAGACCTTTCTTCGGGCACCGCAAGGCGAAGCAACAAATACTGCTGCCTCAACACTGCTAGCCCGGCTTCATGATAAGCGTACAGAGCGCTGGTCGGAGGCAGTCAATACCATCGACTTTACACACACCAGCAGGCTGGCATGGAACACCCTCAACAAACCTACGGGAAGATCAAGAACCTCTCGTCATCCTTGTCCAATCTCTGCCAACTATATTGCTTCGCAGTTGGGAAAAAATGGAGTATATAGGTCGAAGGATCACGATCCAGCAAGACTCGTGGTCAAAGAGGTTTCTGAACTCTGGAAAATCGAAACACCTGCTGGCGCAAGTATCTCCCATGACTTTACGCCAGAGGAGTTTTCCAGTGCCCTCCAGTTGCTAAAAACTGGAAAGGCTCCTGGGCCTGACTTCATATCTCCAGAGCTTATACTCCATGCTGGTGCCGTTTTGAAGACATGGTTGAATAAGTTCCTATCTTCCTGCATGCGTCAACAAAGACTTCCAAAAATCTGGAGACGAGCTTCAGTGGTTGCAATTCTAAAGCGAATGAAGCACCTGGGGACTCAAAGAAATATAGACCAATTTCTTTGCTGTGTATCCCCTTTAAGATACTGGATAAACTTATCTACGCCCGCATCGAACCAATCATAGATCCTCTGCTTCCCCAAGAGCAAGCAGGATTTCGACGCGGAAGATCGATTGTAGACCAAGTTACTCTATTAAGGTAGCTGCCGGGCAGGCATATGGTTTCTTTTATCATGGAGCGTGTCCGAAATCGCAGCTTTACCCTCACCACCGGTAACTGCCCCAAAAGCAGATTGCGACGCCTGAGGAACGGCATCCCGCAGGGTTTAGTCCTGGCCCCCCTCTCATTCACCATCTATACGTACGATCTGCCAACGACGATTTCCAAGAAATTTGCATACGCAGATGACTTGGCGATCCTTCACTCCACAGGAGACTGGCAAACTCTAGAGGCGACTCTTACCCAGGACATGAAAACACTATCCTCGTATCTTCAGAAATGGAAGCTGAAGCTCGGCGTAAACAAAACGGTGGCGGCAGCCTTCCACCTTTACAACAGGGAGGCACGACGTGAGCTAACAATCAACGTCGAAGAACGTGCCCTACTTTTTTCCACCATACCAACTTACCTCGGTGTAAAGTTGGATAGGGCTCTCACATTTCGCCAAAATCTTGAGTCACTGCGCAAAAAACTAACAACTCGTGTTAAGCTTTTGAGACGATTAGCAGGGTCGAGCTGGGGTGCTGGTGCCATTACTCTGCGCACAGCCACCCTGGCTTTGGTTCATTCCACTGCTGAGTACTGTGAACCCGTCTGCTGTCGCAGTACCCACACTCGTCTCGTAGATAGGCTAATTAACGACGCTTTACGCCGAGTGACCGGATGTTTACGACCAACACCAACTGATGACTTGTATACCCTTGCAGGCATCCAGCCATCCAAGCTTCGACGCGAAAGAGCCACGCTGTCTCTTGCTCACCGTGCACAAGACCCAAAGCACATGCTTCAAAAGAAGCTCTTGTCCCCTCCTTCCGGAGGGCATCGGCAGCTCAAATCCAGACGCCTTTTTGTTCCTGCTGCACTAGATTCGCTAAACGACGCCGATGCTTTGAGCACTAGTGCGGCAGGTAGTTGGGCGGATCACAAATGGAACACGGAGGGGCAGGAATGCGCCTCGCGACTCCATGGTTTCATTGCTGACGTCGGTTTTCTGCCATCGGAAATGCATTTCCCCAGACCCGCTTGGGTCAGGCTTAATCGCCTACGAATCGGCGTAGGCCTATTCCACTCAACAATGCATAAATGGGGTAAGGCTCCCTCACCGGCATGCGAGTGTGGAGCGGATGAGCAGACTGCAGACCACCTAATATCTTGCCCTATTTATCGCCATCCAAATGGGGCTGGTGGTTTTGCATCGGATGACATGACGCTGAAGAATTGGGTTTTGAACACGTGCCCAGCTGTATGAATTGGGTTTCTCAAGGAAAGATCGAGCCCATACGACGAAGAAGAAGATTTGTTTTTTTACGGAAGATCCAACTTTCGAAACCATTATCTCTAATATTTATTTTAACATCCGCAAGAATGAAAGTGTTTCGATGGAGTATGCATCAAGAGTGGATAAGGAAGAAGAACAGAATTTATGATCGGCAACAACTGCACAAAATTCATCAATATATCGTGAGTACAATTTGGTGACGCTAATAATTTTGTCCGAATATTTTTTCTTCCACAATAATTGACTCAGAAAGAAATCGGCTAATGTTAGTTCAAGTGGAGAACCAATTGTCACTCCGTCAATTTGCTTGTACAAACAACTATTAAACCCAAAAATTCTTTGCGTAGCCATAAACATCAATTTTTTGAAAACATTTCTGCTGAAAGGAACTGCATTAGGATAATCTTCAGAATCATATGCGATCGGCTATAAGCTCTATAGCAGAGGTTCTCATCCTTTTTTGGCTATTGGCACCCCGTAGCCACCAAAAAAGCTTTGCGGCACCCCGGGTGAATCCGTGAGCTTCCTTTCTAAAAAAATTAATTTTAGAGTGAAGTTGACATTAAAATAGTTAAAAAGAGTTTTCCGTCGTTCTGCATTAATGCTCTTGGTTCTGATTTAAATCTTAGTTTGTTATTTCCGGTGATGGCGAAACAATTGATTCAATTTCGATGACACTCACAATGGTCCGATTAGCTGATGGGCATCATTTTGTTTACGATGGCATCTGACATATATTTAATAGTCTTTTTTTTTTTGGTTCTGTCATAAGTTTTTATTTGCACGTGCAATGAGAAAACTTTAATGGCTTTTTCCTTCATCTCTATGAAACCTTCCATTTCCACTTTTTACTTTCCGAAAGAGCAACTAATGCGGTTCGCTGGAAACAGTGTGCTGTATTACTTGTTATTCTTGATCTTTTACTTTTTCTCAAATCCCTTCACTTTGGTGCCATTTTTGCTCCATTTTCCAGCTATACCCACCTGATGCGCTCAAATTATGAACGAAACCGGTCGTGGATTGTTACTTTATTCCTTGCATTGCTATTTTTGCGATGCTTTACATATTCTTGTCATTTACCTTCTCTCCTTCATGTTTTATACCTCCTCACTTTCGAAATTGCGTTGCTTCATGCACTGACTGTAACTCTAATTGTGTATCGTGGGAAGGCAAGATATTCTCGCTTCGAGGATTTAAGTGACGTATCATTATCACGAAATCGACGCGGAAGAGTTTATCTTGACTAAAAGCCTACCAAACTTTGGAATCTCGGCGCTGCCTAATTTGTTCTTTATAATTAATACAAGGGTAACCGAAGTTACCGTACCATAGTGGTCATTGGGCACTCCACACTCTAATACCTTAAATTAAATAACATCACAGCATGTGTACGTCTATATATGAAATATAAATAGATATTATGGTAGGCCAAAAGACTTACAAAATTAAACGCTGTATGAACTAGTTCCACGATTAGTTTGCAAGTTTGGTGGTTTGGATCACTCGATCGCGTTCGAATCCAGGACGGCAGGACCTAGTGACTGTGAGATTACCTCCTCAACCACTCCGCCATCGGACTTGAAGAGTTCACAGTGGAATTTTTGCTATACAATAGGCCTTCCCAAGCTCCTGCAACTGCAGGCTTAAGCATTGCGCAGTTAGCCAACTAGGCCAAGTACCGGTTTGTCAACTAGGCTAACTGCTCAATGCCAAAGCCTGCAGTTGCAGGGGCTTTGGTATGTATAAAAAAGTTGAATGATGCAGAGGGTACAAACATCAGAGAAGTTATAAACTTTGAAAACAACAGAGAAGTTGAATGACGCAGGAAGTCTAAACATCACAGAGAGTATTAACATCAAGAAGTTGATGATGATGCAGAAACTAGAACCAAGAACCGTGAGCCTAAAAGCCCACTAAAATTGGATATGTGGACAGGGTAATTGTACTTTTACTATTTTCTGCTAGGCTTGCACCGTTCACCAGTAAATACCATGCAGTAACTACATCACTTCCAGACTAGAGCTGGTTAATTGAATAGCTCAACGGACAAACCTGCCCCCCAACTACGTCACAAATAAACTGACCAATCACAAGCCAATATTCTTCGGACTTTCTTTTTAAGATAACTGCTTAACCAAAGCGAATTCCGCGATCGAACTAACGCTACTCGGTAAGTTGAAACCCATTTCAACTATTTTTTAAATACTTTTTGCCACCGAACCCTGCCTTTAAGGTTATTATTTATCACGACATTATTAAGCCAAAATTTCGATGGAATTGGCAGCACTGCAAAGCAGCGAGACTGCAAGTGGTGCAGTCTGAGTTTGATGACGCGCCATGATGTTTTGTGACGTTATGCGAGAGAATAAAAAAAGTCTTTTATTCCCTGCACCTGACACCTGTAGTGACCTAGTCACTACAATGTTTGATGACTTGTATAATAATGTTCAGATGTTGACTAACTCCATTATTGTTAAGTGTAAAGTAATATTGGCAACACTGCAATCTATAATTATTAAGTGGCAACATTGATTAAGTCTTTTTCTTTTTCGTAGTTTTGCAGGAAAGAACAATAGGCTAAAAAATTATGGTATTCAATTGTGTTTAAATCACCTGTTGAGAAGAATGAAGAAAAGTAAAGGAGACTAATAAGAAGACGAGAAGAATATTGTGGAAAGTGAGTCGTGCCCTACACACCTGTCTCATTCTTTTGACGAGAAAAAATGCGTGAGTTGGGCCGAAAATTGCTTGCAGTCCCTCTCTCGAAAGCAACTTGTAAAGGTAAAAAAGCTATAGACCTTTGTAACGTTACTGCGAATGGAAGCCACATGCTTTGTGTTGATGCGCAATATAGAGCGGCTAGACTTCTCTTCTGTTACTCTTGTTATGAGAATAAGTCAAAGATGGAAACCGGTCGGGTTGAGATTCTCCGACCGGTCAAACCGGTCGAAAAACTGGTCCAATTTTCTTTTTGGAAGTGGCTAAAGTTACGTGACCGTAACATTTGCCTCTTTAGTTTATTTTATTACTTCGTCAGGCTCTCGTACAATCGGGGAAGCGTGAAGGGATAATAAAATAAACCAAAGAGACAAATGTTACGGTCACGTAACCTTAGCCTCTGCCTTTCTTTTTTGCTACTATAATGCACCTAATCACCAACCGAAATATGCATACCGATATGCATTTTTTAAATAAAACAGTTTTATGAAAAACGGCATATTAACAAATCACATTTTCTGATAACAAAGGGTTGTTGTCTGTTTTCACATAGATAATGCGAGACAGGATTGCAAGCGAGACAGGTTGCAAGCGCGCTTTTTTCTGTAATTGATCGCCGTTGATTTTACGGTCGATTGCTTCGCCAAGCAGCGCAGCTAGTGGTGGGCCCGAATTCACGTTCTTGCAGAAGTTTGGTTCATGATGAGAGACTGTTATGGGTTGATTAGTTGATGTTTTGTTCAGTTATTTGCAAGCAAAAGTTGTTTGTTGTTTTTTAGAAGACCACAAAAGAAAACTAATGGTAAAAAAGCTATAGATCTGGAAAAGATGTGCGTTATTGCAGTTTTTATAGGCATTTTATTTGACCTAGGTTAACCCTTTCCAAACTCTCTTGACACTGCTTACTGCAACGACTGCGGTTCATTCATATTCTGATTTTCGTGTAGTTTCTTAGATCTAAGATATTGTTGCACTATCTAATGCCTTGATTTTTATTGCAGTCTATTTGGATTTATTAAGGTCTTTAATCCACTAGAGTCAGTAAGTGCAGCTGTGCAGTGCAAGTCTTACTGTAACCAAAGATACCTTATGGCCATGTGATCTGCTGCCACTTGTTATTGAAATGAAATTTTTTGAACCAATATTACTATCAATTTGCTGTGATCATGGTATTAACTTAACTGGAAACTATCTTTGTGAGTTTTGTGGACTGTCCTACGCGACATTGCAAGGATTAAAAACTCATTGCTCAAAAACTCACTATAAACCACTGCCAGCAATGAACTTTAAAACATTTTTTTCTGAAATGGCAGTTTTGATGAAATATCCAGACTGGTTAACCTTACCCAACAGAATCGAAACAGAAATCTGCTACATTTTGGAGAATTTTGCGAATGATAAACTATTAAATGAAATTTCAATTGTTTTTCAAACTGATTGGAATGCACATCTTGGAATCTGGAACCAATTTGAATTTGTAGGCCTAGGCCTATGCACATAAGTTTAGACTATAAGCTATCCTGGCCATGATAGGCATATGCGGTATGCTATAAGTATAAAAAGTTTTGGTTGTGCATTCGCTAATTGCCGTAACGCATAGCTATAAATTAGTGATAGCAACTGTAATTGGAATCGGGAGGAAAAATTGTTTTCGAACAAGTAGTTAGAAGGTATGATTTAATTTTGTACATGACCAAGTGCCTAAACTTTCAGCGCTCATACTTTTTTTCAACGTACTATGCTATGTATGCGCCTTTATGTGGCACACGCTGTCAAATTTTGTGTACCTTATTACTGTGTTAGATTTACCTGTTATTTCTTTTCCAACAAACCTGTGTTTTTGCTTTTTTATAAGCTGATAGTATTTGAATAGTGTTTTTACGCAATGCTGTCGATGTACAGAATGTATCCGAAAGTTTAGGGGGCTTCATCCCCTCAAGTTCAGAACCAGAATTACTTTGGCATTACCTCACTTCATGTTCGTTCTATATTTAACTCACTTTTTTCTTGCCTTTGGCTATTTATTTTTAAGTTTAAGTGTTACATTTTCTAAACCAGTATATGCTTGTTGTGTTATTTTCAAGTGTTTTTCGCGTTTTTTTTTTCCAAAATTGTCATTTTATTACTGCATTAAAATAGAACTTTGATGTAAAACCTAATAGTTTGCTTTTCGCATGTGTTAAAATCTTATAGATTTTCTAAGTAGATACGCAAGTAAATAATGCATTTTTGCATGGAAAACTCATGCATACACTCATGTAATCCAAAGCTGTTAATAATACAATGCATCTCGCTAATCAGAGTCGAAGTAGCGTTAACTAAAGCTCATATTTTTGGGCTCTCACTTTAAATTCCGTGCCTTTATGTGGCGCATGCTGTCAAGTTTTGTATACCTTATTAGCGTGTTAGATTTACCCGTTATTTTCCAACAAACCTGTGTTTTTGCTTTTTATATTATGCTGATACTATTTGAATAGTGTTTTTATGCAATACTGTCGATGTATATATCCGAAAAGTTAGGGGGCTCCAAACCCCACAAATTTAGTGCCAAAATTACTTTGGCATTACCTCACATCATGTTCGTCCCCTATTTGTATGGATATTTACTTATGGCTATTTAAAGCTGAAAAGAAGGGCGGAAGATGGAGAACTTTGGCGGAGCGATGTCATGAGAGACCTGCCATGAGGCAGATTACCAATAGATAGATATATTTTTGATATTTGGTGTTACATTTTTTAAACCAGTGTATGCTTTTTCTGCTGTTTTCACATTTTTTGCATTTTCTCCAAAATTGTTGATTGGTTATGTTATTACTGCAGCATTAAAATAGAACTCCGATATAAAAACGAAACGGTTTGCTTTTTGCGTGTGTCAAAACTTAAGTGTATATATTGAGCATCCGCAAGTAAATAATGCATTGTTGCATGAAAAACTCATAGAAGTCGAAATAACGTTAGCAGAAGCTCATGTTCTTCGGCACTCACCTTATATGATTACGAAAATTGCTGGGCACAATCAAAACATAAAGTAGGCCTACACAAAACAAAAAAGACGCTCCTTGAAAACACACATTTGCAGTCATTTTACAGAGTTTTGTCAGCGAAGAAATACAATTCATGTTTCTTCCATGATCGTGACAATGGAGTGCATTACGCTGCTATTATTGTTGTAGCCAAACTCCATAACACTGTGGTTGGAGCTTGCTGGCTTGTTTTGTTTGGAGTCACTGAATCCACAATGTGACATACCACTACCAGTAGCTTGCTGGGCAGCTACATACAACAGCTGGTATACACCACAGACTAACGGTTACCGGTATTTATCACTCAGTTAGTCTATTTGATGAGCTACTCTGATAATAAAAATAAGGAAGTGGCTATTTTTACGGGCGCGTAACATTTGTCTATTTGCTTTATTTCATTACTTTGTCACGCTCTTGCACAATCGGGAAGAGCGCTCGTACACATAGCCACTACCTAAAAATAATTTACTTACCAACTGGCAATCTACTGCATATGCACCCTGAGAACTGTTCTACTTCGTAGATACTTAGACTAAATTTAGCTTAATACGGTACTGACTCAGAACTAGGAACAATTGATAATCAAAAATAATTAATGACATCGAGATTTCCAGCAAAAGAAAACGCTTCAAATAGACAAACTTTTTAGTCCGCTGTACTTACAGCACTAAGCCTGTACTTTTTGCTTTGCCAAACTTCTAGAAACGGGCTTACCACTTGCGGCGCTGCGGGACGAAGCAAAACGTAGCGCGCTTGCAATCCTGTCTCGCTGCATTATCCATGGTTTTCACGAGTTAGACTTGAATACTTACTAGCGTAATTGACATTCTCATTTTAGAGCAGAATTGTGATACTATGTATTTTGATGTCATTACATTACCGTATCGCTCCATCGTAGACTATGGGCTTTTAGCTTCTTTCCAAAGGCGCGAGCCGGTCGGGTTGCGAGGTAACAGCCCGGGCTGTTATGCCTAGAGATGGGCGAATAGTAATCATTCGTTAAAAAGTAACGGTTAACAAGAAGTAACAGATAGCATGGCCTACTCAAGATACGGCCTCACATATTACATTTCTTGCTAAAATCCTAAGCGGCCGACGTCTTTGGCAAGGAAAAGCGCATCTGATCAAAGTGGAATGTGCCTGTCGCGCAAAGACTTCGCGCAGTTCACACGCGGTTGATAACTGTTTTCACACGCGTCATGACAATTGCAACGGATTATCCAAAAAACAACAGCGATTTCAACAGTTTAGTACAAGTAGTTGCATGAAATACTGTAGAGACAAGAATTTGGAAGATAGCAGTAGCCAGTTGTTTTGCAGTCGCAGATGTATTATTATCAAACTGATAATCTTGTAGAATGGAATATGTTTAATCGAACTTTAAAGTACTTATTAACATCATAGTAATTGCGAGTAAAATCTGTTTTTCGAAGTGAGCATATGATGACAAAATATGTGTCGATAACAGAAAACAGTTGAGGCTGATGAAGTATAGCTAGCATTTGGGAAAGCTAAAAAAATAACAATTATAGAAGGTAGACCTCCGAACGCTAAATAAATTTTAACATATTTTGTATAAGCAACACTGCTTCAGCTGTATTTTGTATTAAACATTGCGAATACCTACTTCGAAAAGTTACAAATCAATATTGTACAACATAAAGCGGTGGTATTTTTGCACCAAAATGAAACATAATAAATACAGAAAGTTGCAGCATCGCCATAAAATGGTTTCATATAGTCGTTGAGGATGGTTAGACTTGTCTTTGATCCATCATTTTATTCTTGTTAATTATATATATTCAAAGTTTGTTATGGTCATTCATTAGCCAAACTGGCATAGTTTATGCAGTGTTTCTGGTGTCATTGTTCTGGATTGGTTTCTCAGTTGAGTTTAGGAATTTGGCATTTTTTGTAAAAGTCATTATTTAAAATATCACCGGAGTTAATTAAATTTTTAATGCAGTGTTTATTTTGTATCAGTTACAATGCGTTACTTTAAATTATGGTTAACAAATGCGTAGTGTATGGGTGTAAAAGCGGTTTATTAGTCTGAAAAAAGTGGAAATCTTGTGTCCACGTTTCGTTTTCTTTGGGATAAAGCGGACTTACTACTATAATAGCAACAATTTGTCAATCGATCAAACTGGTCAGTAATCAAAAATTCACCTGTGTTACGCAGTGTTACTTTTACGAGGCGATGAACGAACAAAGTTGTTACTTTTACAAGGCGATGAACGAACAAAGTTGAATTGGAAATTAAATCCCATTCCACCGATCCACACTCATGAAGCACTAAAAAGACCATCAACTTTGCGAAATCCACTGGCTCCACGTAAGTCTCCTAAAGTCAGAGTTTTTCAAGAAGATGAATTAGCATTATTCAATAAAAAAGATCGTATAGATTCAGTAGACGATCTTTCTGAACATCATTCTCCCCCAGGATACACCTATACCACAACTCAAACATTTAACCATTTCAAATGTTTTTAGTTTTTTTAATTGTCCAGTTTGTTTACATACAAATTATACAATAGGCCTCTTAGAAATTGGCCGCTTAATGTAACACGTGAGGCCATATCTTCAGTAGGCCATGCGAATAGTAACAGATTCGTTTTGTCAAAATACTGTATCGATTCCAAACAGAATTCGTTTGTTATCTACAATACAAGATACTCGAAATAAAAACTAGGCGAAACGAAAATACTGGTTTGAACCGGTTTATGTCGCATTTTTTCTTGCTTTTCATTTCACCGCGAAAGCAGCGGAACTGTAAATGCCGTGGTTGAATCTATGATGTCCTCATTTCGGCATTGACTTATTGCGATGAAGACAGTAGAAATGTCTGCGCCCC
Organism: Trididemnum miniatum; assembly: GCA_964006365.1. Taxonomy (NCBI): domain Eukaryota; kingdom Metazoa; phylum Chordata; class Ascidiacea; order Aplousobranchia; family Didemnidae; genus Trididemnum; species Trididemnum miniatum. The sequence goes on from OZ023244.1 coordinate 18,933,872, forward strand.
AGTCAAATCTCGATACTATGCCACTTCGCTTCTATGCCACTCTCGATACTATGCCGCCTTTGATCGTCCCGACGAAATTTAATAAAAAATAAAGTTACTATGCCATCCCTTAATCTCGACACTATGCCACGTGAGATTTATGAACAATTAGTAAAAAGAGCCTTGTGACGAGTCAATGTATAACAGTATGCCACGATTAGTTTTTGTACTGTGTTGCATAACTACAGCACAGAAGCCCTCAGCACTTTCAAAGTCAAAATTTCGTTTCAAATAAAAATTTTACCCAGAATGTTAACTCAGAAGCGCAAGCAAATTGACTTAAACCACGCAAGAAAACAACTCCTACTTCCATTTCATAATGCTTCTGACTGACAAGTCAACAAATTCCTTCACGCTTGTTTCGCAGACAAAAGAGAAAAAATATTTGTTTGCCGTTTGGAATCGTTTGAGTCAAATCCTATAATGATTACTAAGTAACAGATATTTTCTCTCTGCTGGTGAGCGTCATGGCAGACAAAAAAGAAAAAATATTCGTTTGTCGTTTGGAATCACTTGAGTCAAATCTTATAATGATTACTAAGTAACAGATATTTTCTCTCTGCTGGTGAGCATCATGGCAGACGAAAGAGAAAAAACAATTCGTTTGCCGCTTAGAATTGTTTGAGTCGAATCCCATAATGATTACTAAGTAACAGATATTTTCTCTCTGCCTGTGAGCGTCATGGCAGACAAAAGAGAAAAAATATTCGTTTGTCGTTTGGAATCGTTTGAGTCAAATCCTATAATGATTACTAAGTAACAGATATTTTCTCTTTGCTTGGGAGCGTCATGGCAGACGAAAGAGAAAAAATATTCGTTTGTCGTTTGGAATCGTTTGAGTTGAATCCCATAATGATTACTAAGTAACAGATATTTTCTCTCTGCTGGTGAGCTTCGGTATTTCTCTGCTGGTAACTAACACTTAAACTTCGGTATAAAGCAGACAAAAGAGAAAAACAATTCGTTTGCCGTTTGGAATCGTTTGAGTTGAATCCCATAATGATTACTAAGTAACAGATATTTTCTCTTGGCTGGTGAGCGTCATGGCAGACAAAAAAGAAAAAATATTTGTTTGCCATTTGGAATCGTTGAGTCAAATCCTATAATGATTACTAAGTAACAGATATTTTCTCTCTGCCTGTGAGCGTCATGGCAGACAAAAGAGAAAAAATATTTGTTTGTAGTTTGGAATCGTTTGAGTCGAATCCCATAATGATTACTAAGTAACAGATATTTTCTCTCTGCTTATGAGCATCATGGCAGACGAAAGAGAAAAAATATTCGTCGTCGCGTGGTATTTAATTGTTTTGATTCTGCTGCTCTCTTTAGATTCGAATAGATTTTGATTTGTGATTACCTAAACGAATACAAGTAACAGATAAAAAGTATCGAATATCTTTTCTAAAGTAATCACTTGGAACCGTTACTCAAAAGTAACGGTTAAGCACATCTCTAGTTATGGCGTTTGTTAAAGTGGTTTAAAGAAAAAACGAAAGGCCTTTTCATGACATACAGGTTTTACCACCTATCGATTTATGCCAACCATTTAAGGGGAATTTATGTACAGCGAGAAACTTAAGTAAATTATAAATGTCAATTTTTAAAGTCAAATGATAGCTTTGTATTTATCCACGTGAAACAAATCAACAGGTGAAGTTTACTTTCATTTAAATACAGGTTTTATCAGATAAAGTTTTACATGTTCAATGCATCTAGTGACAAAGTTAGTGTAAAGTACAGTTTTTCATTAGGTTTATGAAACACTAAACATAAACCTCCAGTAAAAAAAGGGTCGACCTGGCCGGTTAGTGACTGGTCAACCGGCGTAGGTTTTGAATTTTACCGGTCGGGTCGAGAAAATCCTGATCGGTTCCATCTCCGGAATAGGCTACATGCTTACACGTGCAACTGTAACGACCTTAATGATTGCCAAATCCTTGTATCTCTCTAACGTGGATACAAAACGCGTGTTTCGTTCTTTCACGGTTTCTATTAATAATTATAAACAATTGAAACAATGTAGGCTATGAATTAATTACAGCAAAGGATACTTTAACAGAATACGTAACCAAGTTTTGCCAACATAATTCGCTCATAAAGTTGACCAACACTTAAACTTCGATATTATAGCAAATTCAATCTCTTCATAATGCGTATTCAGTTATAAACCATATTGACTCATTAATACACTTACCGACAAGTTTCATAACAAGGATCAAACGCCGCAATGTTAATCCACTATGTTGTAATCAATAATCCGCAGCAGCAGCTCGTAACAATTTTTCAGTTACCGGTAGTCAAATGCTTGTAACAATTTTTCAGTTACCGCTAAATCCAATTGTCCAAAGTATTTATCCAATTCACGTACCAGCTAATCAGCCCTTTTTTCATTACACCCGACATTGCCGTTCGATGAGAAGCAAAACTATGCCCATAGTCAAAAACTATGAACAACTCTGCCGATTGCGCAGAAGCGAGCACGTATAGACTTAGATATGTGTGAATTGCGCAGAAGCGAGCACGTATAGACTTAGATATGTGTGAAACTTAGATATGTGTGAAACAACGTTTCACACATTATAACGTTTCACACATATACAACGTTTCACACCGATATTGATTCTCCACCAAGGAATCACCATTGTCAGCAAGCATGCAGTGCAATTACCGGTACTCAGCTTAGGTGATTATTGAGAATAAGATAATTAAGACGGTAAAGAGCAGGGCTACAAACTTGCAAGCGTTTGTCTACGAATAGATTGGTGTTTGTCGTTTTCCCTTCGCACACAGAGACACCGCGTTGGCTGAAAAACTACGCTATTATTTTTTTCATTTTGCTTGCAAGACTTTTGTTTGCTATCTGTGTTTCTGATTGGATTAGCTTCAAACATCCTACCGGTATATATATTTATTTTTTAATAGCATTCATTTCATATCTGTGACTTTTATCAGAAGAATTGGCTGAGCATTAAAAAAATCGTCTTCGTGGTTTTCGTGATTAATGACCAGCAAATGTAATTTAACGCTCAATGCCTTCCAGATGTTCCAGTACCTTCATACTCACAACGAATTGTAAAAACCAGGACACGTTTTCGGCCTATGGGCTATACAAAATAGCAACAGCAAGCTATACCTACAAAAAATTGCAGCCCCCTCGGAACAAATGTGCACGAGCCACCACTGGATTGACTGCAAGCAATAAAGCAAATTCCTACGACAAGAAATGGCATCAAGCAAACATAAAACATATACAGTAGATAGAAGTACTGTCTAATGTCTATCTTATTGTTTAGCAGCGACGTATAAGATCAGCGAGGATTAAGACTGGTTCATGAAATGATCATGCCACACAAGGCAAGCTGGGTAGGCTTACAACTAGCAGTAAGCATACAACAAAACAAGCGATATTTACAGTACTTGTAAATTCGCCATCTTAGTCCACTTCTACGGTACGACTATTAATAAAGGCAGTAGGTAGCACTTCTATTTTATTCAGAGTGCTTACAATCTTTAAGTTGTAAGTTTTCTGGCAAATGCATCAGAGGATAAATTGACATAGGCCCCTAGATTGAAAATTCTCAGTAATGTTGGAAGTATTGTAAAACGAAACATTTGGCAACTGCTGTACGGCTTTAAACTTTTTTTTCACACAAAAAAGAGAAAGTATTATGACATCTTTGAGCATAAGAAAAAAGGTTGTAAAAATGCAGGAATGCACAATCGTATAAGCTGCTTGAACTTGATGGTTGTCCAGAGTACCACAACGCAGTGGCTTCCGACGCTTGCTTCCCATTGTTACTTCGGTAAGACGTAACCCAGTACCATCTTCCTTCCGAATTTATGTCATTCAGGCCGATCCATGCGTCGTGGTTATAAAGGTTGAAAGCTTCTCCCAAAATTCTGAGAAAGTATATTTATGCATAAATTATTATTTGGCTACGTTATATCCATCGTTAACATGCGATACAATAATCATTGCAAAGCAGTTATTAAATGCAAAGACTACGAGGACACTGTTTCTTTGGGATAGTAATAATGCTTGCTTTTTACAAAACCAGGTTTATATTTTACAACCGTAACCTTCGCAAAGATCGTGAGTGTTTTCGATTTTAACTAAAAGCAAAAAATGAAAAGTCCACAATAGCTTTGAAAAAAACTGTTTTCACATTCAACTTGAGGAAATACTCTATCATAACTCTTTTGAGTTATAGGTAGCTTTGAAAAAAGATGTTTTTCCCATAAGCTTTTCGTGACGTACTCATCAGCGGGTAATCGTTTCAAAGTGAGAGTGGGTAATCGCGTCAAAGCTTATGGAATAAACAGGTTTTTTCAAAGCTATCTATAACTCAAAAGAGTTATGATAAAGTATTTCCTCAAGCCGAATGTGAAAACAGCTTTTTTCAAAGTTATTTTGAAATTATGAACCACCAATCAATTATTTAAAATAAAAAGTAAAGTGTTGCAATGAAACGGTTACAAACTGACAACTTTTACGATTAATTAATTTTCAAAGATGTAGATCTATACCATAACGTGAACAGTTATCATCGCAAACCTTTTTCAAGAAAGCAGGTGCATTGTATAGTAAAAACTCTTGGAAATCAATATTTGAGTTAACACTCAATAGGAAAAAGAAAGCAAGAGCAGCTTTGCAATTTGCATAAAATTGAAATCAAGCATGATTTTAAGTGCACAATTAGCATCGTTTGTTTTTTCCACATATCTTTCAGACTAAACGGGAAAAAACAAAGATTTTAGGCTCTGGAACGTCTGCATCCCTCGATACACGATTGGAAGTAGCTTATAACAATTGCTTCGCTCTTCAACAATGATCCTTACAGTATTGCCAGTATGTACTGTAAAATGCTTACCATACCAACGACTCCGCCGAGTGATAAGAGCGTTTGCTTCTTAAGAGGTAGACTCAGGTTCGATCCGAGTCAGCCCAAATCAATGGCTCAAAAATTGGTAGTCACAACTTTCCTGCTTGATGTGCAGCATTAGAGATAGTGTTGAGAACAAGCTGTCAAGTTCGCTTGTTATGCCATTTGGAGAAGCACTTATAAAAGGATTCTTCCATCCATCTTAGAGTGATAGACAGATAGCTGATAACTCTCTGAACATAAAGTGCAAAAACAGTGCTTCTAGTGACTCGCCATCCCTGAAACGTTCTACGTTGGCAGCTGCGTTGCTTAGGCGCTAAATTGCGGAATTGGGCATTGCCAACATGTGATACGTTTCGCGCATCACAAAAATATCGTGCAACAAAAATTAATGAGCGAATGCTAATAGCATTCGGGATTGCATAAAAATCTAAGTTACCTGTAAAATAATACTTTTTGCAATAAGTTTCTTAATCAAACGTTATTCTTCTATTTTTGCCTCTACTTGACATCTATTTTACCTTCTGGTTTCGATGTCCCAAATTCCAAAGCTCGCCAAGTCTCCTCCCATTTCGTAACAGGCCGTTCGAGCATCAGCCCAGTTTTTTCTTGTAGTATTGTACTTATATTGAAATCCGTTAAAAGGTGTTATCCATCTATCTTCCAACTCTAGATAACCTGTTTGCAACATTGCTACGTCGCATTACAAACATAACTGTTGTGATAAAGTTACTTAACAAAAAAGGAAAGTGGAAAAGGTGCTGATAGGGTACAAGCTAGGCCATTTTTTACCACTGCTCTATTATTTTAGTTCTGATCGACTGATTATACAAGCCGGTTGTCGTGGCGGTTAAAGTGTCGTTGTAATATCGTGAGTAGGCTATAATAAACATGTAATTTAAAGGAATTATTTTACAACCAAATGCTGTTGCTGATTAAAGACTTTTAAAACATAATTGTTAACGTTAGTCAATAACAACATACAAGCTAATGATTTTGTATTCACGTATAGGCTAAATATGATTTACCAGAGGTTGACCCTTTACGACGAGTTCAAGATTTGAATATGGGCCCAATGGCCGGTAATATGATAGACTGTGTATCACTTTTTGTTACCTTGAATGAAAGAATGAGTTAGGTTCTTCTGCTTTTCATCATTCAATTTCAGAAGAAGATTGGTTTCTTAAACACAAAAACTTACGTGTCAGAAAATCTGGTCGAGCCGTTAAAACAGCAATTAAGAACAAAAAAAGCACCACCAGCAGTGGGGCGGGAGCGTTTTTGTTACAGGGGGACTCGAATCAGCCGAACCGTTTCAACTTGTAATGTAAGGGACTTCGTCATTCAGTCCCCTCATGGTTGAGCTTGAAATTTTAGAGCAGATAATGCATACCGCAGTATGTTAATCTGGGTAAGAAGTTCACAAGGATTGCGGTTTGGTCATTCGTGTTTCCCCAATCCTTTCTTAATTAATTACTTTTTGTTTTGATTTCATTTGGAAACTTGCGACGCTTGACTGGATTTGTTATTGGGAGCCACTCCTCATATTTCTTTTTTTAAAATGCATACTGCATTGTGAGAGTCTAGGTCACATTTACAAGCTCGAATACCAGCGCAGCGGCATTTTTTTCTGAGACTATTTGGCCCACCGTAAATTAGAGTTTGTATGTGGCACCGTTTGGAAAAAAACTATTTGTTTTGTGACCCATGTTTTTTGAGCTTATTTAGACCAAAATTTGTCCGATATACATATCGGAAATATCCTACTTATATATCCGACAAAATGTATGCTAAGTCGGACCAAAATACACGCGCAAAATAAGTCAAACAAAATAATATTTTTCCAAACGGCGCGCCACAAGCCGTTTGAAAAAAAAACTATTTTGTGACCCATGTTTTTTGAGCTTATTTAGACCATTATTTGTCCAATATATATATCGGAAATATCCGACTTATATATCAGACAAATTGTTCTTTAAGTCGGACCAAAAAACACGCACAAAATTAGTCAGATATTTCCGACATATATCGGACAAATTATGCACTAAGTCGGACCAAACAACACGCGCAAAACAAGTCGGATATTTCCGACTTATATATCCGACAAAATGTATGCGAAGTCGGACCAAAATACACGCACAAAATAAGTCGGACAAAACTTTTTTGTCTGACTTCTTCGCGTCCGATATGGTTCCTATGAGCTACTCAGACAAATCGAAAAGTATCACGTGACTTTCGTGATAAACGAGTGAAAAGAATCAATCATGAATTTTGAACTGATTAACTGTAGTCAGTGTGAGTGCTTGACTAGCAGCACTGCAGAGCATTGCAATGTCCATAAATGCCAAACGTAAAACCGATTAAACTGAATTTGCGGGCCTAGATTAGTTCATTTTTAAACTATTGCTAAATTATGCCAATAATAATAATATGATGTCATCACAACCAACACTGTACATACTGACGGCTGATCCTACCCTCTACCCGGCTAAACTGTATCTAAAACATTTTGCTGCATTGTGCGAAAAAACTAGCCAGATGCAGAGCAGAGGTACACAATGGTACAAAAAGACTAGATAAAGAGGTCATGTTCTGTACCCAGTTTGTGCAAGTTACTGCATTGATGCAAAACTTGAAGTCAAGCATTAACAAATAGGTAAGGTCTAGACTACTGAAATGCTGAATATTTCGAAGTGATTTTAGATACCCAGTATTCTGTATTAAAAAGATGATTCTTAATATTAATTTACTCTTAAAGTATGGCTAGTAAATGCTCAACTTTTCGTATGTACAATCAGCAGCATGGCGCAGTGGTTAATAATCGTGAAAAATTATCTTTATTATCTTTGCTTGATGGAATATGACAAGTAGCAAATTAGCAAAGTCAGAAGCAACCCTCCAACGAAAAACTCTAAGCAAGTCTGGATTTGTCTTATGGATAGCTCCTCTGTCGCTTTCTCATGACAGGAGAATACAAATGAAGAAATCAATCAATCTCTTACTTTACCAGTTTTATTTTGTTCATTTTTTACTTACTCTGCATGTTATGCTTGAAATTGTTATGTACCAGTGTACCGTGGTTGTTAAGCTAAACCTTTATGTTTGCGTTTAAATTTTTTTAAAGGTAAATTGTTTAAAATCTTTTCAAAAACATCCTGGAGCCAGACATTTTTGATAGAGCCGGAGCTACAAAACAGGCAACCAGCTTCAAAAGTCAAGCATTTAAGGAAGAGAGAGGAGTTTGGATTAAGGGCTTATGTACAAAAGGGTTTTAGACGCCATTGGTCTTTTTGTTTTTATTGTGTGCCACACCACACCCTCATAAACCATGAAAAATTTCTGCCACTGCCCAATTCTTTATTGGCAGTGTCTAGAGCACATGCAGACTTTTCTGTTAAAATTGCTTTTTTGGACACATCGACCCCACTTTTCGATTTGTCTGAGTAGCTCATAGGAACCATATCGGACGCGAAGAAGTCAGACAAAAAAGTTTTGTCCGACTTATTTTGTGCGTGTATTTTGGTCCGACTTCGCATACATTTTGTCGGATATATAAGTCGGAAATATCCGACTTGTTTTGCGCGTGTTGTTTGGTCCGACTTAGTGCATAATTTGTCCGATACATATGTCGGAAATATCTGACTAATTTTGTGCGTGTTTTTTGGTCCGACTTAAAGAACAATTTGTCTGATATATAAGTCGGATATTTCCGATATATATATTGGACAAATAATGGTCTAAATAAGCTCAAAAAACATGGGTCACAAAATAGTTTTTTTTTCAAACGGCTTGTGGCGCGCCGTTTGGAAAAATATTATTTTGTTTGACTTATTTTGCGCGTGTATTTTGGTCCGACTTAGCATACATTTTGTCGGATATATAAGTAGGATATTTCCGATATGTATATCGGACAAATTTTGGTCTAAATAAGCTCAAAAAACATGGGTCACAAAACAAATAGTTTTTTTCCAAACGGCGCCCCATAAGTTTGAACCTCTCAGATCTGATCGTATTGCTGGCAAACTTGCCGTTGTATCTGCTTTGACTGGGATGAGCTGCTTCACATTTTTCCGTAAGTGCAATCTATGTTAATTAATGTAATTATTTACCCGACAATAGATGTTTTGAATTGTTTTTAAACTGTGGTAAATTCGTATATTTGTTCTAGCTGAACTCAGTTACCGAACACTTTTTGAAACACTGATTCCCATTGTTATTACCAGTAATTATTTATGTTAAATAATAATAATTTAACACAGTGTTACATTAGTTACGTTGACTGCAAAATGTTATGCAATGTTATACCGGTATCTGAATAAGTTTTGACATAATCATTTTTTCATTCTGATACATAGACGCGGGAAGTAGGGTGCCAGGGGGGGCTCAAGCCCCCCCTGAACTTTTTTTAGCCCCCCCTGAACCATTTGAGCCCCCCCTGACAATTGAAAAAATTATGCACTGAGTGCGACGGTATTAATGCTCGCAACGTACATACGTAATGAAGCAAATATTTTTTAAAGTGCTTTTAACCAACGAAGAATCACTATTCTTTTAAAAATCAGTTAGTTATTATTCACTAGGTCAACGTAAAATTTGGTAAAATTTTCAATTTTTGAATTTTATTTTTAACCGTGTTTTATATCAGCGTTTGCAAACCTTTGCAGCAGTCATGGACGATGGACCAGTAAAAGTATAATGGCTGCCAATTCTTGTAGCTGCCAAACACTTTACGCCAAACTACTCTGAATGCTCGAATGAAAGACGCTACTGATCATGGGAATTACGTAAATCGTAAACGAAAATACGGTGAAGTGCAAAAAAACGGTCCTCAATCCTTCAGATGTTCCGAATTCCACCAAAATTTTTGTGAAAAGCTAAAAAAAAGGTCTTCATGGCCCGGACGCGTTACATGAACTGGAAATGTTGGTGGCCAACCTGATTTGTGCACATGCCAAATTAACCCGGGATCGACAGCCAAGCATCCAAAGATCGACCGGTACATCGCGATCGACTGGTTGGGCACCCCTAATCAAGCTTATATGAGCTGGTGCAAGTTCTCTTCTGGTTGAGTTTTTTAATGGTTTTGAATTTTTTCTACCAACCCAATGAAGCGGCTAAATCACTACTAAACTGGCACCGATGATCAGTAGGCTACTCGATTTGAGGGGGATGCCATCCCCCCTGAAAACAACACCATCCCCCCATAAACATTTTAGCGTAAACCAATTCTTACAACTATAATGACCATTTCTTTTTAGGTCTGCGTGAAAAGTTGTAGCCTACAACCCCCCATAAGTGTTTTCACAACTCGAGCACTGCCGATGATTGTTACTAAAATTGAGCTAGTACGCCTACCTAAATACCTATATCTACACATCTCATTATGTTAAAAAATGGTTCAGTGCTTTATTTTGATTGTGTGTTTTTTGTTATTTTTAAACCTCAATGGGGCATTGTTTGTTGCATGTAACTCTGATCAGCAAAGCAAAAGTTAGATCGGACAAATTTTGTTTGCCTACTTTTTGGTTTTGTCATTGAGGTATTTGCATTTTACAAATACATGAGTAGTGATTCGAGCATGGTTAGAAAAGCCTAATGGTAGTAAGCAATCTTGTTTTCCACGATAAAAAATTATCCTGAAAAAGTTCCGGTCACTTGAGCGGGCATGCAATTGATGTCTATCAAAATTGGTCTGCTGAGTGTCCTGCTCATAAAAACGTGCGTTCGAAAAAAAGGGGGTCTGGGGGGCGAAGCCCCCCAGACGTTGACACGATCTTACTATTTTGACCCCCCCCTGTCCAAAAAACGTTCCCGCGCCACTGTTCTGATATCTTTTGTTCATTTATTGAGTAATATTATGTTATTAGGATTCCGTCATCAATGTAACTGGAATATAAAACTTTACTTGAATGTCGTCAATCGGGGGCAGCCTAGCAGAGCTACTCACCGAAACAGAGTGAAGTCATAAAAATCATTAAAATGGAGAGTGAAACAGGAACATAATACAGTTTGACATTGATAAGTTAACAAATCTTCTGGGCGAGTGCTAATCGCAATCTGTCGGGTGCTAAAAATTGATTTTAGTTTGTTGTTATTGACTGGTAGGTTTAGTTCTAGGACAGACTTTACCTTGAGTTTACTCAAAATGGAATTCTTATCCGATTTGCTCAGGTGCTAAATTTTTCGTAACTGCGAAGAAAACGTTATCCATATGGTCAATGCCAAAGAGCGTGACGCAGAAGATTTTCTGGGTAAGAGGTGGGCGAAAATGCAAAACACACTTCTTTTAGTGAGTGCTAGAAGCACGATTATATGAGGGCAACAGAGTGCCCCTCGAGCGTGCCCAGGTATTTTTTCGAAAAATTCTGCAAAGCATTCGCAATTTTAGAGCTTCTGAACAACTTACATTACTACAGTTTCAACGGAGTTAACATCGCCATTGCAGCAGCGATTACCTGTACAAACTCGAGAGCCCAAGACCTGAGTTTTAAGCTCCTCAAAACACTGTCGATACGTTTCAAGAAGACTTAATTAGCAAAACAAAAAATTAATATTGGGGCGCACTGATAGAGCCTCCTTTAACATAGGTAAGCCGCTAGCCCAAATACACGCGGTTTTGCTCAGATAACGTAATACTAAACCTTTCACCGTTCAGTCTTTCTGATTTGAAGTACAATTACACTAACTGAGACGCTAAGACTTTTGAAACATCGTGCAGATTTCTTATTATGACATCACTTCTGCACAAACTCAATGAGAATGAAACGTGATGTAACAATAAGATAAATCTTCACAATATCTCAAACGTCTCAGTTGGTGTGATCGCGCCTTTAGGAGCTTCGTATCAATGCATAATACGGTGCCTCCTTTTTGGGCAATTTTTTAATTTCAACTTGCCTGAGTGTTAGATTTTTGCCTTAGCGTAAAATATTGGGAAATATAAAATTTTTTTGAAATTGAACCAGAGTTTCATCTTCCCAGATGCAATTTCAATGCAAAATGCTACACTGAAATCGTTGACATTTATGAAAAAGGACGTACAGCTATTACCTATCTTTGAAACCATAATGGAGTCCTGAATTTGCATGAACCACCATTGACAAAGTCTTGCACCAATATCAAGCAATTTCTCAAACAACCACTGCAACTTAGAACAGAACAGCTTATTTCGTTGCCAAATAGTACACAAACTCATTGTTAAACAAAACTCGTATTTTACATGCAGCAACAGGCAGTCACGAAGGGACCAGTGGTCTTCGAGTCAAGTGACAGCCCGCGGACAGCGACAATTACTCCGTCCATACGACCAGAGCCCACAAGCCAAAAGCCTACAGCTCCGCCCATCACAGCCAAATTTTCGATGTCACAACATAACTGAAAAAAGTGAATATGACATCAAAAAACCTAACCACAGAGCCCGCGGGCCCCCAGCTCACAAACACCGGACATGCGGACAGCGCAAAGCAATCACTAAATCATGAAAATAAAGAGAAAGCAAAAAATTATTACAAGAATTAATTATTGTTTCAGACACGGATTTGTTGTTGTAAGTAAGACTAAAATGTTAGAAGTAATGGATCAATACTCATCAATCATTTACTGTATATACTGACTGAGAAGAAATTGTTTGTAACTAAATTTGAATTTATTATAGGAGAGCTGTTTTAAGTCTAGTGGAATGTCATTCCAGATCTTTGCACCGATGTATTTTATGGATCTTTGGGTTTTAGTAGAAGAGAAACGAGGAAGAGAAATATTTTTACCAGAAGAATGAGCGAGTAGAATGAGTGTGATGATCAGAGGGATGCGAAAAATAATGACGAAATCGACATGGTAATTTATTTTGAGAAAATTGGTGCATGAATTTAGCTACTTCTAGTTTATATAAATCTTCCAGTTTTAGAATTTGTAACTTGAAATAATGAGGCGTCATACTTTCTCTTAGAGAAGACTTGGTGATAATTCTTAATGCTTTGTTTCGTAGTCTTTTTAGGGTGTTTAAGTATGTCGGAAACGTAGACGCCCATATAGGTAAAACATACATTAATTGAGTGTGTATCAAGGAATAGTATAATAGGAGCAATGTATTTGATGGAAGATAGTAACTAAGTTTGTACATTATTCCAACTGAGCGTGATATTTTATTTTCTAGCAAGGCAATATGATTTTTAAAAGACAATTGGTCATCCACAAGTAATCCAAGATATTTAGCTGCATCAGAAATAGAGATTTGATCTGCATCAAGTGTTAGAGTGAGGTTGGAGCTAGACTTTCGAGAATAAGGAGAAATGTATAGAGCTAGAGTTTTTTGTGGGTGTAGCGTCAAGTTGTTTGAGCGCATCCATTGATTTACGTTACTGAGTTCATCATTCGCTAATTTTTCCATTTTAGGAAGTGTTGAATCACTGATTAATAATGCTGTGTCATCAGCGAAGAGTCTAGGGACCGAATGTAAACACTTTGGCAAGTCATTAATAAAAATCAAAAATAAAAGCGGCCCCAAAATCGAACCTTGAGGCACACCATATTCCATTTTTCTAAGGTTGGAATTCGCATTTCCAATAGCGACATATTGCAATCTGTTATTCAAATAAGATTGTAGTAAATCATTTGCTACGGCCGCCACGAATACCATAAAAATCTAACTTTTTAATTAGTTTTTTGTGACAAACCGAGTCGAAGGCTTTTTTGATGTCTAAAAATATCAAGGTGGAGAAATTTTTATTCTGAATATTGTCAAGGCAATCAGTTAGTATATCTAAAATTGGGTGAAGAGTGGAATGATTATGGCGGAAGCCAAATTGAGTTGACATAAGAATATTGTATCGTTCAAAAAAAGAAATCATTCTGTTAAGAATAATGCGTTCAAAAATTTTAGATAAGGATGAGAGCAAAGAAATCGGGCGATAGTTTCCCGGTGAATCAGCAGGTCCTGATTTATATACAGGAATTACTTTGGCTACTTTAAGTTTGTTCGGAAAAATACCAAATGAGATGCATTTGTTTATTATATTGGCAAGTGGAAAAGCTATAATATCTGCAGCAGTTTTAAAAAAAAATGGAAGTATGTCATCATAGCCACTAGCTTTGCTTAAACTGAGTTTGTTGATGGCGCATTTAATTTCATTAGGATCAGTGGGTTTGAGATATATGGAAGAGGGGGAAGGTGATTTTAAATAAGAAAGGTATTTTTCGTCATCAACATTATTTTGCTTAGCGACTAAAGATTTTCCAACATTGGCAAAATGATGATTAAGTTTTTCTGCTATTTCGGAGGGATTGGTAAAACATTTGCCATCAATGTTTATGATGTTGGGAGCTGACGTTGCAGATTTAGAAGATAAAATTGAGCGTAACACTTCCCAGGTTTTTTTTGGATTATTTTTAAAGGTACTGAACTCAACTTTAAAGGTACTTAGTTATCCAAATCACACTCAAGCAGTGGAACGTGGAGTGAAACTGACAACAAAGGCAAGTAGCCGAATAGCAGGATAGAAGCGCCAAATCTGTGAAGCCTTGTGTAGTTTGGCAGCAAGAAAAAAACGATGGTTAGGAAAATCCAAGAGAGTAGCCAGAAGACCTTTTGAACAATGATAGTGTGCCACATTTTGTGCATTGTGTGCTGTGTGTACTGTATATACATCCTTCATTGGTCTGCTTTAGCGTAGCCTAATACCTTTTCATGTTGTGCATTTATGTCCCCTGTGAATTATTTTTATCCTGTTTTGTGCATGGTGACTGCTATGCGGATATTGGGTTGCAAAAAATTAAACAATTTGGTGGTCCACACAACTGTTTTATTTCAAAACGCATTGAATTCTGACACCGAAGTAAATCGTGAAAAAAAAAGTAGCTTAAATCATAAAATAAAGGTTACAGTTGTCTTCTCTGAAAAACATTAAAAATGAATACCAACAATGTATATCTAGCACTTCCCAGTCAAATTCTACGCATAATTAACTATTTAAGGGAGTGCGATTTAGAAAAGCTGAGGGGGCAGGGTCTAAACGCGGTTCAATTTCAAAAAAAATTGGTATTTCCCAATATTTTACCCTAAAGCAAAAATCTAGCACCCAGGCAAGTTGAAATTAAAAAATTGCCCGAAAAGGGGGCACCCTATTGCATAATCGAATTAAAAAAAGAAATAGGGATCTAGATAACGGAAAAAGTGCCGCACGAAGGAAGGGACTTCAGTTCGTAAACTAATAAAGCGATCTTGGTCTTGGACAGCCAAACGGCTATAACTTTCTACCCATAGTTTAACCCTTTGCATGTCCAGACCTCATTTTGCGAGTGTTTCCAGTACGCCCATCTTTGATTACCCAATATTTGCGGTGAAAGTTGGAGATATTTGGACTGGCATTATTTTTCAGTGTTTCAAAGCTACTCATTCATTAAAATTCTGTGCATCACATATGATGCACGGTTTTGTGAAGGCAAATAACTACTGTTTTATTAAAAATTGGAAGATGAAATATCTTTTTCATTGCAAGGATGCTACGAAATCCTGAGCCAGCTGCATGACCGTAAGACAGCCATAAAAAGAGCTAAACTAGTCTCTACTGAATGTGTGGAATGCAAGCATCCATTTTGCCTTCCTTGTTTTTAGAGCATTGAAGACAATTGACAATGCTGAAAAATTTTACGTCTTACGGTGCAAAACCGAATGACGGTTTTGTTTTATGTCATAGAATCATAGAAAAGGGCACAATGAAGCAACAATTTGCAATATATCAAGCATGATTGTTTCAATAAAATTTGTTGACATTATCGCATCAAAAATCTGTTTTTGTTTTTGTTTTCTCAGCAAAACCCGAATTAAATTATGAGTATTGAGTTTAACTCATTGAGATCGATAAAGCAACTCTAGCGATACGCCTACACAACTTCAAGTTTAGTTCAAATTAAAATGAATTGTGCATCATATGTGATGCACAAGCGTCTTAAGTGTAACGTCTGTGCATCATATGTGATGCACAGGACAGTCAAAGGGATATGAAAATATGTGAAAATTTAAGGGGCTATTACCTTGATCTTCCCCTGGCCCTGGCTAAGCCACTGGAAGTGCGCAAACAGCGCAATAAAGTTAAGAGCACATTGGAAGAATAACGCGCACGTACAATGTAGTTGCGCTAGTGGCAAACGAGGATGCTGCAATGCATAACCTACCGGTATGTGATGTTAAGCTGTTGATAGTATATGCATGGAGTGGCGTGCGCATGGGGAGGCTCCAGTGCATGCTACCCCATCAGACCTAAGTAACACGTTAAACGCCGTTGTTGCCAAGATTCTTATAGAAAACCTCCGTCATTTTGTGGTGAATCTCCTTTCCGTACCCTACCTTGGACAATGTCTGTGTACTCCCTTGAACATTTGATTGGGTAATTATGGTTGTACACTGAAACTGAAGAACGCATCAGTACCCAAGTCTTAAGTAATCAGAACGTAAGTCGAGAACCTCCAGTACCCGAAAACAGATAGGCCTAGTCAGCTGACACGAATACGCGCCAAGCAGCCAGATAACTTTAATTGAATAATTTTTTAGGGAAAATGCAAGCTTACACTTTACACACATCACATACTGTACCATTAAAAAGATTGTTGATTTGAGCTTGCAAATCTTCTTTCGTAGAATGTTCTAAATATTTAAAGGTTCACACATACATATTAGCTGTCTTCAGCAAAAAACATTGGACTTAAAAATGTGAATGACTACAGTAGAGACGCATTATGCAACAAATACTCATTTTACGGACCATAAGGAGCACCGGATCATACGGCACACTGTCAATAAAATGCTTTGTTTATTTTTTCATACACCAGGCGCACCAGACTATCATAAACAGGGGCGTATCCAGGGAGGGGGCGCTGAAATATAAGCTAATATACATCTCCAGTCAGCGGAACAGTGGAAACAGGACATCTAAGGAAGCGATGACTCTTTTTGGTCTTCACTTGATTTAGGGGGTAAATTGGACGTCGAAAAACGTGAAGACCTTTTTAATTTTTTTGGTCTTCACTTGATTTTGGGGGGTAAATTGGACGTCGAAAGACGTGAAGGCCTTTTTTTGGTCTTCACCGATATTTTCAGTGGAAAGGAAACAGAAAATTACGCCTTCCCCCCGCCCTTTCAAATTTCTGGGCACGCCCCTGAGAAGTAAGTGTTTTTGAGAAGCTTCAGGGTAGCGTATACAAAGCTCATTTAACGAAAACTCAATATTTTAATGGCAATAAAGCAAAAAGCTGCACGACTAACATGCATTAGGCGCACGATCAATTTTTGAGAAAAAAAGGAGTTAAAGTGCGCCTTATGGTCCGTAAAATACGGTGCTAAATTACTAGCTAGTGTACATGAGGTGCAACAGTTATTCCCTTGCATAATCTTGTCGCATTTTACAAAGCAAAAAACTAATTCTACACAATATAACTTAAAGTAACAATTACTAATGGCATATAAATCAAGCTTCTCTCTCACTAACTGATGTACAAATAAACGTCTTTTACTTTGCTCGCAAATTGTTTTCAACTCAAGCGGTTTTCGGTTAAGCGGTTTGATGGTACCGGTATAGCATTTACATTATAAATTGTTTGACTGTTTGGCATCATTGACTCGTAACACGAAAAAAATATACGGAAATGAAGTTATAACAGTATATCAAATGCATACTGTTAGGTGTAGTCAGTGGCGTAGCGAGGAATTTCAAAAGGAGGGGGACATAAGTTCAACATTTGTTCCAGCGTATTTTTTTCCGCCGAACAAAGTTGAAGTTGATTGCAAAACGAGAAAAGTCTTGGGAGGGTCCGAGGGCAAGCTTCCTTGGAAAATTTTTGTGCTGTAATGGCTATTTTAGTGCTTTTTGAATAATTTTCAAGTAAATTTTATTTACGTTTTTTGACCTTAATTCTGAGTGCTTCGCGAAATATGATGCATTTCGTTCGCACATTTTCGATTAAGCGTACTTAGGGCGTACCGCTTATCGCTATTAAAGAGGTTCGAAATTATCGAAAAATTGCATACATCAGAAACATTTTTGAAAATCGCTGGTGGGGGGATGCATACTCTTCATCCTACCTCCCTGGATCCGCCCCTGGCAATAAGCTACATAAACCATCAAAAGAGCCTGGCATGTTTCAGTCACTTGGCACCATCAGTTTTGTTCCTTCTTACTAAAAGACCGAGTGAAAAGGGGGGCCATGGCACAATCCCCCCTCTAAATACGTCCCCATGTCAGACAATGCAAAGGTGTTTTGATAGCCCATATCTACAAGCAGAAACTGGGTTAAAATAAATGAAAGGAGGCTGCAATTATCATTGGTTTTGCCGCATTTGATGGGATGACGTGTATTGAGGGTATTGATGTGCTCTAAGCTATTATCTGTAACAGACTAACAGCGCATGCAAAATGTTTTCTAAATTCTAACTACAGATCAAGAAACTAACTTTACTCCAGAGTCGAAGCGATTGATTGAAGCAAAAGTTAAAAAACAAAAAATGGAATTTACAGAATAGGAAGGGGGGTATGGGGTTAGTTTGAAGGATGAAAACGAAATGACACTAGCTGAAATTTTTAGTTTTTAATTTTTTAAATTGTAAAAAGTAACACATCTGAGAAAATTTGGGGGGACCGGGCCCCAATGGCACGACGCCACTGCCGTGGTCATAAGCTACAGAAACCATCAAAAAAGTCTGGCATATTTCAGTCACTTGGCTCCATTAGTCTTGTTCTTCTGGTTCTTTTTTACTAAACGGCCGAGTCAAAAGGGGGGGCCATGGCACAATGTCCCCCCCCCCCTAAATACGCTCCTGGATATAGTGAAAGTTTGACGTTGTTGGTTATTCAATATTTTATCTCTCAATTTGTGCCCATGTATGTAAGCCAGGGGTCGGCAACCTGTGGGCCTTTTAGCAATTTTTCGTGGGCCGCGAGTTATTCAGTTTTACAAAGTCTTTGTGGGCCGCGTGCTAGCCGCAAATAAAAAGTAAGCCCATACAAACAATAATAAAAACCTTCCCTTTGATGCTTTGCGCGTAAAACAATCCAATTCTTTTTCTCCCGGCAGTACAAGGCTACAAAAGCAAAACTCGTAGTACCATGCACAAAAATGGGTGCCGTGTATCTGCAGGAATCAGGAAATTTATTTTCGTTGCAGCGAATAAAAAACAACCAATAAAAGAAAATAGCACTGCAAATGAATCACATTGACACAGCAACAGGCAGGTGCGAAGGGACCAATTGGTCTTCGAGTCGAGCATTTCTTTCATGCAATGCTCGCTTTGTTCCTTCTGTTCTATCGATGCGAGCGAGTAGAAAAAAACACGCTATTTGCATTTTCTCTGCTTTTGAAACAACGCACCGTTTTTTCATTTTGTAGTTTGTAGTCGTGGTTTTAAATGTAGTGGGCCTTTAATAGCTATCGAAAGGGTGATCTGGGCCGCGTTAAAAAAAGGATGCCCACTACTGATGTAAGCAATAGACTGACTCCCTTTAAAAACTTTATGTATCTAAACAACAAACCTTTGGCAAGTTGGAAATATTTTTGATTCATTGCTGCAGTTGCTGCAACTTGATCGTTACTCAGCTACAGTAAACATAGAAGTTTTAAAACAGTAAACCTAAAAACAGTGCAGATAAAGTCCTTCATTGACGATAAGAAATATAGTAACTGAGCCTACACAAAAAATACCGGTAAAAACTTTGTTGCTCTACAGACAATAGTTGTTGGTACGTTACTACAAACAGTGGCGATTCTAGAACTCAGAAAGCGAAGGGATCACGTTGGGGCTAAAATAGATTAAGAGAGGGCAAGTGACAAAAATACATGAAAGGAAATATTTTAAGTATGAAGAGCAACTGCCGCTGGATTTAGGATAGGCTAATGTAGGGGTTCCCAACTTGTGGTACGCGTACCACTGGTGGTACGCGGAAGCTTTTCAAATGGTACACGAGATATTTTCCAAAAATGCAAAAAGAATTTGTTTTCACGGAATCCTCACAAATACTTTTTTGCTTTACAACTGAAATCAGTTGCATCAAAATAGGTTAGCTAGAGATATTTGTATATTACTGCATAATCATGTGCAAAGACTATGGTATGACGTAGCATATACGGTACTCTTATATTTGCAATGGGCATTGTCAATAGCTCGCTTGCTTGCGGGCCCTTTTTTTTTCTTTCTGCAGCAGCAAGCTGCAACACCATCGAATATTGTAGCTGGCGTAATTGAAATGGTGAGGTGAATCCATGGATCAACCTAACCGGTAAAAAAACTTCAAACAGACGCGATTCTGTGCTCGTTTTGTCTTTATCGAAATAGTGAACTCAGGGTTGAAAATTACTCCTTACTTGAGTTTCACAGTTCTAGCTAACATATCCCTGGGTGTAGTGAAGTAGGAACGCATACAAACTGCGTTTTGCCCTGGTTTTGCAAAACGTTCTGTATTTCAAACAAAAACAGCAATAAACGTAGACCGAGTGTGAAAAATTTTTCCCAAATTTGTGCATTTATGCATCTATTGATTTATCATTCAGGCCAAAGCCAAAACCTCCCCAAAATTTTGCAGTTAAAAGCGCTCATTTTGGGAGGTTTTTGCTTCAAAATTGTGCGCTGCCAGACGCCACTTGCCACCCTACTTTTTTAAACCTTACTTACATCCTTGGATATTTCAGAAGCAACAACCTCGCAGAGCTTCATACGAAGCTACACCATATAGACCAGGGGGGTTATTACAGGATGCTCGTTGAGCGGTTTACGAGCTCGCAAACTGCTCGGTAAAAAAATTTTCCTCGCTAACGCGCTTTTCGGGATTATAGGATTTTCCGAGCTGGCGAACTCGCTCGGCAAGTAGCGAGAAAAAAAATGAGCCCGTTAAGTTACCGAGCGACAATTTCATACACAACTAGCCATGGCAGAGCACAGTTTTTCAGGTCATAGTTTATGCACACTAGCTAGTACCTAGTATGTGACACACTAGAGCTTTACACAACTCTCAGGCTTGTTGTGAAATGATAGACTCAAGTTCAAGTTTATTTATTCGTGCGAAAGAGGCTAAGGCTCATCAAGTCGCTACACTCTATCTCAAACATGACACACGTCAACCGAAAAAATCAGATTTTAAAAAATAAAGCACAAAACGAAAAAGAAAAATGCAAAGCATAGTCAACATACAAATACATACACATCAAACTAGGATTAGTAGGCCAGCTGCTGATCACCGGTACTAGCTAGCGCCTAGTCTAGTGCTAAAACTGTGCTAGTGACTTATTACAAAGTTGGGGTGGTTTTACCTTGATCACAGGTAAGAGTGTATGTAGTAATGGTGTCTACAGATGTACCGGTATAGGCTTGCTGTCAGGTGTTAGACTAGCAGCTGCTCTTTGCTGGCTGGCACATAGTCTGCTGCTAAAACTGTGCTATTACGCCTATTGCAAACATGCGTTGGCTGCAGACTTACTTAGAGAGTATGCAGTAATGGAATCTTCCACCATTAACTGAGTGAGGCCATGGCCAGCAACTGCTAGTCTAGCACCTCACAACAAGCCTATGCATCAGTGGACACTATTACTGCATACACTCTTTACCTGTAACCAAGTCAAAACCATCCCAACTTTGTAATACTAGCACAGTTTTAGCACTAAACTATTGCGCTATAGCCAACAAACAGCAGCTGCCAGTCTAGCACCCCACAAAAAGCCTATACATACCGAGCAGTTAGCGAGACACTCGGCTTTTCCGAGTAACTGCTCTTTCTGCGAGTGCAACCTGTAATCCCAACTTTGCGAGCACGTTATCTCGGCTGCCGCTCGGAGAATTTTTCCTCCGAGGAGAATTAGCGAGAGAAATCGCTCGCTAACGCATAAAATCCTGTATTCACCCCCCAAAACACACGTCATTGCTGCTTTATGCGGAAGTGAGGTCTCGAGGAAATACTGATGGATATGGATGGATGGATGCGTCTTTTATGGATGCGTCTTTTGCGTCTTTTTGTGTTGCTAAAGAAGCTGCTTCAGTTCTTCCAAACAAAAAATTACAAAATTCAGAAGATTTTAGAAGACATAAACTTCATTCTTCACCTTTCCTTTTTGTCAGATATTTTGGGAGTAGCGAATCACTGTAATTGTTATCTTCAGGGGCCTGGGCACAGCATGGAGCCGTAACCAGCCTTTGCATTTTGGGGAGGCTGAATATATTTTGGGAGGGGGCTGAAAAATCAACCTAGTTTTTTTCGGATATTTAATTTTGCTACTTCCCAAACTTAAACAGATCGATTTCAGTCAAGCAAAAATTTTATGCAGAAAGAACTTCCACGCGGAAACGAAAAACGCAAGTTGGCTACCGGTGACAAATTTGCGCCGATGTAATATGAACACCGCGAGTATAATGAACATTGGATTTCATTACGTATTCGTTTCTGTATGTAAAGTACTGTAAGCTAAACCTTTCAGCACAGCTCTTATATGTTGTTATGGTCAAAAGTATTTATCAAAGGTAAGGTGGTACGCGGCTACAGAAAAGGTCCAGAAGTGGTACGCAGTAAGCAAAAGGTCGGGAATCCCTGGGCTAATGCAATGCAACTAATGCAACATAAAGTTGACCACAGCAAATTATAGGCATCGAAATAAAATAGAATGGTTATTGGTTAAACAGTAAATATGCGAAACAACAAGCAAAAACAAAGCAATACTGCGACGCTGTTGTTCACTCAGCCTTCCATTCGGTCAGATGCCATGGATTTCACAATAGAGTACCAGTTATTCTGTTTAACTTTATCCTGCAATTATCGTGTTGGCTGCTAAATGCATCCGCAAAATCCTCTCGGCTGATACTTTCAGCTCGCGTACGGTACTTCCAATTGACAGGAATGCAATGTTGCTTAACCCGTCGTTGGTCATTCAGAAATGTTTTAATCAATTTCATTTTTGAAAAATGCTATTATCATTTTTATTTCTGAAGACCATATTGTAGGTTGAATAAGACCGATTAAACTGGGGGATCAAGCAAAAATCTGAAGGGGCCATGGCCCCCTGTGGCTCTCCTAGAATCGCCACTGTGTACAAAGCTAACAATTTTACCAATAATACGAGATTGCACTGTAGCTATAGGAAAATTTGTGCGTATAGTTACTGCATAGCCTTCCGTAAAAATTAACGGAATCTTTTTCTTAATTTGTCGCATTACGATAAATTTGACTTGAAAAACAGAGCTTATTGTCAAACCTTCCAGTGTAGTGATATTTCGATAAAATTTTACTTGCGTAAAATCTATTGTTACTGTACATCCATTTCTTGATAGGTCTATTTCTTACTTTTATCAGCATTACAATAACCACCAGCATCAGCGCAAGCGATAAAACCATGGAAGCAGTGGCTAAAACGAACGGTTTGTTAATGCCCTTCTTCTGCTTCTTTTTTTCGATTTCTGAAATATAGAAAATATCTGTCAAGCGACTGTGCGTTTTAAAATAGAGATCACTCAGATGCATAGACTACGCCAGGGGTTCTTAACCTTTTTTGTCTCGTTTACCCCTTGCCGAAAGAAAATAGTATAGTTTACCCCCAATGTACCACTACTGCTTTTTCTCTATTGAAAATCAAAGCTTACTTTAGTCTTTAATTCAGAAAATTTACCCCCTCGGTACGCAAAATTTACCCCCTACCCCGGGTTAAGAACCCCTGGACTACGCAAATCACTTTGCATCAGAAAGGAAACAAAAAAACTGTGAAGTTTTCTTAAAAATAAGAAAAGGTGCTTTAAAAGACGCTTTCAAGACGCGTCTTCTAATCAACACCGTGCAAGTGCATCGACGTTTCAGTACAAGGTCTTCGTTTCGGCAAATTGTTGATTCAGTTCAATGTAAAAATATTATATTGTCTCAATTTTGATGATTATTAGGCTACATTGTTATACCTAGTGAGTTTTGTTTTTGTTTAAACAGATTTGGAGGACAGAGTTAAAAATTTATGGAATGTATGTGAACTAAACGGGTTTAAAAATTATCACAAAATTGCTTGTGAAGTTACTTTTTGTGCCGGCGTAGGGCAATCAAAATCGACTTGACGTGTTTGATGAATGCTGCTTTCTTTCGCATGGAACAGTGTGAAGAATAAGCCGGAAAGTTTACTTGTGCAGTTGGGAAAGGCACTTAGCGGAATTCTCTCCGTCTTAGAGTGGTAGACAGGTAACCGGCAACTCCTATAGGTGAGCTCGTTAGAGCGTTTTGATTGCTTTCTCGCGATAAAAGAATAAATATGCAACTAAATATAATACAAAAAATATCTTACGTTTAGGTACAGAACTGTTTACATATATGTTGTCTTCATGAGAATCTTGGATCGTTACTGAATTGCTTTGTTGGCCTGAAAATCAAGTACAAAGGCTTTGCAATTGTTAAAGCTCCATTTTTTTATTCATTTTCACAGCCCAACTTACGATACTATGAAACTTGATGCAAACATTATTGAACAAAGCTTTACACAAATCTATGGAGTTTACGCCGTTTGTAAAAAAAAGCATGTAGCGAACTCGGCATAAATTTTTAGCAACATTTAATCTTTTTTCAGAGCTACTTAGCTAATGAGAAGCGAAACGTAGCTAAAAACTGTAAAACATACAATGCAGCAATTTTTTGACTCCTCACGACAGCAACAATTTGCTAGAGTGTTAGACATGGAGCCACTGCTGATCTCTCCAGCATATTAACGGAGCATTGTAATTACTTCGCAACACTTTAGTTAAATGTTGCTGCTATTTATTAAAAGTCGTTACATTTAAGCTAAACGTTGCTGCGCTTTAGTCAAAAATTGCTGTATTGCAATTTTTAGCAGCTTTTTAACTACATTTCGCTTCGTATCAGCTAGATAGCTCTAAAAGCAGTTAAATGTTGCTAAACATTTGCATTGAATTATTTTGCTGAGTTTTTGCTTTAAAATCGGTGCCCCATAGAAATCATTTGTTATAAAATCCAGAAATCAAATTCCGCGGCCGATTGGCATTGTGGTTCGAAACATCACTGTATGGATAGCTCAGATGGCCAACAACTCCTAAGCAAGCTCGTTATAGCGCATTGATTGCTTTCTCGTGATAGGAGAATAAATATGCAAATAAATAAAAAAATACAAATGCAAGAAGTCATGGGTTTCTGGGCCGGTGAAATCGAACACAGTGTCGCCAACGGCTCGTCACGGCTGTGTTGCGTATTGGGTGTATGTACAGGGTGGCCGAAAAGTCCCAGGACACTATACCTGTATTTTTAATAAAAATATTAAAAATAGAGTGTCCTGGGACTTTTCGGCCACCCTGTATATATACAAACATTTTTTTAGGTTTAATTTCACAGCCACTCATCACTCTATGCGACCAAACCAAGCTTCTTACGTGCATTTTTAAGTTCATTGCCATAATTTGAGTATCATTTCCTTTCACATAACATTTATGTACTTAAAACTAATCCTCTGTTTGCAATAAACCAATGCAATAGAATACAGAATGAAGAAGCCAAAGCTGATCGAAATTGCAAGACTTACGAAAGGCACCTTATAAGCACGGTTGTTGCTGAAGATAAAAGAAAAGCCAAACTTACTGCGTTTAGGTACATCTTCGTAGTAATCCAGGCTTTGCTGCGGTGGATTATGGTTCGCGTACCACTCTGCGAATAATGTAATTTACAATTTTCAATTTGAATCACAGCCAGGTTTGTTGCACAAAACATCAAGATAAAAATGACTCGACACCCCTAAAAATTTTGTCCGACTTTCTTTTCAGGAAACCATTGAAAATAACGAAGATTGAAAGGAAGATTATATTCTGAAGTTTCCGTATAAATAGCTCTACGTCCTTGCATTTTCATTTATTTCAATGAACAGCCACAAAAGGCTTTAAAATGTGAAGTAAAGCCTGTCAAACCTGTTTATTTTTTGTTTTAGGCGAGGCAATAACTAATAGTCCCGCTAATACGCTTTGAAAATGAAGAGTGGTTCCAACAAGTACGCCTGTCGGTTTGTCAGCCTCAATGTTACTACAACAGTTTCATTTAGACAGGAATTTTTTCGTTGGTACTTTTTTTGCAAAACCAAACATTTAAAATTTTATAGTGTAATATTGCCACTCCAAAACGTACTTGTATCATTACGAAACATAAGAAAAATAAGCATTATAATTGAAGTAGAGTCTTCTAACAGTTTAGTGTGAAAACCTCGAAACCCAGGTTTATTTTTTTGCTCACGCTTTCCCGTCAGTCCACATTATATGATCTAAAACAAGGTTTTTCATCCGAGGCACAAGAACCTTTAGAAAAGTTTAACGGGTCCACAAACGTGCTTCAAGGGTTCATAAACACAATACAAATACGGTGAGTGTATGTACTTGCATCACTATTTTAGTAGCTGTTACACAAATGTTATAAAGGGATACCTAAGTTTCATCAAAATGTTTTCGGAGTCCACAACCCAAAGTCTCAAAACCTACCGGTACTTCTATTCATGCTGCCCTGCCAATGCACAGTGCTTTGCTTTGACGATGGTTGATAGAAGTTCATTTTCTTCGCTTTTCAATACATTTCGTGGTTTTTGCTTCAGCGAAACTTTGAAAACCTTGCTATTCAAACATACGTCGAAGTAGATTGGTTTTATATCATCCCACTCCACAACGTCACAAAAAACAGATGCTATAAAATGCTACCCATTCTATTTGTAAACCTGCTAAAGCCATTTCAATAGACATGCACATTGCACAAATACGAATAAGGAAACTGTTTCAGCTGAACAAATAGCGACACAATGCATGGTAGAAGGGTTTGTATTTTGTACATTCAAGGCAATACTAGTAAAAAGTCCTCAAATACAAGGAAAAAACACAATGAAAAGGAAGTTCTTAAGCAACTGAGTTCATTCTTCAGTCTGCAACCGTTTCTGTTTTTAACTTTACTTCCGTTACAACAATGCAGTAGTTTCGCGTAATGTGTTAATTTAATACGCCTCTCAATAAAAGCTATTAATGGCATTTCGTAATTGAGAAGTATTTACCGACAAGATTCCTGGATGGTGGCTCTTGATCTCATGAATTGCATAGTTAAATAATAAGGATTAGCAATCGGCCACGTACTAATCGCATGGTAGTAGCTCTATCCTACGGTGCTTTAGTATTTTCATCTGCGTACAAGCATGCAAATCAATGTCTGTGAGAACAACGCTTGCTTGCGTCATTTGCTATCTTTATGGACTATTGTGCAAATGATATGCGCATGCAAGAACAGCTTACCAGAATCACCGTCGATGTCAGTGCGAAGTCGGTTCTCCTTTGTACAAATTAGGTTGTGTAAGAAACTAAGCTCAAATTTTTACAAAAACAGCCGAAAATAGGCCGATCGTAAATTAAACAGCTCAGATGGCTGATTGGTCAGAGCGTCCGCCTCGGGAGCTGTAGACTCGGGTTTGATTCCGAGTCGGGTCAAACCAATGACTTTAAAATTGGTATTCACAGCTTCCCTGCTTGACGCTCAGCATTAAAGGGACAGTGTGGAGAACAAGCCGGCAAGTTTACGTGTTGTGTCGCAGGGAAACGCGCTTAGCGGGATTCCCCCATCTTGGTGTGGTAGACTGATGGCTGGCAACTTTTTTAAGCGAGCTCGTATAGCGCACTCATCGCTTTCTCGTGATAGGAGGATAAATATGCAACAAAATACAAATGCAAACACTAAACAATATAGACCTATACAACCAATTTTAAAAATCAACTCACTGTAGATTAGGGTGTAACACTTTTTACGTTTTTTTAAAAAATTGCTACTCCCTAGTAATTTTGGATTGTGAAATGGGCCAACTTGATGAAAGACAAAAAAATTTTTGAAAAAAAAGTTGGTTTAAGCGACCCACACTCCCCTTTTTTGTCGCGCGCCCCCCCAATTTGGCCAATTTTTGATATCTTGTGTTCTGGTGGTCGTAGAGACTTGATTTTTACATCAAATGATGCAGAATGCCCAAGTTTATATCCAACTTATGAAGATACTATAGCTCTAAAGTCTTTGGTTTTTGAAAAAATGACGAAAAACTGTTTTTTTGTTGCAAAATTACAAAGAAATGCTTATTATGTGTCAAGGGTCGAAAAATAAGCAGTAAACACTTTTTTTTTATATAGTTCTATCATTACTGTTACTGATTGCAGCTTATTATTGTTAGCAACAGCAAACTTGCAACAAGATTTGTAGAAAGGAGTCAAACCTAATAATGAAAGAATTTAGTTACTAAGTTCAGTAGAAAAGGGCAACGGCAGGCCAGTAGAAACTTCAAATAGTGACAAGCAATTGCAGCAACAGCAATCTTTCATACAATGATGCATAGCCTTGATTCAATAGAGGAGCGCTTAGGTGCACAATCATCACTTGCTGCTATTTTATATGAGTCTACTCTAAAGCGATGTTTGTTGTCTTGAATGTACTATAATAGTAGTCTTTTTGCATTGTTAATTTGGTGATATCTCTGCGTTAAGACTTCTAACTTAATCAATTTTTACTATTATATTCAGTATTAAGTTAATAACATTTAAATTTCCTGAAAAGTGCAATGCCACGTCAAAGTATACTAGACAACGTAAGTGTTATGCAAAAGCTTGCAAAACTAAGGAGCTTGCCTACAATGAGGGAAGTGATACAGGGATACCATTGGAGGCAGCATGAGTTAAAAATGGGGAAAGGAAGCAATTTTCAACCAAGCATTTCGGATGTTGCCGGTCTTGTAGAAGAGGATATTCGTCAGACTTGGATTTTTGCAAACTTAGGAACCAACTTGCTATCATCACAAAGGATCAAAAAAGAAAATCCAAGACAGCATTAAGCGCTAGTTTAAAAGCACAACCAAAAAGTAGACTGCAATCTCCAAGTTATTTGACTAAAATTACCAGTTTCGTAAAGGAATGCAATGAAATTTTTGATATTTGCTCTTGCAAATGCAAGTTTCCATTTGATAGCACCATCGACGAGGAAATTATTCCATGCACTAATCAATGGAGAACAAAGATACTTTGTTCATGCCCTAATATCTCCACAAGAATCCATCCTAGAGAGCTAAAATTTCTTTTGGACCAAAGGTCTGAACGTAAAATGGTAATTGGGGGTATTGATATGGCTTTCACAAGAGTCAATAGAAAACAGATGCATCGTCATAATACCCCAAAACGTCCTCGGGTTGAAGCTAATTCTGCCTCCAGCAGCAGTGAGGATTTAGAAACGTCCTGTGAGGATGTTAGTTCAAATGTCTCTGAATCAACAAGTGAATTTGCACATTCCTCTACTGGTGAAAATGAGGAGGAAAATTCCGCCACATCATCACGCCTTGTCAGCTCTAGTGTGTGTAAACTGACTGATAGAAGACTTGTCAGTCTGCGGTCGACTAGTGCCATCCTTAATGATGCTGCATCGTCGCAAGGTAAAATAAGTAACCAACGAAGCTACATGACAGTCTATTACGAGACCAGGCTGTTGCTAGAGGCGAAGAAAAAATGCGGCAAACCATTTTTCAAGTAGCTTTCGACGGAAAGAAACTTTTAGCAAAGGAAAGATTTGCTGTATTGGCAATATCCAAAGTGGGAAATCAATTTCTTGGCCTAAAGACATTCAAAGCTGAAGAAAGGTGTACTGTAGAAGCGTGCTCCAACTTGATAATTAGGTGGTGATAATATCTTAATTAAAATTGTTCGATGCTAATAATGTATACTTATTCATTGTGAAATAGTGTAGTTAATAATTTGATTCAGACGTGTAAGTACCTTCCAGTGGTCTAATTAAAGTAAACATATTTGTTGCATTGGAGCACAAACTGATGTTAAAACATCTTCCGACGTTACAGCGCTTTACCTCAAGAAGAAAATGCTTTGTGCTTGTTGACAGATACAACCAGTTTAAACACAGGAACACGAAATGGAATATTTCGTAGGCTGGAATTGCACTACAGACGAAAAGGGAAAGATTTACTGACATTGGAGTGCTTAATCCACATTAACGAATTGCTTCTTGGCAAGTACATCATTTTTTATGCAGTGTAGTATAGTGTGCAACAATGATCATATTCTCATGTTTGTGTTTGTGAACAGGGAAAGTAATTACCCACTATGACGGAGATACGTCATCCCCTTCAAGCTTACAAAAAGGCGCAGTTTTGAACTTGATAAAAACAATCAAAAAGTCTGACCTATCTCCTGATAAACTCAAAACCCATGAAAGGTATGCTTGCTTCAAATGAACAATTCTTTTACGTTCTAGTTCCTTGTTGGTTACAGGCAACATACTTGATACACTTTCTGTTTTTCTTCCTACCATTTGTGCCTTGAATTTTAATCACTATTGTTTCAAATTGATGGCACCATCAGAATCATATTTAAGAAATAAAACCAATTCACAGTATGGTCACTTGTAGGTGCGACATCAAACCGAAAGCAGCAGCCATGGAATTTCTTTCATCAGTTTTGGATATGGCAAGTGATTTACCAACCAAAGAAAACAAGATCAGAGATGATCAAGCCTCTCTTCTTGTTTTGGCTTGTGCCACATTCAGAGAAATTCCACGAAAGCAGCAGGGGAAGTCTAGCATGACAAAATATTTACATTTTTCTCAGGAGGTGATTGGTCATGCTAGATGGCTTACAACCGCAAGCGGATATCTGAGGATCAAACTTTTTGATATTGGCAATTTGAATCCTAGTCAACTTAATGTGTTAAACAAGATTGTCCAATTTGTCGTAAATGTGTATGTTCCATCTTTTTTCCAAATTTATTTGCATCCCAGTGCAATTCAAGGCCCTTCAGTGGTCCTCAAAATGAGAAAATTTATGAAAGCATGTGGTGTATCTCAGCCTGCAAAGAAATGCTTCATTGCCCATAGTGAGAAATGGTTAAACCCAACTACTGCTGCACTGGGTGCTTTGCATGAGAATATTGACGTGTCAAAAATTTCGACTGCAGAAAAGCCGCAAACCAAACTTCTGCTTTGGTCCAATCGCCCTCTATCTGCATTTGTGGATGCAACTTCCGCATTTTCGCCATGTCTGACAACTGGATGAAAGGAAGATTGGGAAGCATTTCAAAATAACAACATGTCATGTGAAAGGTTGATTGGTCAGGTGAAAGAAACAATCAACAAGTAGAAATTTAGTGACACAGATGACGTCGACGCAAAGATTAAAGGATACATCAACCATGCTTATTATTCATAATTGTTGTGCTTATTTCATGCCTCTGCTTGTTGTATAATATTTGTGCCTTTTATTGTACCCTATTGGGTAACTTAATACACCAAACACTCTTCGCAATATCTAGAATGATGATAAGTTCATAAACTTTAGGACTTTTAGGTTACTCATTCAAGCTATGATCACACATATACAAATTTCTCATTGAAGAGGTGGAATTTCACAAAAAAAAACAGTTTTTCGTCATTTTTTCAAAAACCAAAGACTTTAGAGCTATAGTGTCTTCACAAGTTGGATATAAACTTGGGCATTCTGCATTATTTGATGTAAAAATCAAGTCTCTACGACCTCCAGAACACAAGATATCGAAAAATGGCCAAATTGGGGGGGCGCGCAACAAAAAAGGGGAGTGTGGGCCGCTTAAACTAACTTTTTTTTCAAAAATTTTTTTGTCTTTCATCAAGTTGGCCCATTTCACAATCCAAAATTACTAGGGCGTGGATAAGTTGGTCAGAGTGTTACACCCTACTGTAGATGCTTTAGTACTGGTAGAGCAATAGAACACTGCCATGAACGTTGTTACAATTGTAAAATCACATTTGGTAGGATATTTTATCACTTTTTGTGTAACAGAAAAAACGAACATTGTCTTTCCCCGCCTGTTCAATGGGAAGTCTTAACGACTTCCACGTGTTGGATCGGAGGATATAACGTCATCCATCACCAACAGTTGCAAGAGCAACTCCAGCCATGGGGTATCATAGAATGGGACAGCGCTGTTTCGGGCTATTAGCTCTCATCAGTATAGCCCGAAACAGCGCTGTGCTGCTCTATCGTACTTTTTGTGTAATTCGGGCTGTTTCATTATCCAAGCGGAGTCCTGCACCATCTAGTCCACAGAAAAGAAGGGTCCAATGTTTATTATTGCCATCATTAATATGTGGAAGAGCCTGAAGAAGTTTTATAATTGCATGAAATAAATGTTATGTTGATTTGAATAAAACCAATCTTTTTTTATGTTTGCATAGCCTGCCCATTTAAATCATGACTACAGATTGCAATTAAGAAAAATAAAAAGCGTAACGGAATAACTATTTAATGTGCACCAGACGGGATACGTTTCGACTATTAAATAAAGTCTCTTCAGTGGTGCTTAAAACTTCAAATCCATGAAGTAAATCCATCAACATACAATGCATTCTACGTAGCACCTTTAAAGGTTACTTCTACATCAAACTTATATATCAAACTTATGTTTATATATCAAACTTATGTTCTATATCAAACTTATGTTTGGGGCCAAAAACTTGAGTTTGATATAGAAGTAACCTTTAAAGGTGCTAGGTAGAATGCATTGTATGTTGATGGATTTACTTCATGGATTTGAAGTTTTAAGCACCACTGAGGAGACTTTATTTAATAGTAATAACTATTTAGTTCACTTTGATAATTTCATTGCTATAGTTATACATAAAATTTTTATATTTACCTAAAGATTATTTAGCAAACTTTTATTTTGACTTTTGAGGAAAGCTTTTGAAGTAAGATAAGCCTAGGCAAAAGAAAAAATTTGCGATTAGTGTTTAAGTTATTGCATTTTTACCGCTACTTCGTCCTTACAGCTGCTGGAGGTAGTTTTTAGCTTTATAATGAATTCAATAAAATCAGACTTTCAAATAAATGTTTACATCAGTGGTTCTTGTCTTTTTACTTGCTGCATCCCTTTTAAATCACCAACCAATTCTCGCACCCCCTTTTAGTATTGCTCAAATAGCTGTGCTTTCTGCGAACACACTTTGTAATCCCAACTTTGCGAGCCCGTTGTACCGGCTGCAGCTCGGTGAAGTTCTTTTCCTAGGAGAATTTGGGAGAGAAATCGCTCGCTAACTCATAAAATCCTGTAAAAATCCCCCATCTCTTCCGCTCTGACAACCTCTTTTAATATTTTCAGGAGAAGAAAAAATAACACGAAGGCTAAACAAGTTATAAGACTCAGACTCAAGCTTTTTTATTTGTTGCTACACCACAGTATCAAAAAATTACTCACAGATATAATATATTACAGCAATAGGGTGGCTGCGAAGGTACCGTAAGGTCATCGAGTCAAGCAGCCACGACGGCTATTGTTCGATTAAAAAGGTAGGACAGTAGATATCGCTCAACTAAGACCACTGACACTGATAAAGTATACATCAAAAAGCCTGATTACAAACTTTATGAGCGACTGCGACGGGTTTCGGGTTTGCTCAAGACTACTGATTTATACCCTCTACTTTCCTCATAGTTAGGGTTACCATATTTTCACTACGCAAAAGGAGGACGGTTCTGAATTACAAATTTCTCTGGACATCCAATGGTAGAATATTACTACGACAAAACTCAGCAAGTAAAGTTATTCATGTATCGTCTGTTGACGATTTAGCTAAGCTCGGTCATCGTTTGCCTATTGACTAATTCTTGAGGTGGAAAAGAAAGCATCTATTATAGGCCTAATATGTATCATTAAGTTGGATTGTTATCCAATGACAAATGTCTTTACTTTATTTAGCTCTTTTACCTATGACTAGTTTTATTATACGCACAACTACGTGTAATATTCAAAATAGTATAAGCTACACTCTAAGAATTGCAACCGAATCTGATCATATTCTAATGCTTTTGAGGTCTTATTATTCGTTAGATTATCTTATTTTTATTGTAAACACTCATTATGATATTCAAATGTACTTGCGTGTCTTGTAATAAGAGCTGCAATAAGCTCCAGAAATGTATAGTGTATTGTTTGCGTCAAATGAATTCATATACGTTGTGTAGGAATATCTAATCAAACAAATTTTTATTTTTGCCCTGACTGTCGTAAAGAAAATTTTCCCTTTCATCACTTAAATGATATCGAAATGAAACTGGAATTCACTTTACCAAACACCTCGACTAAAAGCTTAAATAGTTAAAAAGTAGATTTTTTTGAATATTTCCCTGTGCCTAATTTATCTAGTATGTATAGAAGTGTAGATTGGCTTCAATCTAAATTTTAAAAAACGGAATTATTGCAAACTATTTGTTATTCATCTAAACGTAAGGTCTCTTCCTAAAAATATAAACTTAATAGAAGAGCTGATACGTCTCCTAAACTCAATGATAGATGTTATAGCAATAACTGAAACTAAACTAAAAAGCAATAATTTCAATGATATTAACATAGAAGGTTATAATTTTGTTAATGTCAATTCCTCTTCTAACGCTGGGGGTGTAGCACTGTTTATTAATGACCGATTTAAATTCACTGTGCTTCTGGAACTCTCAACCGCAAATGACTTGTGTGAAACTGCTTTTATTGAAGTTACTACAAAAATTTACAAAAAAGGAGTAAGGAGGAAAAATAAAGCCGCTGTAAATCTCAAAACTGGACGTTTCGACAACATAAATTCAGCTGTCATCATCAGCAGTGTATGCAAGGCAGTACAAAACTGTAAGAACTAGAATTTACAATTCTAACTACAAGTAATAGCATAACCCAGGCAACGGGTCAAAATAAGTAGTATAATTATAACGTCATAACTGGATTATATTCACTGGATTATATTCCAAATGGAGCAGCTTTGTACCACGCCGCTATAAATATAACTTGGTCAATTGTTTGCTCGATCGTGCTTACAAGATCTGTAGTTCTTATGTAAGCATTTGTTCAGAGGTGGATAATATCAAGGTTATGCTTGGTCGCAATGGCTATCCTGCTTATTTTTTAGATAGTTGTGTCAGGAGATTTTTTAATCGTAAATATGACAAGATGTTGAGTCACCTTGAAAAACGTAAAAATTGTAGAACAGTTATTGCTCGGTTGCCCTTTTTAGGTGACATGTCAATGCAACTCAAAAAAGAGCTTTCCGCCTTAGTGGAGAAGCATACATGGAACCGAGTTATTCTACGGATTATCGACACCACCTGGAACATTGGACATAACTTTCGTCTGAAAGATCAGCAAAAGACCTTGATGAAATATGGGGTTGTATATAAATTAACGTGTTCTTGTGGTTCTAGCTATATAGGACAGACTAGACGTAATCTTATTAACAGACTTAAGGAGCATTCAAGTTCGGATAAATCCGAGGTGTGCCGACATTTAATGGACAATCCTGACCATAAAGTGGACTTTGCCAAACCGAA
This sequence comes from Trididemnum miniatum, assembly GCA_964006365.1. Classification (NCBI taxonomy): domain Eukaryota; kingdom Metazoa; phylum Chordata; class Ascidiacea; order Aplousobranchia; family Didemnidae; genus Trididemnum; species Trididemnum miniatum. The sequence continues at coordinate 18,969,134 of OZ023244.1, forward strand.
CATTCTTAGTAGCTCTGGTGATTTTGCACGCTTATTAATTCTTGAGTCACTTTTCATTCAAAAATATGAGCCATTGCTTAACGTTGACTCCAAATCCGCTCCTCTTTACTTATTTAATTGTTTATTTAACTCCGTCAGTCTTTTTATTAGCTTTTGGTTTATGACGTTATAATTATACTACTTATTTTGACCCGTTGCCTGGATTATGCTATTACTTGTAGTTAGAATTGTAAATTCTAGTTCTTACAGTTTTGTACTGCCTTGCATACACTGCTGATGATGACAGCTGAATTTATGTTGTCGAAACGTCCAGTTTTGAGATTTACAGCGGCTTTATTTTTCCTCTTAAGCTATTTTCGTCCCATATTTATTGTATTCTAAAAAAGGAGTAGTTATTGGTGTCGTGTACAGACATCCTAGACCCAATATCAATTTATTCCAGGAACATTTTCTATGAATTCTAGGAAAGTTGTCACTAAAAAAACATGAATTTCTCATCTGCGGGGATTTTAATATTGATTTGCTAAAGCATCACTCTAGCTCTAAAATTGAGCCATATCTAAACACTCTTTACTCTGAATTCTGTTTTAATTTAATAACAAAACCAACTAGTGTTACATCTCATTCATCAACCTTGCTTGATCATTTGTATACGAATATGCTAAGTAAACAGATAACTTCTGGCATACTAACTTATGAAATTTCTGACCATCTACCGACCTTCTGCATAATACCAATCAAAGTCGACATCATAGAACAAACTAAAACTTTTCGTTGCGCTAAAAATTTCAGTGTTGATGATTACGTTATGGATGTTGAGAATCTAGTTTCCGATAGTTTTATTGATTACTGCGACAACAATGGCAACGCAGAATTCGCTTTCAACAATTTTGTTGATGGTTTTTTCAATATCATAAACCACCACCTGCCAATCAAGACTGCTCCCTAAAAACGTCGCAAAACAAATCATAAACCTTGGTTAACAAAAGGAATATCAAACTCAATAAAAACAAAAAATAAATTGTTTCGTAAAAGCTACAAGCAAAATAATATTCAATTAACTACATTTTACAAAAAATACTCAAATAAATTGACAACTGTTAAGCGAGCTACAAAACAACAGCACTATGTGTCACAATTATCTACATTTAGAAAAAATACTCCGAAAACACGGGGAATCATTAAAGAAATATTAGGAATGCGGAATCAAAACGGTCAGCCTTCCATTTCAAAACTAATTACGCAAACTGACGATGCAATAACTGACAAAGGTAGAATAAGCAACGAATTAAATGTTTTTTTGACTAATATTGGTCCTTCATTGAGTGCAAAAATACCTGCTGTAACAAAAGCATACGTTAATAGCAATTCAATCCATTCTCAAACTAATTTCATCTTCTTTTATCCAGTTACGCCCAAGGAGGTAGAAAAACAGTTTGAAAGTCTTAATACTTCTAAAACAAGTGGTCCAGAAAATATACCAATAAAACATCAAAATTGTTGCAAAATAATCTCCCCTATGCTCAGTGATGTATTTAATCAATTAATTAAAGAAAGAGTTTTTTCATCCAATAATTACCGACCAATTTCTTTACTTTCACCCTTCTCAAAACTACCATAAAAATTGATATTTGTTGGACTAAATTCATATTTGACAAGAAATAATGTGATTCATAATCAGCAGTTTGGTTTTAGGAAGAAGTATTCTACTTCTCTGGCTATTGCTGACGTTATTTCCCAATTAAAATATCGTCAAGATAACAATTATTTTACCTGTGTAATTTTGTTAGATTTAAAGAAAGCTTTCGACACCGTTGATCATGAGTTATTGCTATCCAAACTTGAAAAATATGGTATAAGAGGAAATATTTATAGCCTATTTAAAAGCTATTTAACTGACAAAAAACAATGTCTCTGTTAATAACTGTTGCTCTGATTATCGAACAATCACTTGTGGAGTCCCTCAAGTCTCCATTCTCGGCCCAACCTATTTTTCCTCCTACATAAATGATATAGTTAACGATTCAAATTTTACTACTCGTCTGTTTGCTGATGATGCTGTGCTAATGTGGCAGAAAAAAAATCTGTCTGTCCTTAATACTTAAGTCAACTCTGAACTATAGAAAATCCAACTCTGGCTTAGTAAAAATAAACTTTCCTTAACTTATTCAAAAACCAATTATATGGTTACTGCTCCGAAACGAGGTACACTGGAGAAATTTTCTATTTCATTAGATGGCAATGAACTAAGCAGGTGTAAATCAGCCAAATATTTAGGTATTACAATAGAAAGCAATCTAAGATGGAATCTGCATATTGCAAGCTCATGTAAAATGCTATCACAATCTGCTGGAACTATTTCAAAGCTACGACATTTTGTTAATTTTGAAACTTTAAAAATGCTTTACCACAGTTTCATTAAAAGTCATTTGTCATATGAAATTCTTTCGTGGGGAAATGATTATAAATCAGCAATTCAACCTCTCCAAATCCTACAAAACAAAATTCTAAGACTCATGTTCAAGATTGAACCTCAAAGCCACGTTCCTAACAACTATCTCTACAATTCATCAAAGCTACTGAAAATAGAAGACCTGTATAAACTCGAATTAGCAAAATTTATGTATTTATACGAACATAGTAAACTTTCTCCTTTGTTCAGTGATTACTTTTTACCTTTAAAAAAGATCCATTGTCACAAAACAAGAAGCTCCTCTTCAATAAATGTTTTTTACCATTTTTTTCTACCTACAAAGCTCAAACGATTATAAATTACACAGGAGTAAAAATTTGGAACAAAATGCCATTTTCACTTAAAAAAATTTCTTATAAAAAGTTTTCTTGAGTATACTCAGCAACTCGTAGCAAACTATGGGTAACTAATTCAATCCTTTTTATTTTTCAAGGTAACAATTTCGAGGTTTAACAGTTTGTTCATTTTTCGATTGCCAACGTATACCTTGTATTCAATTTGCTTGAGATTGATAAGCTTACGTTTATTCATCTATTTTTTTTTTTTGGTTGTATATTATTTGTACTTGTGTGTTGTGCCGTACTTAAATATACTGATGACTCATTCTCTATTTTTAAGACTATGCCCTTGCTCGTTTACTAGTGTAACTTCTTAGCCTTGTTAAAATGTGGTGCAGTAACTCGATGAGCAATTTGCTCCTTTACTGCTTCCGCACGTGCATTTTTTGACGTAAAAATAAATTCTGCGCTGTTCTGTTCTTTGAGGGGGTCATGGATTATCATGTCCGCAGATGTCCAGTTTTCTGCCCCAAAACAAGAGAAGACCAAAAAAAGGTCGGCACGTTCGCAGATGTCTATTTTTCTTCCCAAAAGCAGTTGAAAATGAAACTTCCCAAAAATTTTCGTGGAAGAATGATTTGACGTGTTTTCACTGTTCATAATTCCGAAAAGGAGGACATTTGGGAATTTTTTTGGCGTCCTCGGAGGACAACTTTTTTTTTGGTCAAAAAAGGAGGACGTAAGGTAAGCCTACTCATAGCTCGCCTAAAAAAAATAGCTACCGGTATATCTCCAGCGAGCGTGAGACTGCTCAATACAAGAGCCAACACTCAGAATAAGAGTAAGTTGGCTTTTCTATACAATACAATGCAATTAAAGTCTGTAATAACACTCAATTCTGTTATTTTCCACTTGCAAAATTGAAGTGTGTAACATGATGTTTTTTGTATGTAAAAAAGTAGGCATAATCAACCTTAGTGATTTAGCAGCTCCGCACCCCCTAGGAACGTTTCTTGCACCCCTGGTTAAGAAACTCTGCATTAGACAAAATCGATTTGCTTAACCTGCGAAATATAAAACACTGCGAGATCATAATCCTGTGCAGTTAAACTATGACCCGATAGCCTATGATTTATTCAACACATTTCTTTCATCTCCCTTCCTGTTTTTTCTTAAATTGTCGCGTTTTTGTGATTTTTTTGTGGCTTCGAATAAAACGAATTCAGTTTCGAAAACTTGGCGAAGTATTAATGAAAGTCAACGAGATAGCAAACTTTTTGCATAACTTATTTTAACTAAAGCTATTTGTTACTTCTTTATTGTAAAAAAAAACTTTGGACTAAACTACTTAGTCTCTTTTGTAACAAGTTGTTGATTTTGTGAACATCTTTAACATTTTGTTCGCTGAGTAGAAGCTTTTTTATGTACTATAGAAACCAGAGCTGGATGTCTCGAGACGAGTCTCGAGACACGTTTTTGAGTGTCTCGGTCTCGTCTCGGTCTCGCTATGCCAATGTCTCGTCTCGGTCTCGAACCTTGAAAGTCTCGGAAAGACCTTGAAAGTCTCGGTCTCGAACCTTGAAACCTTGAAAGTCTCGGAAAAACCTTGCCAATGTCTCGTCTCGGTCTCGAACCTTGAAAGTCTCGGAAAGTCTCGATCGAGACATGAAAAAATTTTGGATTTGAAACAGCATTTAGGTCTTTGATACGGAAGCAACAATGGTACTTACCCGATGTATTCAAAGTAAAACATTGTGCGTGATTTCGCACTTTGCAAAAACATTTGGCCACATTTTGTTCAGACCATTTTGCTTTGTTGTTCAGGCCTGCACAATTGCAGGCTTTTGCTTTCTTTTTGTGAGCAGCATATATGAAAACTGGTCTATTTCAACTTCTTAGCACATGCAATCGATGGTAATCTACTCTAGACCAGGGATGTCTAACCTTTTGATTTATTAGGGACCCATTGCAAAATTAAATATTTAACCGGGCCGCAAAGCGACCAGAATTCCAATACTTCATATTATAGTTCTAAGAAAAAAAAATTACCATTGATAGGTAGGCCTTGTACTGAGCCGCATTTTGCTGAAAATGCATCTTTTTTAACAACACAGAAAATTTAAAAATCCATTAATATAATTAATTAATGCGATAATTAATCCAATAATGTTAATTTAGTTTTGACTTTTAACAATATGGCCTTCACTCAAAAACATAACGACCGCTAGCCACGTTTAAAAAATTTATATATTTTTTATGGGCAAATGGTGTGTCAAATCAAAAAATTTTCAAGAGAGTAACGTGTCACATGTCATAAAATTAAGATTTCTACAAATTTGTTCCCTATGAAAGATGCTATTCTCGTCTGGTTTACAACAGCTATCAAAAGATTATTCAAAGTAGTTCAGGCCCAAAAAAGGCTTCAAATCGAAAAAAGTGCAGGGATTACAGTTTCAGGAAATTTGGTTACCGACATATGAAGTGCTTCCAGATTTGAGCTAGCTCTTTTTATGAGAAAGTTATTAACCAGATAGATTTTCAAAAATGCGTTGTCTCACAATGACTTTAAAATGTTTATATTAATTAATTTATTATTATCAAATATAAAGTATTTTGATTAAATTTCATGAACACTCTCGTGCTCAATACTTGATAAACTTGCTAAAAAATTGTTTTAACGGAGGATAGTGGGCTGCAATGCCGACATCCCTGGTCTAGATCAACATAGCCTACCAATGACTTTTTGTTTAAAGTTTTCTTGACATCTTTTTCGTTGGATTAAAAAAGAATATTGGGCCGTGTAATCGTCTGCGAGAGGTATTGCTTGCCTTGCAAACTACAAGGACTTAAATCTTCTGTGATAATAAGCTGTTTCGTTGTTATTATGGTGAACTCGTTAAATCATTAATTGTAATCGTTAAAAGGATAAATTATGACCAACAGCACATTTATAATAGGCTACATCAGTTCATAACCGCGACGGCTTCATTGCTTGATTTGTTTTTGCTAATGTCATTTTGCTATAAAGTTATTTCAATAACTTGGCTTAGTAGAGCCCATACTCCAGAGTATTACTATCGTTTTTATATTTTCTAATTTTTGGCTCATGAAGTCTCGTAACTTAAGTCTCGTCTCGAAGCTATGATGTCTCGTCTCGGTCTCGGCAGGTTCGGTCCTCGTTCCAGCTCTGATAGGAACGAACTAAAACTATACACGAGTACTTTCTTGTAAACAGCAAACCCTCGCAATCAAACAACTGCGTAGTCTCAGTTTTTTCTTTACCGATGCTTGGTTTTAGAAGCTATCGAGTAGCCGATTTTTTTTTTATGTAATTTAGGAGACACTAGAGATGGTCCATATTAGGCACCAGTAGCGTAGCTAGGAAGGGGGCGTGGAGGGGTCTATAGCCAGGGGTGGGGTACCTAAGTAGCTGGGGAGGGCTGAATTCTCCCCACTCATTACATTGGTATGTCTAACTATCCGCTGTAAACTTGGATGGTGCTTACAAACTGCTGCACCATCGCTATCGTCAGTAGCGTAGCTAGCGGAGAAAAAGCTTCAGTTCCCCCACACCCACTGGTACGCTTCTCTAATTTTAAAAAGTATTATTTCTCTAATTTTTTCGTCACATTAGATTTTGGCTATCAGTATTTATAAGCATACAATTACTGCATATCTTTTACATGTGAGTTGAGAAAAGTATTTTAAAGCAGCAACCATTGTTATATTAAATTGATGAGGCATGAGATTACATTTCTGCTTTTCGCCATAGAGCAGCGCTTCCCGATCAGGGGGTAAGAGAGCTCTTAACAGAGGACCCTAAACCATTCTAAAGTTTCTAAAGGTGGAATATTAGAAATTAAGGGTTGGGTTGGTCCATAGGTGACGGGGCCGGGGGGCCCTAGCCCCCCACTTTTTTTCAGGGGGGACCTGTGGGGGCCCTAATTTACGTGTTTATTTCTACAATATTGCCTCTGCATGAATGTATTTGAAACTTAATTGGCCTACCATCGAAATTAAAACCCAGGAAAAAGCTTAAATCCAGAGATGTCTTCTTTAAAATTTTGCTTGTGGGGTGGGGGGAACAGAAACTAGAAGCAAGAAACGTGGGTCTGAAGCCCACATAAATTGGACATGTCACATGTGGACTGGCTAAATATGGACTGTAGGTATGGAGCCGAATTTACGCAAAGGCTAAGCAGAATGAAACCTAGAGCCTAGGTGAAAATGGGGGGCCTCATCACGAACAATAAAGACTTTTTTTCTCTTCACCGATACTTTCAGTGGAAAACAGAACATCTGAGAACTGAGGACGAGTATACCTTTTTTTTTTTTTTCTTCACCAAACCGATATTTTCAGTGAAAACAGGACATCTGAGGTCGTGAAGACCTTTTTTTTGCTCTTCCAATCAGTGTGATCAAATAGCCTTAGGCCTCTCATTGTCTAAATCCGGCCCTCAAAAGCGTATTTAAGGGCGGGGTCATTGTGCCATGCCCCCCCCTCTTCTTTGACTTTGCCTTCTAGTCAGTGGTGGGCAGTAACGAGTTGCAATATTGTTGAAACTCGTTACTGTAACGAGGTACTCTTCAAGCAACTGTAACGATAACGTCGTCACATTTGAAAAGAAGTAACAAATTGCGCAACGAAATTACTTTATTGGCGATATTTTAAAGTTACTAGTTATACTCGCTACTATTTCACAGTACTCTTTATTGTTCGTGTTAAATAAAAATCTTAAAAAGTTAAAATACGGTAACAAAAATGAAGCAAATATGTCATTTTTCTGTGGATTTTCGGGAACGATCTAACTTTACGCAAATGGGTTTGGCTTGTAAACAAACAGGTTTGTGATTAATGCGCAGAAAGACCAGACTCTAGCAGTCTAGCACCTTTTAAAAATCTTTATTTGAAGCGACATGCAGCTGCTAGAAATGTAAAGTTTCACACTTTGCAACGAAACGAATAAAACAAAAAACACAGCAAAATAAGAAAGCGATAGAGCGCCAGATTTCTTTGGTGCCTAATGTGCAGAGATTTTTTGAAGCCCATTCAGAGTTACTAGATGCGCTATTTTTCCGCCAGATATGTTTTTTTTTATTAAGATTGTTAGTCGGGTTTCAGAAAATTGCTTCGCCGATTTTTAAGATTCACATCTCACAAGGCTTGATTGATGAAAAATATGTGATCAAGCTCAAGCAAATTTGTTTTCTTCATTAGTTCAAAATGACTTGTGCTTGCATTTGTTTGTTTGTTTGTTTGTTTGTTTAAATTTTTGAGTTGATCTTTTACATTACTTGAAGAAAGCTACGTTATTCCAGTTGGAAGAAGTGGGTTTTTAAATTGTTCTTGGGATTTGTTGTTATTTTGTTCTCGGAAAAGCAACAGCGCGGCATTTAGTTTTGTGAATTCAAACGTAGCTGTGATATTTTCTTTTTGATTTTAGGGTTTGTTAGGTTGATTAGTTGAAACGTATTTATTTCATGATGTAGGTATTTATTTTGGCAAAGCAGCTAGTAAATGTTCATTAGTAATGCTTTTCAGGTTTGAATATTTTGGGCAATAATTTTTTTTGATGTTTCGGATCACTTTGACGAGTCTTTTTGTAACTTTTGGTTGCGTCTTTCAAAATCTGGCAACATTGAAGCCTTTAGGCAACCGATTCTCAAGAGAAAGAATGCAGCAAAAATGTATCTAAACTTTTGAACATCTGCCAAAAAAGGAACCGTATAATGTCGAGGTTTTTCTGCTGCAAAGTTAAGAGAAATTTTTATTAGGTATAACACTGCCCTACCACATAGCGCCGTTGTGAAAGGTCACTTGGAAAAGACGTTTTAAAATCGGCAGCGTGGCGAAATGGCTTGGACCGTCGTTTTTACGACGACCATGATCGGAAGGTCAATGGTTCCACTCCCAACCTGGTCTCGTTGTTGCTTCCTTGGATAATATGCTTCACGATGATTATGTCTACTTGGTGGAATCTAGCAAGCAGCAAATTAGAGAAGTCGGAAGCAAAATTTAACCGGAAAACTCGGATACAAAGGCAACTCCTAAGCGAGTGTGGATTCGTCCTAAGCATAGCACATCTACTGCTTTCTCGTGATAGGAGGATAACGATGAAGAAATCAAATCAAAACCGAAACTTTTAGGCCTGACTGACCGGCATTTCGAAACGTTGGTCTTTTTATGAAGAATTGTTGCAGTGTGTTGATATTTGAATGGCTGTTGCGCACTGGTTTTATCATTCGTAGAAAATTTCAAAAAAAAATCAAATGTTCATTATACTCGCCGTTTCATGGCGAAGGGTGTAAGAAGTGGCGTGGCCCATTTTACGTAAAGGCTTAAACTAGGCAGCACATGTTCAAACTCTGAAGAAGCGTCACAGCGGTTGAGAGCCGTTGGCCACGCAGTGTCTGATCTAGCCGGCTCAGGTCCAATCCACCGATAGCGACTGTCGTATTGTCTTATGTCGTATTGTAATGTCAACCGGCCGGCTCATTATTAACTTTTCGGTATAATAGTAAAATTCGTTCCTACTACCAGTGTTTTTTTAAGGTGCTTGAGGAACCAAAACGGTCTCTCAACTTTTGGTAATGGTCTCTCCAACACGCTTCGTTTCTATGTTGTCTAAATAAATAGGCTACACTTACAACAAACATGTTTAATCACAGTAGGTTTTGCTCCTTAAAAACTTGTAATCGGTCTCTGAAGTCGAATCCAAAAAACTTGTCTACTACGCACTGCAGCTGTTTTGGATTTAGCGTAAACCAAATCAAATAAAAGAAAAATCTCGTCACTAATTTTTCCCTCGCAAACTTCTCAAACAAAAAAAATTTTCATTATACTCACGGTTTACGCCGAATCGTGTGACGAGTGGCGGGGCCCATCTCCCCGACTTAGCGCCTGACATCACAGTTCCGAAGAAATATTGCAGCTGTGACGAGCCGTTGGTGACTGCCAACTTGACCGACCCGGAAATCGAACCCACGATCTCCCGCACCGGTAGCGATGTCTTGAACGATTAGGCCAACTGTTCGGTTTTAGCGTAAACCAAGGTTGAAAAAAAATTGAAAGTAACGTGTAACGAAAAGTTACAAGTTACATTTTCAAAAAGTAACGAGTAACGGTAACTTAGTCACAATTTTTTACACGTAATTGTAACGGTAACTTCGTTACTTCAAAAAGTAACGAATGCCCACCACTGCTTTTAGTAAACAAGAACAATACTAATGGTGCCAAGTGACTGAAATATGCCAGATTTTTTGGATGGTTTTTGTAGCTTATGGATAGGGGTAAATCCAGAGGGGTAGGATGAGGATATGTATACTCCCACCAGCCATTTTCAAACATGTTTTTGACGCAAACAATTTTTCTATAATTTCAAACCTCTTCGATAGCTATAAGCCTTACGCTTTAAGCACGCATAATCAAAAATGTACGAACAAAATGCATCATTTTAATTACAAAAATAAGAGCCCAAATAATTTGAAACATTTGAATGTTAGAGACGTTTCGATTTAAACTTAAACCATTATCAATCTAAAAAATATCATAGCGAAAAAAGAGAAACAGTTACCATACGGACAAGCTCAAAGCAAATCATCAACATATGGATGCAATTAAAAACTTTTGGTTTAGCAAATTAAATTGCATCCATATGTTCATGAACCATATGGCTTAATTGCATCCATATGACTTTGCCACCAGATTGCCTCATAATACAGCAACGGACCCACACTAGCGCGGGACCCCTTCAAAGTGCGGGGGCCCAATTTGATAAAATCGGTCAAATCGGCTTAAAACCGGCCTTGTTAACAAAACTTGAACCCAAAGACTCGATCGTCCCTCGTGTTGTCTGCATCTGGTCTATGAATTCTGCCAAATATCATACCGGTATCACCAATATACGATACCACACTTTAAACTGTTGGTATAAATTAATTAATTACAACCAATCATAACGATAACTAGAGGCGGATTAAGAGATCGCGGGGCCCTGAGCAGATAAAGGTGATGTTCAATTTTCCGCCCAAAATTGAGTGAAGAGCAAAAAAAAAGTCATTACGTCCGCGGCTGTAGTTTGAGCTGAAATTAGTATCGTTTCACAATCTAGCAGCTAGAGATTAGCAAATGCGCGGGGCCCTCCAAAGCGCGGGACCCGGAGCAACTGCCCAGTTTGCCCATGGCTTAAAGCGGCCCTGACGATAACAGTCCAACAGTGATTTTCCAATGCGCAGTATCAGAACTAAGCTCCATACTCCACCGTTAGTCGTACATACCGAAAGCTGTATTAGGGCTGGTGCAACGTCATAGAAACCACCTGACCACACAGTAATCAAACTGATTCCTGCAGCGCAGTTAGGCTATTGCTAGTTCGCATAGGCTATTTGAATTGATTGATTTCTTCATTTTTATTCTCCTTTTGCAGAAACTGGCGGAGACGCTACGGTATGCACCAGACGGAAGCCTAACTGGCTTAGGAGTTGCCTTTGTTTCCGAGTTTTTCGATTGAGTTTTGCTTCAATACTTCTTTGTTTGCTGCTTGTTACATCCCACCAAGCAGAGATAATAGTCATTAAGCATCTTGCGCAAGGACGCAAAAACAAAGCTTGGGTCGGAGTTGAACCATATAACCCTTGTGATGCGTTGGTTGTCATCAGTGGCGAATCCATGGAGGATGGGGGGATGCATCCCCCCCACACACCAGCCAATGTCAACAATGTTTTAATGAATAAAACTTTTTCATAATTTTGAACCTCTTATATTCAACAATGATTTATACGCTTTAAGGTGTGTTTACATCGAATACGATGCGACTTTTCGTACGTAAGATGACGCAGACCGCGAAACAGTTAGAAGCTATGATGTAAAACTACGTCACTTTGCACGGTATTTTAAAAAACAATTGTAAGACGCTTTACAAAATAACCGATAAAAAGCAAAACTGTTGGGGTTCTAGTTGTTTGGAAGATATTTCCACCAACTTCTTACGTCAAAAAATGGAAAAGATTTCGAAGACAACAAATCGGATAAAAATCGCATTTAGTGCAAACCAATGTGCAAACAGACCTTTAGCCACGTATAAATCGAAAAAGTGTGAACAAAATGCAGTATATTTAATGAAGTACCAATGAGGGGCAAAAGAACAAAATTTACGTTACAAATTGTTCGAAAAGCGTTAAAATTCCCATTACAATATGTAAATTTTTAAAAATTTTCCGGGGAAGCATGCCCCCGGACTCCCCTAGAATCATTTTTGTTTTCTTATTTGCTTCAAAATTACCATTGCCAGAAAAAATGCGCTTAAAAAATGTCAAAATTTGGCACTAAAAAGTTCTGAATATACTCCCCTCACATGGACGCATTTTCTAAAAAGGATTTATTTACGCTCTTTTTCGGGTTTAACATCTTTGCATTAAGTTAACATTCAACCTAATTCAAAACTGCACCTTCCCACCAAAATTTTCTGGATCCGCCCCTGGTCGTCATAAAAACTACGAGCTTTCAGCCTCTGCGACCCGCTGCCGAATCTTGTCTGTTCTTATCACTGTGTTGAGACATGGAGTTGATCGAGTGGCGGGTGCAATGGACTTCGGAGCTTCATTTGCGGGTTCGATGCACAACTAGGTCATTTTTCATGAATCATGTGTTTCACTTTTCTTACATTTTGTTCCTCTTTGCCAATTAAAATGTTAGATACGCCTTACTACGCGTATGCAAATTACTTATAGTACAAAATGTTACAAACCTGGACATAAGACCAACCTCGCCTCCATGTGGTGTCCGGTGAAAACAACATTGTGATGTTGGCTGAAGAGGCTCTGGCATTTTTACTTTTTATGTTTGCCAGCTTAGTCTTAGCAACGGGCTTACCTGTTGAATTTGCTCCTTGAAGCATTTTGGCTTCTTTTCCTAGCGGATAAGAAGTCGAGCTGTGAAGGAGGGAGTGGATAATGCAGATTTGGCATTAGCGAGGATGCGGGTGGTAGGCACCAAAAATTGTTTATATGGGACATGTTAAGATTGCGTGACTGGATTTCAGATGATTGCGAGGGAACCTCATAGTTGTACAGGGTACCGGTCTAAAACGCGCTCCGTACTGCGGCCGCGAGATAGTTCAGAGGCCCGCCCCTGACCTAGCCGATTGGGGGGACTGCCTCCGTCAGCTTGTGGAAATCTCCATGCAATTGTAGCTCCAGTTGGCGACTGGGAGGGGGCCTGCAGTTGCAGTGGGGGGGCATTTCTGGAGGCCACAGCACAGAATGACAAGTCTATTACATTTAGTTGCCTGGGTCCAGCTACGGGACTTGACGTGGCCTAATAACAATTTTTTCTTTTTTTTTCAAATCTTTTCTTTAAGTTTTTCCCAGCTATAAAGAAAAACCAAAACTTTATGAATGGAAAATAAACGAAAAAAGGAAACAGTACGGTTTGTTCCCCTAAGAAGAAAAAAAAACACTGTCGCAGCGAACAGTTCCTGAACTATTCAGCGGCAGTGGGAGTACTCAGCTAGTCAAAGCCTCTACTCCTGCAGGAGTTGAGGTGGAGACGAGTGCGAAAAAAACTGTCTTCAGCCAGGACTTCTCTTGGAGGAGAAGCCTCTGGCAAATCAAGAGGCAACAGTTTCAGCGGCATTGTTGATTGAAAAATCGAATACCGCTCAAATATCCGGTTCACTCACTCAGAATCTATCAATGTCTCCGGACGTTGATAGCACGTCTGAGTGGCGTGTAGGAAAAAATTATGAAAGAAATCAGAAGCGGAAACTTTTAAAGAGGTTGCTAAAGGGGTTGAAGGGTTTGAAGCTTACTAATCATGGAGATAATCTTCAAACTGTCTGCAACTACGCATCAATGGAAAGGTCGAGGGAGTCTTCTAGGACTCAATCGAGAACGTCAGAGCTGCTTCGGAAGGAGCTGATGAGCCTGAGAACCCTGATCAGGGTTCGAAGGTAACCAGTTCCAACTAAAGTAGCCTGACAATCAACACCTTAGAGCAGGGGTGGGCAAGCTTTTCACTCGAAGGGCCAGATTTGGAAAAACTGTTGAAGCCGCGTGCCGCATGCTGATTGGAAAACAAGGTGAAGATCTTTTTTTTTTTGGAGATCACGGCCCACGTACAAATGTGATCTCCAAAATAACACCTCGTTTTTCTCGTTTCATATTCCAATTTTGCACCGTTGAGACATTTCTTTGAAAATCACTGCCACCCATGATTTCTAAAAGAATAAAAAAATCTTCCGCTCAATTCAAGGTGGGAATTTAAGCTTGTGTAAGTGCCGGCGGGCCAAAATAAACAAACCGGCGGGCCGGATTTGGCCCGCGGGCCGTAGTTTGCCCATGTCTGCCTTACAGCAAAATTGTTGTATTTTCAAAATTCATACCGTATATGAGTAATAGGCCTACATCTACAACAAACGCTTCAATTAATCAAAAACAAATCCGAGCAGGAAAAACCAAGTCGAATAATTTGAATGCTCGCAGATTAATCTTCACAGATGTAAGGGCGCTAGCTATAACTTATGTGAAGCAACAAAAAACATTTGTTCAGGTATAGCCCTAATTCAGGAACCCTGGACCTATGGAGGCACAATCAGAAGTAGACTCAGGGGATGGAAACTTTTTCAAGGTAATATAAAAGATAAACGTCCCCGAGCATGTATTTATGTCACTTCTGATATGACATGCTCTCTCATTCGATTCCACAATTTTCTAGCGAAGATGTGGTAGCAGTGAGAGTTAAAAATGTAAGACGAGAAGGAGATAGTCTTTGTATCGGCTTACATGGCTTTGGAAGAACCAGCTCCATCAGTAATTCTGAAAGAGCTGCTGTCATTCAGTGACAGAGATAAAATTCCTGCCGTTATAGGAACTGATGCAAAAGCACATCACACAGTATGGTGCTTCTCCAACGTCAATACAAGAGGTATGGATTTGCTCATGTAATGTGGGTAATATGCCCACCTTCAGAACGAGAAAAAGAGAAAAAGTGCTAGATTTGACTCTACTAGCTCGAAATCCAGAGAACTGTAAAGTAACTGCAAGCATCTCAGTGATGTGCCATTCTTTTCAGATCACATGTATATTAGGTTTAAAGTTCAAAGTGGCTCCATAAGAACAAAAATGATCAGGAACGTTAGACGTACAGTACTTGCTGGAATAAGTATGCAAACAAACTTGATCACAGGTTACATGATTTGAATAGTACACCAGTTACCATATCGTCAGTAGATGATATACAAAAACTGGCATCAACTGTTCAATCACAGATAATAAAATCTTGCAACGTATCTTGCCCTCAGCGTAAGATCCGTCGTAAGACTGACAATATTTCGAGGAATACAGAGCTAACCTGTCTCCACAGAGAGGCTCGCAAAGCCCAACGTAAAGCCATCCAATCAGAGAGGCAACGTAAAGCCATCAGAGTTGGAGTAAGGGGAGTTGGGGTCGAGAGAATTGGGGTAAATGGAGTTGAGGTGGGGGTTGGGGCTCGGGGGAGTTGGAGTCGGGGGAGTTGGGGTTGGGATGGGTCAGAGGAGTTGGGGTCAAGCGAGTTGGGTTGGGGTCGGGGGATTTGGGGTCATGGGGAGTGAAATCGGAGGGGTTGGGGTCAGGGGTTTGGGTCAGGAAAGTTGGGGGTTGGGGTCTTGGATCGTGACACCCCCCGACCCCCACCGTTTTCCAAGCTGCCAACCCCTACTCCTCTTAACATGTTTCGCGTCAAATGGTCCTTGCGACAAATCGTTCGCATCAAATTTTCATGTAGCCCAACATTTTTTCCTACCTCCCAAACCCCAACACATTTTCCCATACCCTTCACACTCGATCACCCCCTTCACACTCGATCACCCCCTACACTCTCCCACACATTCCCCCACACTTCTTCACACACCCCACACCTTTCCTTACCTTTTTCCACACCCCCCATACCTCTCCCCTCACCTCCCCCACGCCCCAACATACTTCCCCACAATCACCACATACACTCTCCCACACCTCCCCTTACATTTCTTTACACCCCCCATATCTCCTCTTACTTTCCCCCTACCCCCCATACCTTTTCTCACTTCTCTCTTCACCTCCCCCCACGCCTCGACATACTGCCCCACGCTCACCCCATACACTCTTCTACATCTTCCCCAACAACCAAAACACTTTTCCACACTTTCCCCACCCCCCTGCACCTCCCCCCTCACTTCCCTTCACCTTCCCTCTCACTTCCCCACACCAGTGTTGTGGTGAGGCCAAGGACCTTAAGGTCGAGGCCAAGGACTTTAAAATTTTTTCGAGGCCAAGGACACACAAGCCGAGGCCAAGGACATGCAAGTCGAGGCTAAGGCCAAGGACATGGATGAAGGACAACTGACATTTTTCCGATTTCAGTATGAAATCTCAAAATGTTGTGGGTCATTCGGTCATGAAATAATGGTTCGCAAACAATTTATGGCCTAATATTGCAGATCTACCACGACAATCGTTTTCGAAAATTACAGGGTTAACAAAAATATTATAATTGATAACAATTCAGTGCTAGGTCTACTAGTCGCAGGGTATAAGGGCTATAATTTAATATAAGATGCCCCAGATGAAACTCGCCACAAAACTAAAACTAACCCCGATTAATCAAGCATAAAGTTCCTTGTTATTTAATGGTAACTTGTAAAACGCATGCACTAAACCAGTTACAGGCAAACTTACCAGAGTTAAGCAAAAAAAATTTAGGTTTTTATTAAATCAAATAATATCTGCATGAAAACAAATATTAATGATGGTTGAAATCTTTACTACTTTGGTCGACACTGTTCTGTTTACTGCGTACCAAATTGTTCAACAATTTTCGAATTTTGTGCTTACAAGCTGGTATAGGTAACCTAGAGCCGCATTTTCTACGTTTGTACTCAATCCGCAGTTCGCTTTCCCATAGGTGTAGCCGCATTCTTCGGTACAACATCGTACATTACCATTCCTACCTACAACCCTTGGTGAGCCAGATTTAGTTTAAGGAAGTTCTACCCACCAGGCCGCCACTGTTTTATACATAAACCATTATAACTAAAAACCAATTTACCAAAAATAAACAACAAATCAACGAAAATGCAAGCAATCATAATAGAAACAAAATCACAAAACGAAGCAAACAAAACGTGATAAGCTCTCACGTGTCACACTTACACTCAAAGAACTACCCCACAACGTTTTGATTATACTTAAGAAAAATCAATGTAGAAAGCACAGACCCCGAAATGCAAGCTCGATGGAGTCACATAATAAATCTCCCTTTGCTAAAAATCTCTTTCGACTAGGGCTGATGATGCTAGAACAGTTAGCACCCGATGAGCTAAACAGCTCAGTTTGGGAGAAAATCAATTATTTTACTCACAATCTAAAGCTGCAACGTTAAAAGTTTTCGATTTTGTTATCAACTAATGTTGGAGTCAAGTTTTAATGGTCGATGGTCAAGACCGAGACTTCAAGAACAAAAAAAAAACTGTAGACCAAGACCCAAGACTTGAAAATATTTTTGAGCCCGAGCAGAAGCGTCGTGCAGCCATAAAGTTTGGAGGGGCCCGAGTAACAACTTAAACAGATATTGATCATTTACAACCTTTATAAAAGCCATATTTAGCATTGAGTAACATCACGAAAAAAGGAAATTAGGAAAAAGTACCAAAATATGTCGTGATACCCCAATTTTTGGATATTAAATCGAAATTTATTTTGTTATCCCAAACCGCTCCTTAATTATGGAGGGTATGCGCAATCAGTGTGGCCCCACGATTTAACAAAGGTGGAGGACATTACAGAGGGATTGGGGGCAAAGTCCCAGCCGCAGTAGGCACGGTGAGTCTGGGGGCTTAGCCCCCAGTCGCCAACTATTTTTACGGTTTTCACATAAAAAACACTCGTTTCAGCACACTTTCTTGTCGAAAAAGGACATATCGGTACCTGCAGTAATGTGCAGTCACTACTATAGGGTCAGACAATACAAAAATACTTTAGCAGCTCATGTCTTAAAACAGAAGCTCGGTTAAAATAAATAAAAGCAGGTTTTACAAACAAAGCCTTACAACTTACAAACTTTACAAACAAAGCTCAAGTTTTACAAACAAAGCTTGTCTGACCGAGTGCCCGGCGCATTGGGCTGGGGAGCTGGTTTCGCGGGTTCGATGTCCAGCTGGGCCATCTACCATGATGCACATACTTCACCACGATAAACACTTAAGCTGTGTATGCGTGGCTTCGTGAAAGTAGTATTAACGCTCTTTGTTTTCGAAGCAAACGTGCATATGCTACAAAATGTTCATAAAAATTCAAGCTTAGTGTCTATGCTGCTGCTGCAATGCTTGCTCCTGATTAGGCAAAAACGCGCTTTGATGGTAGCCCATGTAGCGGTTTTCTATTAACATAAGACAAATGCATTAATGGTAAAGCAAAGGAAAAATAAATACATAAGTACGCGCAAACTGAGGTGGAATCATAATATCTAGGAGAAATTAAGTATGTAAGCATGCACAAGAAATATACAAATAAATAACATACACTGCAAAAGTACAGCAAAGGAAACAAACCAATTCATCGTTCATAAACATAAGCTAAGTAAAATTACGTAAAGAAAAAAGGGTGTTAATAAATAATTATTTCATAACGTAACTTATACAAAATAAAGAAACGTGAGACTTACCGACTGTTTTTAACATAGGAGCAACAACTTCAAAACAGCTCGAAGCAGTAACCAATATTATTGATATTGCAACAACTAGCACAGACATTCGCTACAGTAACTCTAACTTATTCAAATAGAATCAATCTTTCAACTTCAATAAGTTACATGGTATTGAAAATACATCTTTCTATTTCTTTGCACAGTGGAAATCTAACAGCTTCAAACAGTCAGCTTAATCAAGAATAAAACCTGTTGACTCTACTGCAAAATAATATTATTTGCTTACTCTGAAAGTACGTCCGGCCGATACAACGGCGACTTCAAACTGAAATGTTGTTGTGTGGTTTTATGGCGCTTTATAACTACTAAGGTCCTTTAGCGCCAGGACTAAATTTTGTCGAGAATTCACTGACGTATTTTTATTCTCTGTGTATTGCATCCTCCGCGCAACACTTAAATGCTGAGCGTTTAGCAAGTGTAACAGCAGAAGCCAGTTTTAAAGTCTTTGGTTTGACCCGACTGAGAATAGAACCCAGTCTACCAGCTTCCAACGCGAACGCTCTTAACCACTAGGACATGGCGCTGACAAACAAAACATGTAGAACACTATTTGGTGATCAAAGAAACATCGAGAATCGGCCTGTGATCGGAAGCCATTAACTTGAAATAAATAAATAAATAAAGATCACGTGAATAATTTAAAGAAAAGATTCAGTGCCGATTGCAGAGATAACAACGACGATTAGAAATTAGGAAACGATTCAAATTAAGACGACTTCTCTACAAGCACGCCACACATTGCAAATAGGTTCGTCAAAAGGTTGCGACTCGATTCCATAGCTTAGTTGTTGCTGGAAGTCATAATCAGAGGTTTAAGTTCGATTCTAACTTACGGCTTGCCGTAACACTTAGGCCACAATTTTTATTTGCTACTCTGGTCGTACTTTAAGCTATTCCAATCTTCACTCGCCCTATAGTTATTACTCTTAAAGCTGCGGTTACACCAAGGTTACGATTGCTCTACGATTCTTGCCTACTCCAGTCGGCTCCCATTTTCACCGATTGTCACCTATCCGCACCATGTGAACGATAGTTTTACGAGACCTTAACGATGCCATGCCGATTGTTATCAATCTTATTACGACATAGAAGACGATGGCGAGCGATTATTTGCGAGTGCTTCCCGATACCATGCCGATATTCTCACGATTTTTCACGACTCTGCGACTTCTCACGATTGCCATTTTAACCGCTTTTTTTCCAAAAGTGGCTGTATCCTAATTGTATTGGAGCCGTGGATGGCAATCGGTGATGACCTTTATCGTAGAGAATAGTATTTGCCCTCCACCACTCGGCAATGTCTTCCTTTAGCTCAGGCGTGAAGTGAAGAGGCTTGGACTCGGTCCTTTTGCGCTTAACGTTTGCAGCAGGTGCGTTTGCTGTAAACGGGCTACTACTGCTGCCAGCAGTTTCTGAAGCAGCGCTTATCGAGATATGATATTCACTTGAACTTTCATCAGCAGTGCCTGCACTAGTTATTTCACCCAATAACATACAACTGCGTTCACCCGAATTGGACATGTTCTCACCTTGGCGCAATAACTCAAAATGTGAAAGCAAAATATCCACAGCAAAACATGGTAAAACACACTTTCACCATGCCTGCTAATCGAGAAACACTCGGAAGGGAATCGTAATGGCTACCGATTGACTTACGAGTGTTTCCTGACTAATGCCGATTGCTTAACGGTTTTTCCGATTGAAAAGAATCGGGAAGAAGTTTCAAACATGTTTGAAATTTCTTCCCGATTCTCAAATTCATTACGATTCTCGCCGAATGCCGCTGAATGTCTTCACGATTGCGTACGGTAACGAGTCTCCACGATTGTTGCCGAGTACCAACATAGTGCCAATTGGCAACATTCGTAAAGCAATCGGCCCTAGGTGTAACCGTAGCTAAAACGTTTTACACAAAAGTTATAATTTTCAAAGAAGGCATAATTATGTTCAAGTTCATCATTCTGAGTCTGCAGTCTTTACTGTACCGGTGCTCTAGTAGATCTGTTCTATAATATGTAAAAACAGTTACCATGAGCCTTGCCAAAATGACTTCCCATGATAAAAAGCTTATCGTACTGCCATGCTAAACCTCAAGCTCAGTCCACATGCAAGTGCTCTAAACGAAAAACTCAGAGCATTGAGAAACAGGAAAGCAAAAAACTAGACAGCTGCAATTAGCACCTCTAACAAAGATATACTATAATATCAAATAACATCGCCGGCGCGACATTCTCTTTTTCAGACTGCTGCACATCACTGTTTTACTTCAGACTGTTTTTTGCATGGCTATTAAGCAAATCATAAAGTAAACAAACAACAGTTGATTGAAACTTTGAAGAAAAGTGTAAAGTAGCTTTCTCTCATCATTCTACCCGAGTTTTCGAACCTCAAGGATCTCCCGCTGAGAATCCAATTATCACGGACTAAATTTGCTATTAAAAGCTTTGTTGCTCACAGTTTCAATTTGAAAACCTTGAAGGGGAGATTGTGAGAAACAAAATCTTGAATTGTCAAAGTTTCGCTTTTCACCATGTAACTTTAAGATTTTCTTATCATGCATTGTCTACTTTTATTTCTCCGTCGCACGAGCTTACCGATGCTTATCGTTATTTGGACCATTTTTTCTTAAAACAGCTCACGTTTTGTGAAAACAATCGCAAAGTTGAATTTTTTAAAAATATCGAGTCCTCGAGCCGAGGACAGCGCAAAATCCAAAACCTAAGAGAGCCGAGGCCAAGGCCAAGATCAAGGCCAAGGACAACACGGTCGAGGCCAAGGACTTCACAAACCTGTCCTCGAGGCCAAGGACATCCTCGAGGACTACATCACTGCCCCACACCCAAACACTGTTCCCCACTCCTTCCCCCACACTTCTTTTTAAAAATTGTCTATTGCTTACAGTACAGTTGCACCTGAGTTCTCCGCATAACGAATTTTGAGTCACCTCATTGAAGCGTGTCGGTTAAGTAAAGAAACAAAAATGAGAAAGAGTTTGCCAAACCCTATAGAGAACTCTGCCTACGCAATGTGCCAATGAGGACTGAACTTGGTCAGTCTTCTCTGGCACCACCGCCTTTTAATAATAATAATAATAAAATGTTACAAAATTTTGCTCTGGTAAAAGATAATTATGAAATGACTAATTAATTATTATCTTTCAAAGTCTCGTGGTTGATTTTTGTATATTTTATCCAAACAACCTTAGCCAGCAGCCAGATGCAGGCTTTGTGACTTCATAAACACACGTTTTCAGAGAAAATTTGTTTGCCTTTCAGGGGAAATAGAGTGGTAAAGTGCTAGGTGGCGCTGTCGTAGGAACCGCTTTTGCTGGTTCTAAAACTATCGCCGCATAGCCTTAGTTACCAGTGTGAAATGAGTTGCGAAACATGTGTTCTTTTGCCAAACTGCTTGGTCACTTTGCAAATGAATCAAAATCAGTCGAAAGAGGGGAAAACCACCACAAATCAAGTCATGTGAGTTATTTCAGTATTGTGATGGAGTATTACGAGGAAAACTAAAACTACATGCTAGTATGCAAGCAGAAACTGCAAAGTAATGGTAAGCTGATGAAAACAGATTGATAAGTTTCCTTTTTATAACCTAAAGCGGGTAACTAAGTTTTAACATATTCAGTAATTGATTGGTTTTTATTGGCCTAGCTAGTTTTATGTTATAAATATTGCATTTAATTATGCCAGGAGATTTAAGAGTAACCACCTGAACCGATTTTTAAACTACTGGTACAGTGCCAATAGCTGCATATGCTTGTAAGTGCGGTACCGGTAGCCTACCGTTACATGATTTTTTGCAAGGTTTCTGCAGCTAATCTGTGGTATTATTTTCAGATAAATCTTGGAGAAGATATGGAAATTTAATCCGCTTCTGAGTGTGAATGTCCCAGCAGCGAGTATAAATACAGTTATGCTGCTGCTTTATATATTTATCACATAACAACCTGAGTCGCACTGATATCGAATGCCAGTGGAAGAGGAAGAAATCTGTTGATGTGCCGTCATCAGCTGGCAGCTGCAATTGATTACCCTAAAACTAGCAAGACAAGGATGAAGATTGGAATGCTCAAATCATCAACTTTGAAGTTTTAACGTAAAATACCGATACCTATTCCCAGAACGGTGCCTCGAAGAATTTCAACCATTAACTGGTCTGTTGATGATCATACAAGATGAAGCTGTTTAATTGGTCGTGAATAAGGGTGGAAACCAAAATTTAAACCTAAACCTGAAAACCCGGTTTTGAAGAAAATTTTTGAAACCCAAATTGAAACTGACACCTACTCAGCCAAATTTTTGAAAACCTAAACTTAAACCGAAATCGTTTTTTCTTGAAACGTCAAAACCGAAACTGATACTAAAACCTGTTCAGAATTTTCTTAGGTTTTGGGTTTTAAAAATCGTCATCACCATGATTACCAGAACAGTTCCTTTAATGCTGAGCATCAAATAAAAAAGCTGTGGATACTAATTTTTGAGTCTTTGGTTTTACCGGACTCGGAATTATACCCAAGTCGACAACTTCTGAAGCCATAGCTCTCCTCACTTGGCCATCTGAGCTGCTACTTACCATCGCAATACAACAAAAACGCTAAAAAGTAGAGCACTTAAAAATCCGTATTCAAAATAAAATAGCGTTTTTGGATGAAACTTAAACCGAAACTGAAACCCAGAAACCGAAGTTGTGCGTAAGCAAAACTGAAACCGAAACTGAAACCTATTTCTCAACAGCCGTGAAACTAAACCAAAACTGAAACCTGACATCTGAGTTTCAACACACCGAAACTGACACCCTAACGCCAAGTAGTCAGGTTTCCACCCTTGGTCGTGAATGTATATGCAGCGGATTGCTTGTATAATCTTTTTCGTATTCACTAGTCTACTTGCAGATTTTTCAATGAAGAACGTAAGCCTAACTGTCGACTTTGTTCAGTCTATTGTAAAGTCAAACTCATCACCATTCATTTCCACTTTAGTCCATTAACGTAATAATGATTAATTTTTCATATCTCGTTATGTGACTCGTGATTATTGCAAAATTTATGTGCATATTTTTAAAATTTAGCAGCATATTTACTCTCCTATCACGAGAAAGCGATCAAAGCGCTCTTACGAGCTCGCTTAGGAGTTGCCGGCCACTTGTCTACCACACCAAGTATAGGAAATCCCGCCAAGTGTCTTTCCCAGGGGCACAGCAAGTAAACTTGCCGGCTTGTTCTTCACATTGTCCCTTTAATGCAGAACGTCAAGCATGAAACTGTGAATACCAATTTTCATGTCATTGGTTTGAGATCCGACTCGGAGTCAAACCAAGGTACACCTCCTGAGGCAAATACTCTTACCACTTGGCCATCTAAGTTGTTAATACTTCACATACTTTGCTGAAGAGTAGTCTACAGTAAAATGCAGTTCAAAGTGTTTTTTGGACAGGTGTTGTCTTGCATGTAAAAAACGTAATTATAGCCATTACGTAATATCACTTGCTAGAACCCGGGTTGCTCATCTCCGTTGTCTATTTTTACCAGTGCGTTTTATGTTTATTTGTTTTTTCTTTTCGCTTCGTCAGCATTCAAAATATACAGCTTTTAACAACAAGCGTTTTTATTGTAGAAATTATCACAGTAACGGTTGCAGCAAGAATTATGAAAAGTATAATCGTTAACCTTGGCAAGGCCCTTACGGAAATGATACTAGTTTACCATCCACAAAGACAAAATAGACATAATTTTAAACACTTACAAGTTTTAGCCAACCACAAAACAGCAAAAATAGTAACTGGTTCTTATAAAGCTGTAAAATGTATGAAACTCACCATATAAAAGTGCTCGCAAGAACTGGTATAAAAGTACAGGCAAGTACCGGCAATATCGCAAATATCATTCAAATGCACTATTATCACAAGCCTTTTCATATAATTAAGAGGAAATCGTAAGTTGACCAAAGCAGCCACTAACCGAAAAATAACATCAAAATAACCACGCAGCCATGATGGAATTAAAGTTAGAATCTTAAAACTTTTTAGCCTGGCATTGGCTCGTTCTGCATGAATTTGACACTTTGCAATGCTTTTAGTTTGAATGATTTTACTTTTAGACAACTTTCCATGTTCAAGAAATGGTGGAATGTTAAAACTTACTCCTGCAGGTGCAACGTTTTGGATCGAAAACCCTTTGTCAGCAAGAATAAGATCACCTGCGACGAAGTGATTTAAAACCCCACACTTGAAAACAATGTGTTTTACAGATGTAGAACAAGCACATAGCTTATTGACAAATGTAATCACATCATTGAGAGCTACTCCAACAAGAGCCTTACATGAGTTCATTGACCTACTAGTAGAATTTGATAGTCGTTGTAAATCCATTCCGTTTTGGGGTAACAACTTCTATGTCAGTACAATCCACTATCATTCGGCAATTCGGAAAGTTAGCAAATGCAGCTGGAGCTGAAATTCCGTTTTTGAATCGCGATGGCACATGTGACTTCAAACCAACAAACAGCAATTCATGTAACACATAAATAAAAGTCAAAACTGTGTTTGAAATCGGGGTTTTGCTGCATAAAAATAACTTCGCAAGATGCAGATTTGTATAATTTTGTCTTAGCTTCATCAATGTAATAATAATCTAATTTTCAAGCTTAGGCCTAATCGTCTTAACTTTTCAGTCATAAAAATATAAAATTTCACCTTTAAATTTTTTTGTACATACAACTATCAATAAAAAAAATTTTTTGTAAGAATACCAGTTTCTATACTAATCATTTCTTCATGCAAATTGTCAACTGAGCAAAATCTGTTAGTGCCATTGAACTAGTTCAGAGTTGAAGGATCAGCAGGCAGCACCAACTCATTCGTTGAAACCTCATCCAACTGCTCATCAGTAAAGTCTAGAGAAATGTTTTTTTTTTTTTTTTTCAGTAGCACTAGTGGGCTTACTTTTATGCTTCTTTGAAGATGGTTTTTCAACAGGGAAAGTTTGTCCAAATTTCCTGTAAATATTGTTGGGTTATCTTTTTTTTTTATCTTAAAATGGCAACTGCTCACATAAATATTCACGTTTGCTTCTTAGTCAGCTCTTCTGCAAAAAATTAAAATTATTCATGAACTAATTGTTACTGTTAGCAGGACATTTTTAATATAATGACTGTCGTAAGATATATCTCAAAGTTAGACTAAACTTTAGTTACCTATTTTAGCCGTTCAAAATGCTACAGGTCATTCGACATTACGAAAGACTTTGCATAGTCTAGACCTCTAGGATGTTTCCAATTTTCTCTGAACAAGAAGAGCTGTAGCTAAGTGTAGGACGTCAAATCAATAAAGGTTCGGCGCACCAAGTGTTGTCAGATTACTACATAAATTATGCAACTGAACACTGCTGGAAGTCGGCTTACTGGTAGTTAGCGATTCCGAAAAAGAGCAGCTGAGCAGGGCAACTGCACTACTGACTAGCCAAGGAAGGATGATAAAATCAGAGCATCGAACCGCTTGAAATATCGCTCCGGTTTTGGTTTAGATTCCGCAAAATTCATTTTTAGCGGTTTAGCTCCGGGTCAGGTTTTTCGACGTTTAATTTTGAAGGTTCAGTTCCGGTTAAAATTAAAAATACTTTGATTTATCGGGTTCAGGTTCGGTTCAGGTTCGCAGAAGCAAAAGTTTAAGGGTTCAAATTCGGTTTGGGTTCAAAAATTTAAAACCGTCAATTCGACTTATGTTCTGGTACAACAGCCACGTACGCATTTTTTTCAAAAATAGTCACTGTATTGAGGCTGACTGTACTTTTTAAGAAGCTACTGTAGCTCACAAGCAATGTCCTCAGAGGCCGAAACAAGCTCAGATTAACTTCAGATGTCCGTAACTGCAGTTATAGCTACCATAACAATTATTCTTCAAGAAAAATCTTCTTAAGAACGCACAGGATTTAACGTAGCAAATGCATTTTTAGTCCAAAATTAATAGCCCAGTCCAAAAAAGACGCTCCGCTCTGGGTTGAGGTTAGACAAAAATTATTTTAACGGTTCACATCCGGTTAAGGTTCAAGAGTTTTGATGACCTTGGGTTCAGGTTCGGGTTAGGTTCGCCTCTATTAAATTATAAAGGTTACGGTTCGGTTCGGGTTCAATAAAAAGAAGCGGTTAATACGGGTTTTCGGTTTACGTTCCGGTTCGGTTCGACGCCCTGGATAAAATTTAATAAATTTTATTGCGTGCGTTGTTAGGACAATAATCTTAGAGCAGTCAAAAAATTGTTAAAAGCCTAGTAAAGTGGTATGTTTATTTATTGAAGAAAAAAGGACTGCTATGCTTACCTTATCAATTATCAATGCCAGTGGCGGCTCGTGACTATTTTAAACAGGTAGGCTACATGATTAGAAAAGCTGGCCAGAATAAATACTCGCTCTGAAATGAAAAAAAATTCTTTATTTCACTAGCAAGGCGGTAGGCTTTGGGCTATACACAACTGCAGGAACACTGGCAGGTTTCCCATGAATTATTATTACTCTACAATTTTTTTTTTATCACGCCACTGTACCAATAGCTGATTCTGTGCGTACCTGTAGCCTAGGTAACCTGCACCTGTAGTCTACATGAATAAACACAAGTTTGGCCTAAACAAATTTTTCTATTTAAGTACACTATCGGTACTCTGCTATTGTACCTAGTCGACTACATCTAGTGGGCTACAAAAAAGCTACCACTAGTCTACAAACCTAGCTAAGCTGCGGTACCGGTCAATCAACAGCTTAAAAGTTTTTCTTTTTACGCAATCTATTAGTTCAAATAAGGTATAACTAAAGTCTACTAGCCTTTACCACTGTATTACAAGCTTAAGCTGTATGCAACCCGTAACATCCCATATCTTTCATTAAACCCAGTATCTCTATGTGATTGCAACTAAATAGAGCCAATCTCTAAGCTTTACACCTCAATAACCACCAAAAAGGCTGCTTTGACACAGCCTTAACACGTCTCATTGAACGTAATTCAAACTTCCATAAAGCATTGATGACGTAACACTACAGGGTTAGTTCTTGCTACGAAAGGCTGTGGCTGTCTTTACATGTTGCCATTTCTTGTACAAAAATTATTTTTTTCAAAAAAAATATTGTCGATAGTTGTATGAAAGACAAGAATAGGTAAAAAAATTTTGCTTCTTAAAAAAAATTAAGGAAGTGATAAACTGTGTAGGCTGCAGCCTTTGCAGCTTTCACTACGAGCCGCCCCTGATCAACGCTATCCATCTTGAAAGCTTTCGCCTGGCTTTTGAAAACCGATAAAAACTACAGTTTGTTTCTTCACACTGAAGGTTACAGTCAGGTACAAAACACTGAACCATCAAAAATAGTGGGTAAAACCAGCCTTGACAAAACCTAACAGGCGACAGCACCAACGTCGGCCACAATAACCAGCTGTATGCTACCAAGTGAAGAAATAGTAAAAGCGGTTCCTAGGAACAGCGCCACCTAGCACTTTACCACTCTATTTTCTTGCGTAACGAGTAACGCCGTAACACCAGAGAAAAAAGCAATTCTCTCATTCGCATTTTGCGGGGAAAGGAAAAGTTTGGTTCTAAGATCCACCATTTTTTTCATTTTTAAGTTCAGAATCAAATGTGTTTTGCTAAACTTGTAAATCTGCCGTACATTATTAACACAAGTCGGGAGCAGTGTTGGGAACACTACGATTTCCACGAGTCCGAGTGCGAGTCCTTAGGTCACGAGTCCAAGTCCGAGTCCATTAAAGCTGAAATTTACGAGTCCGAGTGCGAGTCCGAGTCCACATGCTACGAGTCCGAGTCCGAGTGCGAGTCCGACTCTGTGAACTCGAGTCCAGTAAAATTTTCACCATGAAGCAAGAAGTACTAGAGTCCTAAGCGAGGTAGTATAGCGCCTCCGTCGCTTTCTTTTGATAGGAGGATAAAAATGCTAAAAAAATACTGCAATCAGTACCGGTAGTAATAAGACCGTTTTCCGGGCTTTTATTCCAATGAGAATTAATTAATAATTAATTGCCTGGACCGCGTATCTTCATTTCAACAAAAAGCACATGTATAACATTTACAAAGTACGGTATATTTCAGGAATTTTCAACACATCTTTTTCAAGAAAACATAATTTGTTTTTAATACGGTCAGGCAGGACACCAAATCGGCTCCTGCTCTAGACCTATGAGGCCGCATTATTAAGCCTCCAGCACTAAATAAGCGTTCCACTGGAGCACTAGTGGCTGGGACTGCCAATACTTGCAGCGCCAACGGAAAGAGCAAATGCAGTTTTTTGTGGTTCCTTTTCCAAAATGATAAGCTGCATGAAGTTTCATCGTTGTCCTGCCAAATAAAATTGTAGTAACACTCAAGTTGCCCCCCAACAGATACGTTTTTTGAGTTGGTGCTCCGCTGTCGAGCCTTACTGTACGAAGCAAAGAGCCTCGGTATTTTGCTGGGAGGTTCTTCAGTTGAGTTGTCGTTGTCGCTGCTTGTGTTCGCCGAATTGATGCCGTTGGAGATCACATATTCGCTTTGCTGGTTGCATTCGGCAACAATCAGATCTGAAAATATGTAAGCTGTATTAGGACTTGTAAGCTAAGATATACTGTAGTGACATAACCGAAGCGATCATCCACTTGATATAGGCCTACTGCCAACAATCAAAGCAATAAAGAAGAACATGGTTCGTCAGTAGACCGTCCACACAGAGACACAGCTACTTCACCGTGGCAACCGATCACTGAGAAGTTAATATCACATCGTCAGTCTTTAGTTTCCTTTTTTTTACAAACGTGTTATAAGTTTTTCAATATTAAAGTTACAAAGCATTACGCGTGTACCACGCATGGCGGGATTTTGTTCATATAGTACTTTTAAATAAGGTGATTATCTCAAAAAAACGATGGAAATAGACCATGCCATCACTTTTGAAAAAACGCTAAACAAAGTCCAAGTACCTACTGTATAGTCTAGACCAGTGGCGTAGCCTGGGGGGGGGGCACCGGGGCCATGCCCCCCCCCCTTAAATTTTCCACATGTCGTTATATTTAAACATATGCAAAAACACAGGTAGTTAATAGGCCATGATCATGATAATTTGCCAACTCATGTTCTTGCTGACCATGATTTAGCACATTTTATTGACCTCTTTTTGCAAAAAAATTATCTTATCATGTCTTGTTTTTAATTTGATTGCGCATTGATGCGAAGTTCGTAAATCGACAAGATAAAAGCTAAAAGTTTTATTGTTACGTCAGCTGAGAAAAATCGCACTAGTTTGGACCAGTGGCGTACGCAGGGGTCTATGCAATGCGCAATTTTTGTAATGGTCTTCGTAAATTTCGTAACATTCAAGTCAATAAATTTCAAATAAGGATTACCTTAAAAGTTTGCTATGCCACGAAAAGCTAATATCGTATATTCGGGACGTGATTTTGTACAAATTTTGACCCTTTCGATAATCGTGGCTTCATCACAAATAATACGAAAATGAATGTCTTCGTATAGCAATTACAATTAGCTGGAATTGCCTTAAAAGTTGCTCAAAAGCCACCAAAATCGCGAAAACAGCGTGTCATTTTGCAAAATTTTTTCGGGGGGCATGCCCTCCGGACCCCCTCTCTCCTTCAGGCTAATCGTGCTCGTGGCTCTGGTACTCGCTAAATGAAATTTCATACTCACCTTATTTACAGCCCATTTTCAAAAAAACTTAATGAAAATTGACGAACTAAAATCAATGCACAGTTCTCGACTGTTTGAGATAATTGCTGATTTATGTACTTTGCTAACTTAACAATGTTATATTATGTTACTGTTTAATTTTTGGCCCCCCTTAAATTTTTTTCTGGCTACGCCACTGGTCTAGACTAGAGCGTGACGGTCTACAACTTTGTCACATTCACTTTATGCAAAGAAAAGGCTTCTCACCTTTTACTCTAGTGGTCAACTTCTCTTTTTCTTCATCACTAGCGCGGATTTCTTCGATCCATTGTAGTCCAAACATCGGATCGAGTGTGGCAGCCACTACGTAAACGGTTTCGCCGAAAGGTTTGGTCGTAGACCAGCTAAAAGTGGAGCTTAATATTGGGTTTATATCAAGACTTCCAGTGTTGCAAAAAATTCCACAAAAGCGTGTTGATAAGGATTGCATCAGTTGTTCTGCCATGACCTTCAAATATTTTGCATTTTTCTTGAGAAACTCTTGCAAATGCTTTTGCAACGATATTACAGTCGGCAAAACTAAACTAATGGTGGGGGTTTCCTCTCCCTGAGTCAGCACAGTCGCTTCATAAAAAGGTTGCAATAAATCAACCAATTCTTTGAGCTGCAACCATTCTCGCGGTGAAAAATTTAGTTCACTGCAACTGGCATCGTTGCATACAGCAGTGAGCTTTGAATGATCCAAAGTCGTGATGCTGGCAATTTGCTTGAACAAAGAGTTCCAGCGAGTACAAACTAAAGCAGGAATTCGCCGATTTTCTCCGAATACGTCAGTAAACTTTTCCGAGAAATTAGTACTCGTACACTCTAAAAAATAAAGATTCGTTTGTAGTCACTCTTTGCAAAGATTCAAGAGAAAAATGAATCTTTCGGCAAATTTTTAGCTTTTTTCAAATCTTATCTAAGAAAAAAAGAAGAGCGAGTCTTTTGAAAGATCAGAACAGAAATTTGCGTGATTTCGGCATGTTTCGCAACAGTCACGCCACCTCCAACCGCGCTTTTTTTCTTTTTTTATCGCTCGGCTGCTCATGAGTTGCGCCATTTTTTTGAAAATCTTTCAGCTTGAAGCTGTCAGTTTAGACTTATTGGTTCCATTGGGCCGGGCCGCGTAGTTTGCAGAGCGCATACGAAATAGCAGTGCAGTACTAGATGATCAGCAGTTCAGACAGCCAGTTTACGCCACATGCTATCCAGTATCTTAAGACGTAGTGTATTTGCCAACTGGTATGTTGTAACAGCAAATGTTAAGAGTGTTAGTGCAACTAGCAATAACCTACACACTTGCTAATTAATACATGCAAAGAAGATGGTACCGGTAAGTGTTTCTACTTAACTGCTTTACGCATAACATGTTATTTCAACCGGAAGAAAGAGAAAATAATCAATAGGTAGGCTTAATGCTGTAGTCATTCATAAGATCGGTAGTCTAGCTTGCTCCCTAAAAAACAACCCAGAAGTCCATAGTAACCTAGTAAGTGAAAGGCAGTGTAAAGTAGGAATACATTTTGGAAATGTATATTTGCTCCGAATTCGCACGACCAAAATTCAGTTAATTTCGGGTATTAGTAGGTACGGTAATAACTTGGTAGGTTTGAGTGTTCAGCTACTTCATTATTTTAAGCGAAGCTTTTCGTAGTTTAGAGTTGTAGAAAGATGAACTGGTAATTTAAAAATAGCTCTAAATTGATGCTAAATCAACAATAGCTAGCAAACCGGTATACTTTGAGTGACTTTTGTGGGAAGTTGAAATTGTGAATTCGTGTGTATATTGTATTGTTATAGCAATACTATTTGCAGTTATTCATCAACTGAATTGAAGTTAGAAATTGCCAAGGCAATTGTAGAGTCGTTTCCTGCCTTAAACAGCACTGTTGGTTTGTGCGAAGGATATGTAAGTGAATAGTCAGTTTTGCTTGCAAAGCGTAGATCTGATCTTACTTTTAGCTGCAGTGTATTGGTAAGTTTTTATCTGTTGGTAGTAGTTGTTTCCCAATTCCCGAATGTTGGGCGTCGAGGACAGTCTTGAGTTAAGTCATTTTTGTAGAAATTTTGTTAAATGCGTCTACGTATTTACATAATTAAACAACAACTTCCATTTCGACGACAGGACTGAGTTATTAGGAAGTTGTGGTTGATTTCGAACTTTTTACAAAGCTATTTCAAGCTCCCTATAAGTCGTGTGCATTTTGCAACATAACTCTGCGGGCTCTCTCGAACAACTGCAACTTCTAAAGCAAGTCAGGATTCGTCCAATGCATAGCGCCTCAGTCACTTTCTCGCTACAGAAGGATAGATAGAAAGAAATCAAAACCAGTGGTTTGACAAACGCGGAGACGGTACCGCCAAATCGTTACATTCTTTGGTGTATTCCTGCGAGTATAATGAAGATTTGGTCTGAACAAGCTTTATGTTGTAAGCCCACTTGCAAAACACTGGCTTGTTAGACTTAAAGCCTTGTAATAAAATATTGTGACATAACCAGTACAATGAAACAATAACAGCGTTGACACAAGTAATGCTCTTCATTTACTTGTAATGCTCTTCATTTACTTGTGTCAGGTGTGGTAATGTAGCTCTCTAACCCTCCTATACCTCTGGTGCTGTCATAAGCGTTGCCCGTGTATTGGATGGAGTTATTTGATGTTCTATCTTCGGCCAGGATTGGGTACATGGATAGCATGAGGTCATTTTGAAGCTGATGATCGAAAATTTGATTTTTACACGGAGTAGGTTGTGCGTTTCTTACGTTAACTTAAAGTTGTTTAATAGGAGACTTTTATGATGGTGTGTCTCGCACCGGATATATTGAAACCAAACTGAAAACTTTAAGAAAAAGGCTTTTACTTACCGAAAAAGCATACAGGCCAAGGGAAAAAAAACTAAAATTGACAACGAAGACCATAGCGATGATGAGACCTCGAGCGTTACGACAAGTTTTGGCTCAGAAGCGAGCACTGTCGACCTTCGCGATGCAGAGGAAATGAAACCGTTGTACTTTCATTTTTGTCACATTTACCATGTCGTTTCATTTATTTATTTTTTTTGTCAATGTTTAGATCGTGTGGTTGCAAAATGTTAAACCAACCACAGAAACGTTGCCTCTGATCATCGGTGCCATGGGAGAAACGTTCGACTTTCGTAGACAATTTATTGACTTTGAACGGCCATCCATTTCCGAGATTATGAGTGAATATCCTCGATTTTTAGATATTGGAAATGGAAGGCTGGTAAGTAACATGGTGATTGATGGATGAATGTGAAATATTGTTTATTGTGTTGTAATTGCTTATGTAGTGTTCCTTAGCGTGTGTTGTTCTAAAATAAAATATTTTTAGTAATGCTTATTTACTTTCTACACGATAGCTGCAATTATTCTTTCTGTGGGCGTATTAATACGAATACGTTTTAGTTGGAAGATGAAATGAAGAGGCGTCTCCCCAACGGGAGAACTTTCATGGAAGTGTTTCCTCCCTATATCTCGAGTATTCTCAAGATGGGTGAGCAGGAAGGATTTCGTTCTGAAGAGTATAACAACAGTAAGTGTGCAGTAATACTTTTTTTATTTTTTGTTTCGGGTTTAGTTAAAGAAATTAACTTGCATAAATTTGTTGCAGGGGAACTTGCCGCAATCATATGTCTGCAGAAACTCCTTCCCCCATTAAACGCCACGAAGAAGAACAGAGCATTCGCCGTAATCGAGTTTAAGGGGGTAGGTTTTAAGACGAACACTACATTTTTCAATATGGTTGCTTATTGAGCAAGCGGATCTTTAATAATTGCTGGATAGAAATCTGTTTCTTTTTTTGTATTGTATTAAACGATGCGACGTAATTCGGTGTACAATTTTCAGTTTGCATTTAGTGAAAATGAAACTTCACGTCAAATTACTGAGTTTTTGCAGTTCAGCTCTGGTTCAGTCTGTAAATTATGTTTATCGCTTTTCTCCTGTACAGATTCAATGAGTTTAACAACTTTTTAGAATTCAGTTTCGATTTCAGTTATAGAAACTATGGTATCTATTAACTATTGTATGTAGAGGAGCAGTTTATATAAATCAGTACATATAGGAAGAAGGCGGGTTTCAACTTCTACAGTATAGTAACAATAAATGGAACTTTAAAAAGGCAATTTTTATGCAATTGTGTTTTCCATTCTGCGTCCTGATTGACAAATCAGTTACGCATTAGTAAGCCATGCTAATGTAATCTTGATGCGTTGCCGTTCAAGCTTTACCATGCCATTAACGGTTACATCAACGAATACACATCAAAAAGTGCAACGTATAGTAAATTGTTGTTGCGTTAGTCGAGATGCTTTCTAGGTCATGATGGAGGTTGGTTGTCTTACTGAACACCACAAACCGACAACACTCATCAGCGCATTCTGATGATTTATTTGCAGTTGTGGGAAGATAATTCAGTATACAATGCACTGTACCTTGTAAAGGCGTATTTTTGTTTTACGGTATATTTGTTGTACGCTTATTTTGTCATATTCTGTTTTAGGAAGGAGTGGACGGAGCAGAATTTGCTAAAAGCAAGCCTACGGAGTTGAAACAGCCTTTTTTAGTTGCGCTTGGAAAAAAACAAGATCCAGATAACTATTTCATCATTCTCGACAATATTGCGATGCCAGTCGGCAACCATGTTTTGGTTGCCATGTACAGACTTTTTTGTGCATTTTGGGTGTTCGCGGTGGAATATTTTCCCAGATTAAGTCCATTTTATAATTTCTTGGAAGTAGTATGCATAGATTGTACACCAAAATGTTCTGTTAGAAGTCTCTTATCTGGTCTGCGTTCGTCGGTGGCGAGTACGATGTGAACACTGAACATGCTGTGCTAGGGTGTCCCGCTTTTACAGTTTTTTATGCAAACGTTTAGTTTATACGATCTAGAGGGTACAAATCGGGATAGAAACCCGCCGCAAAAGTTTTTTAAAAAATATTGAGTTCTTCATGCCCGGGGCGACTAACTGACGTAACTCGAAAAGTACACAAGCTAGACTTTTGAATTTGGTGTCACAGACATGATTTGCCATCTGTAATACATTTTGTAGCTCCTATCTCAATCAGAAAACAACTTAAGTTTAGAAAAAACGAATAAAAATAAAAGAATTATTGCAATGTACATGGTACAGAAATCATAATTGATTTTCGATTTTAAATAGATTGTTTTCTGATTGAGATAAAAGATAAAAATGTATTACGGATGATAAGAAATCATGTCTTCCAAATTGCTTGACAGCAAGTTCAGCCGTGTGGCATGTGTACTTTTCGAGTTACGTCATTTCTTCCCAAAATATTTCAAAGTCTCTCCTGGGCATGAAGAACTAAACATTTTTTAAAGATTTTTATTTTGTAAAGGGCTTCTATCCCGATTTGTATCCTGTAAATCGTGTAATTAAGAATTTGTGAAAAAAGTGTAAAAGCGGGACACCCTATTGCTATACCAGTCGGCATTTGGCAAAAATGCTTTAATATGCCGTGTTCAGACTTTTTGCGTCTTTCAAGCGTAGTATTTTTCTGCATTAAAGGTGCAATAAAGTAAATGCTTGAAATTTGGAAGTGTGTGTTGGCTTGATGTTACTATTATTTACGCATAACTTTTTCATGCTCATTTGCTTTCTTCATTGGAAGTTGAGATGGCCTACACAATGTGTGCTTGCACCCGCTGTCCCGTACCTTTACCTTTTTTTAATGTGCGCGATAGATGCAACATGCAAGCCGATTTCATCTGTTTTCGAGCCTAATATGCTTTTGCGTTACTTTTTTCGTCGTTTACGAATTGTTTTGACAATTTATCTCCTCTGCGAATTGGAAGTGAACTGCGAAGTTGTCGTGGAGATGAGGGTATGGGCAAGGCTGTTGCTTAAAGGACACTTATTTTGCAAATGGATGTATACTAGTTAAAACATTATTTAGTATCACCACTGATAAACAGCCATAAGCCATAGTTGAATTTTAAGAAAATTCTCGTTCGTTAACATAAAGATTAATGGCAGTGAAGACACCGAAAGATTCGTCTATTGCATTTAAAACGAATGGCCAAAGGTTCGTATATACAACAACTTAGATAAAATGAAACTTAAAGATTCGTCCAAACGCAACTTCGTAAAGATTTAAGACGAATCTTTCAAGATTCGTCCACACGCAACTTCGTAAAGATTTAAGACGAAACTTTCAAGATTCGTCCAAACGCAACTTCGTAAAGATTTAAAACGAATCTTTCAAGATTCGTCCAAACACAACTTCGTGAAGATTTAAAATGAATCTTTCAAGATTCAATAAATCTGATTCTTTGTAAAGATTTATTTCCACTTGAATCTTTCAAAGTAGTGGTGAATAAAAGATTCATATTTCACTCATAATTTTTTAGAGTGTATGCATCAAACTGGATAGTTTAGATACTTTTGAAAGAGCTCCTCGAATGCCTGTAAAGTATATAATCGTTTTTAGCCTACCAGTTCATAGACTACTAAAATTAAGTAATAGCATTTTTTTCTCCAGAGTAGTGTCAAGGAAAACTACATTGCATTCCCAAAAAAAGGATGCAAAAGAGATCATAGCTTTATTAAACCACACCAC
Organism: Trididemnum miniatum; assembly: GCA_964006365.1. Taxonomy (NCBI): domain Eukaryota; kingdom Metazoa; phylum Chordata; class Ascidiacea; order Aplousobranchia; family Didemnidae; genus Trididemnum; species Trididemnum miniatum. The sequence goes on from OZ023244.1 coordinate 19,005,909, forward strand.
CATTCCGCACTCTGAAACTGCCTCACGGAATAAAAAAAGAAAAAGGTTTCTTTTTTTTTAGTTCATAAATTAATATTCCTTTAACTACAAGAGCAGAAACCTGAGGATCACGCGACAGCTCTTAGGGTTTGAAAAGAAAAAGACTAAAAAGCCTTTTTTCAACAATATCGAAAATAAGATAGCGTGCAACTAAGTCACGGTATACTTGCTTTTTGAATGATTTATTCCATCTCGGATAACGAGTTGCAGGGAGTGGGCAAAGCAGGCTAGGCGACTATTGTTGGTAATGTTTTCTAATTCAGCATCAACCTCTTCTTGATCTGCTGCTTCCAGTGGGGACATGGATGGCTCGCAGTTGTCATCATCAGATTCTTGATCAAAATTGTGAGATGCACTGGGGTTACTGCTTGCGCCAGCTGATTCGGTTAGCGTCGGAATTTCTTCTTCTAAACTTGGGAAGCAAGTAGTAAAGGCTTTCTTCATGTTGGCAGCATTGTCCGTAATGATGTAAGTGATTTTGTTCCTAATGCCGTATCTTTGAGTGATTTTCTCAAAAGCAGCGGAGATATTTTCACCAGAATGTCTTCCACTGAACTGCTCACAAGCCAAAGTAAACGATTTAAGTTGCAGACTATCATTTTCGTCCACAATAACATGCGCGGTAACTCCCAAAAATGAGCGCAATTTTCGATCGGACCACATATCCACGGTAACATTGACACTGTGGCATTCCTTAAATTGATCAGCAATTTTCGATTCTAAATTATCTGCTTTTTTCAAAATTTTCTTTCTCACCGTTTTGCGACAAGGAGGTTTGTATTGAGGATGCAGGACTTTTAAAAAGTTTACAAAACCGCGGGACTCGATAATTCTTATCGGCAATCCTTCACCAATAATTAAGTCAGTTATCAAGGACTCCGTAATCGAAAAAGCTTTCGGGTTATTGCTACTGTAGCAGCTAGGATTGCGGGGAGAAAAATAGTCTGCTACGCTTGCTTGATTTGATGAATGGCTGCTGGAAGATTTGGAAGTTTTGCACTGCTGTTGGTAATCGTCATACCTACAAAAATATGTTTTTCACAAATATTTGTAGCTTGGTTTAGTATTTTAATTTTTGCAATGTTCGTCAAGACACTAGCAAGAAAATATGACACAGCACAAAGACTCAAAACACACTAGTCGTAACACGACACCTGCATCAACACTAACATATTAACAGGTTAGTTTATAGTAGAAAAAAGCGCTATGAGAAGGCGCAATTTTCACGGAAATCGCCCCAACTGAAATTCCCAGATCGAGCCGTTGTGACACAGCGCTGACGTGATCGACAAATCCAAAAAAAGCTTGGCGCGGTCATGATTCGATCTGCGCTGCGCACAAATCGCTCCTGTAGTGATTTCTAAGCGTATGGCTATGTACCTTGATTCATAAATGGGTCAAATTAAAAATTTCTGGATTACAGCACTGTTGCAACCGTCTTCAATCTGATGGGTAAAATACAATAATTTACTCGTTGTAGGCCTACCGGTAACACTAAAATAATAATTCTTGTTGGTTCTGATATCCTGCTAGCGATTTTATGTCTTTGTGAAATGTATTCCAAGACTAAAGACTACTGTTGTCTACATATTTAAATTAAAACTTGAGTTGTGCAGTCTACTTACTCTTTTTTGTGTTTTCTCTTTAAATGCCGCACGAAATTTGTAGTTGTTGGCACAGTATCACTTATCGTAATTCCATCTTTGCAAAATTTGCAATTTGCAAAATGACGAAGTTTCAAGCCATCCTTTTTAGTCTTGTAATTAATATAAGCAAAACTGCATACACTAGGCACACCACAACTCAACGAACTCATGCTGTCTTTTTGCTATGAAAAAATGAAGCGATAAAATTAAAAATAAAATAACTTTAACTAACATCCAAAAATAAAGTCTATTTTTTTAGCTGGCTGCGCAAAGTGTTACCTATAAGCTAAGTTGCAATTTCATAAAGAGTTGTATGAAATTGAAATCAATTGGAAACCAAATATAGCAACTACCGTATTTCTTTAAATATAAACTGTCCTTGATTAGAAGCTACACAAAAACGGTAAATAAAAAATAAAAGCCGCTCTAGTTTAGAAGCTGCACCATTGATTCATCTACTTTAAATTTTCTTCCTGTTCCACGTTTGGTATGCTTTTCTGCGTAGCCTAGTGAATAACTTCCATTTTAAATTCGATATTGCATGCACGTTTTAAACATTGTTTAAACTTTTCGCTATTTCAGCTTCTTTGCTCACTACTAGGTGAATGGTGATAGGTCTACTAAAAGTTTTACTCTTCTGCCAGTATTAAATAAAGCGATTTTGGCAGTTTTAATTGGGTTAATTAGTTTATCGGAGAACTGAAAACTTTCGCACCTACCGTGTAGCATGCAACACAAGAGGTGCCAGTCGGTAGGCGTAAAAATAAAGTTATCCTGTTAAACAACGCACTAAAAAGCGCCATGTGCAATCGCATCTGTCAATGAGTACAGAATTTCATTTACACAGCAGGATAATACAGTGTTTTACGTCGCCACTGTAAGGTATTTCTAGGCAGTTACAAATTTTAAATATTTTTTTGTCTGAAAGAGGTTCGTTCAACTCTTTTAATATGACCACAAAAAATGATAAAATCCACCCTTGAATAGAAGCCACTCCAAATAACCACGAAAATAAATAGAAACCGCGGTTTATATTCAAAGAAATACGGTACTAGAACACGGTATTTCTTCGGACACGATGTTCCTAAATCTAGCTTATTTTTGTCTCGAGATGGCAAAAAAGTTTTATTCATTTTAACATTCTTAGCTCTAACCTCGACAAGTTGGCGCACCATTTCTTCTGTACGCAACTATTTCGATTCTTATCGATTTTTATTTCTTGCCCAAGCTTAGTTAAATTTCTCTTCCGCATAACGTTGCCAAAAACTGGCTATCGGAATTTTGTAGCACGTTTGAGAACCTTTCTTCTGTCATCAATCTATTTGCTACTGTTTAAAATTTTTTCAGAGAAGATTAGAAAGATGTAATGGCAGCTCAATAGTAGTTTAATAACTCAACTAATTTAACACTCAAACATTTGTTCTTATTCATATAGAAATGACATGAAAAATAATAGGCCTACCTCAATTAAAACTTAGAATAACAATAGCTTCATAACTGCAATAACATTCGAAACTAAACTGCAATACACGTTCAATATGTAACTGAACTGACGAACTATTTCGCTTATGCTAAACGCCAGATTTTATGGTTCTATTTTTTGCTTTTGGTTTGACCCGACTTGGAATAAAACCCCGAGTCTACCGGTTCAGAGGCAGACGCTCTATCCACTCGGCCAACTGATCGGTCATGTTTATGCTAATGTTTTATGACATAATATTAGCTGGTCAGAACAAAGAAACGAAAATAAAAAATTTTGATCAGAAGAAAGCGCTGAAAAATATTTTTCCGTTGATGAAATCATCATTTGAGAATTATAACTGGGTATCAGCGCAGAGGGAGTACAATTTATGTTAATGGAAGATCAAAACAACTTTTGATATTCATCTAAAACAACTTTTGTTTTGAGAAATGCTTTTAAGCACAGTGATGAAAAACACGTAAACGAAACGACACACGCTTCAGAGAAACGATTTTTTCATTATTTTACACTTTTTATACAGACATATTTAGATACAAAAGCGGCCATAGCAATAATCAATCGAAAGAGAAATCCTCTCCCACAGCTCACAGCTATATAACAAAGCAGTCGGTCAGACATATTTTGCCGGCGCTAATGAGCAAACAATCAAAGAACAATGAATGTGTTAAATCGCAATAACATCAAATGACAGGCAATTACGGAACGCAATCGAATTACTGAACTGTTACGGTTTTAATCGTAGCTATGTTCTTACTGCAATAAATGCATGCAACAATTGCGAGTCCGAGTCCGAGTCTGAGTCCAGACAAAACTCACGAGTCCGAGTACGAGTCCGAGTCCGGAAGGCACGAGTCCAAGTCCGAGTCCGAGTCCTCAAAAAGTGGACTCGAGTCGGACTCGAGTCCGGACTCGGACTCGAGTCTTCCCAACACTGGTCGGGAGTTTAACCTTTTCAAAACAATCGGAGTAGGAGTCGAATTTTTCGAACATCACTGGCTCTTGCAGGTTTTAGCTAAAACCGGTTTTCGACTTGGGTCTAACCCGCGGATGTCCAACCCTTACCCTGACCCGCGGGTCGCAATGTTTGGATGCGGCCCACTATTGACTAATCAACAAAAAACTTTTTAGCAAATTTAGTAAGCAGTGATCACAAGAGTCTTCTTGAAGTTTAATCAAAATGCTTTGTATTTAATGAATAAAGTGATCAACATAAACAGTTTTAAATCAGTGTGACGCTTGCATTTTTGCAAGGTAGCGTCGATTTGGTTAACAATTTTTTCACAATAGCTAATTCAAATTTGGAAACGCTTTCCATGATGGTGATTAAATTTTCTGCAACTTAACACCCTGCACTTTTTTCTATTTGAAGCACTGTTTGGGCCTGAACTAGGCCTACCGGTAAAGGGTACCGATACTTTGAAAAATCTTTTGATAGCTGTTGAACTGTAGGCAATGGTGTGTCACGTAGTATCTTTCATAGAGAAAAAATTTGTAGAAATCTTAATCATAAGACACATTCTCATCTTGAAAATTTTTCGAGTTGTTAAAAAACGCACAGTTTGCTCATGAAAATTATCTTAATTTGTTTAAAGGTGGCTATTGCCAGGTTGCAGTCGCCATGCCTTTGAGTGAAGGCCATCTTGCTAAAACTGAATTAACATTTTTGAAATGGTTATAAGCAGTAATATGCTTTGACGTCGCTAACTTGATGGTGTCAATTGACGTCAACTGACGCTAGGCCTAGCCGATATTTGTCAATTTTCAAAAAGTCGGCGCAGGATGTTGTGCCATAAAATTTTAGCTGTTTCAGCATCAAGCGCCATTTTTTGGATTAGCCTGCAATCATGGACTCACGCAGGGGAGGGACACCACGCCATGCTCCCTCCTTGGCCATGGCGTCCAAGAAATTTGTAATAAGCTAAGCCTAAATCTAACTTTTAGTTTACAACTAGGCCTATGCTTAAAAATTAATAATGGTTGCAGCCTCCTTTTATTTATTTTAGTCAAGCTTTTGCTCTCAGACATTGAGCATTAGCTACTGATTCATTTTTTAAATTCCGCATAATGTCTGTAGTGACTGCACTCACTTGCAGGTACCGGTATGTCTTCTTTTGATAAAAGAAGTGTGCTAAAATGAGCACCTCTGATTACAATAGCAATCATTCGTTTCCTGCAAAACGAGCGAAATGTTCTTCACATTAAAAATGCTGTGAATTGCGATCAATGAAATTTTTCCTTTGTAATAAGATATTATGGTGATTTAGCGGCCCAGTTATGAATGTTTTCAGTTTGCAATGCGGACCATTCAATTAGAAGGTTGGACATCCCTGGTCTAACCAAACAGCAAAGACTCAAAAATTAAAACCAGTACTCACAGCTTCTGTATTGGTTGCCCAGTTTTTCAAAAGGAAGTGGCTAAAGTTACGTGACCGTAACATTTGCCTCTTTAGTTTATTTTATTACTTCGTCACGCTCTCGTACAATCAGGGAAGCGTGAAGGGATAATAAAATAAACCAAAGAGACAAATGTTACGGTCACGTAACCTTAGCCTCTGCCTTTTCAAAAATTTGTCTTACCCTAGCCACAGTGTATCTATGATTACTAAGCCATAAAGCTATAATAACAGATAAGATTTTATTTATTTATTTATTGAATTACAACACAATGGTGCTAGCTTAACACCCAGGCACACTGACATGCGAGGAAAAAATGAAGGAGCCTAAAGCAGCCAGTGTTTAACAGAAAAATATAATCAGTAAACAAGTGAAGTTAAGCTTTAGTTGATTTTTTTTAATTATATTTGTGTACATTTATACAACTACGCCATTTATACAGGTAGGTCCACTGTTTCAACTGGTGTCATTTTTCCTTATAAGGAAATGCTTCCAGATCGGGAAGCAATTTGCGCGGAAAGTGACGTCATTCACTGAATGTTTCCCGATTGGGCAACAGAGCTACACAGTGGACTGCTAGTGGTACCAGTATTTAGTAGGCTTATCAGCCTATGATATCTAGTTTTTTAGTATTTGTAATAGTTGCATATTTATCCTATCACGAGAAAGCAACCGATGCGCTATATGAGCTTGCTTAGGAGTTGCCAGCCATCTGTCCACTCACCAAGATCGAAGAATCTCGCCAAGTGCGTTTCCCAACAAGTAAACTTGCTGGCTTGTTCTTCACACTGTCTCTCTGTCCTTTAATGCTGAACGTCAAGCAGGGAAGCTGTGAATACCAATTTTGAAGTCATTGGTTTGACTTGGCTTAAGGAATCAAACCCGAGTCCAGAGGTAGATGTTAGTGGTGATAGGAGGATAAAGGTGTGAGGAGATGTGTGGGGGGAGATTGGGGGGTGTGGGAAAGTTTGGAGGGGTGTGGGGGGAGGTGAGGTAAATGTAGGAAGAGGTGTGGGGGGGATGTGGGGAAGTCTGTTGGGGTGTGCTGTCGTTTTTCTCAAAACCTAACAACTACAAATTTTTCAAAAAGTTTTTTTTTTGCAGTTTTCGAATTGAAATTTGATGTTTTATCATGTGTCCAAAAATCAAAGTGCTAACTTATTTAGTTATGCTAATATGGATACCTAACAACTATACGCAAAAAAAATTTTTGCCAACTTTTTACCGATTATTTTTTTCAAAACCTAACAACTACATTTCAATTGTTGAGGCATATTATGACGTCATATAATTATTTGTTTTCTTCCGAGTACTGTAAGTTGAAACAAGGTGACTGAACCCAAGTCCGGAATGAGACGCCTGTTACGTCATAATCCAGTTTGTAGTTGTTGGGTTTTTGAAAAAAAAATTGTTACTTTTCAAACGAAGAATTTTTTTTTTAAACCTAACAAGTCACTTTTTTCAAAAACTAATCGATACTTTTTTTTTTTATAAATCAATTTTCATTCATGCCTTTAAAATGACTCACTCTGAAAAAGAAATAGAAAATTTTACAATCAGGATTTTGTGCTAGCTTAAAAAAACATAAAACCTTTATTATCTCGAAAACTTGACAATTATAGTTGTTAGGTTTTGAAAAAAAACGGCAGTGTGGGTGGAGGTGAGGAAAGATATGGGGAAGTGTAGGGGGAGTTGTTGGGAGAGTGTATGTGGTGAGTGTGGAGGGTGCGGGGAAGTGTGGAAGAAGGTGTGGAAAAGCGTGGGGGGAGATTTTTTTTTGGAAAAATGTCTTGGTCTACTATGCAACATCGACATTGCTCTTGCTCAGCAAGTAATTGTTGCAATTCCAAATTAATCACTAATGCTTCCCCACAGCCCCTACACTTTTCCATACTTCTCCCAACACTACGCAACACCTGGCCCCTAACACTTTTTCACACTCACCTGACACCTCCCTCCACGCAGTTATTTGTTACAATTCCAAATTAATCACTAATGCTTTCCTACAGCCTCCACACACCTTCCCTCACACTTTTTCACACCACCCACACTCACCTGACATTTCCTCCGCACCAGCCAAACTTCTGCGCATATCTCCCCTCACTTCCCCCCACACCCCAACACACTTCCTCTCACCTTCCCCACATTCCAACGCACTTTCCACACCTCCCGCCACAGTCAACCACACTTTTCAATACCTCCCCCCACACTTCCCGAAACCTCCTCCTACATCTCCACACACTTTCCCACACCCTGCACACTCATCCCATACACCCTCCTAATGTCCCCTCACCTCTCTCTATACCCCAACACACTTATTCCATGTACTATTTCACGCAATTCCCTTCTATTCCATGAACTACTCCATACTGCTCAACACCCCCGCACACCTCTTCCCCCACCTCCCTCTCTCCCCCACACACTTTCCCACACCTCTTCTCACTTCCCCCACACCCCAACACATTTTTCCACACCTCTCTCCTAACCTCTCTGCACACCCCCTCACACTTTTCCATTTTTCCCGCCACACTCACCCCATACACTCTCCCTATACTCCAACACACTTAATCCATTATTCCCTGCTATTCCATATACTATTCTATACTACTCCACACCTCTCCCAACACTTTCTCTCACCTCCCCCTACATCCCAACACACTTTCCCATACCTCCCCCACACCCCAACACACTATTTCACATCTCTACTCTAACTTCCCTGCACACCCAAACGCACTTTTTCATATCTCCCCCCACACTTCCCCATACCTCCTCCCACACAATTTTCCACACTCTTTCACACTTTCACCATGTCTTTCTATACCCCAACACACTAATTCCATATAGACACCATTCTCTACTACTCCACCCCCCAGCACACCTTTCCTCACACCCCAACACATTTCCCCACACCTCTCTCTACCTCCCCCCACTTTCCCACACCTCTACCCTGATCTCCCCCACACCCCAACACACTTTTCCATACCTCCCTCACATGTTCCCATACCTTCTCCCGTACTTTTCCACACCCCAACACACTTTCCCACCTCCCCCACACCTCTCCCCATACCCCAACACACATTACTCATATACTATTCCATGCTATTCATATTCCATACTCTTCCATATACTATACCATACTGAAAAACAATGTTTACATATTTTCGACTATATTGTGACCTAGTGTGCAAGTTACACGGTAAAAAAAATTCCCTTCGGTGATTTTATGTGTTTTTTGATGAAGATTATGTTGGAAACACTTAAAATTCTTCCTTTTGATTAATTAGTTTTTCGCATTAATTAATATTTATAATCTGTGATTTTGGCTGTTTCAACCAGAAAACAGTTACCTGATCAGGCATCATTTTTGTTGCTCGATCGAGAAACATTTCCGATGAGGAAAAATGACACCAGTTGAAACAGTGGACCTAACTGTTATAGGTTGAAAAAATACAAAAGCCGTAAAGTTGAGCTTTAACAAATGCATTCTTTAAAACATTACAGACATTTTGCGGATGCGCTGGCATAATGGGGATAACTTACCGGTACTAGTACCATACCAATACATAGTACATACTGGTACACACTGTTCCCTCTTAAGGTGTGAAATTTGAGAAAAATGAGAAAGTTTGGGCCAAAATTTTTGATTTTTCTTGTAGCTTGCCAACTGGAATTGTGATTGTTAGTCGAATTTGAATCAAAAGTGCTTAATATTTTGATGTCAAACATTTCTTACTCTGATCGAATTCATGCCTTAAAGTTGTCGATCAATCTTCCTTTAACCCCCAAAAAGCTTTGGGCAAAATTGTTTTTAAATTTCTATTTGGGCAAGTTTGCACTTGCCAAAAACTTAGAGGGAACAGTGCCGTTACATTACGGCAGCTCATTAAAAGGAAATTCTAGAAGCAAAGTGTGTTACCAGCACAGAGCATAGTCTGCAAAACAAGCTTAATAGCGACGTCAAATGATTGAACAAAGAAACCAAAAAAAAGTTGAATCAATCAGTTTAAGAATGAAATCATAAAGTTTCTTAAACAGTTTAGGCTCTATAAATAAAAGCAAAATGAAATACTGGTGTTGCCTATTTTATATTCACATGCTGAACATGATGTCAATTAAATGATTCGTTGCTTAATTTTAACTACCGGTATGTACCTGGGCTGCGAACTCAAAAGAACTCGATCGTTTTGTCAAATTTGAACTTGAAACCAGAACTTGAAGAAATATTTTTTCTGAACTCAATTAAAACTGTTCGAGTTCATTAGAGAGATATTTAAATTGTTGAAAAGAAATAAAAAATCACTACAAAATGTAGTTTGTTGTTCAATTGTGACCACAACACTGACAATTTCGATGATATTGATACTAAACAGCTGAGGTATAGGCCTAGTCTTAAACCTACTGTGAGAGCGAAATATATCTTTTTGATTGCATGAGCACTGGCGGTAAAAAGTTGTCTCGATTTTGCTTGTTCATTTGCCTGAACTTGAATTCAAAAAAGCTTATTTTTGTCAAACTCGAATTTGTAAATTAGAGAACTCGGACTTGCTAAAATAGGTTGAACTCAAATAAAATTTGATCGAGTTTGCAGCCCTGGTATATACTTGTCGTTCTTTAAGACATTTACATAGGGTCAGCCCTACTCTATTACTACATATGGTACTGGTACGTTTAAATAACAGTACGTAATCTAGTTACCAAGTAGGTTTAGTCTACTTATTGGTAGATAAAATCACGTAACTACTGGTAGTTCGTTCCCAGTTTCCCTACTTTACACTGTTACCACAACACTATTGGTGATTTTTTGTTTCTAGATGCATAATTGAGCCACCAAGTTACAGTAATTGTTGTGTTGATCTGTGCTGTGTGATGCTGCTGTTATAAATGCACTGGTGATACAGATTAATATCTGTCGTTACTCATCAAGGTGTATTAGTAGATATTGTTGCTTATTTATGAAGATACGTGTTGGTCTAATGTCCAACTGGTAACAATACATAGTATTTGAGCTATGAGGTCATCAGGTAAAATTTTTGCTGTCTTACAAGTATTGATTTATGTTCTGATACTGAAATCTTTTGGGACACCGACACCTGTGCTATGTGTGGTGTACTGTATTATATTTTTGTGTTCTTTTCAGATATGGTTTTACCCACTCTGCTGCTCTGCACTGGCATTATTTTTTAGTTTTAAAGCATTAAAGCTGAATGAGTGCATTGAAATAGATCCCAAAAAAATTTGTGATCTTGGTATTTCATTAGCTTACTTCTTCTTAATGATGTTATAACACCTTTTTTGTCATTAAATCTTGCATTGGCATAATATGTAGAAATTGGCATATACCGTACAAACTTAAACTATAGCATCATATAGGCGCAGGGCATATATAAGCACAAGTAAAAATTTACTGAGAAATTGCACTGACTTGGTTTTCCAATACACCAACATTTGGAAGCATGTAGGCTTACTTGTGTGAAAAAAAGTTCACAAAGGTGAAGGTAGCACTTAATTCTTTCAAAAAATGGCTGACCTCGGCATTGTGCTCTACATTCTTTGTGCACTAGTATGCAATGTGTAGTGTTACTTGTTTTTCCCCATTGCTTTGCAAAAAACTGCTTCTGTTACCGATACCATATTTTCTTCAGTGGAAACTAAGCTTCCCTTAAATAGACACCGCATGAATTGATTACAAAAAAGAGTAGAAGCCACAACGGACAAAGCCGTTTCTTTGCTTGTGCAAGAAAGCAAAGCAAACTGATCTAATGATACGCACAATGAAAACAACTCAACCATTGTATTATGTTCTATTTATACTATCAACATCGGTCATTTTTATCATTATCAATAATGCTGATACTATTCAAGCATATGCTATTTTTGGTGCTACACTTCCTCAGTTTGGTTTGTGAGTACTTTACACATGGGCGACAGGAATAGCTGCTGTTGGTTTAGTGTTTGGGGAGCATATGATGATCAAGTTATGAGGGTTTCACGAAAGAGGCAACAGAATTGCCGCTAATTTAGTGTATCTGTTTTCCTGTCGCTTATGGTAAGTTAGCTTGAATGATCACTAGACAACAATTTCAAGACAAAAAAGGTTCATATAAGGAAATGGAAGTCACCCTTGACCATACGTCACCCTTAAAGAGGAACTGCACAAAATGTTTAAAACTACAAAATAGTTACCGCGGCGTCTATTCTACAAAATACGGTACATACTATTTCCTGTAAATGTGCACTAACCAATGTGCCTCAACCTTGGTATCCATATCATTAGCTGTTGGTATCACTAGTTCATTTTCTGGCAGGGCATTGAAACGTAAACCGAAAACCGGTATAACCACTTTCTTTTGATGAACCCAAACCATAACCTTTATAATTTAATAGATATTTATTTTTTATTGCCAATTAAATATATGCTCTGACATTGGTCATTGAGCCCTTTTGTTACTGGAAGCAACCATTTCCCGTAATTGTATAATTTAATAGATATAAATCTAACCTGCACCCGAACTCAAAGACATCAAACTTCTTGAACCTTATCCGGTTTTGAACTTTTAAAATAATTTTCGCCTTACCTAAACACAGACCGGAGTGTCATTTTGGGCTGTGCATTCAATGCTATAAATGATCCATTTCTGATGGTTTTGTTTCATCTGGACGCGTTAGTGTTGCAATCCTATGTCATAATGCTGAAAGTTCTAGTTGGAGGGCAAGAGAAACACTGCAGCTAGCAATGATGATGCATGTAGTTAGTGCTTCATCACTTTGTAAAATCATTATGGAACTTATTCGGAATAGAAGTTTCACCCTTTCGATCGGTGACAGCAAGCAAAGCAGGTTACGACGTTTGCGAAATGATCTCCCACAGGGATCAGTCTTGGCTCCCCTCCTTTTTAACTTTTACACATACAATCTGCCTTCCACAATTTCCCAGAAGTATGCGTATGTTGACGGCCTGGCATTGATGCATACCTTGAAAGACTGGAAGACTTTGGAGGGCACTCTTAAGCCAAGACATGACAACACTTTCAGCGTATCTCCAGACTTGGAGGCTGAAGCTCAGCCACACTAAGACGGTGACGATGGCCTTTCATTTAAACAACCGAGAGGCGAAACCTGAGCTCAAAATCTTCAACAACGGCAAACTATTGCTATACTGTCCAACTCCAACCTACCTTGGTGTAAAGCTGGACAGGTCGCTCACTTTTCGTCATCACCTAGAGGCATTGCGCAAGAAACTTTCCACTGGCGTCACACTGTTGAGGCGACTTGCAGGCTCGGGATGGGGTGCAGGAGCCAAAACATTGTGAACAGCCGCCTTGTCCCTGGTTTACTCCACAGCGTACTGCGCATCTGTTTGATGTCGTAGTGCTCACACTCGGCTAATCGACAGTGTTTCAAATGACGCCTTGCGCATCGTCACTGGATGTCTGCGACCCACTCCAACGGACTACTTGCCAATCCTCACAGGCATCCAGCCAGCTGAGCTTCACTGTCGTGGAGCGACACTCTCCCTGGCTAACCGCGCCACCCTTAACCCTAATCATATTCTACATGAGCAGCTGGTCGGGAAACAAAATGCGCACCAGGGAAGGCTCAAATCAAGACGCTCGTTTGTACCCGCTGCACAGAAACTACTGGATAGTCTGACCGAATCAGACATTCGCGCAGCGCAATGGATGGATTATGAATGGAACATGGAGTACTTGAAAAGTGCATCAAGGCTTCATGCTTTTATTCCCAGGGCCAGTCCTAAGCCTCTTGGAATGGGTTTGCCCAGAACATCTTGGGTAAAACTGAATCGTCTGCGGACTGGCGTAGGGCGATTCCATTCATCCATGTACAAATGGGATGCTGCTCCTTCATCGAATTGCGATTGTGGTGCCTCTGAACAAACTGCAGACCACATCATTTCTACATGCCCCCTACATCGTGCACCAAAAGGAATACAAGGTCTGTTGGTCCTCACCCGACGCTGGCTTAAAATCAACGCCGTCAACATTTAAACCGTCAGAAGAGGATGCCCAACCACACGACGACGACTTTGTAAAATCGATTGATCTAAGAGTAAATGTGCAGATGGAAATGTTTTAACTAAAGATATGAGCTGTTGCGTGATTTAGACCAGAGTCAGAAATGTTTTAACCTAAGATAAGGTGGAAAAGAATTGAATAATTCCGGTAGGTCTGCTGCGATTGTTCAGTGTTAGTCTTGATGCAATTCATTGCAATTTCGTTACCAGTATTGGTATCAGTATTGATGAGACCATGGTTAAAGGTTGCTATTAATCCAAACAGTGTATATACAGTAAGTATAGCTTTAGGACATCTCAAGTTAATCTGAGCGAAGCAGGACTATTTGGGAGACCGATTCGACGTGAGGCGATTAGGTTTAGGTAATGATGATGTTAGAATTCGGTTTGGGTGATGTTAGGGTCCCAACGTCGAGTCGTCTCGTGTTGAATTAGTCATGTCGAATAGTGTTGTACTGAATCTGAGGTTACTGTATTTCTGCCCTGGACATCATTTATGAGCTACAGCAGTATTTTAAAAATAGTGCAATCAGCGTAAATGGAAGAAGTATTTTTGAAAAAGAGGCGCCTGTAGCTGTGTACCAGAACATCAGTCAAATTGATGGTTTTAAATTCTTGAACCCAAACCGAATTGAACCTTTAAAATTTTTGTTTTTGCAAACCTAGGCCAAACCTGAACCTGACAATTTAAAATGTTTTTATTTTTAACTGAAACTAAACCTACAAACTCAAGTGACAAAAAACCTGAAGCGGAGGTAAACCGCTGAAATAATTTTTCAGAACCTAAATCAGAGTGATACCATATATGCCAGCCAATAAGCCGGCCCATTGTTTAGCGCTGAAAAGTGGAGCTTTACCACATTATTGCCTAATAAGCCGAAGGCATACTCTGCGCTAGTGACAAACACGAGTGAAAAAGGCGATACGTGTGTATGCGCTTGCGCATGTGTGTATGCACTTGCGCATTCCAGTGATAATGATGATTACTTTCATGGATTTAAATAAAGGCATGTTGTTACGTTGTTTTTAACGTTTGTTCATTTGCTTACCGGTAATACATTCTTTTTGTGACCGATTTTGACTGCTGGCTTTTTTTTGGTCTAGCTGTATCTGCCCAATAAGCCGACCCCAGGAAACTAAGTTACAAATTTGACTCCAGAAAATCGGCTTATTGGCCGGCATATACGGTATTTCAAGCGGTTCGATGCCTTGTTTTTGATATATGGAAAAAGAGCTCTATCCTCATTTGGAAGGTAAAAATGATAATTTGGATTAAAAATTGAACTGTGCATTGAGTGAGACCATAAATTTTGCAAAGTGAACTGGTTCTCTTCAAATCAGCAGTCATCTGAAATCTGATAAGTGATGAAGCTGCCAACTCAGTTTGAGTAACTAATCACTGTGAACTTATTGTGAAGGTTGGCCTACCAACCATTGTGTGAATGCAGCTCAGATGGCCGAGTGGTATGGAGCGTCTGTCTCTTGAGCTGTAGACTCGGGTTTGATTCCGAGTCGGGTCAGACCAATGACTTTAAAAAATTGGTATTCACAGCTTCCCTGTTTGACACTCAGCATTAAAAGGACAGTGTGGAGAACAAGCCGGCAAGTTTACTTGTTACTTGTTGTGCCGTTGGGAAAGGCACTTAGCGGGATTCCCCCATCTTGGTGTGGTAGACAGATGGCTGGCAACTTCTAAGCGAGCTCGTATAGCGCTTTGATCGCTTTCTCGTGATAGGAGGATAAATATGCAACTAAATATACAAACTAAACAAATAAGCATTGTTACAATTTATCTCCAACAATACAGTGAAAAGGTGCACTTAGCATTTGAAACATAGCTATTAACCACTTTTAATAGGTCAAGTCGGTCTGATGGTGAGTTAACAACGTGCAAAGTTGTTGTTGTTTTTTGCAAAAAGTATCACAGGCTAAATGAAACAGCATGACATTGATATATCATTCAAAATATTTTTCGTTACAATCTCAAACATAAAAATTTTTTTTAGTGATCTTTATTTAACCAATTTAAGAATCTAATTAATCAGACTGTATTGCATATAATTGCAATAGGTCTACATAATGGTTTTTTAAATTATTGCTGGAGGAAGTCCCAGGGTTACCTCCCAAAGGGATGATTACCTGATAAAATGAATGATAGTGTGTTCGCCTACCAGTTCAAGAAAGAAAATTGGGTTGGCCTGTTACTCAAAGGCTACTAAGTCGACCCAATTTTTTTGCTTAAACTGATTAGTGAATGCACTACCATCCATTTACTCAGGTGATGATTCATTTGGGAGGTAACCCTGGGACTTCCAGACCTGTGCAAGTCCTAAAAACTCACAAAATTTTGAAGCTTGTCTTCCCGAGTTCCCCTTTTCATTTAAGGTAACAGTTTTTGCCCTTTCTGCAACTGATAATTCCCTTTGCTTGCCAATATTTCCAGCATTAAAATTTGAGTAAAACTGAATATTTTTTGCTTTCCAAAACCAGAAATGCACAAAAAACCTTATCATTTAGGCTTCACAAGCATCATTAATGCTCATGGAACATAAAAGGCTACTGTGACGCGACACAACACTAGAGTTTGTTTCATCTTCCAACAAAAATCAATTTTTAGCTATGTGGTCTTAAGCTTTTGAGCGCGGCTGTGTAGAGTTACATTTAGTCAAGTTGAGTCTTCCATGGACAGCTGCTTGTGCTTACCCTAAGCGTGTGTCAAATGCAATCGTCTTCACCTTCAGCCATGAATAATGCTTATCACAAGTGACCTCTACCATCCAATTCCACATGTTCTACGCCAGTGGTTCTCTACCACGTATAGTTCGTGGCCCCAACGCCAGTGGTTCTCCACTCAGCAATAAAATTTTTGTTAGCATTTCATTCATAGTAGCTACCACTGTCTGCTAGCTTTAAATGGTTACTTACCATTGTTTAATCTTGGGCTTATGCCTCTATTTAAAATCTCGTTGCCCCCTAGGGTGACCAATTAGCCCCTGGTTGAAACCCAGCACAAGGCCATGTTGCTGAATAAAGATGCTAGTTCGAGTTATTTTCAATTGGATGGTGTTAGGATTGAACATGAACACATTGATGCTGAGGAGTTTTAATACAATTTACATCTGAAGTTAAATACGCTATTTTAATTACAAAAATTAGAGCCACTAACATAGGAAACATTTGAATTTTTTTAGACGTTTTGATTTTATGATTTACATACGATTCTATTTGAATTTTAAGATTGACAAAAGTTTAAGTGTAAATCGAAACATTTCGAAAAACTCTGATGTTTCCTATTAAAATATTGTTTTTAAATAAATATACGTTATTTTTGATTTTAAAAAAGAATGTTAATCAAGCCATCTGTTATTTCTGAAGTGTATAATACCACAATGGTTCATTGTAAGTTGCAATTGACTGATTCAGTTTTTTTTTTTGCAGTCATACGTATGGTGGTTGGGTTTTTGATCTTATGTGTTGGATGGTACACTATTCAAATATATATAGATTTGTTTGGGAGATGGACTACTTCAAGTCTTGTAAAAGAACCCACTGTGAAAAAAGAATCTGGTAAGATTTTTCCTTTATTAGCTAAAAATATTGCAATTTCTCTGAAGTGCTGCTGTACATACTGATAATTTTTGCAACTGGACGCTTTAACATCTTAGGTTTAGGTACCGGTATTTATCTTTCCACGTGACGCAATTTTTATCACATAATTTGTTTTGCTGCTGTATTGTTGATAGCTGTAGTGGGTATTGGAGACATGAATATTAGCCTGAACAAGCGTAGTTTTGAAACCGATGGATGCATATTTGTGTGTGACTAACATTACTAAACCGGTCCCTCACTCTAGCAGGTTCATTCATGACTTCGACTGCTATGCTTTGGCAAGTTTATCAAACGAGATCAATAATCTTCATATTGCAAACTTAATGACCTTGATTTTCTGTGCAGCAGTTTGGGTTGTGCTCAGTTAATATCCGTGAAAGCTTATAATGAAGTGTTTTTAAAATTGCCAATTCAGGTTTAATAACGCTATTACTTTGATTGTGTTTAGTGGGAAAGATTAAGTCCTTATTTACCAATGATTCTAATCTGCTTTCTAGTCATTGCGGTGCGGTGTAATGTGGTTAAAGGTTTGTGAATAAACCTATGCAATGCTCTTCCGCAGTGACATGATCATAATACGCACGCAAGAGCGTCCAATTGATACACTGAATCATCACTTATTTTAGCAACTTTGGACCTATGCCTAGATTGTATGAATGCTAAGATGCTTTTCCTCATTTTGAAATCATAACATTTTTTTCATCGTTTAACCACAGATTTTGCTTCACTGTGTTTTGAGGTTCGATTGTCAAACATACATGTAATTGTCTCCTAATGTTTTGGATTAATATGGAAACTTGATCAACATTTTAGATATTAAATTGGAAATTTCTGATTTTGATCAGAAGGAAATGGAAGAAGCAAATGAAGCGTGGAAGAAGCAGCAAAATTTATTTCAGCCAAGTAAAAACTCGTTTCCTAATTGCTTACTGGTTAATCTCTTGCAAGAAATAAATGAAAGCGTAGAAAAGTCTAAAAATCACTTATACAGGAGTTGCTGTGGCTGTTAAGTTTCCAGTTGACTTTTTCTATAAGCAGCTGCGTATCAAGAATACTACAACCAAGTGAGCTTGCCATCGTGAAGCATTTCATTTAAAGATTGCAGCAACGAAGCTTTTATCGACGTAAAATGTATCTAAGTGGTTTTCCAAATCACTTTCGCTGCATGACGTACTGTCCTAGCTAATGAGTGGTAAACAATTAAACATGTTTGATTTTTTAAATCAAGTCGAGTTTTTGTTTCTGCAGTTACAGATAGTAGAACCAAAACGCTGAAATGACTTAGTTTTTTTTCTTATTTTTAAATTACCGTGCTCTTGGCGTTACCTCCGTTAACAGTTTTTGTTTACTTCCACTTAAGCTTTTCAGGAACAGGACAGTGCGATATTTCGCATCTTTCAATTTATCACTTGCACGTCAAATCAAAGAGTTACTTTCAAGTGATTGTAACTTGGTCGATTTATTAAAAACAAAAGGCAAAATTAAAGCATATTCAATTATTTACTGAAACTTCAGAACCTGGTTTTCATTTTTTTTTTGTGTGTAAAATCATGTCTTATTTTATGCTGTGAAGTTGTAACAGGTGTACATTAAGCCGACTTTAACATTTTTCCTTTAAATTCATCGCTTGCCTTTGAGTAAGGTTTATAGTCAGTTAAATCTTTTTTGTGTGCTGTTGTACAACAACTAGTCAACGGAAATACACTTGCGGGTACCGGTACGTAAAATTTTGAATAAATGGCGAAAAAAAAGTTATTGAGCTTACCACGTATAACCGGAAGGAAGCATCATGCTTGTACTCGACCCAGAGATGTACAGGAGCCGTAGTTAAGCAAATTTTTCCGGAGCCGGATTGGACTCGGAGTTAAGTTTAACGTCAAAACTGGAGTAGTAGTTGGAGCCGGAGTAACCGTTTTTTAAAGTTATTATTGTAATGTAAACTGAACATTGTCAAAGGTTACGCTCGCTGTGAGGCATCAGTTCGCGCACAGTCTCTAAACACAAATAATCTCAATAGCATGAAGTTTAATATAGGCCTAAAGTTTGGATAATGTTGTGATGGTTAAGTTTGCAAAACTACTCCGAGTAACAGGAGTGAAAACAGGAGTTGGAGTTTTGATTTTTGGCGTAAACAGGAGCAGGATTGGAGTCGGAGTCTCAAAAAAGCGACTCCGGACATCTCTGACTCGACCATAGCGCTGGCAGTCAGGCTTTACCAATTTTCTTTCGTTCCTAGATTTCGCTTCTTGCAGTAATGTCGTCAAAAAAAAAAAAAAAAAACGAGGAAAATTAGTTACCTGAAGAGCATATCCCAAATGAAATAATGCGATTAAAACTAGTTCCAAATTCGAACATAAGTGCCGCAGTACCAAGTTTGGCTTTTTTATTGGAACACAGTTGACGCTTTTCCAATTTTGCGCGGCGTTTATCAAACAATTTTGAAGTGCAATTGTAACCAACGTTATAAGAGCGAAAGAGATAAAGGTATTTTTGCACCGGAATGCTGTAACTTGACTAAGTAACTTGCGTCTTCAAATTTATGATTGTGACTGCGCTAAAAGCTACTATAATACATTATTTCAATTGTTTTTCTAAGTGAAGTCATCAAAAACTTCGTGGTTTACCGGCCTCCTTTCAGTTATTTGAAATTGTTAAGCTATTAAAAGGTTTTGCTTGCTTGCTGCGTACCGGTAGTTGCTTGCTCAATACTTGCCAAATCAATTTTGTGCACAAATTAACGTTGCCGCGTGATTGCTCATTCGCTTCGTTCGGCAAAACATCATTTAAAGCAACAATAAGGTAGGTTTTCGGTTGGGAATCAAAAAGTTTTCCCCACAAAATTGTAGCCTCGTTTGGTGAGGTTATGTCTTGGAACGCTTTTTCTTAGATTAGGAGATATCGTTGCAGTTTTTGTGTAGATTTTCTTGAGGTTCCTGATAGCCAGTGCTTCTGAAGCCCGCTTCACACTGGCGTCGTTATTGCGTCATATGACGCAATAACGACGCGTACGAACGACGGCCAATTCACACTGAACGATTTCACGCGATAACGACGCGTTAAAAACGACAGCCCGACAGAAAAACTTGCTTTGAACGACGTCCCGACGAAGTAAAACCGAGTTCTACTTTATCGTTGTCGTTCGGCGCATCGGGAGTGCTTTCTTTGGCTTGGTTTTGTCGAATAATTTACGGATATATTTGTGATTTTGGCTTCAAAAATTGATTTGTTTTGTATTTTGAAAGGGTTTTTGTAATTTTTCTTCGAAATTGCTGAAATATTATTCCTACAATAACTGAAAAAAATGAATAACCTAGCATTAATTTGCATTGTATTAAAATGTGAATTTAAGTCGGTAGGCTAATTTTCATTTAATTTCAAATAATTAATAAAGCCAGAAAATTGTGCGGTAATTAAACTTTCGAAAGTTTTCATCAACGATGCCGAATTTTCATGTACAGGGTGGGGCAGAAAGGACGGACGTTTTAGAAATGGTTATAACTCAGCAAAAGTAGTAGTTACATACATCAGACCGGTACCATGTAATCCGTTACAGCTTAGCATTTTTCTTTTAGTTACCCACCCATCGATCTGTTGCGCATTACCAATTGTTTTTTCTTTTTAGATGTGTAGGCCTAAATTAAATTTTCAGGATTAATGATGACTGTGTGGACGATAGAACATCGCGTGTTTGCCTACGACAGTTTCGTAAAAAATAACGAGTCTGTCACAGCTGTTCAGCATGAGTTCCGGCGTCATTTCAAGATTCACCGAAATGATTCTGTTCCAGCCCGTAACACAATCTTACGTTGGGTAAAATCACTTCGTACTCGAGGTACGCTACAGAATGCAAGACCGGTTGGGGCCCCACGAACTGCAAGAAGCCGGGAAAATGTGGAACGCGTCAGGCAAGCTTTGCTTCGGAGTCCAAGACGCTCGGCTAGAAGGCATTCTACTGAACTTGGGATCAGTGCTCGGTCAGTAAGGCGTATTTTGCATGAAGACCTGCATTTCCACCCATACAAAGTGGTCATTACACAGCAGTTAAAACCAATAGACCATCAAAAGCGGCTTAACTTCGCACGACAGATGAAAACAATTTTTGAGGCAAATGACAATCTTACTTTGTTAATGAGTGATGAAGCTCATTTTCATCTAAATGGCACGGTCAATAAGCAAAATTTTCGTTATTGGGCTACTGAAAACCCAAGAGAAATTCACGAAAGACCACTACACAGTCCAAAAGTGACTGTCTGGTGTGCTATGGGAAAAACGGCCATTATCGGTCCATACTTTTTCGAAGACGAACATGGAAATGCTGTTACTGTTAACTCCAAGCGCTATATTGAGATGATAAATAGCTTCTTTGTGCCTGCATTGCGACGAAGACACATGAACATCCAACATGTGTGGTTTCAGCAGGATGGGGCGACGGCTCACACAGCCAGAGCATCCATGGCCGTTCTTCGTCCTCTTTTCCAGGATCACCTCATTTCCAGGTTTGCTGACACTCCTTGGCCCCCTAGGTCCCCTGACTTGTCCATGTGTGATTATTTTTTGTGGGGGCACCTCAAGGCTTGTGTATATGTGCATCGTCCCCGTACACTGGACGAGTTGAAGAACGCTATACGCGTGGAAGTCGCTCAAATCGACAGAGAAATGTTGGAGAGAGTCGAAGCCAACTTCCATCAACGCCTTCAGAAATGCATCGACGAAAACGGACACCATATGAGGGATGTGGTTTTCCACACGTGATTGTGTCAAATGCTATTTCTATACGAACACATTGATATCAATAAAATTTGCTTGTACGTACAATTCATTATTTTGTGAACTTTTCAAAAACGTCCGTCCTTTCTGCCCCACCCTGTACTTTTTCATCAGTAGACTAGCCAACTCTTAAATTAAAGCATCTGGAAAGGTTATGTGTGTTGGCTAATGAAGCTTTAAACTCGACGGTAATCAGAGTAAGCCCAGCGAAGTAAATTTTGCAAACTGTCCATTTTGGACCCTCTTCAGACCGGCGAAAATTAGCCCAGCTGCAAATTAAACTATACTAGACTAGAAGAGATGAAAGTTACAAAACTGTTTTACGAGCATATTACAATTTCGTTTTGTTCGTAGCTGTTAACTAAAAAGAAACAAATTTTTGTAGTTTTAAATGGTGCAATAGAACTTACTAGGCAATTACGGGGTTTTCTGCAGGTATACTAGTGCCGATCTGCAACTGCTGATCAGCTAGCAGTGCGAATGCCGCTATGCGTATCCCTTGGAAACGATCGTATCGCGCGCGATGTGCATTGCTCGCTGATACAGCGTCGTGCCATCGTATCAGACTGACATTTTGAATCCCTTAAAAACGATCGTATCGCGCGCCATGTGCATTGCTCGCTGATACAGCGTCGTGCCATCGTATCAGACTGACATTTTGAAATTGCTTAACGTTTGTAAATTTCCGATCGTTGTCGTGTCGTTTGCCATTGTGAATCCGGCTTTATACGTATCATTTGGACTCAGTATATACTCTCTGATGGTTTGTTTTTGAGATTGTGTGTTTCTTCGAAGTTTCGGGCGACGTTGGTGAAAGTCTGGTAGGGTTGCTGTCCAGTGCTTATTCAGATATATCAGTAAACTTTAAGATGAATGAATAGGAAGGAGTCGGGGTTAGACGTACCAGCACTAGCAATTATTAATCGTAGCTACTATTTGTAATATAGAATAGTTCGCGCACTGCATTACGTTGTAGCTTACTGATCACAGATTTTAAGGTTATGTGTTCATTCATTATTGGCTGCTCAAAAAGTTGTTTTAAAAAGGCTTGACTCTTGAAAATTTGGTTTATTTTTTCTAATGCAATACCACATTGTGATTATTTCAAGCCAAAAAAAATTGACTTTTGTAATAGGTATTTTGTATAATATTGCGGTTATACTGAGTGGTAACCAATCAACCAATATCTACTTTACAGTATAGGTTAGCTCAAGAGTTTTAAATGCGGAAATTGCGTGATTATCCAGCTAGTTAGTTTATCCTACTTCCCTGACAACAATCTATTAACATCCTTGCACAAACGTGCAACGATTGTTTTGAATAGTTTGTTTTCTATTGTTACTTATCTTGTAACAGCGTATTTTGTATATTACAGTTGTGAAAAAATTGAATCGAAATCCTTGTTTTTCGTCAGCTGCTTGCAACGACAATGAGTTCAATTTTAAGTTAATTTCCGGCGCTGCTAATGCGATTGGTCCTAGCATATGTTTCAACGGAACCATGTAAGTACTTGTTTTTTGATTGGCTTATAGCCAAGTGATGTATAGCTGTGATCACCGTTTCCTTTTAAATATTTTAACAAGTACAAATGTGCTCATACAAAACATAAACAAAAAAAATTGGTCAAAGTGTTTAGAAGTTTAGTCAATATTAAATTTAGCATGAGCGATGACTGCCCATCGTATGACACATAAATGCAGTTGCGCATCCAGGCTTTAGAACCGAACCCTTGTTTTTAAAGTGAAGTACCCAAACTGTGCAAGTGCAGGGCGTGTTGTTATTTCAAAACACCTGTGACCGAATTTGCCACACATCATACTGAGGCCAAATCGGCTGGTTGGAGTAATTAGTGTTAAGAGACATTGTTATCGGTGTGGGCAAGGGGGGACGTGGGAGATGCATCCCCCCCAGCCATTTTCAAGCATGATTTTGATCAATACAATTTTTCCATAATTCAAACCTTTTTGATAACAATAAGCCTTAAAATGTGCGAACAAATGCATCATGTTTGGTGAAACACTCATATTTAGACACAAAAAATTTATACAAAATTTACCTAAAAATTATTCAAAAAGTACTAAAATGGCCACTACAGTCCATAAATTTTCAATAAGTTTCTGGGGGAGCATGCCCCCCGGACCCCCCTAAAGTATTTTTATTCTCAGTATGCTTCAAAATAATCCTCCCGGAAAAAAATACGCTTGAAAATATGTCAAAATTGGGTGCCCTCTCCTTAAAAAATATCTGAATATGCCGCAGATGTGAAAACATTTTTCAAAGGGCTTTTTTCGCCTTTTTTGGGTCTAACGTCTTTGTATTTAGTTAGCATTCAACCTAATTCAAAATTTCATCCCCCCACCAAAATTTTCTGGATCCGCTCCTGAGTGCGGGATCGAGTTTTTTTTTTAGAACCCCCTCCCATTGAAATATGCTGGTTGCGCCCCTGCATAAATGGTATCACTTTCAAGTTTGAGACAAATATGCTGGTCATGCTTGTAATGAATTTCAACTGAATTATCAACAACATCAAAGTTGCATATTGGTAGGAATTAGTAAAGTATTTGATGGCATATGCATTATATAATGTTCAATAATGTTGCAATGCAGCTGAGGTTTTTTATTGCCTAGAACCAGTGTGAAGTGTGTTAGGTTACGCTCCGGTTTGTCATTGCACCATTGCCAAACCGTATTTTTGGTTTACAAAATATTTTCACGCATTTCCGTTTTAATCTCATGTTTTGGAAAAGGATGTTCTTGATTGGAATACCGCCAGTAGCGTTTCGTTTTAAAGTTTCAGCCGCAGTCCGGTATAGCAACTTCCGCACAACTGATCCTCAAAGTTTCTAGATTGATTTCTTGATTTATTCTGCGCCTCAGAAGCGATTTAGCGTCTGTTTGTAATATGCAACGTAGAAAATAAGAACATGCTAAGTGTATTAGTGCTTTTCGGTGATAAAATTTTAAGCTTTTTAATTTTTTTGTTTTTAAAAACCATCAATCAGAAATAAAGCATCTTATCCAACTGCAGAACTATGGTTGTACTACATCAACAACGTTGCGATCGCACCCTGCGTTTATTTCAGTTCAGTTCACTGCCTCACTCTACAAACTAGCAGCAACGATGCATTGCTGAAACTTGCTTGCAGATGACTACAATGATCATAGGGTTTCTTAGGCATTGTAGCGTAGTGTATTATGTTTCAAAGCCACGATCAAAAAGTTACAAGGTTCACTTCCGTTATTTAGGCTCGTTTTTGCGTTCTTGGATAACCTCTTGGTGTTACTTAATCACCATTACTCAACTGAATGAGATGGACAGTACCGGGTTCTATTGTACCGCCGTACTTTGTTTGTACCAGTACCGTCATTATTTTTTAAAAATTTTACCGAAGTACCGGTAACCACGGGCGCCGACTTCGGGTATGCGGGCATGCCGTGCATGCCCACACATTTGGTTATATTATGAAAAATACTTTGCTAAAGTTTTTTCTTGCTTTTAATAACATAACTTTCTGCTGAATCTCCTTTTCCACCGCTTTTCATGATGTGAGAATTTTATGATTGAACGCCCTCACAAATGGGTCTCGTAATTCCACCCGCGGTTTGATAAATTGTAGTTTTGGCGAATAAAGTCTTTGTTTTCATGTCAGTCTAACAGCTTCGTTTATGAGTAATAGATTTAGTTGAAGTATGAAGTGCTTTGCGAACTAAAATTCGCTTCTGTTTGTTAATGCAATGCTTTTGATTTGCGCTAATTCTGCTAATTGTATGAAAACATTCTGAATAAGATTTTTTTGGATTAACTTACTTTTGTTTATAATAATTCGACTGAGATTGTAAAAAAATAGATGGAAAACTTTGTTGCGAATAGGTTACACTTACAAAAATAAAGCAAGCTAAACTAAGTTTTATATACTAGTTTAGTTTTCTTAAGTTTGTATCGGTAGGCCTGTTTAGAACACAAATCATGATCAAATCCCGACATGCAGCGTTTTGGATTGAGTTAAAAATTAGGCTAAGCAAAGTTTCTGACAACGAAAAAAGTTGGTACAGTGATATTTTTTCAATTATTTGCTTCTGTGACGTTGCAATGATTACCGCTAGCGCAGCTTGTATTTATTGCATTAATCTAAGGCGGCCATGGCCAATCCGCAGGCCGCATTAGGCCCTTTTGGTGTTCCTGTGCGGCCCACTTACCATTCATGGGAAAGCTCTACAAAGCAGTGAAGACCTCTTTTTCTAAAGAAACGAGGATTTTTTAGCTCTAGAAAGCAACGTAGAACTTTTGCGGCTCATTCAAGGAATTAAGGCTAATCAAGCTCTCAATGCAGCCCGCTACAAAAAAAGATTAGACATACTTGATCTAAGGCTTCTCCGAGAAAATTCATTATTTTCCATTTCGCAGTAAAATTCACTTCGTACAGACGAGAATTTTCTCAAAATTATTGTTGGTGGAGCTGAAGCAGCTTGTGCAAAATTTGCTTTTGCGCAGAAATACCAAACATCTACGCGTAATACAGGCGCGTACGCGGTATGCATGAGGTGGAACTTTTTCACCAAATTATTTTTCTTCTCGGTTTTATTCTTTGAGCTATTGGAAGTGTGCTGCGTCAGTCAAAGTGATTACGCATATATAACACGCGGTAGAAAAAAAATGTATGCTTATGTGACAACGATGTTAAGATAAGATAAAAGTTAATCAAGTGCCAAACGTTTGAAACATCTGATTAGGCCGAATTTCAAGTTGCAACATACAGTCTAAGCAATAGTAGAGCTTAATGATTGCAAATAAATTAATTTCACCAATTTTACTACATCTAAAGATTTAAGTAATCACGTGGTAATGCTTCAATTTTGACGTCGTAAAGTTATAGCATGCCCGGTAAAATCACAAACTCGGCGCCTATGCCGGTAACGCGGTACTTTTTTTAGTTTAAAACAGTACTTTGATTGTTTATGAAATGGAGACAATAATACTCAACTACGTATCTAATACCCTGAACTCAAGGCTAGTGACTGGTTAGTGATCAAAAGTGCAGAACATTATGGTGATACTTTGTCGCTACTGATATGTAAACACGTTATTGTGCTATATTTAGTCCAACCGGTCCAATGGTCCAGCTGACAAAGGTACCGTACCGAGTACCGCCGTACTTTTTCTAAAAAAACATTTCTAAAAAGTACCGTTACCGGTACCGACAGTACTTGTTTATGCAAGTACCGATGCCGGTACCGACGGTACTTTCAAAGTACCGAGTGCCCAACGCTGAGAATGAGTGTGATTTAGCATGAAATCTCCATTTTTCGGGGGGGGGCACCTTTATTAATCAGTGCAGATGATTTCCCCCAATTCTTTTATACGACTCTGTATTCTTGCTTTCACGTCAGAGAAAAAAAATATCATCACCGCAAAAATACTGATTTTTCGAAACTCAATTTTGTTTTTAGATGAAGAAACGTGGGTTTAATACTTATTTCTGCTTAGTTTGCTCTCTCTTGTAAGAGTAGTTACTGAAAATACGGGAGAGTTGTGACCCTTATTGTGCCAACTACTAAAATGCAAGTTTGGCGTAAAGTAAGCATGTCTTGTCCAGCTTTAATGTTATTACCTGACCTTCGAGAACAATACGTGGGTGGGTCTACGCAACATAACACCCCCATAAATCACCTGCAACCCGCGCGTGAAAATAATAGCGAGCCTCTTGGTGTGCCACCCTTACTGTGAATCCAACTAAAGCTGGACAAACAGTCCACTGAACACAATGACGCTGGAGTTGTGAAAGCGGCGTAGCAGTTTTTTTTTTTAATTGATACGAGTTTCTGGTCGATTTTTACATTAGCCCAACAGCGGAACACATAGGTTGTTCAAGCAGTGTTCTAAAGCTCAAATCGAATTACCAATTTTTTTAAGATAAAAAGTTCGAATTCGTACATTCTACCCAACTCTACTTTTCATTGTATTGCGTGATCGTACTTAGCGATTGAATAATTTGTGGAATAGTTGGCATCGTTTTTATTAAGCTTCATTGTGTTGCTCTTAGTGTGAACTTTTAAAATTATTTTCTTCAGTGTAATGAAGAATTCTTTAAACAACGTTGATCGTGGAATGAACGTCGCAGTGTTTAACGGCAAAACTGGTGAAGCTATTCGTCAAACCGTGTTTGACCTCTTTGATAAAGGTAATACGCCAATGATCTGCTTTTTAACATTGATGTTATTTTGAGTTAGCAAAGGCATAGGAACTGTAGTTCGAACGGTTTGAGGGGTTTGGCTCACGCTTACGTTTGACATTACGTGTAGTCACAATTAGGACTTTTAAGCAAGCTTTTCTTGTAAACAGTCTTGTTTTCAGCTCTGAAATTGTTTCTTTTTTACACACTCCAGGGTAATCATCATTAGGGATGTGCCGAGCCGAGTCCGAGTACTCGACCGAGTATTACAGGTTTTTATTACTCGTACTCGGCCGAGTATTATGCAATACTCGGCTGTTACTCGGCCGCATGTTATTACGCTTATGTTTATCGGTCCAAATATGAAAATGTGTGCCGTAACGCATATTACTGCAGCATTTTTACAAAAAATCCGATTCTCCAGCGAGAAAAATTATTATTGCGCCATGTTGCAAAACTTGCAGTATTCAGGAATAAGGGTAAGACTAAGAGTTGACCGATGCTTGTGATGTCACAGTTAGCTTCTGTGTCTGAATTCCCTTTGCTTTGCAGTTTTGCCGATCAATTTCAAACTTTCTTTTCTATGAAAGCTATTTGAAAAAGAGCAGGACAGGTCAGGAAGGATAGCGTGACATGGCGGAAAGGGCTTCAAACAAATCATTTGTTTGGAATTATTATAATTTAAGTTCCCTCGATTCAAGTAATGCTGTCTGCAATATTTGCGGTACAGTAATAAGTTGAGAAAAACAAGAGAAATCTTTCACTACGACTAGTTTGATCAAGCACCTAAAAGCTAAACACGATATAACAGATTTAGCACCACAGCAAGCAGAAAGTTGCTCTACTAGTGAGCCTTCGAAAAAGCAACCTAAACAAGCCACTTTAAAAGCTGTGTTCGAAAGAAAAGTGCCGTATCCGAACAATCACCCTGTGAGTGAAAGAATTACAAAAGTTCTATGCGAAATGATAGCTGTTGATTTACTGCCATTGGCGTTTGTTAAAAGCGAGGATTTCAAGCGATTGATGACTGAAATTCAGCCTAGGTATAGCATACCATCAAGAAAGATGATGACGCAAACAATTGTTCCATACACCTATGCACTACTGAAAAAGCAAATCAATTTTGCTCTCAAGAATGCTGTTTCTCCAATTGCTGGGACCGCTGATATTTGGACAAGTGGAGCAGGAAATTGTTTCTTGAGCTTAAACAAAACGTGCTGATGTTGGCGTGCGTGAATATGGAGGAAGAATCTCGTACTGCCTTATTTATACTCGACTCAATACGTGCTTTGCAAAGTAACTGGGAAATCAAATTGCACGCAGTTGTTACGGACAACGGTTCCAATATGATGAAAGCTCTCCGAGATGGCAACTTTACAAACATCCGCTGCATGGCACACACAATCTAATAGTGCAGAACGCACTAAGAAACAGCGACAGCAACGTTGAAAACCTGCTCTCCAAAGCTCGGACTTTGGTTTCGCTCTTTCGTCGATCCTCACGGCGTGCGGAAATGCTGAAACAATACCAGATAACTCACGCAATGCCCAAGCATAAACTTCTGCTAGATGTTTCCACACGCTGGAACTCAACGTTCTACATGCTGGAGAGACTGCACCAGCAGAGAGAAGCTATAAATTTGTTATCGGTGAGTCGTGACATCTGTGAAACATTAACTTTCGACAAATGGCAATTGTGTAGTCATTTAATAGAAGTCTTACAAGTTTTTGAAGTTGCGACTAAAGAATTAAGCAGTGACGTGGCTACCCTTTCTCATGTACTTCCACTGGCATACAATTTAATACGTGAAGTCGAGGTCTTGGAGACGAAGATTGCATCCGGACAACTCCAAGGAGTAGTAGGTAACTTTTTGGCAAGTCTGAAAGGTCAGATGCTGGCAAGATTTGCAATACCATCTCACGAAGACAAAACTCGCTCAAGACAGTCTGTATTTACAAGCGAAAAGATTTACAACACGTGCGTCATTGCAGCGATTCTTGATCCACGATTAAAGTTGCAATGGTGTGGGGAAGAAGATGAACCTTTGTTCATACGCTTGTTTACCGCAGAAGCAGCTAAGTTCGAAACGACTGTAACTGCAGACGCAACGACTGTGGATTCTTCTTCGTCGGATGATAACACTGAGTCACTGCTTTTTCGGCATCAGCAGCAAGACGACCCAACGACATCTCTTTCTGGATCGAGTTCTGATGCCACCAACGTAAAACAGACGCAGTGGCCACATTCACCCAGGAGCAACCAGATTTCTCAATATTTAGCTGCTCCAAGAATGAAATCAAACAAAAATCCACTTGAATTTTGGAGTAAATGTTCTTCCTAGTGGCCAGGTCTCTTTTGTATGGCGATGACCTACTTGTGTTGTCCTCCTACATCTGTTGCTTCAGAGAGGTTGTTTAGTTCTTCAGGTGCTGTAGATACACCTCTTCGTAATCGACTGAAGCCAAAACATTTAGAAATGCTTAAATTTTTGCATGTGAACTTAAGTTGCCGGCGAACAGTTGGATAAATGGACACTCTGTAATATTATTGTGCATTGTGCATAGACGATAAAGTTATAGTAGGCCGTGTATTATTTTTCTGGGGATAGCGTTGCTTGAAATTCGGAGGAATGCAATCTTTGTTTCTCTGTTTAAGCCAAAGGGGGGTGTGTTTTTATAAAATTTGCATAGACGCTTAAGTTTCCATTTACAAAACAAAGAAAGTTGATCATATTGTGTTTAGCGTTTTAGGTCGAGCATTTTTTTGCTCTGAACTCACACAAAACACAACTATGGCGGCAGGCCTGAAAGCTAAAATGGTACAAAGTTAACTCAAGAAAATATTGTGTAACTTATAATTATGAGACTACTATTGTGCCGTATCAGGATGCCGTATGCATGAATGGCAACGATTCGAAGCAGACGTATCGTCTCAATATGCAAAGCCGTTTTGCTTTGTTGTCTTGAATAAACAATGCTATAAGCCTATATCAATACTGAAAAACTGGCCGCAGCCCCAACCACTCTGTATTGAATGCGCTGTTGTGAATTTGTGATCACTTTTTCGTTATAATTCGTTGGTTCAGATCTCATATGCTGCCATTTATAGTAAACATAGTAGAAACATGTGAATCAATTTTTAACAGCATAAGTATAAACAACAATTGAACCTCAGGTTTACTGTCTAGTGTCTGCTACATTCAAACCGGATATTATGTTCGAGCTATTGAATTGATCTGTTTTTTTTTTTTCGTGATCACCCCACATGACTATCCTTTTTGGATTGCATTGTTGCTGAGTTGAAGATTCGATATGTGTTTTGGCACTGCTTCTCAAATCACTTTGGGATGCACATTGCACCTTTTCGTGGGTCAACATCACTGTTCGCAAGCATTTCATTGTAGTGTTAATTCTACGTATTTACTCAATGTATGCGAAAGAACTGAATGGAAGTGTCACTTTGTAAATATTGCTATGTTGTTCATTGGTCAGCATTCTGCTTTTACGCCATTGCTGTTGAACTAGTGGTGTTGTGTTTTAGCTGCTAATATTTAAAAATTTCCGCAGAATTAAAAACAGCGATAAAAATCCATTGCTTTGCTATTTCAGATGTAAAGATATATTAGCTGTAGTTTCAGCATTGGTTCGCCATAGCGCTACTACCACTTTGAGCAAGTAGCATTAGCATACTAATAGCCCTAATATTCAATCACTTTCTGAATAGCCAAAAGCAGCATTAGTTAGGCCTAAGAAAAAAAAATGAAAAATCGTTTGTAAGCCTACTTGGCATTACCGTACATCAAATATGACGTCATACATACTCGGATTCGGACTCGCCGAGTAATTTCATCAAGTACTCGTTACTCGCCGAGTCGAATAATTTTCGTTTTGGCACATCTCTAATCATCATACTCATTAGTCATTACTCGCCATCGAAACTATGTCATAATTCCAACTTAATGCTGCAGAAGTTTGCTTTATGCCGAAAATTACCAAACTTATTGGGTTTGAAATTACAGCCTGCGACAGTATCGAATCTCATACCCAGAAATGCAGTTTATTAGCCACCATCAATTTTCCATGCTAGTTTTGTATTCATAGTTACCTCGTCCGAATTAAAATATTTCTCTGTTAGAACATTACTGAAGATGTGACCGGGAAGCTTGCCACATTAGAGTCAATCGCAGCTTTTGTTGCCAGTGTCCTGGTCGTATATTTCGGTGATGTTTCTACCGAAAAATATGCTAATTCGTTCGAGATATCTGTAAATAGAAACGAGCTTGAAAAATTGGCAGACTCTAATATGCTGTACTTCTGTTCTTGGGGTAGGCCTATGGAATTCGGTGCAGCTCTAGGTAATTTAATTCACTTCATGCATGGTTTCGTTAGTAAAGTTGGAGATCCGGTCGGGCCCTGTTGATAAAATGAACAGTGTGATAACGGTTTCTTTTTTCAATCCCGTTATGTCTCGTAAAACGTGGTTGTTTTTTTTATGCTAATTCAAAGATGAACATCACCCATTCACCCTATCGCATATATTAATGATGCACATTATTTGATTCTATCAGTGTCGAATCGGTTTAAAGGTGCTATGTTTTTTCAGCAGCTACTTGTTGCATTTTGTGATTACCGATGCGGTTTCGGCCTTGAGCTGTGGGCGATGAGCAGCACCATACAAGCGTTCGAAACACGTGAAAAAAACTTTCCTGACAATTCTTGTTGCTTCAACGATAAAAACGGAATACCGAAGTAGAATCGTGAAAAATTTCAATGCATATATTAAAAGTTTGAAAATGCATTGTTACTCATTATCACAGCAGTCAAAAGAAGAGCAAGATAGCGATCAATTGTATAACGTACAAAAAGTGAAAACAGCAAACAATTGTGATTATTGCGCGTAAGCACAGTGCCCGATATAGTAAACGGCTTATCGGCAAA
This sequence comes from Trididemnum miniatum, assembly GCA_964006365.1. Taxonomy (NCBI): domain Eukaryota; kingdom Metazoa; phylum Chordata; class Ascidiacea; order Aplousobranchia; family Didemnidae; genus Trididemnum; species Trididemnum miniatum. Next base: position 19,038,986 of record OZ023244.1, read on the forward strand.
CACCTGCAACATTATTCAGTAAATAAAATCTGTCTGTTTTTCTTAAAGTTAATGTGCAGACGCCCTTTTGTGTTGTCAGTCATCTTATTGCTAATGGTGGCATGAGTAATATCTCGCAACGCTCACTGCAGTAACTTGCAATCAAGAAGACGTATTGAATATGCTGAAGACGCTTGGTTGATAAGGAACGATCTTTGCTTTTAAAGTGACTGATGAAAGTAGTGATGATGAATGGTGATGTATTTTATGATCTTACGAGATACTTTTTTTGCAGATAGCACTGAGCTGAAAGGATTTTTGAAGAACTTGAAACCAGAATACATTATTTTAATTGCTTCAGCTGATGACGCCGGACATAAGTAAGAAATTTTTGCTTGGTACTACTGGTATTTGTTTTTCTGCATTTCTAGGTTCAGTTTGTTTTGAAATAAGAGGTGCAGTCAAAAGCTAACGCTGTGTGCAATCTTTTCAGTTTTACTGTAGTAACTAAGGGAATGTTTGTTACCTCTGTAAATTTAATGATGGTTTGGAGCATGGTTGATGGAAATTTTATGCTTCCTTAATTACAAATAATAGAATTATTTGTAATTAAAATGATGGTTTGTTGTGCGAACAGGCACATTTTGCCTTGGGCTATTTTGTTATGGTAAATGGTCAAGACTTATTTTAATTTTTTTGACCTATTGGTGCATAAATGGAAATTATTAAGGCCTTTGGTTTTGATTCTGTCAAACAGCGAGCTTATGGCATTTATTTGCAATATCAAATATGGACGAACAGCTAGCGCAAAACTGAAAATACGAAAAAAATTAGAAATATTCCATATAAATATGCGATTGTGATGCTCTTGATTGCTTAAGTTGATTTTCACTTCAACTTAAGCAAGCCTAAAATGTTAAAAGACGTGAAATTGTTTGTCACAACTCAAGCTTTTCTGACTATTTTACGGACCAAAAGCTTAAGTGGTTCTACTTGGATTAATGTGATTATTTCAGAGCGTTTCTTACTTTGGCTCAAGTGGTTGATTTCCATTTTTGGTCTCGAATCTATATCACGAAAAAGTGGTCAAAACGAAATAACGAGCTTGCTTAGGAGTTACCGTTTCCATGTCTGCCACTCTAAAATGGAGAGATATCCCGTTAAGTGTCTTTCCATACGTTGCAACAAGTGAACATGCCGGTTTGTTCTACACAATGTTTCTTTAATGATGCAGGGAAACTGTGAATACCAACTTTAAAGTCAACGGTTTGATCCAACCTTACAGGCTACAGCTCCAGAGGCAGACGCTCTTATCCTCTCGATCATCTGGGCCTATTTTGTATGTAGTCCAGCTTAACTCCTTCTGCATTACAAGTCTCGATGGCGGGCTTATTTAGGTTTAAATGCTTAAGGAATGCATAGTGAACTCGTGTTTTCTAGTATTAAGCACAAGTACTCGGATTCAACGCAATGTCTAGGTATGCCTTTTGCAACGATTTAAGATTTGACTTCGTACTCTATGCGAGAACTGAAGTTTGTTCAATGACTGGAAATTAAAGTTGAATGCGATTGTGATTTTTGTGACAAAATTTTGAACGAAGATAGAGCTTAAATGCTCCCCTGGTCACTTCAAGACTAACATACGCTTAATTAGCCTATTTCTGCCAATAGTTCTGTATCTGGATATGCATATTTGTACCTTTTCGCAGATAATGACGCTGGTTGAATTTAATGCCAAGTTTGCAGTGATGGCTTAGCACAACAAATAGTTTTGGTTGAGGAGAAATATCAACATTTCTTTTGCTTTCATTGTGTTCGCGTTTTTTGCAAAACAATATTGCTGTTTTTAGCCTAAGCGACTCCTCTGGGAGTGAAACAGATAATTAGGTTTTAGTTTTTTTAGGGAAACAAATGTCGCTTATGAACTAGATCGAATTCTAGACAAAGTCATAGAGCTCTTAAGTTTGTTTCTTCGCATTTACTTAATTAGTGCAACCATTCACCCTCTTTAGGTCTATAACCCTCCATAAGAGTTATTTCACGGACCATAAGGCGTACTTTAAATTCTTTTCTGAAAAACCGTTGCGTCTTGTAGTCCGGTGTGCCTTATGATCCGTAAATTGCTGCACATAATGTCTTTCAGCACATTTTTCTTTTGAAAAAGTAGTTTTATGTTGTTAGTGCATCGATATACAGTTGTAACTATCGTGGCGTTTAACATTTTCAGTGAAAGATCATGCCTGCGTTTTGCTTACTTTTGGCTGGCATGGAATCCAGCGGAAGTGGGATATTTGCGTACAACGTTGTGTTGTGCCTTTGCGCAACACAGCGAGTATTAAAGTATTGGTAATTGCAGCAATAGTTCTGTGTTCTTCTGCATAATCCGTATTGCGGTTTCCCTTTTGTGTGTTGATGTGTGCACATCCTTGTGACGGTTATGTCAGTGTGAACGACAACAGGTCGCATGCGCGATTGGCATATTTAGATCAAATTAGAAAACTGGAAAATTAAGTTTTTTCAGTAAAAAGACGTAGGTGAGCAATAATATAATTGAAGCACGCGCACTTAGAACAAATTGGCCACGAGTTTACTGTGTGCAACCTTGTTGACCTGAAAAGCAAACTTTGTTTCGTTTCAAACTTACAATTAATGTCTTGCCAAGTTGAAACTCAACGCTAAATTTTACGTGTTAACACTTTCGGTTAAAAGCATTTGATTGTTGTTTTGCGGAAGTTGCGCTTGTATTTGATGGAAACATTAAAAGCAGAGATTTTTATTTTGAAAAAGACTGACCGTATTTGCAGCAACTGTTTGGTTCACAGTCAGCATTGTTTGGTTGTCGGTATAAATGACCTGTAGCGTTTGTGTGTATCTATCAGTTCACAGCAAACTTTAAGTAGTAAAATGACGATGTCCTTCATGGCTTGCAAAATGAGATGTCATTACGACTTTGACGTGCTTGCCCTAGGATAGCACATTCTCCATCGCCAGCAACTGCAAAGCAACTCCAGCAATAGGGTATAAGGGTACCATAAAGTAAGACAGTACTGTTTCATACAGCCATTTAGCATGCCGGGAAAGACATCGGCGTTTTGCCGTTTGTAACTTGGTCACACGAGAAATTTTAGTGCAGTGTGACGCAACTTCTTGTACGTACCGCAATGGTTATATTTTCTTAGATTTTATGAATCCAGAAAGATGATTTAGAGATTGCACGGGCTGGCTTTTGTATTTTGTGCATATTTATCCTCCTATCACGAGAAAGCGATCATAGCGCTGTAACGAGCTCCCTTACGAGTTGCCGGCCACCTGTCTACCACACCAAGATGGGGAAATTTCGCTAAGTGTCCTTCCCAACGGCACAACAAGTAAACTTGCCATCTTGTTTTCCACACTGTCTCTACAGTGCTGAACGTCAAGCAGGGAAGCTGTGAATACCAATTTTGACGTCATTGGTTTGACCCGACTCGGAATCAAACCCGAGTCTACAGCTCCATAGGCGGTCCTCTCACCACTCGGCCAAGTGAGCTGTTGAGTGCCTAAACACTTTTTTGCCGATATTGATATAGCCGATATAATGCCTAAACACTTTATTGCAATTTGTTTTTTTTTTTTTTTTTCGCCTAATTACTTCGGACTTTTGTCCGAAATTACTCGAAACATTTCGGACATTTTCAATTTAACTCGACACATTTGATTTAGTTTCAACCGAATTTTGCTGAAATTTACAGGTTTACTTTGGTCTACTCTATTAGTGGCAAATTCTTAACGTTTCCTTTAGATCGCAACTTAACCAATAACACAACTTCTAGTTTTAATGCATTTAAACTTTGATGAAAAGCGAATAAAAAATCAGCAATTTTCATGGAAAAAAGTCCGCTATAATGTCGCCAAAATAATTGCTGTCGTCAAAAATAACTGAACAAAGACGGTTGCGCCGAAGCAGACGTAACTTTCTTTCTCTTCCGAACTTGTTTATCGTGCTCCATTTCGTGATTAAATTTTAAGTTTTGCATTAAGTGTTTACCAGATAATCTTTAGGGTAGGCCTATAGGATATACGCTATCGATTTTTTTGATAATTCTATAGCGTAATAACTTCTATTAAATTGATTTTAATCCGGCATATTTATTAAGTGCCTATATATTAAAATTCATCGTCTTTAAATCATTCTATTCGAATAAGAGTTAATTTAAACTTCTTATATTCTTCAATAAATTTGGTCTGTAATTATGCCTCAATCTAAAGATTTAACCAACTTGATGAAAGAATTGGAAACAAACCTAAAAAAATCATGTTAAGATTTCAATTGAAGAAGCTCTGACAAAGCAGAAACAAAAATTCAATACAATTGTTGAAAAACTATTTGGTCAACTGAAAAGTCAACAAGAATCAATAAACAGTATAACTGAAAGCCAAGAATTTCTAAACAAAGAATTTGAAGAAATAAAAACCAATATCTGAAATTCAAAATTCTCAAACCAAGAAAAGCTCAAAAATTGGTGAAATGGAAGAAAAGATAAAAGTTTTGCAAGACCAATTAAGTATGGAATGCCAAATGAGAGATGATCTTGGACAGTATATTCGAAGGGAGAATCTGGAATTCCTTGGCATTCCAGTCACCCTGAATGAAGATACCGATCACATAGTGAAGCAAATGGTAAAAAAAATTAAACATTGAACTCACTGATCGAGATATCTCTACATCTCATCGTTTGCCTGCTGCTGGAGATCGACCACCTGGTATCATTGCACGATATACTAAAAGAGACATAAGAAACCGTATTTATCAAAAACGAGCAAGGCTAGTTGGAGTGAAAGATTTTGGAATAAAGGGGATGACTGCTTTGTACATCAATGAAAATCTGACACCCAAGAAAAGAAACTTATTTTCAATAGCGTACAAAAAGAAAGTTGAACTGCATTACAAATACATATGGTCAATGAATGGAGACATTTACATGAGGAAGCACACTGAAGGGAAAAAATTAAAAATTGCCACCGAATCCGATCTTGACAACCTAAAATGATATGGATAATTATTGAGAAATGGAACTTCCTTTTATGACTGACATTGCCAAAAACATGTTTGATCCAAAGTGCTCTGATAAACAAAGTGAGCCTATGTGCAAAGGTAACTTAGATGTAGCAGAATTTGTGAATACCATGAAACAACAAGATTTAAATTCTTTAGCCCGTTTTTACGTACACATGAATACGAGAAGCCTGATAAAAAATATTGACAAACTAGAATCCTTCCTAGCCATGATGCCTGTTTTGCCAGAAATTATTGTCATAAGTGAGACTAAATTAAAAAATCAAAATCTAGATTTGGTATCGCTTCCCAACTATCAATTCCACTGTGTAAATTCACCTACAAACAGTGGAGGCATAGGTATGTATTTGTCATCATCTTTCAATTATAAAATAAGGTCTGATTTATCTTTAAAAGTAAATCAAGTAGAAGATTTATGGGTTGAAATATATCCTCAAAGTAGGACTATCGCAACTACTAAATTTACTGTGGTTGGTGGAGTCTATTTTCATCCTCATGCCTCAATATGGGAGTTTCAAAATCAATTAGAACAAGTCCTGGAAAAATTAAATAATGAAAACAAAACATTTTATGTACTAGGGGATTTCAACATTAATTACTTGAGTGACTCGAAGAACATAATTCACTACAAGCAAAGTTTAGAATCACTTGGTGTCAGCAATCTTATTACATGTCCAACTAGATTCAAGAAAAATCAAACACCATCACTGTTAGATCATATTTATTACAACAAACAACTTCAAAATGTCATTGGTGGGACAATTGCATTTGATATGAGTGACCACAACATTGTGTTCACTTATTCACATAAGAACTGCAAGAAACAGTCTAAAACCCACTGGCCTGCAGTATTCAAGCGTGATTTCAAAAATTTTAAAGAAGAAACTTATTTATTACAGTTAGAGGCTGAAATGTTAAATCTGCAAAAAAGCACTTGCGGTACACAAGACGTTGAAATGCAGTTTTCTAATTTTGTAAATGGTTTTTTGAAATGCTTGGACCAAAATGCACCGATGAGAAAACTCTCAAGAAAACAGGCCAAGTTTTATTTTAAACCATGGCTTACAAAAGGATTACAGCGTAGCATTAAAACAAAACATAAACTTTACAAAAACTCTTGTAGACATTCACATTCAGAATATTATTTTAAAAAATACAAAGATTATAATAAAATCTTGAATAATCTGAAAAATCGATCAAAGCAAAACTATTTTCGCACACAGTTTGAGAAACATAAAGGTGATACCAAACACACTTGGAAAACCATCAATGAAATCATTAGGAAAAAAGCTCCTTCCGCTAATGTAGACTATAACTTGCCCAATAGACAATGTATTGGTGACTAAGCCAATAGATATAGCAAACTGCTTAAATAAACATTTTACGACTATTGAAGCAAAACTGTCTAATGTTATTCCCTCATCCACAGCAAAACCAATCATTTTTGCTTCACAAAATTGTTCCTCAATCTTTCTGAACCCTGTATGCTATGAAGACATAATCAGACAGATTGATGTAATGAGTAGCAGTAAGAGCGATGACACGTATGATATTCCCGTAAGTGTGTTAAAATTAAGCAAACATGTGATTGCTCCTATTCTTGGTAAATTGTTCAATCAATGCATAGAATTGGGGATTTATCCTTCTACACTAAAAATAGCTAAAGTCATACCCATATTTAAGGATGGTGACAAAACATGTGCTTCCAACTATCGCCCAATATCCATTTTACCCCATTTTTCCAAAATCTTTTGGAAAACTACTCCAATTGGATATAATCAAATTTTTGAGAAGTGCAATGTAATTTCTAGTTGCCAATATGGCTTTCAAGAAAATAAATCAACAACTGATGCTCTGGTTGAACTGTGCAACCATTTGAATAATCAACAAGCTCTAAATAAAATCACTTGTGGAGTGTTCATTGACTTGAAAAAGGCATTTGACACAGTTAACCATGATATATCAAGAAATAAATTGCTTCATTATGGTATTAGAGGCATTCCTTTAAAGTTGTTTTCTGATTACCTTTCAAATCGACATCAGTTTACTTGTATAAATACAACGAAATCTAACTCTATGTTATTAACCACTGGTGTACCACAAGGTAGTGTGCTTGGTCCGATATTGTTTTTATTGTACATTAATGATTTGCCTAAAGCATCTGCAAAAGCTAAAACCTTTTTATTTGCTGATGACACTGCAGTATTTATGAGTGAACAAAATGCCACTTTGTTGAAACATACTTTAACCACTAAAATTAAAAACATTGAAAAATGGTTAATTCAGAATAAATTAACTTTAAATACAAGTAAATCTTGTTATGTCATGTTTGGAAAAAAGAAATATGATGAATTATACAATGTGGTGCTGGTCAATGACGTTCATTTAACAAAAAAAAACGTACACTAAATATTTAGAAGTCCAAATTGACAGTTTATTAGATTGGAAACCTCATATTGAAAAGCTGACTTGATCCTTATCGAAATGCATTGGAATATTATTTAAGTTAAAAGACTACATTCCTAGAAGTAACCTTAAGATGGTTTACTTTGCATTAATAAAGAGTAAACTGGAATACGGAATTACACTTTGGGGAAACTCAAAGAAATCAACCCTTGATAAACTAAACAAGATTCATAACAGGGCTATTAGGTGTATAACTGGTCTCCCTTTTAGAACTGCTTTAAATAAACTGTATGCAAATGCAGGAGTACTAAAAATAAAAGAATTGACCACATTAGAGACTGCCAAATATATGTATAAACTTCATGCAAACATGAAATCCGGCATCTATTCTAGTGATGACATTTCTTTAGTAAATACTGTTCTTAAGTATTGCACAAGACAAGCTGAACATAAAAGTTATTTTGTGTCAAATGCCTTAACATCAATATGCCCAAATTGTCTACTTGTAAATGGTACCAAAATTTGGAATAAACTTCCTCATACTTTTAAAAGTGAACTAAATTTCCGTCGATTTAAGCACCTTGTTTTCGATTGTCTACTAAAAACATACAGTTACCATAAAATGATTTTTGGATTGAAATTTGTTGCAATTATGCTTACTTGAAAAAGAGTGATTTGTAAATACTGTACAGCTAATGTTTAAATAATAGGTATTGATTGTCTGGAGTGAATTGTTGTATTGCTGGATTCTGATTTAAATAACAATATTATGAATAGACCTATGTTCTGCACTTTTTGTTGCTGATTATTGATTTAATTAAATGTGTCACAAGATTGCAACGTAAGAAGCTGCTGCCGTGATATCAATTTATAATTACAGTATATCACAGGGGTAGAGATTAAATGACGAAATGGTCCCTTCCTGCCCCTGCATCACACATAAATTGTTTACCGTATGTTATTTCATATTTGTAATGTCTGTGACACTCTGCACGTGTGTTGTAAAAAATAAAGTTCTGTTCTGTAAGTGCCGGTTGTTTTTGATGCTTTGGGAATCCTGTGGACAATATGGCGAAATTTCAAAACGGTGCCAAATCGTCCTCTGGAACGCATCCAAAATTTGAGACATGCGCTTGAACTCTCTTTCCAAATATAGAAAAAAATATTTTCTCTTTGTCGAAAAATTGGCAGCCCAAAGTGACTCTCTAACATAACTTCAAATGACTTGCTTTTCTTCAGGTTGCATTCGGAGAACGATGAAACTTCAACGGTTTGTTTTTATTAGAAGTTTTCACGACATGATTTACCGAGTTTTTTCGAAACGTTTTCTTCCACGAGTATACGCGTAATAAAGCAGCCAAATATTTTTCGGACGTCATGTCCGAAATGACATAAAAGTTTTCGGTCATTTCATAAAAAAATCGGTCAATGACCGAAAAATGTCCGAAAAAAAAAACGTAGTTTGTAACCCAGTCCGCAAATGGCCCGGAACCTCTAGCTACGTATACTCAACCTCAAACTAAAGCCCGGCCTGCCCGAAGCTTATTCTTTTTAAGAACCTTGAATCACATTCAACCAAATTGCAAAAAAAATTATTGTCAGGAAAAATTTAAGTGATTTCAGAAATTGTTGGCGGCGGTTTGGGCAGTACATTGTTAGCCTGCATTCACTGTAGCATCTTTCATTTATTTTCATGTTTAGGTTAGATGAGGAAGCGAAAGAGTTGCTAGCTGGAATAGGTAGCACACTGTCCAAAGATCTTTCTTTCCGGGATAATTGGGTTTTCGTTGGCGGTTTGTTAATGAAAAAGCCAAGCCCATTTGAAAAAGTAAGTAGAAGAGATTTTTTCTGTTCGATTTTTTGCCGATATAATGCCTAAACACTCTGTGTACAGATTAGGTTTGCTTGTTTAGAAGCGGTTTTGAAGCATAATGCTGATTGGGTAGAGCGCCTGCTTTTGGAGCTTTAGACGGGGGGGTCGATTCCGACTCTGGCCGAACCAAAGACCCGATAATTGGTATTCAGTTTCCCTGTTTTGACGTTTAGCGGTAATGAGAAAGTGTGAATTAAAAGTCGGCCAGTTTTCTTGTTCTGCCGTTGGAAAAGACACTTCGAGAGATTTTGAGTGGCAAATAGGCTTTGACCAGTAACTACTGAGTGAACTCACTGTGGTGATAATTGTTTCAGCTTGTTAAAAACAACAAAGAAACGAACAAATATGGAGAATGGCCTGAAGCTATAACATTGGAAGGATGCATTCCTAAACTTACATGACCTCCGTTGTTTCTTTACATAGTAATTATATTAATTAAATGCATCTTTCTTGTATGTTGTGAGTGCTCGCGGTCGCGCACGTCATTGCTTATGTCAGTATGCCTGGCGTTTAAGCTTCTTCCTGTAGCTTTGATTAATGATTAAAAAATTAGAATATTTGGTGCTAGCCACTCATAAAAAATGAATTGAATTTCTGTTTCTCTTGCAAATGATGGAGTCTTACTCTGGTACACAGAGTTTTTGTAGTTTTGTTCGCATTTGTATGGCACTAAACTCTTTAAAGCGACGTAAGGTCTCATTTGCTTCGTTTTTATCATATAGCTCAGTTATCTGACCGTACCAGCGGTCATGAGAACGACCAGCAGCTGTTTTAGGCTACTCACTACACAGGTAATGGTGTTGCTAAAATGCGGACAGATTTTTGTCGGATTTGTTTTAACAATTTCAAGCAGCTGTTTGATGTAATGCTGCTCGTTTAATAAAATGAATTGCAATCGTTCTCCTTGAGAATGAATGTTTACTTATTTTAAAGGTCACTATTGTTTGTTTGTTATTACTAATGGTAGCTTATGGTCTAAAAAATCAAAACATGTATTTTGGAAATGTAGCCTACTACTTCTAGTAGTTTATTTTGGGCAAGCGTTTTCATAAGCATTTCCGGACACATATTAAACCGATTTTATCAGTTCGCGTTTCTTTTGGTTACCGGTATTAAAAAATGTTGCCTAATATGTTTGGCATCGCGCATATGGTTATTGACTAATACTGTCTATAAGTTATCGCAGTTTTACTATACATGTGGTAAAGTGTTGTCGTTTCCACTATAGGAGTTTCGACTTTGTTAAGTAGTAGGTTTTTATTGTTGACCCGTTTTTCCCATTCAAAAACAAGAAAAAATGATCTACGACTGTTTCTGTTTCTTGTTTGGCGTTTATGTGATGTAAATGTGTGTGTTTTACTCGGTTGTGGCGTTTCTTTTAAAAATTTGTTTGTCCATATTGGTGGACACATAATCGTTCGTTTGTCAATTTTTTTAAACGAATTAAAATATCGACGTGGTTGAAAAATTTTAATGAGACAAATTTTAGCGTCTGGCTGGGTTCAGTTGAGACCTGACGTGAGTCGTAAGCAAGCAGTCTATTCAAGTGATACGAATCTGCTGAAACGAAAGGTTTTTCAAGTACCGGTCTTTTGATTTTTTATCATTTGTGGCAGCACTACTATTGCATGCATTGTTACGTAATAACCGATCCTCGACTGTAGGCCTATATAAGCAACGACGAACTAGTTTTCGTTCCTTTTTGCCTTTTCTCTTTTTGTGGTGGTGATCGGAGAGAAGGACGAAGATTTAAAAGGCGAATCTACCACGTGCTTTTTGGAACCGAATTTTGAATTTAAATTATAAGCTTTTTAAGTGAGTACAATTTGTGTTATCTATTTGTTTAGTCAGTAGCAGAACTTCTAACGTATATGTAGTGACATTCCGAGGCATTTGTCGCTACATAAATTGGTGCCCCGAGTGAGGAAGTTCTCAGTTACATAAATAATGCTGTTTGAAATTTTTGTCATCATTCTTGCTAGTATATTTTTCTTCGGTGCTTCTGTCGTTGCCGCCACTCTGTATGTTGCTAGGGTGACCAGGCCCTTAGTTCAACCTCATAATACACCTGTTGAAGTTAATCCTAGTATAACAGCACCAGTTGAAGTCAGGCCTACTCCTGTTGTGGGAAATTGTAATAGGCCCAGCAATGTTTCGATATTGAATGATTCAGGCCTTGGGTTGCAAGTTAATCCCCAGATTACCAGTAAACCTCCCGTGTTTTTGGAGGGTAACCCTAGGATGTGGCTTGCTTTGCTTGATTCCCATTTTCAGGCGACTCAAACAGTCGGGGACCATCTAAAAATTGAACAGGCTTTAACTGCTTTGGCCCCTCGTCAGCTGGAACGTTTAGAGGAATTCATACTCTCTCGCAATGAGGACACCACCTTTACTGAGTTCATGCGGGCAATCCTGAAAGAGTTTGAGCTATCATCTGAAAGGAAGTTAGACCAGTTATTAACCCAATCTTGCCTTTCTGGTGTCCGGCCCTCCTTAATGCTGCGCCGTTTACGACGTATGGCCACCGGCGAATTGCAGCTAGGAGAAGCGGTGCTGAGGCGCCTGTTTTTGAATAAGTTACCGCTTCACATCCAGAGGCAGCTTAGCGCTATGTGGGACGTAAACCTTGATGATTTGGCGAAAAGGGCAGACGAAGCTTATGAAGTAAGCCACTACTTAGGACCAGCATCACGTACTGGTACTGGCCCCAGCTCTCAGCGGCCAGGGAGAGAGCAAACCCCTTCATCACCTGAGCAACGTTATGACAGTAATTTGTGTTTCTATCATGAACGCTACGGTAATCGAGCACGTCACTGTAAACCTTCATGTGTTTGGCGTAATCGTCCCTTGGCTGCGTCGGGAAACGAGACTGCTCCAGGCCAACAGTCTGGTGCTCTCCTGGAGCCGAGGCAACCAGAGCACCCTCTCTAATTTATGTCAACGATCCTTGCACAAATTACCGGTTTTTAGTGGACACTGGTTGCCTTCACAGCTTGCTACCTACCACCCAGTCTGGGCATTGTAACGCCACTGAAGAACTTACCGCTTTAAATGGATCTAAAGTGAATGTCTATGGCCACGAGCATTTGACAGTCACTCTTAATCTAGGACGGGAATTCACCTGGGAATTCAAAATTGCTGACACTATTATTCCAATCATCGGAATAGACTTTTTACAACACTTCGGCTTATTGGTCGACACGGTTTTAGGAGAACTTGTTTTCCAGTCGACTGCAGATGTAGACACAAAGCTTCCTGTCCAGCCTTCTTTTCCTGTAAAATCTGCTGACCCGGTCCTAGAAGAATTTCCCGACTTTCTTCCTTCGTATACCTTCTTCAATTCCAGAATAGACCTAGTCGACAAAGCTAACACTGATACTAAGCTGGTGAGTCCTAAGTCTTTTGTCGGTCCCTTGCCGGGAATTAAACCTTTTTCTTCTGACCCAGTTGCTAGTGTGGCTGGGAATTTGTCCGGAGCCCATAACTCATTGGAAATTGACAACACCCCTGAAGGCGATTCTGCACGAAGCAAACCCCAGATCATTGAGCGCTTAGAAGCGGAGTTTCCTTCTGTCTTTGATTTAGGAACTTACCTGAGGCCGGTCAAACGTCACACTTTACACTTCATTGAAACTGAAGGAGCACCGGTTCGTTCCCGTGTGCGACGCCTCTCACCGGAAATGAGAGACAACTTGAAGAGAGAGCTTGATCACCTACTTGATCTAGATATCATCGAACCCAGTAATAGTCCGTTTGGCTCCGCAGTTCACCTTGTCCCTAAATCAGGTGGAAGCTATCGGATTACTGGCGATTATAGGCTCCTGAATAGACAGACTACCGAGGATTCTTATCCCATACCTTTTTTGGCTGACTTCACCAGTTCCTTGCATGGGTCAACCGTTTTCAGCAATCTGGATCTTTACAAGTCTTATTACCAGGTTCCCGTTGCTCCCAAACACCGTCATAAAACTGCTCTGGTGACGCCCTTAGGATCATATCATTTCAAACGCATGCCCATGGGTTTGACTAACTCGGGGAAAACTCTGCAACGATTGATGGACGAGATCTTCCGTGATTTGCATTTTGTCTTTGTTTATGTGGATGACATATTGATCTATTCCTCCTCTATTGAGGAGCACCAGGAACACTTACGTGCAGTGTTCCGTCGCTTACATGATTACGGTCTTGTGGTGAATAAGGACTAGTGTCTCTTTGGACAGGAACAGTTACGCTTTCTTGGGCATAGGATTTCTTCTGAGGGATTTAGTCCCCTGCCAGAAAAGGTTGAAGCCATCGTATCCTTCCCCAAACCTAGTGATCTTGCATCTTTGAAACGCTACTTAGGCATGTTGAACTTTTACAGGCGTTTTCTTCCTCATTGTGCTGAGCTTCTTAAGCCTTTGAATAGCCTTTTGGCCGGGAAGGTCAAGCGCACCCGCTTGATTTAGTGGTCTCCCGAAGCGGAAGAAGCTTTTGAGCGTAGCAAGTGTGCTATAGCCGATTCAGCAAGGCTTGCATACCCAGTGCGGGGCGCCCTCACGTCTATTTGCACAGATGCCTCCAACGTCGCGGTAGGCGCAGTTCTTCAGCAGCTGGTAGATGGAATTGAGCGTCCTTTAGCATTTTTCTCTCGTGCATTGTCAGACACCGAACGACGCTACTCCACTTTCGACCGGGAACTCTTGTCTGTCTATCTCGCCGTACGTCATTTTCGACACTTTCTGGAAGGTCGTCAGTTCACGATTTTCACTGATCACAAACCCTTGGTCGCTGCGTTTCAAAACCCTATGACCAATGCCACACCTCGTCAACTTCGACACGTGGCCTATGTATCCCAGTTCACTTCTGACCTGCGCTATCTCAAGGGTACCGATAATGTCGTCGCTGACTGCCTCAGTCGCATCGAACCCACCGTTGCTGGTCTTCTGAACCCCATCTCACCTAGCCTTGACTATCAGAAGCTAGCAGCCGACCAAGCCAATGACCCCTCTCTCAACGAGTTACTCCAGTCTAATCACTCTTTGGATATAGCCGAGCAGGACGTTCACGGCAGTGGAAGCAAACTTTTAGGGGATATCAGCACTGGACAGTTTCGCCCCCTAGTGCCTTCTACCTTCCGTCGCCAAATATTTGACCTCTTTCATGGCCTGTCTCATCCTGGAATTAAGGGCTCTCAACGTCTCATTTCTGACCGCTTTGTCTGGCCTTGTATGAAAGTTGAAATACGCGACTGGTGCAAGACGTGTACCAATTGTCAGACATCGAAAATTCAGCGCCATGTGTCGTCGCCATTGCAACACTTTCAGCCCCCTAATCGGCGCTTCATGCATGTCCACGTAGATATTGTGGGTCCCCTGCCGAGCATTGAGGGCTATTCTTACCTATTCACTATCATTGATCGCTTCACTAGATGGCCTGAGGTTATACCCATACCAAACATTCTTGCTAAGACCTGTGCTTCTGCTTTTCTTCTCAACTGGGTCGCTCGTTTCGGCGCCCCCACCATCATTACCAGTGATCGGGGTAGCCAGTTTACTTCATACTTGTGGTCTGAAATGGCTCGCTTCTTGGGTTCTAAAATCCAACACACTACTGCTTACCACCCGGCTTCCAATGGAATGAATGAGCGTTTGAACAAATCGTTGAAGGTGGCGCTGAAAACTCAAGAAAATCCCGAAGACTGGTACTACAATCTCCCATCCGTTCTTTTAGGCCTCCGAGCCATGGTAAAGGAGGATATTGGGTGCTCTGCCGCTGAATTGACTTTGGGTTCCTCGCTCCGCCTTCCTGGAGAATTTCTTGAACAAACTGACTTCTTAACTACTTCTGAGTCCGCTTATGCCCATGACCTTGTGACCTTTTTATCCTCAATCAAGCCTGTCTTACCTCGTCATCCCTCCCATCGAAAAACTTACATGGACAAGGAGTTAAACCACACCACCCACGTCTTTGTTCGTCGAGACCGAGTCTTGCCTCCCCTTTCTCGGCCATATGAAGGACCGTATGAAGTTTTAGAGCGACATCCGAAATATTTCGTACTGGATCGAGATGGTCGGGACGACAGTGTTTCCATTGATCGTCTTAAACCCGCTTTTCTTCTTGGTGCTTTCTTCCGAGATGACGACGCCGACCAGCAACTTGAGCCTGATTTACCCTCCCTATTTGAACCTGATCATTCACCTGGTGAACCTACCCCTCGACCCCCGGACTCCATTGATAATACTGATGCTGGTATTGTACACACCCGTTCTGGTCGCTCAGTTAATCCCCCCCGTAGATACCTGGACTATGCTCTATACTGAGTTTTCCACTCTTTTGTGTGGGTTATGAATATGTGTAGGCTTAGAGTGTGCTGAAGTTCTTTTTCTGTCTTGATTTTTTTCCTCTTTTCTGATTAAGTAATATTATTTTAGATGTAAATATTCGTTAGCGCTTATGCTTTTCTTGGCTGCTGTTTTTCTTTTTTGTTGCAGTAAGTCACCGGCTGCTCGCGAAGGGAAGGACTGACGTGCGACTACTCCTCATTGGTTAACGAGCACGCGGCTTATGCAACATTCGCATGTACGAGTACGTGAGCATCGGTGCTACAAGACAAGGGAACACGACAATCTGTGCATCGCTTTACGCATTGTCAAAGCCTTCTCCATGGCCTAAAGCTTGAAATTCCTGACGATTCCTGATCATGGTTGTTTGGGTCGTTCAACACTTGACGAATCTGCTGTGTTGGAAAGCTCATCCATTATCAATACGCTTTCACGACGAGCGTGACCTCTTACACTATACCGTTGGGCTTTGCGAGATTGAGAGAACTTTTTCGAACGCATCAATGTACGATTGGAGATGCTCGAGCAGTTCTTGTACGGCCGAGGTGTTGATGTCAAGCGCATGCATTGTGATTCTATTTTAACCGATGTTGCTCATTCAGAGACTTTGGCTCATCCATGGATGCGGATTACGTTGCACGAACAGACTGTTCCGCGCGCACGCCGTCCGTCGTTTATTATTGTGTTTGTTTCGCAGGTCTATCTGGGTGTTGACCGCAGGACCTTCTCCGTAAGATCCGAAGCCGTTGTTACAACACCGCTTCGAATCTTGGGCGGGGGTAATGTGGCAGCACTACTATTGCATGCATTGTTACGTAATAACCGATCCTCGACTGTAGGCCTATATAAGCAACGACGAACTAGTTTTCGTTCCTTTTTGCCTTTTCTCTTTTTGTGGTGGTGATCGGAGAGAAGGACGAAGATTTAAAAGGCGAATCTACCACGTGCTTTTTGGAACCGAATTTAAATTATAAGCTTTTTAAGTGAGTACAATTTGTGTTATCTATTTGTTTAGTCAGTAGCAGAACTTCTAACGTATATGTAGTGACATTCCGAGGCATTTGTCGCTACACATTAATTAAATTATTCACTTTTGCTGACGTCATGTTGGAGTAGATTTTTTTTTTAGTGGGTGTCACGGACTATGGTGCTTGCTAAAAGTGACCGCTTCGCCTCGGCACCGGTGTTTTAGAAGTTGGCCTATAGTTTGCACTTAATCTGATTTATTTGCCAAGCAGCATGACCATGGTGTCCGCAGGTAAGGAAAAAAGGGGGGAATGCTTAAAAGAATTATTAATGTTTTCCAGAACCCTCGAAATAAGGACGCTCATGTTGTGTAAAAATTATGTGTGTATTTTGCACACATTCCCGGTGCAATTGACCTAGAATTTGTTATCGGAGGCGAAACTAGAGAAATCGATGTAGGACAGGAGTGCCCAATAGGGTGGGCCCAAAAACACTTGAATATCCTGCAAACCGCTCAGTTCAGATGGCCGAGTGGTATGGAGCGTCTGTCTCTTGAGCTGGAGACTGGGGTTTGATTCCTAGTCGGGCCAAACCAATGACATTAAAATTGGTATTCACAGCTTCCCTGCTTGACGTTCAGCATTAGCGACAGTGTGGAGAACAAGCCGGCAAGTTTACTTGTGCCGTTGGGAAAGGCACTTAGGGGGATTCCCCTATCTTGGTGTGGTAGACAGATGGCTGGCAACTCCTAAGCGAGCTCGTATAACGCATTGATCGCTTTCTCGTGATAGGAGGATAAATATGCGACTAAGTAAATAAAATTAAGCTAAAACTGAAAATGAGGAATTAAAAGACTTGAACAGTAAGCAAGCTAAATCCATTCATGAACTTGAGCTAAAAAATTCTAAAATTGAACCCAATAATGTGGAAGATTCAGCAAAAATCGACGATTTACAACTATATGGTCGTCGCATAAACCTAGAATTGGAAGGAATACCATTTGCTGAAAAAGAAAACATCAATGAAAAAGTCACCAAATTAATTAACAAAATGGGGGTGTCTCTTCAAAAAGGGGACAGTTCACAGATTACCAAAAAAATCAAATGATTGGCGCAAGCACCCCACGACTATAGTTCGGTTTGTTAATAGAGATAAAAGGAATGAGATCTTCAAAAGGCGTATTACTAAACAGTGGCAAGACTTCCCAATTGCATCTATGGAACAACTATTTATCAATAAAAATTTAACCCGGAAGAGAAAACATTGTTCTGGTTAACCAAACAGAAAGCCAAAAGTCTTGAATACAAATTCTATTGGACTCTTAATGGGAATATTTTTTTTGAGAAAACAGGGAAATACTGACAAAATAATCATTCCTAAAGAAGAAGACGTGGACAATTGGAAATAAATTTAATATTAATTTTTCCATGACTATAACCTAGATAATATTAAGAAATTCTGGATGTTGAAAGATTATACTGGTAACTGTCATTCATGTTCATTGTTGTTAAGTCTGAGACATCATGAGTCGGAAATATGAGTGCTCGCTATGCTTTAATCAACCCAATATCACTCGTTCGACAAAAAGTTTTCAGCCACATAAATCAAAGTACCTAATACCACATTATTGCAATAACTGCATTAGAGATGAGAAATTTGCAAGGGACAAATTAATGTTTCGACTATAACCAAAGTCTCGTCAGCCTTGCTACGCACAGCCAATCCAGGCTAAACTCATTCCAGACTGTAAAGACTCTTTTTTTGCATTGCTTTACCTGTACATCTCGACTTCATCTCTTTTCTAGGTTGTGCCCTATTTTTGGCAGGCGACTGGCCCCAAACAACGATACCCAATGAAAGAACCCATAACCACTAACCCACAACTAAATTACCGGCAGCCTAACTAGCCCACATCACTAGAAGCCCCCATGGCAACCTACTCCTTTGCAGCTGCAGACGCGTTTCGACCTTATTATGGTCTCATCAGTGCAGCATAGCAACCTCCCACCTTCCTGAAAAAAAAAAAAAATTCTAACCTTCAAAAGAACTACACACTCCAAATCTAAGCCTCTACTCGTTCTGCTCAAGGTAGAACATTTGAAATAAAACCTTCAAGAAAATAATACAGGCTGGATTATGATGCCACAGATTCCCTGTAAACAATCGATAAGAATAGAAAAGTCCGGTAATTGGTTTAAACATTATTTTCCCGGTAATCTGAGACTATTCTTACCCTGACACATTGGACTTTGTTGTTGGCTGACTTTGGGGGTGCCTATCGGAGAAGTGTAGGAAAGAAGAATTCTAATTGACTTACATATCCTTCTTTGTATTATCTTGCTGGATCCTGTAACTGTACATGCGGTTCGACAAACGCACCGGGATATTGATGTTTTTTGATGTGTAAACCACCGATAAGCGCTGACGTTCACTGTGTTTTCTGGGCTGCATGCGCAGACACAGTGCCTGCCTTGTCCCCCGCTTTTTCACGGGCGAACGGGTTGGGCAGAGAGGTTTTTTGTAGGTTTTGGTAACTGGTATAGTTACAAACCTTAAACAAAAAATTCCTTCTCAGATTACCGGGAAAATAATGTTTAAACCAATTACCGGACTTTTCTATTCTTATCGATTGTTTACAGAGAATCTGTGACATCATAATCCAGCCTGTATTATTTTCTTGAAGGTTTTATTTCAAATGTTCTACCTTGAGCAGAACGAGTAGAGGCTTAGATTTGGAGTGTGTAGTTCTTTTGAAGGTTAGAATTTTTTTTTTTTTTTCAGGAAGGTGGGAGGTTGCTATGCTGCACTGATGAGACCATAATAAGGTCGAAACGCGTCTGCAGCTGCAAAGGAGTAGGTTGCCATGGGGGCTTCTAGTGATGTGGGCTAGTTAGGCTGCCGGTAATTTAGTTGTGGGTTAGTGGTTATGGGTTCTTTCATTGGGTATCGTTGTTTGGGGCCAGTCGCCTGCCAAAAATAGGGCACAACCTAGAAAAGAGATGAAGTCGAGATGTACAGGTAAAGCAATGCAAAAAAAGAGTCTTTACAGTCTGGAATGAGTTTAGCCTGGATTGGCTGTGCGTAGCAAGGCTGACGAGACTTTGGTTATAGTCGATGCATTAGAGATATTCTCCTCTTTCAAATTATTAGTGACATTGAGTTTGAACAATTGATGGTTGTTTCGAATCTGATCCCCAAACTGCTAAACTCAGAAAACATCAGTGATTCCAATTTGCTCAGATTGAATACACAAACAGAGTGTAAATATAGGAGTGTTAACGCACGATCTTTAATTTACTCGCCTTGCCACGGTCGCGAACTCTCGTCTCCAAAATTTACTTTGAATGAAGTCAAGTATGTTAAAGTCATTGTGCAAGGCGCTTTAGACCTCGCATGCTCGTAATCTATCAAACTGTATAATGCGTGTTTTTCTTCGCGTAATCAACGTAATTTTGTAGTTTTGCACACTGCACGTTATGAGTTAAACTTTATTCACCGTTCTTTTTCTTGGGTGAGTTCGAACAGAGTTGAGATTCGTCGGTTCAAGCTTGTGGTTTTGCGGTGGAGGTTTGAGGAGTTTTTGAAGGAAAAATTTAAGGCGATCTGTACGAATCGCTAAGCGTAAGTTTTTTATCTATATTTTTCTCTTATAAAAAAAAAAAAAAAAAAACTATTATTTAAAGTAAATATATTTTTGGCTAAACTCTAGGGTAGCTACCCCAAGAGGTTAAAATAATGGAATCAACGCAGCCTTCTGAAACAGAAGATGAAGGCTTTACCGTTGTGACTAAAAAAAATTTAAAAAGAAAATCCCCCAAAAATTATGACTTCGATGGTGACCAAGGAGTTGAAAACAATGAAAGCAGTAAGAAGGCTGCAGTATCTGAACTTCAGCCCGTTATTATTCAAAGTGAATCTAGCAAAAAAATGGTTTCCTACAACCCTATTTCGGTTGATTATGGCCTACGCAAAGCTATCGGCTCGTATGAGTTTTGCAAACCATTGCGAAATGGAAACTTGATGGTAAAATGCAATAATGTGAGCCAAATTAAAACCTTGGTCAATCTCACGGAAATTTTTGATGCGGCAGGTAACAAAATTTCCATTATAACATCAGTTATGGCCCCACCGGGTGCTAAAAGTATAATACGAAATGTACCCATAACCTTGTGTGAAAATGAAATTCTTGAAATTTTAAAACCTCAAAAAGTAAAATATGTCAAACGTTTTCAGCTTAAACCAAAGGATTATGAAAAAACTAATGAAATGCAAAGTTCTACTACCGTACTTTTGCATTTCACCTGTTCTGATTTACCAGAAAAAGTTGTTATTGGCTACATGTCTTTTAAAACTCAAATTTATATACCGAAGCCACTACGGTGCTTCAAATGCAATCGCTTCGGCCATGTAGCGTCGAAATGCAAAAATAAAGACAGATGCTCACGATGTGGTGGCGAGCACACTTGGAAAACTTGTCAAAATAATCAGAAATGTGTCAATTGCGGTGGAAATCACTCTGCCGCCAGCAAAATTTGCCCTAAATACGCTAAAGAAGCAGAGATCATAAAGATCAAAGTGACAAACAAGATTTCTCACGCTGAAGCATGCAAGCAGGTGAACAAAGCAAACGTGACTAAACCTGCGTTAAATCATTCACAGAGTTCGAGCCTGCAAAGACCAGCTGCAGGTGCAGATATAGATAATTTTCCCCCTTTGCCTTGTAAAAGCGGTACCGGTACCAAGCCAATGTCAAGCACAACTGTACCACAGCAAGGATCCGAAAACGCTGAGCCTCATGGCACTCAAATTGACTCAGTACAAATGGATGAAGTTGATTTTACAAGTAACTTCATGTTTGGCTATCCCATTTATTTTATTGCTTTTCTTACAGAGGTCATTAACCAAACCATAGCCTGTAAAGATCAAAATAAGACAATTGATATCTTCCAAATTATTTCAGATGCTGCAGGCCGTCGTATGGGATTGCCTATAGATATAAACCAGCTCAAAAATATCATCAACTGATGATCAATTTTAATCATAATCAACAAACCAGATCACTTAATATATTGCAATGGAATTGTAGATCAATAATTCGTAAACTTCCGGAATTTAAAAATTATCTGATTAATTTGAAAATTAACCCAGATGTTATTTGTTTGCAGGAAACTTTTCTAACTTCTAAACACGACCCTACACTTACAGGTTATATCACCCTGCAAAAGGATCGCTGTTCTGGAGGTGCAGGTGGCGGCGTAGCGATGTTTGTCAGAAATGATATTTATTTTACAGAATTAAGAGCTTTCGACACGGAATGTCAAGGAGGTGAAGAAGTTATGGGTATTAAAGTGAAAGGCATGAGTATATTTAACGTTTACAATAAACCAAGCAATAATTTATCCAACAGCTTACTTGCCTCGTTATGCACATTTGATAATGTCGTGATTTGCGGTGATTTCAACGCACATCATCCGACATGGGGCAGCTCACTTGCTAACACCAGTGGCAAAAACCTAATCAACTTTTTAGATAATGGCGATCACGTGCTACTTAATGTGTCTGTACCGACGCATTTCCGTGCGAGTGATCATCTGCAATGGTCACTTTTAGATCTAACCATTGTTTCTTCGCATATTGCTCGTAATTGCACATCGAACATCACGCATGATTTTTTAGGTAGTGATCACAGTGTGATCCTAACCAGTATTAATGATTTTACCATACCAACTAAACTTCACATTCCAAAGTGGAATTTTCGAAGGGCTGATTGGCTTACTTTTTCAAATGAGTGCTTGCGGCAAATTAATAACAAATTAGTGTCAACAAATATCGAAAAATTTTCTGATCAGTTAACTGAATCTCTACTGGCCGTTGCAACAGCGACCATCCCACAAACACAAACGGGTAGAAAAAAGAAATCGGCACCATGGTGGAACAACGAATGTGCAGTTGCAATTCGAAATAAAAAACATGCTTTTAGCCGAATGAAACGAACAAGACGACCATCAGATATTATTGCGTTTAAGCGATTGAGAGCACTAGCTAGAAAAATTATATTGCTTGCTAAACGTGATGGCTGGCGACGCTTTTGCGATTCAATAACCAACAACACCAAGCTGTCCCTAGTTTGGCAAGCATTGAAAAAGTTTTCGGGCTGTAACTACAGCTTTTACATGCCTGTTTTAAAGCAAAATGGTGTCATTGCAGAAACCGAACATCAAAAAGCAAATATGTTGGCCGATCAATTTCATTCGGTAAGTTCAACCTCAAACTATTCACAAGATTTTTTGTACAACAGGGATAACCTCCGCTCAGCCTTAATACACCAACTTCGTGGTCATTCTGCTGCAGTTCGTTGCAAAGATCAACGAATTAACCGGCCCATATCTAAAACTGAATTTATTAAGTCTAATCTTTCTTCAAAAATAACTTCACCCGGAGGGGACCGACTGTGCTACGAAATGTTTAAACACTTACCAGATTCTTCCATCGATATTTTTTTGCAACTTTTTAACGCTATATGGACTTCTGGTTATATACCAAAGAATTGGTTGCATTCCATTGTAATACCAATTCATAAAGAGAATAAACCCGCCAACCTTTCGGTGTCATATCGCCCCATTTCGTTGACTAGCAATTTATGCAAACTAATGGAAAAAATAGTTGCAACAAGATTAAAATGGTTCTTAGAAAAAAATAATCTTTTAAATAATTTACAGTCAGGTTTTAGGTCTCGACGACGAACGACGGATCATCTTTTACGGTTACATGATGCAATATACAAAGCTTTAGCTAACAAACGTTCTGTTTTTACTGTTTTTCTAGATATTGAGAAAGCGTACGATATGGTCTGTCGAGATGCTCTGTTGCTGAAACTTCTGCGACTTGGGATTTCCGGAGAAATGTTTAACTTCATAAAATCTTTTTTAACAAACCGTACTTTTCAGGTTAGAATAGACTCGTCATACTCTCATACCAAAAAGTTGGAAAATGGTTTGCCACAAGGAAGCATTTTGAGCCCAATATTGTTCTCTATAATGATTAATGATTTGCCGAACGTTTTGACGTGTCCTGCTGCATTGTACGCAGATGACTGCTGTTTTTGGGAGGTTGGCACAAACATCAACCAACTTAACAATACTGTTCAAGAAAATCTGAACAGAGTGAACGAATGGTGCAGCAAATGGGGTTTTAAAGTTTCAAAATCAAAATCAGCAGCTGTCCTTTTTACTCGAAAGCGTAGCGTGCCGAATACAAGTTTCAGCCTTGATAATACCATCATACCGATCAAATCCGAATTTAAATACCTTGGCATAGTTTTTCAGGCCAATGGCACATACACCCAACACACCAACTATGTGGTAGATAAATGCAAAAAACGTTTGAATCTTTTAAAAGCTGTTAAAGGCTCTTCATGGGGAGCAGCGAAAGCCCCAATGCTGACTCTCTATAGATCATTAATCCGTTCTGTAACAGACTATGGAATGCAAATCTTTTACAACTCTAACAATGAAAATAACCATAAAATTGAAAAAATACAAAATGAAGCATTACGGCTGTGCACCGGTGCCTTGAAAAGCACCCCGATATGCTCTTTACAGCATGCGTGCAATGAATTGCCACCGCGCGTACGTTACTTGCAGCTCAGTTTACTTTACAGGGCCCATTTGCAATCTTTTTATACTCATCCGACTCTATCAGTTATACAGGACAGTTGGTTTGATTGGTTTCCGGACTTCCCAAATTACTGCTCATTCAATTTGCTAACAAAAGATTTTTTCGCAGATAACTTCGCTATTCACAAATTAAGTCCCCCATGCAACCCTCTCTGGAGCGTTGCACCTTGCAATGTGGATCTCACTTTATGTGGTGAAAACAAGTTTAACGAAGAGGCAGTCCGGCAAAATTTTTTAGAACTTATTTACACAAATTATAATGACTATTTACATTTATACACAGATGGCTCGAAGTCGGAATTCGGCACCAGCAGCGCTCTTTATGTTCACAGGTTTCAGGTTAAACGTGTGATAAAAATTAATGATAATACCTCTGTATTTACAGCAGAATTATATGCCATCGTGACAGCTCTGTATTGGATCTCTCAAAACCGGTATGCAAAAAATTTGGTTATTTCTGATAGCTTAAGTTCACTAAAAGCCATAAGTTGCCACGAAAATGACTGCAGACATTTTTTGGTTGACAAAATTAAATTATTGCATTATTTTTTAGATTCGATCGATGTTAATGTCACGTATTTGTGGGTTCCATCACATAATGGAATTCAAGGTAATGAAATTGCTGATGATTTGGCTAAAAATGCTACAAGAAAAAACTGTGACCCCGGAATTCCAACCGTCAATTTGAATCTTTCTCTATCGGAAATAAAATCAATCAATCAATCATCAAACGCCATTGTCTCAAGATTTGGCAACAGCAATATATTTCGAATTCTACCGGTGCATTTTACAAAAAATGTTTTCCTTCCATTTACAATCGAAATCTTTCCAGTTGTCCTCAAATATTTCGCCTTCAAACTGGCCACTGCCGGCTCAACAGTCACATGCAACGAATTGGTTTACATGACACCGGCCTATGCTCAAGGTGCAACGTTCCAGAAGATGTGATCCATTATCTTCTTATGTGCCCAAAGTACAATCACCAAAGGTTAATTTTGATAAAAGAATTAAAGAAATTAAATGTCAAATTCACACTCCAAATTTTGTTCGATCCAAAAGCGACTTTAAGTCTTTTCACTTTTCTCAAAACATCTGGTGTAGTTATTTAATGAGGCAACTATGTTTTTCTCTTTTCTTTCTCAATTGGCAAAATTTCAATGCATAAAATTAGTTAATGTGTCATGATGATTCTCCAATCATTTTACCTATGCTTAATTTTGTTTCTCAATCATTTTACCTATGCTTAATTTTGTTTCTCAATCATTTTACCTATGCTTAATTTTTGCGTCTTCTAATGTTCAGATCAATGCCTGAATTGTTTTGCTGTGTTTTTGGTGTATGCTTAATTCTTGTGTTTTGTGTTAATATTTACATTACGATATGTTCAAGTTGTTTGTGTCTATGTATGTGGGTATAAAATTAAGAAGGGTTTTCCTTTTTTGTGTGTATTGGTGCAGGCCTTCACCTAAAAGCTATCAAAATTTGGATTTTCAAGTTTATGATATGTATTTTTTTTTGGGGGGGTAGGCCTATACTTGTTTAATTGTTTGATATTTACGTTGTGTCACTCATTCATTTTTGTTTTTAATTAGTCCTGGCGCTAAAAAACATCCTCAGTTACAAAGCGCCGTAAAAATTCCTAATAATAATAATAATAGTTGTTCGCATGCAGTTGAGCGATCAAGACGTTTTATTTCAAGTCATATATTTTTGGTTCAAGCAAGTCGTTGGAGTAGAAATTTAATCGGTTTAACCTCCGATTAATTTTTGCTCTAGCTGGTATTATTTTTGTTAGTTATTAAAGAAGAAAACTATACTTTTTATCTCGTCTTATGCCAGCGGAGTGAAGTTTCAGGCGTTCCTCCTAAACAGTTGAAACAGAACTTAAGATCTTTGGGCAGAAGTCTGAAAAGTCAATAACCCTCAGCTTTCGAAAGTTCAGTTTTTAACATCAAAATTAATCGGATCCTAGCCCATATTCTTGCCGAATCTAAACATCTAGACTGGCTATTGGTTTGGACTGGTATTTTGTGGAGTCCCATTCTCTAAAGAGCTTCGAGTTCAGCTGGTTCTAGAAGAATTCTGAAATTGCAACTGGGTTTCTATACCTGTGGCCGTGGAATCCCACTACTGCACAACATATATGGTCGGAGCAATACATCTTAGGACCTGACGACTTTTTGTAAAGTTGTTCAGCTCTGTTTTTGATTCTGGTTTCACTCTTTATTGACGTGGCTCTCATCTAGCTTCGATCAGCGCCTTTGTGGACTTCAACGATTGACACGTGCCGTTTGTGATTGTTTATATAACATTTTGTCGGTTTTGGGCGTCAACTGAAGTGGATTGGTCCGCAACCTGCAATTGTCTTGCGGAGGCTTCCGTTGTTCGCGACTTTCAAATTGTTGGATCGGTTCCAAGGTTGTTCCTTTTCATCACTCACTGGAGTGTTTCTTGGTGTCAATTCGTCGTCCTTGGAGTGTCAACTTCAGTCAACTCTGTGTTGAAGCTGCGGTGGAGTTTATGTGCGTTCGAAGAATGAGTCGTGTACGTTCGAAGATTTTCGGAGGATCTGTTCAAGATATTGTTCCGGAATTCGAGTTTATCTTCAGAAGAACTGTTCAGGATATCAATTTCGAAAGGTAGTGTTGTTACATACAATTTTTGCTTGTTTGTTATTATTACCCCGCTTTTATTATTATTCCGTTTTTTTTTTTATAACTGTTCAGCCTAATGGCTCAGGGGAGTAATGTAAACGATTTTCATGGGTTTGAAAGTCACCATGCGTCGGGTGGGCTAGCCCTGGAATGTTCCCACAGCATCTCAGACACCTCAATGCCCATACGGGAGGGGGCATTTCGTAAACTACTCACTAATAAACGCTTGTTAATGGTGAATATGAAACAGCTTTCTACTAAACTTAAAAATGCTAAAACTACTGACAGTAGCGCCATAATTGGTAAATTTGAGGAAATTAAAACCCTTTATGACGAGTTTAACAAAACGATCAGCGCAATTTCTCACCCTGCTGAGATTAATGAGCTCACTGACGGGGTCGCTAACCAGTACGAACAGTGTGTTAACCTAGTCGACAAACTTATGTCTAAATTTTTTAATAATCCCACTAATGTCGAGGAAAACGATGCTGACGAGGTGGAACCTTCTGACAGAGTGTCTCAGGTCGGTACCGAGACTGCTGCAAGCTGGATCACTGCCTCCACTAGTGCCAGTACATCTGTACGGCAAATTGAAGTAAAGCGTAAACGTGCAGAGTTGCTGGCTAAACGTGAACTGGAACTTGCTCGGGTTCAGACCGAGGTCGAGGCTAAGGTCAAGGCGGCCGAGGCTAAGGCGGCTGAAGCAAAATCTCGTTTTCGAATTGAACAAGCTAAACTTGATACTGAGGAAGAACTTGTTGTTTTTTCTTAGCGAGGCTCTTCAGTCACTTACGGTTCGCGTAGAAGCAAAATTAAGTCCGTGAGCAAGCTACGGAAAGACATTCGTGCAAAAGGAGGGTCTTCTTGTAGCATAATTGGTTCTAAAATCAAAAGCAGTCTGAATTTGCCCGTTAATAATGATACTTTATGTAATTCAAGGCCCTTTGCTAATGAACCTCTGATTAAAAGTAAAATCGATCCCATTTCCTTTAGACAATAAGCTAATGATTTTCGTACCAAACTTGAGGAACCGGAATTAGTAGAAGCTACTGAACCTATTAATGTTAAGTACTTAACCCATACCTCTTATGGTCACTTAAATCCCCAAGCTGTTGGGTTTGTTCCTCGACCTGAACCTGCTTCAAGTAACCAGCGCGCAGCTGCTTTTTTTGTTATTAATCAGGAAGATTATAGAAGACTTAAGGCAGTGTCTGTTGATAAGCCTACGAGTTTGCTAGGGAACTCCGACGGTAGCCACAGACATAGGCCAATAGATCCTGTCACCAACTCAGAATCTGTTCTTACTGCCTATCTTGAGCGACAAGGTCGCAACGAGTTCATTAGTCTTGCTTCTCAAATCGGTTTCGACGGAGGTAATATAGCCATCGTATTCTACGAGAATCAAGTTCGTCGACTCATGCACGAAAGTCCGTACGATGAGCGTCGACTAGAAATTCTTCGTGCGTCGTGCGTTGGGGAACTACGAGAAATGGTGACCCTTTTCTGCGCTCCAATGAAAAGCATGGCTACTTCTTAGCGGATTGAGAAAGCTTTGGATCGTCTCCGCCAGAGATACGGTGTGTGATGATCATACACTTTATTCAAGCTTAATCTAACTTAAGAACAGTACATAATTATAAAGGAATCTAAATATAAAACATAATACGACTTACTAAGGTTCTTAAACTAACGCTCGTAACCTACTTACACCAAACCGAACACTTCAAACTAACACAGAGAAACAGAGCACAATTCACAATAACAAACTAATTTAGAAATACATTTGGGCCGGAAGCATTAACAAGAAACTTCGCAGTTACATGTACAACACAGTAAATGATGTAAAAACATGGGTTCGAAACTCAATGTATTATATCATTCACCCCTCCTGGCAAACAAGATTTAATAATTTACGCCATAGCGCATAGGAGGAACACCTTTGTTACTACGAGCGGAACGTCTCACAGAACATTCAGGGCTGTTGACGTTCTGATTTACATTTTCATGAGATTCGAAAGAAGAATCACTACTGCCATCAAAACTCACATTACTTTCAGGTTCATCACTAGAACGAGAAAAATCACAGGGTGCATCATTCTGTTGCGACACATTAAAGGTATCATTATTTACAAGTTGAGGAATAGGCGCAAGATCACGAATTGACACAGTAGCTTCACGGCCACTCGGGTAACGCACATCAGCATATGTCGGATTCACATTAACGACTTCTACTTCGTCAACAAGAGGTTCACTTTTACTATTTCTGACAAAACGTCGTACAAAAACTTTGTCACTATTAGTCAACCACGTAGGAAGAGATGTACCCGAGCAAGAACGTCGTTGAAAGTTAAAAAATCGCTCGTGTGGGGTCGTATTAGTAGCAACACACAAAAGAGATCGCATCGAATGCAAAACATTATCTAAAACGGCTTCATAATTCGATTGCGGTAATGCGTCGTTTTTTAACGCCAATTGAATGGACTTCCAAACAGTTCCCACAGTCCTTTCGGCTTGTCCGTTACCTGAAGGATGGTAAATGCTAGACTTGCTGGATGCAATGCCTCTGTGCAATAAGTACTGCTTGAAATCACGCGAAATGAATGCAGCTCCATTATCAGTATGGATAAAATTTGGGGTTCCGCACAGAGTAAAAAGCTTCTCTAAACATTGTATCACAGTTGATGACGTCATACTTTTACAAGGGAAAGCAAACGGAAAACGTGAAAATTCATCTACTATTATCAGCAAATAATTGTTACCACTTTTAGATTGTACAGGTCCTTTAAAATCCATACTTAGGCGTTCCATAGGTTGTGTAGCTTTCACCAAAACTTTCATGTCAGGACGATAGTATTGAGGTTTCACTTCAGCACATGTTTTACAATTAGACACAACTCTTTTAACTTCAGTTGTAGAGAATGGCAAGTTCTTTATGCGCACAAAATGTAGCATTCGTGTTATTCCCGGATGGCAAAGTTGTCGGTGAATATCTTCCAGGGAAGATGAAGCAGAGAGAGACGAACAGAAAGCTCTTGACAAGGTGTCTGGTCCAACATTTTGTTTTCCTGGTCTATATTTGATTTCATAAGAGTAAGATGCCAGCTCCAACCTCCACTGTTGAACTTTATTGTTTTTGATTTTCGAACGACGTCTACTATCAAGCATAAATGCTACTGAACGTTGATCTGTGACTAGAGTAAACGTTCTTCTCGACAAAAAATGTGACCACTTTCTTATTGCTTCTATGATTGCTGTTGCTTCTTTTTCGATCGCAGGGTAGCGCCGTTCTCCTCCTTGCAAGGTTCGTGACATGAATGCCACAGGTCTTCCGCCTTGGTTAAGAGTAGCTGATACGGCAACATCAGAAGCGTCGCATTCAACAACAAAAGGCTTACTTTCATCAACTGATTTTAAGGCAGTATGTTCAAGCTCACTTTTCAGACGCTGGAAAGCTGGTAATGCCTCCTTACTGAGCGGAAAACTCTTTACGTCGGCTAATGGTCGAATTTTATCAGCAAAGCAATCAGTCCACTTTGCGTAGTAGGCAAACATTCCCAGAACACGTTGAAGTAATTTAAAAGTTGTTGGGGGCGGAAAATCTTGTAAAGGACGTAATCGTTCCGGATCAGGTCTAATAAGTCCGTTACCAACAACATAACCCAAAATTTGAATTTCAGGAACAGAACTAATGGTTTTCGATTCATTTAGTGTAAAATTGTTGCGAGAAATTGCTTCAAGAAAAGCTTTCACATTTAAATCATGTTCCTCTTGAGTTCTTCCAGCAACTGTTACATTGTCTAAATAAGGAAACGTATCGTTTAAATTTTCGTTTTCAATAAAACGCGAAATGACTCGCTGAAATACGGCAACTCCACTTTTCACACCGAATGGAATGCGATTAAACTCATACAATTTGCCATTTGCCTCAAAAGCAGTATATTTTCGTTCAGATTCAACTATTTTGATTTGATGGTATGCACTTCGAAGGTCAAAAGTTGAAAAAACGCTGTATTTTGCAAGTTCATTTATCATATCGTCAATTCTAGGCAATGGATATGCATCTAATTCTGTATAAATATTAATCGTTTGAGAGTAATCCACACATAAGCGTTTCTTGTGTCGGTTAAATTCATCGCTAATAACAACTACCTGGGCCCTCCAGGGCGATGAGCTCGGTCGAATAATTTCCTCAGAAAGAAGTTTATCGATGTTCTCTTGGATGAAGCGTCGATCTTCCTGGCTGTAGCGACGGGATCTAGTAGCTATTGGTTTCACATCTGGGGACAAATTTGCAAACAAAAACACTTCATTTGTGTCTGCTGCGGTCAAGGAACAGTTCGAGTTCCTTGAGACGATCAAATCTGGAGAGTCGCCGTTAAAATTGAATATCAACCGTTGATGCTGACTTTGGAAATCTAGCCCCAAAATGATATCACTGCACAAATCCTGGAACACGTTAAGCCTCGTAGAGGGATATTTCATCCCGTTATGGACTAAGTCGACCAAACAGAACCCATCGGATTTGACTTTCATGGTTGTGGCCGTCATTTGCACCTGCTGTGACGTAGGATAGACTTCCATGTTCAATTTTGTACAAACATTAGAGTTGATATAACTTTCCGAACTTCCTGAATCAACTAGAGCAGTTAAGCTGGTTCCACTGATTGAGACAGGCAACGATGCTGGAAGCAAACTTGCAGGACATGCAGCAGATATAGTACACAAACCAGGGCAAGAGTTCGAACAACTACTAGCGGTTTCTTTAACATTTACTGAACGAGGCTTTGCACGACGTATGGTAGATGACTTGGAACGGCAAACTTTGGCAAAATGTCCAATTTTTCCACAGGAATAACATTCTGATTCTCTAGCTGGACATCGGTCTCGACTATGGAAAGACAAACCACAAAAGAAGCAAGTCTTATTGCGTGTTGATGATCCCAGGACTTGATCGTTATCTGATTCTTGTTCGGATTCTTTGCTCAGCGAAGGTGCAGCGCTCGCAGTTACGTTTCTTCTGCACAGGTAAGCTTCAGAATGTTCTTGAGCTGTCCATAAAGAACAAGCGATGTCATATGCTTGATCCACGGTTAGTTCAGCATTTTCTAACAGTCGTTGACGAATAGTATGAGATGAAATCCCATTAATAAAAGCGTCACGAACCAACTCATTTCGGTATTCATCTGCCGTGACATTTCGTAAACCGCATTCTTTACTCAACAGATGAAGTGATTGAAAATATTCTCGTAAGGTTTCGCCTTCTCGTTGTTTTCTCGTAGCTAATTGATGTCTAGCAAAAATCACGTTAGGTGATTTAATGTAGATACTCTTGAGCTTTGCTATGGCAGCATCATACGTATCGCAGTCTTCAATGTATTCGTAAACATCTGAGCTAACGAACGTGAATAAGACTTGCAAACGCTGATTTTGATCCGGTTCTTGTGCTGCATTTTCCCCATCTCGGTTATGTTCTTCATAGCGCTCTAGAAAACCTGTGAAAACTTTCAGCCAATGCTTCAGCTGCTTTTGGGGAATCGGGCTGTGCATCGAATCTTGCTGGTTTCAACATTTCTCGCCATGACGCTGCCATTTCTCTTTATGTTTTTAAGTTAGATTAATTGTGATGATCATACACTTTATTCAAGCTTAATCTAACTTAAGAAAGTACATAATTATAAAGGAATCTAAATATAAAACATAATACGACTTACTAAGGTTCTTAAACTAACGCTCGTAACCTACTTACACCAAACCGAACACTTCAAACTAACACAGAGAAACAGAGCACAATTCACAATAACAAACTAATTTAGAAATACATTTGGGCCGGAAGCATTAACAAGAAACTTCGCAGTTACATGTACAACACAGTAAATGATGTAAAAACATGGGTTCGAAACTCAATGTATTATATCACGGTGTTTCCGGAGGTTTGACGTCCGAACCTATAAAGTCATTCGTCACGGAGCCAAAATATCTTTTACTTCGACGTCTTTAGAGTCGTTTAATGAGGATTTAAACACCCTTGAGGTCTATGCTTACGCCCATGATGAGTATCATAAACTCACAGGGCAGCTACTGCTTGATACGGCCAATCGCCTGCCTAATCTCTTGAAACGGCGTTATATTGACTATCTTCATAGGAAAAGCTTGGATTTGAACTCACCTAGTTTTGATTCTTTGCGGGAATTTGTGGTGCAAGAAATTAAAATGAGCACTTCCGATTATGCGCAGACCTTTTTTAAATCGGAGGATAAAGAAAAATCTCGTGAGACCCCGGCTGAAAGAGGGAATATCGAGTTCGCCAGGTGGCAGTAAAAGGCGCTAATAGCGCACAGAGCGTTTATTTCACTGATCGCAGTTGTGAAAGTAAAGCCACCGGCTCTGCTGGCGAGGGCTTCGCACGTAACAAGCGCGACCCCAAATTTAATGATAAACGACCTCCAGTTTGTTTTGTTTGTTTTAGTTTGGATAGTAGGCCAAATAACAGTAAGCACTATCTTGCCGACTGTAAAAGGTTTATGCAGTTCTCGCCTAAAGAAAAACGGCAGACTGTCATTTCGGCTGATAGATGTTTGAACTGTTTGCCTACTGAGCATTTTGCTCGAGATTGTCGCTTTAGATCTAAGTGCCGAAGTTGTGGGCCTCAATGCAAGACCAAGCACGCGGGGGCTCTCCATGAGTGTTATGCTACGGACACCCTTGGGGCCGCGGACACAACGACGAGTGATGTGGCACCTCAGCCTGTGCAAGAATCCGCTACCAACTCAGAAACTTCGGTCAAAGTTCGCAGAGTTGAGGTGGCCGATGCAGGTACAGTTTTGCTTCGCACAAGTGCTGTTCGAGTTATTAACCAAAGTAACGGACGCTCTACTCTGGCGTACGCGCAGCACGACACGGCCTCACAAGTGACACTTATCTCAGAGGCTTTGAAGGACGAACTCGGGTTGCAAGCTGCGCCAGACCCTGCAATAACGGTTCGAACTCTCGCAGACCAAACTGCGACCTGTTTGGGACGAACCGATTTCATTTGCAATCCCTTGATAACGGCAATAAATTTGCTATTTTTGGTGCTCTTGTGGTGCACTATTTCTCGGATGATGAAAATATTCTTCCACATCGTGTCGATGTGACTACGCTAAAACATTTTAAAGGGGTAGAAATACCCGTTATTACTAACCGTAAGCAGGTCGACATTTTGATTGGACAGTCTGACAAGGCGCTCCTCACTGTTTGAAAGAGCATGAGGGAGCACCTGACGAGCCCAACTTGGTCTTTACGCGTCTTGGGCCAGCGGAGGGAGAGTTCATGCGAGCTCTAACTCCTTGCGAGCATTGCGGGTACAGACAATACCGGCGGAATCGAACTGCGTCTCTTGTGATAAGTTGCAACAACCGCTTGTTACTGCCAAAGACGTCCCGCGAAAAGTTCAGTTACTCGACGAGGAGATTCAACCGTCAAAAAACGATGAACTTGCATGCATTGAACCTGCGGTAACTGTGCATAAAATATCATGTACGTTAGAATCTGCCCTTGATTCAGACGTCAGCAGCTTGGACAAGCTCATTGATGCCTCTCCTTCTCTACATGCTTTAAAGAAGCGCTGTGCTTACCTGATTGCATTTACAGAGTATGTCGAGGCAATTGTCAAAGGAAGCACATTCAAAAAACCTACTCTTGGTGCTACTTATTTGGATTATGCTTTTAAAAAAATCGTAAAATATGTTCAGTTTCGATGTTTCGGGGCCGCTGTTAAACTGCTAAGTAAAGAATCTCCTGATGAATTCGATTCGATAATTAAACGTTTATACAGTAATGCTAAAGACCCGGATTCATCTCGTCGTTTAAATGAACTTAAAACGTTGCGTAGTTTACGCCCATTTGTGGGATCGGACAACTTGCTTCGTTTGAAGGTCTTGAAAATGCTTCGTTGCCTGTTTTTTTTTTTTTTTTCTTATTTTAAGCCACTTTATTGCAGCTTGGGATTTTTGTGGTAGTGAAGTACATGCATCATAGAGATGACCTAGTTGAGCATCGAACCTGCGAAGCCAGCTTCGTAGCCCAATGCACCAACCACTCGGCCAACTCCATGTGCTCGTTGCCTGTTAACACTAAACACCCGGTAATTCTGCCAAGCAGACACCCGTTGACAAGATTAATTGTTTTAAATGCTCACGAGAGGGCAGGGCACGGCGGACCTAAATATACGTTTACTAAAACCCTAGAAAACTTCTGGATTATTCATGGTAACTCGAGTGTAAAGCATTACATAGCTGACTGTGTTAAATGCGCCATTTTAAAAGCCAAGTCTATCAGGCAGTTGATGGCTGATTTGCCAGCTTGCAGAGTTGCGGTTTGTAATAAACCTTTTAAATTTTCTGGCATTGATTATTTGGGACCTTATTTGTTTCGGCAACACCGAAGTGAATGTAAGGCGTGGGGATTGTTGTTCACCTGTCTGTGTACACGTTGCTTGCACGTGGAATTGGTGACGAGCTGGACAGCTTTCTTCTCGCTTTCAGCCGCTTTACTAATGTTCGTGGAGCTGTCGACACTATATTTTCGGATAATGCTTCTACTTTTCGTGCAGCCTCAGATAAATTACCTAACCTACTGGGGTCCACGGAATTTTATAACTCTTTGCGTAAGTCTAATATTAATGGGGTAAACATACCTTCTTATGCACCTAGTCAAGGCGGAAGCTGGGAAAGCATGGTCAAGTTATTTAAAAACACTTTGAGTCGAGTTCTGGGATAATCTCGCCGTAAACCCACGTTAATCGAGCTACAGACCTTCTTTTCTGACGCTGTAAGAATCGTCAATGACAGGCCTTTCACCACCCCTAGCGATCAACCCAATGATTTGTACCCCATTACACCTTTATCTTTTTTGGGACAAAATTTGTCACATAACACTCCCATTTGTGCATTTCATGAAAAGGGTGACTTGCGTAAGGATTTTTTGTACAACTCTTCCCTGGCACATAAATTTTGGTTGTTTTGGATGAAATCGTATTTGCCTAGTCTGCAGAGTCAAAATAAATGGAGGGTCCGGCATACGAACATTGAGCCCGGCCAGCTGGTTTTGATTGGGGACTCGGAAGATTTGTCCGGTCGGGGAGCCTATCGGTTGGGTAGAATTCACTGTGTGCATCCTCTGATTTGTATAGGACAAGAGGTTGTTACGACGGGCGACAGTTGCTGTACGTAGTAATTCCAAGCCGGAAGAAATTAAACTTGTACTTCGCGATCTTTCCAAAATTGCTCCTGCGTGATGAAATTTATGTTACTTTTTATATTGTTTGTGACGTGTGTGTAGGCCTATATTGTTGTTTTTTAACCGCGTTTTTATTTGCATGATATCCATATAGGTCTCGCGCTGCTACATGAAAAACAAAATGAAATGTTTGAACTTGTTAATCTTGTTTTTATTCTAGATGTGTCTTGTGACTAGCGTAACAAATCTGTGTTGTTGTGCCAAGGAAAACCTGAACAACAAACTGATTGCTATGGGGCGCCGTGTGTAAAGTTACGCAATATAAAATTTTGCAACATTTTTTTGGTTAAATTACGTGCAATATCATATATTGTTGCAATTTATCTATATTGCTGCAATATGTGTTAAATTGTTGCAATTTATCTATATTGCTGCAATTTGTGTTAAATTGTTGCAATTTATCTATATTGCAAAAAAACACTTGAATCGCCTTTTAATTGTCATGGTTATATGCTAACAAAAACAGTCAGTGTTGCCCTTTCCCTTTTTCCATGAATTCATGTAGTGTACTGGCCTGATGCGCTGTTGTCGAGTGTGCAGTGTGCGCTTATTGGTTTGGCCGAAACATTTTGAAATATAGTGGCTAAGAGTTTGATTGATAAAATACTGTTATGATTGGTAGATACAATTGCGGACATATGCAAAAATACTGACGTATACGGTAGGCAAGTTATGAGCAAGCTACCAGTACCCATGCAGGTATCGGTACCAGCCATGTAGCAGTTGCAGGGTATGGGAAGTTGTCAGACTAGATAGCTAGACTCCCAAGTGGTTTTGCGCTTATTACTCTTTCAGATTACTTAATAAAATTAGTAATTTTTGTTTACCCAACCCATTCAACCCAGGGGTAGAGATTAAATGACTATGTCCCTTCCTACCTTTTTATTACACAGACGGTTTCAATGTATGTAAATACTTTAGTGATGTGTCCTTTTTTATGCGCGGTGTTGTGTGATGTGAATCAATGCTTCCGTTCTGTTCATCAGTAACTTATTTCAGTGGCAGCAAAAAAGTATGGGTACTGTTAAGCTACTGGTACCGGTATCCTTTGGAATACCAGCAGCTAAACTACCGGTATGGGTGTAACAACTAGTATCAGCTCCCAGGTCCAGTTGGGTTAGGTTAGGATTAGGTTCAGTTAGGGTTAAATTTAGTTGGGGTTCGTTCAGTTACAAAATATCGGTATCTGAAAAATCTTGTTTTAAAGTACAGTACCAGTAACCCGACATTAGGCCTAGTCTAGCTACCTTAATCTATGTTTTTGTGACATACTACTATCTCGTTGCTAATGCAGAATGGCTTATGCTGTATGGCTGAAACACGTCAGATTACAACAGTAACTTCTGTGATCTGTCCACAGAAAGCAGGTAGGTTCCATCCTGACATCAACAGATCAGCACACCGATACACCAGTAGCCAGTGACATACGGTAAACTGTAAGATTAAAATCGTCAAACTAGTCTACCGATACCGATATTTTGTAACTAAATTTAACCCTAACTGAACCTAATCCTAATCTAACCCAACTGGACGTGGAAGCTGATACTAGTTGTTACCCCCATACCGGTAGTCTAGCTGCTGGTATTCCAAAGGATACCATATCTATACGTCCATATTTTTGCATATGTCCGCAATTGTATCTACCAATCATAACAGTATTTTATCAATCAAACTCCTAGCCACTTTATTTCAAAATGTTTCAGCCAAACCAATAAGCGCACACTGCACAGTCACTACAACAGCGCATCAGGCCAGTACACTACATGAATTCATGGAAAAAGGGAAAGGGCAACACTGACTGTTTTTGTTAGCATATCACCATGGCAATTAAAAGGCGATTCAAGTGTTTTTTTTGCAATACAGATAAATTGCAACAATTTAACACAAATTGCAGCAATATAGATAAATTGCAACAATTTAACACATATTGCAGCAATATAGATAAATTGCAACAATATATGATATTGCATGTAATTTAACCAAAATTTACCAAAAAAATGATGCAATACTTTATATTGCTTAGCTTTACACACGGCGCCCCATAGATTGTCCTGAATTAATTGTCTTGCATTTTACTTCGTTTTTTTTTGTCGCTTAACCGTCGACATGAATAATGTAGTAAGCGTTTTACTCACGTTCACCATAATAATAGATCCTGTGTGCCTTTATATTTCACTTCCTTACTGCATTTGTTTATTTTATTTTTCGCATTTAGATACGTGCTTTCACTATTATTATTCGTGTGAAGTGTACCGCTGGATAACTTTCACAGGGGCCGCTATGTTAACACACGATCTTTAATTTACTCGCCTCTCGCCTTGCTACGGTCGCGAACTCTCGTCTCCAAAATTTACTTTGAATGAAGTCAAGTATGTTAAAGTCATTGTGCAAGGCGCTTTAGACCTCGCATGCTCGTAATCTATCAAACTGTATAATGCGTGTTTTTCTTCGCGTAATCAACGTAATTTTGTAGTTTTGCACACTGCTCGTTATGAGTTAAACTTTACCGTTCTTTTTCTTGGGTCAGTTGTTCTCACGCAGTTGAGCGAGCAAGACGTTTTATTTCAAGTCATATATTTTTGGTTCAAGCAAGTCGTTGGAGTAGAAATTTAATCGGTTTAACCTCCGATTAATTTTTGCTCTAGCTGGTATTATTTTTGTTAGTTATTAAAGAAGAAAACTATACTTTTTATCTCGTCTCATGCCAGCGGAGTGAAGTTTCAGGCGTTCCGCCTAAACAGTTGAAACAGAACTTAAGATCTTTGGGCAGAAGTCTGAAAAGTCAATAACCCTCAGCTTTCGAAAGTTCAGTTTTTAACAAGGAGCGTAGAGTGGTATACCAAATAATGTACAACCAAAAAATCGGCCACCCATAATATTGTGCATTTTAATGTAAGATCACTAACTAAAAACAAAGACAAAATTGAAGAGTTACTAGATAAACTAGGTTATCAGCCAGACATTATGGCTATTACTGAATCAAAACTTAATGACAATAATATCAGGAGAGCAGATCTAGAGAATTATAATCTCATCAACTGCA
This sequence comes from Trididemnum miniatum, assembly GCA_964006365.1. Classification (NCBI taxonomy): domain Eukaryota; kingdom Metazoa; phylum Chordata; class Ascidiacea; order Aplousobranchia; family Didemnidae; genus Trididemnum; species Trididemnum miniatum. The sequence goes on from OZ023244.1 coordinate 19,078,238, forward strand.
ACTCCTACAGCAATGCAGGTGGAGTTGCTCTCTATATTTCAAATTCATAGTTATATCATAAAATCGACCAATTTACTAGAGCAACTACTTATTCAGAAAGTTAGTTTGTTGAAATTAAATTGAAAGATAAAGACCAAGTGATTGGTGTTATGTATCGACATCCAAATTGTACATTCACTGACTTTCAAAATAATTTCACTCAAAAACACTATCCTATCTCAAAAATGAATATATTATTTGTGGTGACATCAACATAGACACCCTCAAAAGTCAGAATTCCCCAGCCTTAAAATATTATATTGATAAAATATATGCCGAGGGCTGTTTTTGTTTAATTGACAAACCCACTAGAATAACAACCCACTCCGCCACATCAATTGATCATTTTTATACGAATATTACCAATAAACTACTGACTTCTAGTATACTACTGTTTGATATTTCTGATCACTTGCCTATTAGTTGTTCTATTGAAATAAAACCTATTATTGCTTCTCGCAGCAATAATCAAATGTTTAAAAGCACCACCAATTTTCACAAAGATGCATTTGCTGAAGATATTTATAACCTGACAAACATTCTGACTCAGAAGCTAGATTGTACCGGGACTGATCATAGCACTGATACACAAATAGATGAAGTTTGTTCAACTTTTATTAATGAATTCTCCAACGTTGTTAATTCTCATGCCCCTAGCAAAAAGATGAGCAAGAAAAAAAGTAAACAAAACCATGTTTAACTAAAGGTATCATGAAATCAATCACAACAAAAAATAAACTGTTAGCAAAGTGCTATAAAAAAAATAACACTGACGTAATTGCTAAGTATAAAATGTATCTCAATAACCTAACTACGATAAAACGGCTTGCAAAAGAACAATATTACACCTCTCAGTTAATTGAACATAAACGAAGCATTTCAAAGCAGTGGTCAATAATCAATGAACTACTTGAAAAGGGGCGCAGAAAACAAAACCTCATAATCAAACTTATGAACGAGAATAATAAAATCATTGAAAATAGTTATGATATTAGTAACACATTGAATGATTATTTCATAAATGTGGGACCTAACTTAAATGCCAAGATTGATAATTGCCAAAAATCTCAACACAACCACATGACTTCTAAAACAAATTCTTTTTTCTTCCAACCTATTGTGCCAATGGAAGTTTTTCAAGAAATCTCTCGTCTGCATGCAACAAAAATCCCCAGGTCCTAAAAACATACAAATCAAATTCTATAAAACTGCTAATGAAGAGATCTCCAACTTTCTTAGCATATTGTACAACAAATGTGTTGAGATTGGTTATTTCCCCTACTCATTAAAGTTGGCTAAAGTGATCCCTGTGCATAAATCCGGTAAGCATAGCTTACTAAACAATTATAGACCGATATCATTATTGTCTCCCATCAGCAAAATCTTTGAGAGCTTGATATCCAAATGGCTGACTAAATATTTGGATGATAGTAATATCATAAGTGATCATCAATTTGGTTTTAGAAAGTCCCATTCTACCTCACATGCAATTACTGATATATACTCGCAAATAAGTAGTAACAAAGACCATGACTATTATACATGTGCAATTTTGTTGGGTTTACGTAAAGCATTTGACACAGTGAACCATAACATATTACTAAAAAAGCTTGAAATATATGGCATAAGAGGCAACATCTTAGAATTGTTTTATCATTATTTGTCAAACAGATCGCAATTCGTATATGTTAATAACACAGCATCAAATAAATTAAAAATCAAGTGCTGTGTGCCACAAAGGTCAAATTTGGGCCCAATCTTATTCTCCTTGTATATTAATGATCTACCTGAAGTTTCCGAGTTTGGTATAAAACTTTTTGCTGATGACACAGTGCTACTAATGAGGGATAAAAATTTGCAAAAACTAAATGAAACAGTTAGCAAAGAAATTGAAAAAATTAATACGTGGCTATTAACTAATAAATTAACTATTAATTTTTCAAAAACTGATTACTTGTTGTTCTCTCCAAAAGCAAATGAGCAGATAAATTTTAGTGTGAGCATACAAGGAAATCAGATAAAAAGAACTCAAGTTGCTAGGTACCTGGGCATTTTATTGACGACAAACTGAAATGGGAGTATCACATTCAACATATCTGCAAAAAAATTGCGCAATACTGTGGGTTATTCTGCAAACTTCGTCACTTTATTGGTCGGAAAATTTTACTGGTTTTATATCATAGTTTTATTTACCCTCATTTGCTTTATGGAATCATAAATTGGGGGTCTGCAAATAACAGCACGTTACATTCTCTACAAACATTACAAAACAAAATTATTAGAATAATCTGCAATGTCAAACAGAAAGACCATATTACCAATAATTCTTTATACAAAGAGCTAGAAATTTTAAAGATTAAAGATATTTATCAACATGAAATGACCAAATTTGTGTTTCTCTACACAAGCCAAAAGCTTCCCACTGTGTTTAATTCTTACTTCACTTCTGTTAATACAGTACATACACATAACACTAGAAATGCAAGTCGAAACAATTTTTACATCAATAAATTCCAACACTGCAAAAAAAGCTTTGCCATTCAGTGGATCGCAAGTATGGAATCAAATCCCTATAGAATGGAAAAATTTTTCCTACTTTAAATTTAAAAAATATGTCAAACACTACCTTATATTAAGTTATGAATAAGGTTTAGCACCTATGATATCTTCTTACAACTTCAGATATTTTGTTACTGGTAACTGATATACAAAAGTTATACTTCTGGTAAATTTAATCAATCACACTCCATTTCATTACCATTGATACTTAATTATGGATTCATATTTTTATGGGTTATAAGATTAATTTAATGCAGAGTATCTTACTGGTTAGACTGTGTAAATATTGTATAGATTACTTGTTGTGGCTTTTTTATTGATTCATTTTTTCGTAATTTGTGCATTTTCTTTTCTTCTTTTGTTCGTTTGACTGGGCAGAAAAAATTCGTGGAAGGTATGTCTATGGTTTTTTTGTTAGGTCACGTGACAAAGACACTATAGATATAAAATATGAAGAAGCAAGGGTGGCTATGACTCGATGAGCAATTTGCTCTTTTTTGATCTCCCAATGTGCCAATTGTGAAAGACTTGAAATTTTTAGTATTTTGTTTACAATTGTGATACCGGTACTGTTTAATTTTGGCGCGTAAATAAGCAAGAATGATGACTGCTTCCACACATGAGCTACCGAAACTTATTTCTAGCTGTCGCAAGAACTTATGGTAACTTTCCAAAATTGATTAACTAGAGGTTGCCAAATATTTTACTTTTTCTAAAAATCGAATGTCCCGTTTTGCCCCGTGTTCCGTTTTACCCCACCTTCCCCTAATTAGGGAATTCCCCAATGTTTTAACATGCTGTTATTCATGCAAAGTTTGGTTTATATTAAAATAAACGCTGCGTATGAGTTATTAATGTTAGTTTCTCTTACTGGGGCGCTATATTGCTTCCTGATTGGTGACCCAGTAGGGAATTTCCCAAGAATCAGTATCAGGGGCGATATACTCTGCTCTTCGTACGAACACGAATTTTCGTTGTTTAGGAACCGTTCGTGTTCTGATTTTCTGTTCGTGTATGTTTTTAGAGCCAAAAAATGTTGGTGGAGGAAAAAATTTAACTGTGATTTCTAAAATCTTTGCGGGAATTTCAGACATTTTTCAAATAAGTTTCTTGACCTTTGACCTCAAGTCATGTGACATAGTGTGCCCATTCATTGTATAAAGGAAGATCACACTATAACACACAATATTCGTTTGGATTTTATGAGATTTCGTAAATTTTATTAGTTCTTTGACCTTTGACCCTACATCACATGACTTGAGTTGCCCATTCACCTAACACAAAAAGACCACATTATAACACACCCATACAGAAGACTTCAAGTTTCTATCTATCTTCGTTTGAATTTTACGAGGTTTCATAAATTTTATCAGTGTTTTAACCTTTGAACCCTAGTCAGATGACAAAGAGCGTTTATAGTTTGTACAGAGCAAGAACATGATAAGACACACCAACCCTGAAAATTTAAAGTTTTTATCTGTGTTTAATCAATAGCTATAAATCAAACAACATGTTTGCTTATTTGACCTTTAACCCTAGGTTACGTCACATGAAGATAACTGCTGTAGATATTTTTTTACCCTCATTGAGATGATGCATAGGGCCTATACTAAATAAATTTGAAGGTCCAACCTGTTGCCATTCTCAAGTTATTAGCGTTTGAAAATATTTCTTTTCAATTTCTTTAAATGACGTTCGACCTTTAACCTCTTGACCGCCTCCCCCCAAAAGTTGTTAGACCTAAGTTATTGAGGTTTATCATCCCAGAAAATTTTAAGTTTTTAGCATCAGCGGTTCAAAAGCCTTAAGGCGCGTTTACACGAAATTCTTTTTCCAGCGCAGTTGAGCTCGCTCTTTGTTTTATATTGAACTCGAGCCAGCGCGAGCTGGCTCGCGGTCAAGTCAACTGCTCCGCGCCGAGCTCCACTGCGGTGGTTACTGCTCGTGAGCAATAATTTGGGGTGCAGTTGAGAGGAGAAGGCCGCAAGTATTGCTATCGGTGGGCCTACCCTAAGCTCTACGCACAGGCCTAGGTTTATCAGTGAGAAGCGGTGGGTGCCATAGTTCGGGGGGTCTTCAATTATTATGCTCAATAGGTCAACTAAAAAGTTGCAGTTGAATGAGATCTTGTTTTTTGGCCAGGTAGGTTAAAGTTTTGCATTTCTTATGCCAGCTTTAGAGCTGGTTGCTACTAAGCAGGCTGGTCAATTAATCAAAAGTTTTTGTTATAGCGTAAAGTCTACAAAAATGCTTGGTCTAGCAAGCTTAAAGGATTTTAGGATTCTCTCTCAAACAGTTCGTCTTGGTTGATAGACTAATAAACAGCAAATTTTAAAGTTTTGAAAGACAATTTGGTCCGTATTGACATATTTTTGAGAGTAGTACCACCCTTTCTTTTCTAGCTTGAACAGAGTAAACCCAGCCTAAGGAGCCTATTGATTGAATTGTAACTCAAGTTATCAGTGTATCAAATTTTCTTCACAGTCCATTCTGTGTTTGTCTAAAACTTGGTGTATGATTTTTAAGAAAATAAAAAACAATAGTAGCCTCACTGTACAGCAATAAAATTCTAGGCAGTGTCTGTTGTATTGCTGTTGATGGAGAAATACTGATTGGCTAGCGTCTATATACGCATGACTGCTGATTGGCTTGTTGATGTTTATGTTTTGCCGTTGACGGCAATATAGACGCTTCCAAATTCTATGATATTTTAACAAGAATCATCAATGCTTGGGTTTGCTTTCTGTACTGCAAGTAAATCAATTGGTCGAATTCATTTCCAGAGGATACATAGTAGTGTGCTTAGAATTTATCATACTGCTAAGCTGTAAGTGTGGTCAGTTTTTGTATTTATGGTATTGTGAATGTTCGTTTGCACATGTGTGTTGTATTAAGTGCTTGTGAGGTAGCAGCTGACGTGGTGACTCTTTAGTCTTTTCGCTGTCTCCTTGCCAAGTGGCCGTATTTATTATTTTTACCGTTTGCATTGAATTGATATTCACTTGGTCAATAAAGAATTGTTGTTGTTGTTTTCCCAAGCAGTGACTAGATTTGCAGATGATTTATTCTAAATGCAAAATTTTGATTAGACCTTAGACTGACCAATATACACGTCATCCCATCATTATGAGTCAAAACTGATATGATTGCAGCTTCCTTTAATTTATTTTAGTCCAGCTACTGCTTTTAGACATCGACTACTAAAATATTTGTGAATTATCTGACATTATAATAGTGACTGCACTCATTGCAGGTATCGGTATGTCCTTTTTCAAGAAGAAAGTATGCTGAAACGAGTTTTTTATGTGAAAACCGTAAAAATCCGTTGGCGGCTGGGAACTCCGCGCCTAGACCCACCTTACCACCGGCGGCTGGGGCTTTGCCCCCAGCCCCCCACCAATGTCCTCCTCCTTTATTGAATCGTGGGGTCACACTGATTCCGCATAACGTCTATAATTAAGGAGCGGTTTGAGATATCAAAATAAAATTCGATTTATCATTTAAAATTGAAGTACCGTGAGCGAAAAATGTACCAGCAGTAACATCACCAAGAGAAGTTTCGCCACTTGTTTTCAATAGCTGCCATATTCGATTTATTCATGGGTTGTTGCACAAACGTTAGTCATTTCTAAAAAAGTGCACACTCGTCAAAGTTTCTGCGCACACAGGCTACAAAAAATTAGAGGGAACATTGGTGTTGTAATTTCTTCCGAAAGAAAAGAAAATGTCCCTTCATCGCAGTCTTACTTACGAACTTGTCATAGTACACTAAGAGATTGCCATTATCTCGTCTGTATCATTGCGTTGTTGAGATAAACTTATTGTACTGAAGCTTGTGATCACTTGTATGCTGTAGGATTATTGGATTATGCACAATCAGTGTTTCACTTGTGTTTACTTTTAAATATTTCAATATTTCGATGTGAATATGCCCTTCTCGGTAGCACATTAGGGGTAGTTTTAAATATTGCGCATCTTTTGCAATTATGTTTTTTGAATGAATTAGAGTCATATATGTTTACATTGTTACCGTTGTTACTGCGTATATGTGATTATCTTATGTAAGCTAAGCTGGAGTCGAACTTGCTTGTTAAATTTCATGAATTCGATGTAAGTCACCTCCTTTCAGGCGCATCACACACATAGCTGCTGCTTTCGTCTTTATTTGGTCAAGTGTTGTAAAAGGCAGTGCAGTCAACGCACTGCCAGGTGTACTATTCAAGCGCAAATGTACAGTAAGTGCAACGTTGGAGGTTTTGCCGTTCCTAGTGCACGAATGCTATTGATAGACAAGTTGCAAAGTAAGAGTGTAAGTTTTTACACAATGAATCATAAAGTGTTACTTACAGCAGACGTCACATGAAAGCAGCGATATTACAGTACAGTAGTTGCATGCAGATATTTCAAATAGCCCAACTCAAATGTACATGAATTGCAGATTTAAGATTTCAAGTTTTTAAGGATTTTTTATGTTCAAAAATGATTTTGCCGACTTTAGACCTCGTTCGTGTGTTGTTGCAGTTCGGGACTAGCCTCTGCGTAAATATGTCGCAGTGTTTTCAAAGCAATAAACTTCAAAACTTTTCACACAAGTAACAAGTGAATACTTCCCTGAGTTTAGAAGAATCTTTGGTGTAGCTATTTAACCAAATTGACGCAAAGTTGCAAAATTGAACCTAACCTTCACTTCCCCACAATCCGGGAATTACTTCCCCATTTTCTTCTCTGTAAAGGCGGCTTCAAGTATCTCGGCTTATGCAATTATAAAAGCTGAGACTGAAAAGCTGTTACATGAAATCGAATAGAGCCAAGCAATTCTCCTTGGAGGGCCCAACCTCTCATCGTTGATAATTGTAAAGGAAAAAAATGAATGTGCATCGACTATAGTCAGACTATTAACTTGTTTACCCAATTAGATGCTTATTCTTTACCCAGTATCGAGTCGATTGTTAACGAAGTTGCTAAGTGGAATTGTATAAGCACGCTCGACTTGAAATCTGCTTACCATCAAATTGAAATCCGACCTGAAGACCGGCCGTACACAGCTTGTCAATCAGGGTCTGAATTGTACCAGTGGAAAGTATGGCCTTTTGGCTTGACTAATGCCGTACCAGCGTAAATTCACTAACAAATATTTAGAATTCACTAACAAATATTTCAGCGAGAAATGAATCAATTCATCGAACGGCATAAGTTAAAATGCGTCAACGTGTACTTGGACAATATAACGGTTGGGGTAAAGGATCAAAAATCTCACGATGACAATTTGAAAGCTCTAAGGGAAGCTGCGGAAAAGGATCATTTCACATTTAATGAAGATAAGTGCCAATACAACTGTACACAAATTCAACTTTTAGGACACTTGGTTGGTAATGGCGTTATTAAGCCAGATCCCAAACACATTGCCGCCTTGAATGATTTACCAGCATCTACGAGTTGCAAAGAATTTTAGGTCTGTTCAGTTACTACTCCAAGTGGGTACCTAATTATTCAGCAATTGTACGCCCTCTAGTTCATGTTGATTCATTTCCTTTGTCGGAAGCAGCATCGCATGCATTTTGTTTAACAAAAAACAAATTGGGCTCAGCCACTTTACAACCTATCGACGAAGACATTCTTTTTACTGTTGAAACCGATGCGTTCGACTTCGCAATAGTAACAAACCCGTCGCTTTTCACGCACGCACTCTTTCCACAACAGAACAAAAACATTGTTCAGTGGAGAAAGAAGCATATGCCATCATTGAAGCTCTACGAAAGTGGAAGCATTTACTTGCAGGAAAGCACTTCAATTTGATTACTGATCAACGAAGCGCTTCTTTCACGCTAGATTTAAGACATTCTTCCAAAATTAAAAATGACAAAATACAGCGATGGAGATTGGAACTCGCCTCTTTTGATTTCACTGCCATCTATTGACCTGGAAGTCTCAACAGTGCGCCAGATACTTTTTCTCGAGCAACATCTGCGTCAGTATCTCTTCCGTCATTGAATTGACTTACTGAGCTTCGTAATTCATTATGTCATCCTGGTATTACCAGACTGGCTTATTACGTAAAGGTAAAAAACTTACTGTAGCGTATCTACGCTTTGATTCTCTAGTTTCAACGCGTCCTTTCCTCTTACTCGACCGCAACCACAATCCAGTCACTTGTAAAATCCTTCTTTGGTTTAATTTCAAGCCTTTGACGATATAGATGTGGTAAAACAATGATGCGGGAGGGTGCAAACTCATGCACAAACAAGATTGAATGAAATTCGAGTAAAAAGATAACGTAAGGACGTTTTAAAAACTGTTGCGAATCGAGATTCACGACTCAACAGAAAATTGTTCCGCAATAATTCCCAAATACTAAAAACGAAATAAAAGCGAAATTAATTAACTATACGCGGTAGAGATTTCCACTAGCGAGCAATCATTACATACCTGAATAGGGTGGATCGTGACACACACACATAACAACTTGACATTGACAAATTAAAATATAAATCAACTCAAACAGCTTAATCTTGAAAATAATATGCAAACTGAAAAATAAACCTTATTTAAAGGTCATGTACTGTGCTGTTACTTTAGTAAAAACTCAGTTTGCAAACTAGCTGAAAAGGCTATTTAGTGCTGGTAACTGCAACTTAATAGTCGCTAACCACAGAGAAACTGTGCAATGAATAACAAACGTTCGCTCGAATTGACGTGAACAACAACAACAAAATTCGTGAGCGCAATAGCTACTTGATTGCTTACGTTGAGTAACACACGTTCGAAACCAGGTAAGTGAATAGTGAGACACACAGAAGCGACAACAGTCGATAAAAAATGGTCAAATAAAACACAATATTCTACACTTACCCTTTTCATTGGACGATATTAAAACCGTTACTAAACTTGCAAGGACTGCAGTGAAATAAAAGCTTCAGTTCACAAGCCGAAAGACGATTTAAATTTAATAAAAGCCATACAACCATTTGAGCGAATCAGTCTCGATTTTAAGAGTCCGCTTGATTTGTGTTCACAAAACAAATACATGTTAGTAATCGTCGATGAATATTCGCGTTTTCCTTTTGTGTATGCTTGTAAAGATATGAAAACTTCTACCGTAATCAAAAAACTTACTGATTTGTTTTGTGTTTTGGGGTTTCCTAGCTATATTCATTCTGACCAAGGCTCTAATTTCATGTCTTATGAATTTAAATCGTGGCTGCACAGTAAGGGTATTCCTACCAGTAAAACTACTCGATATAATCCACGGGGCAACGGGCAAGTGGAGCGCTATAATGGTATAATTTGGAAAACGGTATTGTTGGCATTGCATTCAAAACAATTGCCCCCCACACACTGGGAGTATGTTTTAGAAGAGGCTTTACATTCCATACGCTCTTTGTTGTGCACCGCTACTAATTGTACTCCGCGTGAACGCATGTTTTTTTATACCCGAAAATCATCTAGTGGTGTTGCTTTGCCGTCTTGGATAAAACCAGGACCCGTGTATGTCAAGCGTCATAGTGAGAATAACCGTCTGTTTCCACATTTTCAGTGACATCGTGACGCTGCGTAGGCAAGGTAGGGTTCGGGGCAAGATCTTGAAGAGAAACTGTAATTTCTCTACCATCCTCCAACCTTACATGAGCATAATGAGGATTAGCTTCCAGTAACTCGGCTTCAGATATCGTACCGGTGTTTACCAAAGCATTAGCGCACAGGCGATTAATTTTTATTTCAGCTAGCACATGATGCGAAAACATCGATTGCAAACTTTCCAACGAGGCCAATGTAGTTGAATGTTCATCTTGTAATGTAGGCTGTCCGACCCAATTTAATGATTTTCGTTTTAAACAACATTGTGCAAAGTGTCCCACTTTATCGCAGAAATCACAAGTCGCATTTTTTGCCGGACAGCGACTTCGCGGATGCCATCTACGTCCGCCACAGAAATAGCAGTATAGCACACAAACAATCGCGTTTGCTTACTTGTGCTGTTCTGCGTAGCATTAACAGCAAAACCTCCAGAGTCGTTTTGAGGAGTAGCTGCATCTTTCATTTTTGATTGCGATTCGTCAACAGCTTGATTTGAATAGGCGACACCAGGTGCGTTGATTCGCAAATAACTGTAAAGGCAGCAAGCGCTGCGAGTAATCAATGTAACCTTGTTCACTGTGGAAATAGTGGGCCTTCGAAAGATGCGCTAGCGGGACACTAACATACGGAAAACGTTTTCTATTACCCTTCAGGCTCTGCTTAATCGGTAATTGAATATTCGTTTTTCACACGAAGAAAGCAATATGGTACGGAAGAGGAGGTTTGAGAAATGACATCATGCAGTGGAATCGCCAGCTTTTCATTTAGAAAATCTGGCCAAAATAAAGAATTGATGAACGTTCCTTTATCACCATGCCTCCCACAACTGCCGACAGTGGCGGCTCGCGGCCAAAACAACTAGAGGTGCTGCAAGCGACAAATTTCGACGAGCCTACTTAACTGTGGTAGTCCCGACGCCTAAAACAGAAACGTCAAATTTGCGGTACAGCGAGCAAAGACGATACAGCAGAAAAATAGAGGTGTTGCAGCATTTTCGTTCAAATTTTGTTTCTTTCATTTACATTGTAGTTGGTGTAGTTGTTTAAGACATCACTATCGCTGCAATAGGTCCAAGTTCGATTACCTGGCCGATCAAACAGGGCACAGTGTCGCCAACGGCTAACTACCGCTGCGATGTTTTTTTCGAAACTGTGTTGCTCAGGCGCTTAGTCGCCGAAAGGAGCCCCAACGACGACACAAGTAAACTTGCCGGCTTGATCTCCACACTGCCCCCGTTCCTTCAGTGCTAAGCGTCAAAGCAAGGAAGCTGTGAATACCAAGTTTAAAGGCATTGAATTGACCCGACACGCAATCAAACCAGAGTCTACTGCTCCAGAGGCAGACGCTCTAGTCACTCGGCCAGTGGCGTACGCAGGATTTTTCAATGGGGGGGGTCATTGACGTCACATCGTGATGACGTAAAATGCTACAATTAGCCTATAGTAGTTCAGAGGTATTAAAGTGCATCGGATTGTAATGTTTCTAGTCTAAATTACTGCGCAATTGCAGCTACCATGATTAAGCTACAGTATAACACGCCATAACGAATAATCCAGATATTTCATTCACACTTTTGCTTGATTCTTTGGGCTTCATTTAAGAAGCGAAAAGGTTTCACCGAAACTCAAGCTGTCAATCCGTGGTTAAAAATTTACTGAAAAAACTTTAGTTGACCTCATTTTTGGGTCATAGGAAGGTTAACTGACTAAAGTAGGCTAGCTTTCGCCACATCACAAACAGGGTGTAGCCAGGAGGGTAAAACAAGTTATTGCTTTCCTTCAAAAAAATATTTTTTCAAGAACCAACATTGATAAAACAACGCATATAAACTTTGATATAAACATTTAATATGCACTCATTATGAAAGGAGCAGTATCCAGTATCCCCTGTCTTGAATAATGAAGACAGTGAAGCATGAGAACAAACTGCCCTCCCTACTGAAACATTTTTAAACTATCATAAGTTATGCGATTAAACTCAAAAACAGCGTCGATATTATCTAAGCATTTTTCACCCAAATCACAGCGTCGATATCATCAGATACTCTCAAGCACATAACCGGGGTGTTTGGGTAACGTAGCACTCCAGCTCCTGAGACAGTAGCAGAACGTAAAAACAATTTTGCCACCCCCCTCCCCGTTCCGCCCCTGGGCCTCTTTAAATCTTTCGTTGGTTTGGTCTTCCTAGGCGGTATTTTTAGTTTTAGCACTTAAGGCAGCGTCAATTTAGATTTTTACATTTTAATAATTTTCAACAAACCGGCCGGATATAGCGCAGTGTTAAAGTTGTCGCTATCGATGTGGAAGGTCTGAGTTTCAATTCCCAGGCCGGTCAAGTTGGACACAGAGTAGCCTACGGCTCGCTACCGCTGCGACGTTTCTTCGGAGCTGCGTTGTCCAGGCGTTAAGCCGCATGGTCGGGCCCCGCCACTCGCTATGACGCTGCAATACTACAGCGAGTTTAATGAAACGATTACAGTGAAGATTTGATTTTTAAAAAAATTTTTTTGTGCAGCCATAGTTACTGCAGATACTTTGTATTTAAGGGAACTCCCACTTACCAATTGCTTCACAGCAGCATCAATGACAAAATTGCAGTTCAAGCAAAACACATCAAAAAAGTTGGAATATCGGTATTGTTGCATCGTGTCATAATAAAAGTTTCTCGAAATTAAATTAGAAAGTTGGACAGAACAGAAAAAAAACATGACAGCAATTTCGGCAACCTCCGCACGAAGAAAAGTCGGTTCGTCTCAAAAAAGATTTCACTTTTTCTGCAATCGTCAACGTCAAGCGTAACGCACCAGAAAAGTTTGACTACCGTTATTATTGCATCACAATGAAAGTTTTTGAAGATTATGTAACATAAGGAAGTTGGATAGCACAGAAAAACATGATAATTGATAACAATTTCGGCAATCTCTGTGTGAAAAAAAGCAGATCGTTTCATAAAGAGAGGTTTTCATTGTTTTCAGTCGTCAATGGGGGGGGGGTTTCGACCCCCGAAACCCCCCCCCTGTGCGTAAGCCACTGCACTCGGCCATCTGAGCTCCGCCACTCGTTACACGCTTCAGCGTAATAACGCGAGTATAATAAAGATTTGATTTAATTTTTTTGATCAAGCTAAGCATATTAATTTTTTAGATCATATTACCACAAAAGCTAAAAAATGCCACTCGCTTCGGCGTAATACCACCACTGTTCAACGAAGCTTTGATTTGGATCTGAAAGTGCAAAGAGAATTTTTCTGAAGCATCTTATCCAATCATACAAGAAATGCGTTAGAATAGCGGTGAAAGCTAAAATTTTTTTATAGAGCATTGACCTCGCGAAAACGACAGTCTAACCAAAGACGACAAGTCTTGCAAATATTCATGGTCTTCGGTGCTCCAAAAATTTTTATGAGGTTTTCAAAATTGGTTAAGTAATAGTTCCACGATTCAAAGTAGGCCTCGAGTTTACTCTATCAGATTAGTTACTTTGCTCTAGCTATTTCAAATGCTTCTTCTTGCTGTGGAACAAAACTTGTAGAGATGTAGGCCTATTCCGACAGTTTTTTACTATCAGCACCTTAAAGCTTGAAAAGAAAACTAGCTTACTAAGTGCAAACCAGCCTCAAAACGACACTATGAAATGCAATTTTATGCTACTAAGATACAAAACTGTCACAGCACCAAACTTCGGATTTAATGCGAATTAATAGGTCAAAAAACAAATAAATTTAATAAACGGCGCGCACTGACTTCCCCATTTTTAGTTTGATGCCAATGATATCATTAACACGTGTTGAAAACACCAACGGCAAAAATTTCTCCCACAGAAAAACACAAACGAGCATCAAAGAAGCCAAGATTCAATTAACAGACTATTACGTACACTATAGACCTGCACACTTACACTGCAAAAAAATCTTTGCAATTAATTCAAGAGTCAATTAAATCCAATGAAAACATTATTGCACTAAAGCAATACTGTTCCTTACAGAAACACAACTGGATGTCATTTGAAAGGCAAATCAGCATTTTTTCTCGTTTGTAACTTCTGTACCTTGCCACTTGTGATCTACAGGGTGGTTGAAAAGTAACTAGGCATTAAAAATTTGTAATAATTTCCAAATTTTGACTTTAAGCTTAATGAAATACAAAGGAGCATATTGAATATTACAGGAGAAAGTATAATTGCTCAGTTGAATTACTTAAAATTTGTAACAAAGATCAAATATTCATATTTCAACGTATGCACCATTTGCTTCAACTAGCTTCATTAAACGACCAGGGATAGAACGAACAACTTTTAAAAGAATGTCATTGGGGATAGCATTCAAAACTTGTTGGATTCTTATCTCCAAATCTTCCAATGTGCGAGGTTTTGTCTTGTACACTTCCTCTTTTGTGTAACCCCACAGGTAAAAATACGGTGTAAGATCTGGGCTTCTCGGAGGCCATTTATGAGGTCCGCGTCGACCCAGCCATCGACCTGAAAAGTGTTGGTCAAACACGCTCGCACAGTGAGAGCAAAGTGGGGTGGTGCACCATCTTGCATAAATATTAAGTCATCGATGTTATCCCAACCAGACACTGTGGGCCACACAAAACTATCAAGCATGTGAAGGTAGCGCTCCGCATTCATGGTATCACGCAGAACATATGGACCAATAATTCTGCTTGCCGTCATTCCGCACCACACAGTCACTTTTGGACGAGTTTGCATTCTCTCAACAGTTTGTTTAGGATCTGTTTCATTTGTTCCCCAGTAATGGCAGTTGTGGCGATTTACGAAACCACCGACATGGAACACTGCCTCGTCACTGCAAAGGATATTTTCGAACAACTCAGGCCAATCTTCATACCAACCCAACATTAATTCTCCGTATTCCATTCTTCGGTCACAGTCTTCAGGCTTAAGTTCCTGCACATAATGGGGTTTCCATGGACGATAATTCAGTGCTTTGTGTAACACTCTAAGTATTGAATGCCTTGACAGTCCACTTTCACCAGCTGCTTGACGAGTTGATTTTTGCGGGCTCTGATCAAACATTTCCAGCACTTTTGCCACCTTAGCTGGCGATCGACTTGTGGATGGACGCCCGCTCCTTCGTTTGTCGTTTACAGATCCTGTGGTCATCAACTTTGCATGACAATTTCTTATTGTCTCCGTACGTAGTGTTGCACGACTACCCTTCAACGTACGCCACCATCTCTGCACCTCAACTACGGAATTCCACACCTCATAACGTGCTGCAATTTTGGCTCGCTCCTGAATGGTCAAGTGAGAGGTCATTATCAAAAATGCTATGTAACATATCATAAACAACGCAAGCTATTATCAAAATCTGAAAAAAATGTAATCTCCATAAGTATTGTTTCGACTAATACCATTGTTTTTATCTGGAATTTGGCGGTAGGAAAATCACACGCTATTTTTATTGCCTAGTTACTTTTCAACCACCCTGTATATACGTTTTAATGATCAATAACTTGAACCTTTCCATATATAGGCCTATAATAAGTGCATAACCAGTCAGATAAACAGTAGAAAGACAGATAATATTTAAGAAAAATAGCAGCTTGTTTGAATTAAGTCGTGGTTCTGGGGGTTAAGGTTAGGGATTCGGCCCTAACCCCTACTAATAACTCACTGGCGCCCCTAACGGTCCTTGTGCTCGTGAAATATCCGCCTGTTATAAGATGCTACTTAATTCAAAAAAGCTCCTTTTTTTGGCGTTTTAGAGACCTGGCATGGATCCCCAAATATATCATATATAATATATATGAACCGGGTATTGATGTGTAATGTGTATACGCCTAAAATCAGGAAAAAGTGTAGAGAAAAACAACTTTTTTAATGCAACTAAAATCTTCCCAAAAAACCTGCCAAACCTACACTTGCATGAGCAAACCATAGCATCCTTGATACAGTTACCACTGCATGTTTCTGCAACCATCAACCGACTTTAGCCTAATCTTATCACATGAGTATCAACTGTTTGAATGATAAGCAGATGAGCATTTACACTATTTACTGCCTGGCAGCGGTCTAAATTTCTACACATACTGGTGCCAGTAGCCTACCATTACTGATTAGCCTACAGTTAGACTACTGATATCGGTATCTGTCTGCCAAGTTAAAATAGAAAGCCTACCCAGTCTAAATCTGCATCAAGTACCAATTATCATCTGATCATAAAGCTCTTACACGGGCTAACTTGATCCTATGTACTGTGTAGCAGGCTAAAAACTAGTCCCGCTATGCCATGAGCCTGAGCAAGTAGCTTCAATTCGCTTTGTTCTGCCAAAAATGCAGCTCATGTAAAAATTGAACAGCCAGTCCAAAAACGTCACCAATAGCCTTTGTTGCATCACCGTTTGGCTCATTTGCATACGAGAAAATTTGAGCTGCAAAACAAAACCGGAATTCCATTTGGAAATTTATATTCATATATGATCGAAACATTGAAAAAAGAAATTTAAAAAATGTGGCAATAAAACTTCAAATGGTAATGAAAAAAAAAAAAAAATTTAGGGGGTGCTGCAGCTCTTATGGACGAGCCGCCATTGATTGCCGATGTTCACAATTATGAATACGTAGTCAGCATCACATACTAAAAACAATACATGGCCGTATTATCCCTTATAATTGACGAATTCAGAACCACTATTTGGCAGTGATTGAATGACCACATGCTTTCCGTCCATAGCGCCTAAGCACAAAAGAAAGTTCTACTTCGTGTGGAAACTTTTTGCTATGGCGCGCCCATTTATCCTGTGTTCTAGGTGCCTTTGGATCTGTAATCTCGAGTGCTTAGATGGCCGAGTGGTACAAGCGCCCGCCTCTGGAGATGTAGATTCGGGTTTGATTCCGAGTAAGGTCAAACCAATGACTTTAATGAAAATTGGTATTCACAGCTTCCTTCTTGGCGCTCAGCATTAAAAGGATAGTGTGGAGAACAAGCCGACAAGTTTCCTTTTGTGCCGTTGGGAAAGGCACTTCACGGGATTCCCCCATCTTGGTGTGGTAGACAGGCGGTCGGCAACTCCTAAGCGAGCTCGTTATAGTGCTTTGATCGCTTTCTTGTGAAAGGAGGATAAACATGCAAAGAATATACAAAAATGCTTTGCATAAGGCCTTACAAGTTTCTTGAATTACTGCATATTGCAAATTGTGGATCTGCCGATTTCGAACTAAAAATATTTCAAATTCGATGCATTTACGCTTCTCTTTTAAACCGTAAAATGGTTAAACTTGTCGAAATGACAACATAAAATATCACGAACGTTAGCATTCAAATCAAATCATCATTATACTCACGGTATTACGCCGAAGCGTGTAACGAGTGGCGGGGCCCATCTCCGCGGCTTGGCGCCTGGGCTACACAGCTCCGAAGAAACGTCGCAGCGGTGGCGAGCCGTTGGCGACGCTGTGCCGATTTGACCGGTCCAGTAATCGCACCCCAGACCTCCCGTACCGATAGCGTGCGCTTAGCAACTGAGCTTACGGCCGTTATTACCACAAAAGGACGTTGTCAATGCAACTTTCATGCAACGTTAGCATTGCAAATTCACACGTAACGTTATTATAACGTTCTTTGTCAAACCTCAGATGACGTTGCATTTTGGTTGTACGTTAACTTAACGTCGATATCACAACATAAAATTAACGTAAACGTTATAACGACAAAACTTCAACTTCAATGTTACTTTTTGTCGCAAACAAGTGACACAAATGAAAATGAAAAGAACTACACAATAATAAAAAGAAAAACAACACAATAGGTACATTCGCGACTTGGAGGCTGCGAGAAGACCTTTTGGTCATCGAGTCATACAGCCCCCCTTTAAAGATTATAAGTCTCATCAAAACAATACAGTATGAAAAAAAAGATTGCTTGCCGAGCTTTATGAGGAAGTGTGCGACAGAGAATTTAGTATTCGTGTAAGAAAGTAAATTTTAGTTGTTTTTTGAACGGAACCGGTGACATCATTCTGATTTCCGCGGGAACGGAATTCTAAATCTTTGCCCTCTGATATTTAATACTTCTTTGCATTTTGTTTGAACGAAAAAGAGGAATATAAAGCAGGTCTCTTTGGGTTGTGGAGGTTCTGGTGGAGCGCTGGGAAATTTTATGAGCTTTAACAAAATAATTAAGGAAGGAAGTGGGAAGTATGTGTGGTCTGTGCATATAATTATAAACTATTTTGGCAGTTTCCACGTAGTACAGGTCTTAAAGTTTCAAAACATTACTCTTAATCTAATATGCATTTGGATTTTCATACGTTGTGCCGCCTCCAATGTTTGTCGATGCTCTATTTTGAAGAATTTTTAGTGGTTTTAAATAAGTGGGGTATGTGGTTGCTCAAACTGTCAAACCATACAATAAATGAGGCTGAAAGAGGCCGTAGTAGTTTTAATAATGCGTCTTTGCGAAGAGTAAATTTTAACCTACTGATCATGCCATTAGCTCTTGTCAATTTAGATTCAATGCATTTAGTATGAGGAGCAAAAAACAGTTTGGAGTCAATTATTACTCCCAGGTATGTTACAGCTTCACTAGAATGGATAACTGAATTATTAATTTTTGTAATAAGGTTTGGTATCGTATCCTACGAGTTTGGGGGTATAACCATACGACGGCATTTGTTGGGATTTAATTGTCAGCTCATTGGCGTTACACCACTTGACAACTTCAGTTAGGTCAACGTTTAGTTCATTGTTGAGAGACACAAGGTTTGAATGATCACTAGAGCGATTTTTTTGTGAACTAAAAAACTTGAAAACGTGACTATATTTTTGCAAAAAAGTAACCAAAAAGTGACTTTATTTTAAAAACAGCACAAAATGAAAAATAACAGCAGTGTGTGCTAAAAAGCAACAAAATAGTTTCAATTAGTGCCTAAGTTATAGTGCACGCACTTATTGTGCATAACATTCTTTGGCAAAAAATTTCTGTCTTTGGCAAGTGGCTTGTTCAGCATGGAAAACTGCGTTCTACTGCAGCCTTTGTTGGTTGGCATCTCTGACGCAAGTCATATACAGCAGGAGCAACTTCTTGGCGACTCCTTATGTAGTAATATCTATCTTATCATCTTTTCAAAAAACTCAAGCAATGCAATTACAGTTGCTCCATACCAGTGGCGCACCCAAGATTTAGCAAGAATTGGCCAAAACAAGTGGGCCGCCGAAGTCTAAGGGGCTTCATTGGTGCTCCGCTCCTACCAACCAAAGGATTCTTACGGTTTTCACGTAAAAACACTCATTTTAGAACACTTTTTGCTGATATGAATTACCGCTGATATGTTTTCTAGCTCAAAAAAATTTTAGAATTAGCTCAGTTAACTCATCTACGATGTTCATCAACTCAAGTGAGTACATCAACTATACTTACTCATCTACGATGTTCATTCTAACCCTTCGGTTTTGAAATACGTAGACAAAAATTGGTATAGGAGTCTCTATCTGTTAAATTACCGCTGCTTTTTTTATTGAATGTTAGCATAAATCCCACATTTAAATCAAAGAAAATTTTAAAATTAAATGTTTACTACCGTAGGCCGTGAAAGCTATTTGGGTTTTGGTAGATATATTATCATGTTTTAAAGCCACTATCACGTCATAAAGGTTGGAATGTTATGAGCGGCAGTCCATTCGCTTTTCACTCAGTCAAATCTTTAAAAAAATGTATTGCTGTTCTGAGCGAAAACTAGTCAATGGAATAGTTTATTCAAGCGTTTGAAAATTCAAAGCGTTGACATCGCAAAGATACCATTGCATTACTGCAAGATAAAGGGCTTTATGTTTAGTGTATAGTTACCTTGATGCATTATGCAGATTGTAAATCCATTCCAATTGTGGCTAGAAAAGAGAAAAAAAAAGGAAAATTGGCCAAAAAATAGCACAAAAAACTTTGTAAACCAAAAAATTAAATGTAACCTAAAAACACAAAAAGTAACTTTTTGTAACTTTATAACTTCTTAAATACTGGCCCCACACCCGTAAAATTTTGGTTCCACGCTTTTTGTGTTAATTATAGCCAGGAAAAAAAAAGTAACTTTTGTGACCTTAAATTGCCTTAATGATCACGTATAAAGCATGCATCATCTGCAAATAGCCTTGGGAGAGATTGGGTTGCGTTGCGTATATCATTAAAATAAATTGAAAACAGTAACGGACCCAGGGTAAATCCTTGTGGAACACCATAAGTGTTGCATTGTATTTTACTGTAGACTCTACGCCATTTAGCAAAACATATTGCTTGCGTTGAAGGAAAGAGTTTATTAGCTTGAATGCCATGCCCTAATTCCGTAGTGGTCAAGTTTAGATTGTAAAATGTCGTGGCAGACAGTGTCGAAGGCCTTTTTAAGGTCAAGAAAAAACAAACCGGTGTACTGCTTTTCACAAATGGTATCGTATGATGTTGTAAGGAAATCAAGAATGGCGTGGGTGGTCGAGATGTTTTTTAAAAATTATACTGCGTTGGTGATATTACGTTATGATTGGTAGAAAATTTAATAAGTCTTTTATGAAGTAGTTTTTCAAATATTTTACCGAAACAGGGTAAGATTAAAATAGGTCTATAGTTGTGGGGATCTTATATATTTGTTGCTTATGCAGAGGAATAACTTTAGCTGTTTTACAGTGATCAGGGAAGATACCGCTGGTTAAAGAAAAATGAATAAGAGGTTGGAGATAAGGAGCTATAACATAGGAGGTGATTTTTAAGTAAGAGGCCAGAATAAGGTTGTCATGGCCTATGACTTTGTTCACTTTAAGGGCGCGTAACATGTCAATAATTTCATAAAGGTTTAAAGGTTCAAGGAAAAAGGGAGGAAGAAATTCGATGTTTCGGAAAAGTTTTACATTTCAGTGGGTTTTGGGTGGATATCTTGTTCGCTAGTTTTCACGTATGGTGCAGAAGAAATCATTAAATTCTTCAGTTACCGTACGTTAGGGTTGAGATTGACCTCTTGGTTAGTATTTTTAGACGATTTTTTATCAGGGGAAATTAATGAACAAATTAAATTCCAGACTTTTTCAGGATCATTCTTATTTTTACTTAGTTCTTTTTTGTAAAAAAGACATTTAGACATAGCTTTAATTTTTGTAAGCTTATTCGAATAATTCTTTAATAAAAATTTTTGAGCTGCGTTTCCGTTGATGAAATGATATTTAAACCTTGCATTTTTTTTCTAGTGGAAACCAGCATACCTTTAGTAATCCCCGGCTTGCGCTTTAACCTTTTTTGAGGTCGAGAGTATTCTTTAGTGGAGCGTGTTTATCAATAATATCTTTAATAATTCTGACGAACTGATAAAATATAGAATTAAACGATTGACTTGTTATTTCCGGTACGTTTTCAAAGAAGTTATTCAAAGCCAATTTAAAATCAAGGTCAAATTCTTCTGGGCAAAACTTTGATTTATCGCGAAAGAAAAGCAAAAGCTGGTGCTTTAGACTTTTTGAAGGAGGATGCTAATGAAGGTTTGTCAATTTGACAGAATATGGGATAGTGGTCACCAAGGACGTTGGAAGGTGGGGGCTGAAGCCCCCCCTATATTTTCTTCAGCCCCCCATAGAAATTTTGAGCCCCCCTTTTAAAAATTCATAACTAGGCCAACAGCACACCCTATTGCACTTCAACGATGACCTATGGCGTCACTTGTTATTCGTTTCTTTTCTACAGGGTGTTCCAAAAGAAACAGTACAGTAGAAATGTGCTGATAACCCAGAGAAATAAAACTCACACTCACACAGAATACTTGATGTGAGTTTCCAATTGTGTGGGGATTGTTTTTCAGATTAGTGTTATTTAGCAGTGATGAAGTCCTCGAGAATGTCCTGGGCCTCGAGGACAGGTTTCTGAAGTCCTTGGCCTTGGTCTCGACCGTGTTGTCCTTGGCCTTGGTCTCGGCTCTCCTAGGCCTTGGGTTTTGCGCTGTTCTCGGCTCGAGGACTCGATATTTTCAAAAATTCAACTTTGCGATTGTTTTCACAAAACGCTAGCTGTTTTAAGCAAAAATGGTCGAAATAACGATAAGCATTGGTATTTGGTAAGCGCAGTCTGAAGTAAAGCAGTGATGTTGTAGCGATAGCGCTTCAGTTTTTGTGACGTCACGCTTTTCGCTTCGTATATGTTTTATCCTTTGACAATACATTTGTAGTATGCTTTGATGTACAGGATACATTTTCCGATTCATTAATTTCTAATCAATCACTTGTGCTTCGAGAAGCGCGAATTGTCAACTTCGCGTTTTCTCATAAAAACGCGATATAATTGAAAGTGGATAGCTTATGTTTTGGTTTTTCTCTGAAAATTTCAGTGTTTCCGTTAACTAGAATAGCGCATTGAGCGAAGGCTACAATTTGTGCATGCGGTGTTATCATGCTTCTATTTGAATAAGATTCCCAGGAGATTTATAGTAAATAAAATAAATTTGTTTACAAGAATAATCATATTTAAACAAGCAAATTGGAAAATATCTGCGGCTACTCCCGCGAAGCAAACGCTTATTAGTTGGAATTATAAACTGGATTAAAGTTACGGACATACAATCCAAGATATTGATGGAAAGCTCGGAAGATCGTGTATTTGCTGATTACTCCGGTGAGTGCATCTTATACGTACGTTAGCAACACTTATCAACCCCCCAACATATCCTCCGGGTTCGCACCAAGTGTTCGCTAAAATGTAAAGCAGTCCGAAAAAGAGAATGTCGCACCGGCGATGTCATTTGATATTATAGTATATCTTTGTTAGAGGTGCTAATTGCAGCTGTCTAGTTTTTTTTTTGCTTTCCTGGTTCTCGATGCTCTGAATTTTTCGTGTAGAGCACTTGCATGTGGACTGAGCTTGAGGTTTAGCATGGCAGTACAATAAGCTTTTTATGATGTAAAGTCATTCCGACCAGGCTCATAGTAATTGTTTTTACATACTATAGAACAGATCTACTAGAGTACCGGTACAGTAAAGACTGCAGACTCAGAATGATGAACTTGAACCTGTGCCTTCTTTGAAAGTTATAACTTTTTTATAAAACGTTTCAGAGTAATAGCTATAGGGCCAGTGAAGATTGGAATAGCTTAAAGTACGACCATTATAGCAAATAAAAATTGTGGCCTAAGCTTGAATTTGTATGAACATTTTATTGCATATGCAAGTTTGCTTCAAAAACAAAGAGCGTTTAATACTATTTTTACGAAGCCACGCATGCACAGCTAAGGTGTTTATTGTAGTGAAGTATGTGCATCATGGTCAGGGCCGGATTTACCAATAGGCTAGGCAGGCTGAAGCCTAGGGCCTCGGAGAAATAAGGGGCCTCGTCACGAACAACGAAGACCTTCTTTTTATCAAGACCTTTTTTTTGGAAATCGACCATCAAAGACCTTTATAGGCCTAAACGTAGAGACAAGAGCGTATTTAGGGGGGAGCATTGTGCCTTAGCCCCCTTTTTGACTTTGCCTTTTAGTAAAAAAGAACAAAATTAGTGGTGCCACGTGACTAAAGTATGCCATACTCTTTTAATGGTTTCTGTAGCTTATGGCCAGGGGACTGGGATGAAAGGTATGCATCCCCCCACCAGCCATTTTCAAAAATGTTTTGATGTATAGCCTACAATTTTTTCCATCATTTCAAACCTTTTTGATAGCAAAAAGCCTTACGCCTTCAGCACGTACATCGAAAACGAGCGAACAAAATGCATCATATTTGGCAAAGCACTCAGGATTAGGGTCAAAAAATTTAAAAAAATTTGCGTGAAAATTATTCAAAAAGCACTAAAATAATCACTAGAGCATTAACTGGCGGCCCGCGGTCCAAATCTGGACCTTTCAAATGCTGAAGCTGGACCCCAATAAAGTTTTTAGCCAATCAAATATTTTCCAAGTGATAACGTAAAACTTTATCATAAATACAACAGAATAAACCTTAAAAATAGGCGAGGTTTTTGTTTGTCCTGTTATAACCTTCTCGTGGGTGCGATCGAAGAGTTATGCGTTAATTAAGTTATAACTTTAACTAAAATCGACTGGTTAGTGTATCGATTAAGGATAACGTTATCTTTGTGGCAGGTCTTGGGTTAGATTCCCGGGCTATTTACATTGGACACAGTGTCGCCATCAGCTCGCTACAGCTGCGATGTTTCTACGGAGCTGCATTGCCTACGCGCTAAGCCGCGGAAATTGACCCCACTACTCGATACACGCTTCGGCGTTATATCCCGAGTATAGCGAAGATTTGATTTTATTTAAATTCTTATCTTACAGCGCGCCAAAAATAGCGACTGAAGGCACTTTTCATTAGTATTTTTAAAACAATAATGGATCGCAATGGAAGGTAACAAGTAAAAAGATAACGATAAATGCGATGGAGAGCCCCGGTGTTCATGGTATTACGCCGAAACGACAACCAGCACACGTGGCGAGAGCTAAAGTGGACGTCAAAGAATTTGTTTCAGCTGTCATATTCTGTAGGTAGTGAAAATACATTTGACAAATTTTAATGCACTGGATCTGTGATTAGCCTTACTGCACAACTTTATGTCGCAAAAATCAGCATTAATTTGCTTATAAATCTCATTAATTTCCGCGTGTACCACTCTTTTGACTTCATGATGCAAAATGCTGAAACAAATACTTTTCAACTAATTAACTAAATTCTCGCAGTTACTTGACGCTGCAGTGCAAAAATTACATAGACTGGTTATGCGATAGTATAAAACAGTTTGCCGATCAGTTCTGCCGTTTTCGACAACTTTTCAAAATTTTTGCTATATATACCTAAAATTGCAATGTGGGGCTAAAAATTTCAGGTCATTACGAAAATATTAATATCAACATGTTTAGGAGACCTAACAGTTAACACTTCTGTTTTATCCCAATCGCCACTTTCAGTTTCATGGGTTTTGACTAATTGCAGTAACGTAACAAAAACTAAATCTTATTCCATATTAATTAATTTGTTTTAGATTGTGATATAGCTCTTCCAACGATTCCACACATATTCAAGGAGAAGGCATCAGAACTTTCTTCATTTACGGTAAGTAGACAGCTGGAACACTGTGTAGTACATTAGCATTACTACAACAAGATCTAATATTTTACATTTTTTTTGCTTGATGTTGCATGTAAAGTATAAGCGTAATCCTACTAGGAGCTCAAAAGAAGTAATGCAACCACAGTTTTGTAATCGCACCAAGTTTCAATCTGTGCATTGTACGCTGCGATAATCAATTGTCGCTGTTGGCACATACTTGCAATTATTATTAAGCAATATTCTGCTTCTTCTCATAAAAGTTGTTTTGATTTCCCTTCTCTTAAAAACATTTTTTTTCTTTCATTTGTTGAGCGGAAATAATTAGATTTCACTTTTCTAAATCGAAGCAAGTAACACAAATACAAAGAGCTGTGCTTTTACATACAGCAGAGTGTTTAATTATCTACTTATTCATCGACTTGTAAACCGTTGTGTCATGGATCGTAAACATATCTTACTGTTTGCAGGAGGAGCCTACAACCCCTTATCCATGTATTTTTGCTAAAGATGAAAAATTTACACTCTACGTACAAAGGAGAGAATTATGTTCAGTCGATCAGATCATGGATGCTGTTAGTTTGATTTTAGCTTCCTACTGGATCTTCGACATTGAACTCAACCCTAAATCAAGAAAAAGTCTTGAAATGTATGCCTACTTGATAAAGGTTAGAGATGCACGAAGTGTCGCTGTGCAGCGATTGATAAACAAACTATAAGTTCGCAAACTAAGTGACTTGGATTTCCCAATTGCACTATTTCATGTGTTCGTTTTTCACTCCCACAAGTTCCTCCTTTTAGTGTTTTTTTAATGTTTTTATGATTGCGGATGGAAGGGCACATATTCTACAGTCTACATCAGAGGTCGGGAATTATTTTACCCATGAAAGCTACATATTATATTGAATTGTATTTCTGTTAGAGCCGCGTAAATCTACTTGATAAAGGTTAAAGGTGCGCGAAGTGTCGCTGTGCAGCGATTGATTAACAAACTATAAGCTCGCCAAAGTTTTTGTTAGAGCCGCGTAAAATTTTACACTTAATGCAAGTAATGACACTTCTACTGGTAGCAAACCAAAATAATGTTAGGCAATGGTAATTAACTGAGTTTAGTCTTTGACAGCGTAATTGCTGCTGATGTTCTGGTGTTGTTGATGTCTTTGTCGTCTGATTGATATACAGATGTGCCATCATTAAACGAACAATAGGTTTCCGTCCCTTGTTTTGCAGCATTTGTGCAATTGAAATCAAATTGCATCTCAACTATTAGAGTTATAAACTTTTTACTCAAGTTAATATTTTTACCGTTCTTATAATAGCCGATCTTATAGTCTTAAGCTTCGGTGGATCACTTGACGTATAGGCGAAAAGTACTGTAGGGTTCAATTATTTTTTGCGGAAGACATTTATTGGCATGTCTCAAATTAATAACTATTGATTCTTCGCATATATGTAAATTGAAATGCTTGATTTTACGAAACACAGTAAGAAAGCGCAAAAGCTTTATTATGATTTCTTTCCCTAGAAATTTAGTAATTATGCTGTGAAACACGCATAGTGTTTTGTTTTTGAAAAATTGTTGTGATTCTAATAGGAACTTTCAATGCGAAGACTGTGGTGGCAGTTCAGAATAATTAAAACTTAAAGTGTTCGAATCATATGGTGAATTGGATTTATCAGGTGCTGCTATTGATGTGCTGTTTGAGCAGGGTCCTACTAAACACCGCAAGGAACTACAAGGTACTTTTAAACCTTCAAAATGTTTGAAAATACTACAAGGAACTACAAGGTGCTTTTAAACCAAGTACAAAGTAGCTGAAAACACTACAAGGAACTACAAGGTATTTTTAAACCAACTACAAGGTAGTTGAAAACACTACAAGGTACTTTTATAGCTACTACAAGGTAGTTGAAAACACGACAAGGAAGTACCAGGTACTTTTAAACCTACAAAATGCTTGAAAACACTACGAGGAACTTTTAAACCTACAAAATGCTTGAAAACACTACAAGGAACTACAAGGTACTTTTATAGCTACTACAAGGTAGTTGAAAGCACTACAAGGTACTTTTATAGCTACTACAAGGTAGTTGAAAACAGCACAAGGAACTACCTGGTACTTTTAAACCTACAAAATGCTTGAAAACACTACAAGGAACTACAAGGTACTTTTATAGCTACTGCAAAGTAGTTGAAAACACTACAAGGAACTACAAGGTACTTTTAAACCAACTACAAGGACCTACAAGGTACTTTTATAGCTACTACAAGGTAGTTGAAAACACTACAAGGAACTACAAGGTACTTTTAAACCTACAAAATGCTTGAAAACACTACAAGGAACTACAAGGTACTTTTATAGCTACTACAAAGTAGTTGAAAACACTACAAGGAACTACAAGGTACTTTTAAGCCAACTACAAAGTACTTGAAAACACTACAAGGAGCTACAAGGTGCTTTTAAACCAACTACAAGATAGTTGAAAACAGCACTAGAAATTACAAGGTACTTGTAAATCAACTACAAGACTTTTAAGGTAATTTCAAACCAACTACAACCCCCTGACCCCAACCCCCCGACCCCAACCCCCTCGACCCCACCCCCCTGACCTCAAATCTTGACCCAAACCCCTCGACTCCAACGCCTTCGACCCCAACTCCAACTCCCCCGACCCCTCCCCCGACTCCACTCCCCAACTCCAACCCCCCCGACCCCAACCCCCAACGCCCCCGACACCCCTAATCCCCCCGATTCCACCCCCATAACTCCAACCCCTCCGATCCCAATCCCCCAACCCCATCTGACTCCACCCCTCCAACTCCGACCCCCAACCTCCCGACTCCAACCCCCCAACCCCAATCCCCCCGACTGCACTCCCCCAACTCCAACCCCTCCGACCCTAATCCCCCAACCCCCCTGACTCCACCCCCCCGACCGCAACCACCCCGACCCCCCAACCCCCCCGACTGCACTCCCCCAACTACAATTGCCCCAACCCCCACCCCCGACTCCACTCCCCCAACTACAACCCTCAACGCCCCCGACCCCAACCCTAACCCGCCTAACCCCAATCCCCCCGACTCCACCCCCCAATTCCAACCCCAATCCCCAACCTCCCTGACTCCACCCCCCCTACCCCAACTCCCCCACTCCACCCCCCCAACTACAACCCTCCCGACCCCAACCCCCCTGAATCCACCCCCCCAACTTCAACCCCCTGACCCCACCCCCGACTCTAACCCCCCTAACCCCAATCCCCCGACTCCACTCCCCCAACTCCAACCCCCCCGACCTCAACCCTCCGACCCCAACTCCCCGACCCCAATTTCCCCCGACTCCACCCCCCAACTCCAACCCCCCCGAACCCAACCCTGTAGTGTTTTCAAGTACTTTGTAGTTGGTTTAAAAGCACCTTGCAGCTCTTAGCGGTGTTTTTCATTATCTCGTAGTTGGTTTAAAAGTACCTTGTAGTTCCTTGTAATGTTTTCAAGCGTTTTGTAGATTTAAAAGTACCATGTAGTTCCTTGTAGTGTTTTCAAGTACTTTGTCGTTGGTTTAAAAGTACCTTGTAGTTCCTTGTAGTGTTTTCAGCTACTTTATACTTCGTTTAAAAGTATCTTATAGTTCCTTGTAGTTCTTTGCACTGCTTTCAGTACCTTGTAGTTCCTTGCGGTGTTTAGTAGGACCGGTTTGTTTTTGACGGTTTTTAATTGTTCGCTCTAAATATATTACAACAAAATATTTTGAGTGCATGCCACAGGCTTTGCTGAAGTTCTTTTTTTTATGTTTAAAATGACAGTTTAATAAAACTTAGTTGAATTTGTTGGCGGTAAACTCACGTGAAGCGGTGATATCGCTTCATATGGATAAATCCACCATTGTAAAGGGTTAATTGTTTTCCACCTTAGCTGTTTAATTAGCGTGGAATACAAAGACCACCCTCATTCGTACAGCTTTTCCATCTTTTGGGTGAAGAAAATGACACGCAATTATGTGGAATCAGCATATTAGTTCGATCCATTTTATTGAAAGGCGGAATACTCCAATATTTTGGATGCAAATTGCCATTACAAATGGTGGAAAAATCATAATTTCCACGTTTTAGGTTAAACTATTCCACCTGTTTATGTGGAACGAGAGTAGATGGAAATCACCACCTCTTTGAAAGGGCGGAAATAAATTGTGGAAAATTACACGTAATACGGTGGAGTGTGTAAGGATGGAAAGCAACATGTTTGTCTTAGGGAGGTAGATACGAACGGAAGCGTGGATTACAAAGACCACCACTTTGAGTGGAGATATATATAGTTTTTCATTTACAGTGCATAACCGACAATTTTGGCTACTTTGTAGGGATTTTCATATCGATTTGGTTTGATGTAAGTTTCCCCTGCAATAGCAAGTCTTGTGAAAATGAGAGATAAACCTCCTGTAAGCTGGTAACGTAGATTTTGGTATAAATCAGCGTGTCTTTTTGGAAACAAGCAAAAAAAGGTGTTCTTAGCCGTTTCCTTCAGCATCTTTAGTTTGGCAACACCGCTAACAGAGAAGCTGGTTTTAAAAATATCAAATCTGTCCTTAACGTAGGAATCTAGCAGTTTTTGGACAGCTTCCACGAAAGGATTAACATCTAGCAGATTGTAGTAAACGAGTAGGTCGCGTCAGGAGGTCCAGTTTTTCTCTGCCCAAGTGTTTTGAACCACAACATACTCAGCTTGACAGCCTTGAATAATGTTTGATTGAGTAAGCTTGGTGTGGTGGTACTCGAGGATAATTTAATTTTTCTATGTCAAGAAATCTGAGTGATTGTGTTGTTCTTTATTTCAGAGCTTCCCAAACTAGGGTCCGCGACGACCGCACAGGGGATCCGTGACAATGTTGCAAAAAATATAAAACTAGAACTTTCAAATAATTTTTGCAGGACATACACAGACCCAATTAATTCCTGTAGTGATTAAAAATCTTGTAGAATGTTTTTTTCTTCTACTATCTCTTGATTATTGAGTAAATATTAAAGTTAGTCATGGATTATGTATGATACTCTTGCCTTTATTGTTTATGAATTATAATGTTGTGATAGCTTAATTGCTGTGACAAGTTGAACGCACGAGCAGAGATGATAAGACCCCCAATGCAAGCTTATTAAGATATAAGTTTATAACAGAGCCGGCGCCCTAATCGACATGCTTGGCCCCCCCCCAATCAGTCAGTCAGTCAGTCAGTGTTAATTTATTTAGCGAAAAACAGTATACTAGCAATAGCAAAAAAGACACACAAGTCAATAACATGCAGAAAGAAACAAAAAATTTTTTTTTTTAGTTCTAAATAGTATCATTTTATTACTAGAATTAATCGCAAGGAGACTGCGAAAGGACCGACTAAGGTCTTCGAGTCAAGCAGCCACCCTTTGGACCAAAGACAGATTATAGAAATACACAAAAAAAAAAAAAAAAAAAAAAAAAAAAAAACACAAAAGCAAACAGTCAGCAGCCGAACACTTCAACAGATTTTCGAGGCAAAGTACTTAAACTGACACAGAGCATTTGATAATGGCTGGTACTTTAGAACAAAAACTAGACAAAATTTTAGTAGCAGTTTCCATTCTTACAAAGAGAGTTGATGATTTCGATAAAACCTTGTCAAGCTTTGGTACTCGTTTAGATGAAATAGAAAGAAAATTTAATACCAAAATTGAAGATCTTAATAACCGCGTGAATTCAAAAGCTGATTCCAGTGAAATTGAAAATCTGAGATCTAGAATAGTTTGCTTGGAAAATATCAACAAACAACTAGAAGCTAATGCTGTGATGAAAGAGTCATACGAAAAGCGTTTTAACATTCTCATACATGGTATACCAGAGAATCAAGAAAGTGCATGGGAAACTCCCGTACAAACTCTAGATCATATTCAAAAATTTTTGACAGATGGCCTTAAGATTTCGGACCCCTCTTCAATTCCACTAGTCGACTACCATCGCTTGCCGCAAAAACCAGTGTATAAAAATGATCACAAAATCAACCGTCCCATCATCATTAAAGTAACAAACGCTTCCGACAAACGACGAATTTTTAATAATCTAACTAAGTTGAAGAGCTACAATGCTAAGAGAAGGGAACTGAATCTGGGTACAGTATATGTCACTGAGCACTTACCCAAGCTGTTTCAGGAAGAGCGTAAGCTACTCTTGCCATTCTTTAAAAAAGCCAAATCTATGAAGCAGAAGACAGCATGGAAAGCCGAAAACGGTCATTACCACTTACTTATTGACGATATTAAAGTAGAGCTGCCTTTACTTGATAATTAATTTCGTTAAATTTAAATGATAAATTCTTGACTGCTCGACTGACCGAGTTAGTAAATATTCACTGCTAAATTCTTATGTGATTCTTGCCTTTCAAAACTTATGAATTTTTCACTCCTACAATTTTGTAATAAGTTGTTTTTGCAGTTGATTTATGATAAACGCCTACGGCTTTATACTGCTCAATGCTCTAGGCATATTAATGTTATTATGTTTTAAAATGCCGCTTATATACTTAAACTTATTGCTGATTGCTTTTTATTTTTCTTGCCGTACACGTTTGCATTATATGTGGCTATGACTGCTAACGCCTGCACTGACTCTTCTCAATGCTCTAGGCTTATTAATATTACTATGTTTTAAATGCCGCTTATGTACTTAAACTTATTGCTGATTGCTTTTTATTTTTCTTGCCGTACACGTTTGCTATATATGTGACTATGACTGCTAACGCCTGCACTGACTCTTCAGTACAAGCAGCCACCACTTTGGAAGATGTAGCTCCAAATTTTGAAAATTTACCCGATATCCTTTTTCAATCTTTTCAATCCAATTTAAGCTCCTGTATAACTCACGATCTCAGTTCACAAAAATTCCTGTATGACAAAAATATTTCCCACCTAATTATACACCTTAACATAAGTTCCCTACAAGCTCATTTTGATGAACTAAACGAATTTCTTTTAAACTTTTCCAGTCCCCCTTCATTAATACTTATTTCCGAAACCAGAATCAACGTTGAACCTAAGGTTAATATTGACCTACCTGGATACACTTTCTTCCATTTTCCGTCCCCAACCAAAGCTGGAGGTGTTGGTGCATATTTTTTAAATAATTTAAACTTCATGAAAAAAGACAACTTTGGACTCAATGTACAAGGCTGTGAAGACTTATGGTTTGATGTTAAATTCCCTGGATCAACGAACAACTTTACTATTGCTGTGATTTATCGGCATCCGCATAATAACTTATCTGACTTTTTGAATGCCCTAGATGATAAAATGAATTTTCTCAATACTTTGAAAAATAATAAAGCCTTTATTATTGGTGACATAAATTTAGATCTAAACGCTGATAATATTACCTCCAGTGGCTCGGACTATCTTAAAATGCTGCAAAGCCATGCATTTTTTCCAATAATAACTAAGCCAACTCGTGTTTCAGCATCCTCTCAAACCATAATTGATCACATCTTGACCAACGATACCGAATCTACAATCACTCCTGGAGTATTTCCTTACAAGATATCTGATCACTACCCTATCTTTTGTACCATTACCAACTCCATCTTTAGCAATTACCACTCTGAAGTTCCCTATTCTTATCGTAACGTTAATTCTGTTGATGGCGACAAATTCCGTTCTGATTTAGAATCGTCTCTTAATCCGTTATTACTTGATATTATGCATTCGCCTCCGACGTCGCAAAACAAACTAGACGAAAGTTTTACTAGGCTAGTTGAAATAATTTCAAAAGTCATAGACAAACATGCTCCTCTTATCTCTGTTTCCCGCAAACAAAAACGCTGGCAAAAAAAACCCTGGCTGACGAAAGGCTTGATAATCTCAATTAAAAACAAGCAAAGATTATATAAGACATATTTTTTAACTGGTAATGAATTTGAAAAATCGTTCTATAAAAAATATTCAAATAAGCTCACCAGAGTAAAAAATCTCTCCAAAAAACACTATTACAAGAATGCGCTATCACAGAGAAAAAATAATCCGAAAGAACTGTGGAAATTTATTAAATCGGTTATTCCATCTAAGGCAACGACTTCATCTCCTTCGAAATTATTAGTTAATGACATCTTCGTAGAAGACCCTTTCGAAATCTCGCACCAATTTAATAAATTCTTTACTGAGGTAGGTGAAAGTATCGCCAAAAATGTGGCGGACATTTCTACAAATAAAAAGGACTACACTAAATATCTTAAAAATTCTGTCAGTAACTCAATTTTTTTAGATCCACCGCAGCCAATGGAAATTTTTAACACCATAAATTCTTTAAACCTTAATAAAGCTTGTGGCCATGATAACATTTCCCCTTATTTCTTGAGACTAGGTAACGAAGTTTTGGCACCAATACTATCGCAACTTCTTGTTCACGTTTTTGACCTAGGATATTTTCCTCAAATCTTTAAAACCGCCAAAGTCGTACCAGTATTTAAGACTGGCAGCAAGGATCTAGTCAATAATTATCGCCCAATTTCTCTCCTTCCTCACCTTTCAAAAGTTCTTGAAAAACTTATTAAATCACGATTTTTGAAATTTCTCGATAAGCATAACGTTTTATATAATTATCAGTACGGCTTTAGAAACAAGCATTCTGTTGTTCACTCTTTACTAGATGTCACTAGCCTCAGTTATGATTCAATCCAAAACAAAAATTACACGGCATTACTTTTAATGGACTTCCGGAAAGCTTTTGACACTGTGTCACATAAAATCCTTTTGAATAAACTTTATCATTATGGTATACGTGGCCCCGCCCATAAGTTAATGGAAAGTTACCTTTCAGAAAGAAAACAATATGTTATTATTAAAAATTCTTCTTCCTCAACTCGATCCATTAACATAGGTGTTCCTCAAGGCTCCATCCTTGGCCCACTACTATATCTCATCTACGTGAATGACATTACTAATGCTACCTCCTGTAATCCGCGACTTTTTGCTGATGACACTTGTTTAGTCTTTAATAACTCTTCCTTATCAATTCTCGAACTCAACTGTAATATAGAGCTAAAAAATCTTAAAAACTGGTGCGATGCGAATAAACTACAAATAAATCCACAAAAGTCTGCTGTTATAGTTATTCCTCCTAAATTAAATTCCCCTTCTGTCAATATCCAACTAATGTATAACAATTCTTTGATACCATGTAATAACTCATTTAAATACCTTGGCGTAATATTAGATAGCAAGCTAAATTTCAAATCTCACATTGATATAACTGCATCCAAGATCTCAAGAGCTGTTGGCATTTTAAGTAAACTTCGTTATATTTTCCCAATGTCTTCCCTAGTTCTTTTATATTATGCTCTAGTTCATCCTCACTTATTATTTGGCCTTCCTGTATGGGGTAGTACTTTCACAACTTCCTTAAACAAACTTCAAACCTTGCAAAATAAAGCCATTCGAATAATCACAAACTCGGATATCCGAACTCCAATCACTCCCAAATACTATGAACTCGGTATTTTGAAACTCTCTGATTTATATACCTACGAAATAGCTAAACTCATGCACCAACATTCCAGACACACCCTTCCCCTTCCCCTCTCATCTCTTTTCAATAAAACCTCCACTATCCATAGTCGTCATACACGATCAAATGCTCTAAATAACCTTTATCCGCCAAAATATTCAACCAATCGATGCCAAAATTCATTTCGTTACCAAGGAACGAAAATTTGGAATTCTATATCTGTCGAATTAAGAAATCAATCTTTTTCTAAATTTAAAAATAATTTCAAATACAGCCTTTTGAAGAGGTACTTCTGAACACTCAACAATATTGATAATACCCTACTCTATTATGCAAATCTTTAATTTTGTATTTTTTAGCTAAGTTTGCTTTTGTGTTTTTTTTTTTTTTTTTTTTTTTTTTTTTTTGTGTATTTCTATAATCTGTCTTTGGTCCAAAGGGTGGCTGCTTGACTCGAAGACCTTAGTCGGTCCTTTCGCAGTCTCCTTGCGATTAATTCTAGTAATAAAATGATACTATTTAGAACTAAAAAAAAAAATTTTTTGTTTCTTTCTGCATGTTATTGACTTGTGTGTCTTTTTTGCTATTGCTAGTATACTGTTTTTCGCTAAATAAATTAACACTGACTGACTGACTGACTGATTGGGGGGGGGCCAAGCATGTCGATTAGGGCGCCGGCTCTGTTATAAACTTATATCTTAATAAGCTTGCATTGGGGGTCTTATCATCTCTGCTCGTGCGTTCAACTTGTCACAGCAATTAAGCTATCACAACATTATAATTCATAAACAATAAAGGCAAGAGTATCATACATAATCCATGACTAACTTTAATATTTACTCAATAATCAAGAGATAGTAGAAGAAAAAAACATTCTACAAGATTTTTAATCACTACAGGAATTAATTGGGTCTGTGTATGTCCTGCAAAAATTATTTGAAAGTTCTAGTTTTATATTTTTTGCAACATTGTCACGGATCCCCTGTGCGGTCGTCGCGGACCCTAGTTTGGGAAGCTCTGAAATAAAGAACAACACAATCACATACACGCTGTTGCATACTTTTTCTAGCTGTGCAGGATCACTCACATTTTTACTAGATGCTTTTTAGTTCTTTCGGTCTTAAGACCAAACTAAATGGTCAAGACCAAGACCGTCTTGGCCCGGACCAAGACCTTACAAAAATGGTCTTAAAACCAAGACCGATCTTGAGACCTTAATCACTGCTGTCTGCTGAGCATGCGTTATGTGATTTCAATTGCTCTTTGCAATTTCGGACAGATTCTCATGTGGTTCTTGGTTGGATCGCTATTCCACAAACGCTGAGTTGGTAAAGTAGGCTACTTTATGTGTCTCCAAGTACAGCGTGGAGGTGCGTTCATACGTCACAGAACCCTACTGATGTTGGCATCTGTGATACCACTTGTACGTACCCTGAGTCAATTAAGCTATCGGTAGGTGGTTCAGAGTTTCTTTCACCGGGGGCATGTTGACGTTGCATCATCTGCGAGTGCGCCTATAGTGTGCATGACCTTTCTCGAAGATAAGTCGAGGGAGGATTGTGAAAATGGTCTCGATAAGCTTATTGACATTGCAAGTAACCTTTACATCGTAAAAAAACGATTTGCGTATCTGCTTGCCGTTACTGAGTATTTCGTGGCCAAGACAAAAAAGTTTGTAATGGTAGACCTGTTTTTAATGCCGCGTTTCTACATCGGGCACTTCTAAAAGCGAAAAATGTTTGCTCAGTCTCAGATCTAAACAGCTTACTGCATGCGTTCTTTAAATTCATAAACTTACGCCGACCCTTGGATACAATATATTCAGATAATGGTTCAACCTTTCATGCGGCCAGTAACCGTTTACCCAATCTGCTTGGACCTACGGGATTTCAAAATGCTATGCGAAAATCTGACGTAACTGGGTTAGAATTCCCCCCTACGCACCAAGTCAAGGCAGAGTTTGGGAAACCATGGACAAGTTGTTTAAAAAAGCGTTAAATCAAACGATTGAAAGCATTCGTGGCACGTCTACACTAATCGAACTTCAAACCTTTACAACTGATGCCGTGCGAATAATAAATGACCGACCTTTAACAACTGTTAGCGACCAACCAAACGGTTTCGCTCTGATTACTCCCTCTTCGTTCTTGGGACTAAATCTGTCACCTAACCCCCATCTGTGGTGTAGAAAAGGAGATATTCGAAAAAATTTTCTTTATAATGCTACCTTGGAACATCGGTTTTGGTTAAACTGAATGAAGTCTCATACTCCCACTTTGCAAGGACTAAATAAGTGGCAGACCGTTCGTCCTAATCTAGTTCCTGGTCAACTGCTGCTTGTGGATGATGCTGAGGATCTTGCTCATAAAAGGCTTACCGTCTTGGACGCGTTCGCTGCCTCCACCCACAAATAAGACAGGGAAAAGAGATTGTGAGGCGTGCAACTATTGCTGTTTCAGCCAGGAACGCAGCGGCAGGGCTTGACAAAATCGAGTACATCTTGCGGGAACACTTGAAAACAGCCTCAGTTCAAAAAAAAATTCGTATTGTTGTAGTGTGGCTTGAGCGTGAATTCAATTGTGATGTTATTGTGGCTTTTATCGAAGTAAATGTTCATGCTTTATTCCCCTAAAGTTGATTGAAATTCAGTCCCCACACTTTACTGGACGTCAATGAAATCTGTTATAATTGATAATATGCACTGAATTTATTTTCTTGTATCCGAAAGAGTATTCCTGCTTTACCTTATTTGTTTATGAAACGTTACTTTATGATTCCCGTTTCAGGGGCCGCGATGTTTCGCACTCATTTTTAATTTTTTTCATTTTTTTGTTTAAAAGATAAAGACGGTCCCGGGAATCGATCACATATATCACTTTTTGTATTTTTTTACCATTTCCGATCGCTTTTTCTCAAGCAATATGGTCTACTAAGCAGTAATCGCCTCATAATTTTGTTTTTTGAAAGCAATTATGTTCTTACCTTTGGGAGCGTCGTTGAATCAACCACGTGTTTTTCATGCACCGTTTTTTGGGTTGAGGACTAAATTGAGAAATCGTTGGACTGAGTGGCCGGTATATGTTTTACGTTTGAGTTGACAAAAAATGATTCACAGATGACTTTTATCATTTTCTGTTCCGTTTACCCAACAAAATTTCAGT
Source organism: Trididemnum miniatum (assembly GCA_964006365.1). Classification (NCBI taxonomy): domain Eukaryota; kingdom Metazoa; phylum Chordata; class Ascidiacea; order Aplousobranchia; family Didemnidae; genus Trididemnum; species Trididemnum miniatum. The sequence continues at coordinate 19,116,104 of OZ023244.1, forward strand.
TAATTTTTCATTTGAGTGGTTACCTATCGCCCTTAGTATTATATTTCGGCTCAATATATGATTTTAAACCTGTCTGATTGGAAGACCAAAGAAGAAAATCAGGCAACTATAAAGTGAAGGCCTTCGAGATCCTCAAGCCCACCTGCAAATTCCGTACAACCGTTCTTCAACAAAAATAAACTAATTTCGCATTTACATATTCTGAAAAAATTCAATGTATTGTTCTAAAAATTCATGTATAAGTCAGAAATCACATTGTTTGCATTAATAAAACACAAATTAAATCATTCACGTCAATACTAAGAGCATGCACAACTGAAGTATTAACAATTACTAATAATGTATATTAATAAAAAATAAGAAAGTCGACTGAGAAAGCAAAACTGCCATACTAACTTTAAAACAAGACAAGACAACCTTCAGTTGTCAGAGGCTCTGGCCACTTTCCATATTTGCTGTGAGCCAATTTACTGCGTTTGCTTACCTAAATGCAAAGAGTTTAACAATCTTGATGAGACTTTACTAGATTTTATGAAATCGGTCAACTAGCGCAATACGTTACCGATACTTTACCCATCATGTACATACCTTTTCAAACAACTTCGAATCAGAAAAGTTTTTTCCTCCGACGAAAACCCAGTTGTCTCTAAAAGCAAGGCTTGCGGCATGAAAACTACCCATGCGAGAAAGAAGTGTCCTTGCCACTGGACCTAATCTAAAAACACGAGCATTATCTCCTGAAATTACTTTTGGCAAAAGAAATACGCGTTTAATAGCTCACTTATTTGCCTGACAACAAAATTTTTTTTTTAGCTTCAAAATATAGATACTAAAAAGGAATTTCAATTCGTATACTGATGACTGCTTGCAAAAAAAAACAAACTCGCACGATGTTATTGCTGGCACAGGTATACAGGTTTGAAAGATTCCTTGTGCTTTCGTTACAGTTTTCTTACTTCAGGTCTGTTTTGAGTTGCCTCAGCAAATCACTTCTTCATTGTCATTAAAAATATAATTGGACGTCAATTCAAAACCTGACTAAATGTACTGCACGTGAATTTCGGAATTTCCGGAACTAAACTTTTGCTAACATAGCAATCATAGCAGTTAGGAATCGCTAAGCAAGTGAGCAGCTGTGGTGAACAGCCCAGTTGAGGCCCAATGTACTGTAAATGTAGCCTACCAATGTATACCTTACATCTATGCCTCTACTATGGAAGAGCAACTCATCGTAGTGGGGAGGTTCGGTTTTTGGTGACCTTAAGAGCAATAATCACAAACATTTCACTGTCTCGAATGGTTAGGAAAGGTGTTTGCAATTACTCCACAATACCTTTGATGACATCGCTGGACAACATTGTAACGATAATGTTTTAAGTCTTAGGTCTTCAATTTTGTTTTTTTAACTTTCATTTTAGAGCCAAAATTTATCGTTGCCAAGTTGTCCAACCATGAAAATGCGTGAGAAGACAACTGCATAAGGTAACTAGCAATTAAAATATTGCAAAACTCAAACAGGAATTTCAAATATTTCATTGCAAAAAAAAAAAAGAACATGACCTTAAAAAGATACTTCGTCACTCGCGAGAGCAAAAGATGAAAATTTTTGAGTGCAAATAACAGATAATTTTTTTACTATTCCCTTAAACATAATTCTATTTCCAATTCTTTTCCTTATATTACTTCTAAATCTAAAACTCTTACCCTCTCAAGCTACTAGATAGATGATTATTGAAATGAATCTTCAATTACAAATTCATTCGCTTTAAGCAACTAACGTAAGCTAAAACATGCAAAAAGACCGTTGCAAGCTTAAAATGATTTGCATCAATTCAAAAAGGCATTCTGTGAAAAATGTTTTCATGTAATTACAAAGTTGCCGCAAAACGCGCTCGGACGCATGACTGGTTTGCGCTCAAACGTTCGTGTGCCTAATTTCTAACATACAAGCCCAAATGCTGCAGACCGAGACCGATGATATCCATTAAAAGACAACACTTTTCTTTAAAAAAATTGATGGTGAATGATTTTGCTATATTAACTATAAGAAGTAGTGAACAATAAAAATTTGTCGACAAGAACAGGAACTTTTGCCAGAGCTCCACCATGTCAGGCATTGGGGCAGATTGCCATGACGTGAATAAATAATTAACGTCAAGGCCTGATATCAACAGTCTCAAGATCAGATGCTGACTGCCTTAGCTTTTAACTAACCAGCGCCCTTCCCACTTTTCCCTTTTTTTCTATCTTTCCTAAATAATGCTGAATTCAATTTTCCACCCTTTTGTTTGACGAAAAGCTTGGGAAAACTACGACCTTGATCTACCTTGCCATCGGTTGCAATATCAAATTTTGTAAGCATTTTCCCTCATCCTTTTTTCTATTCAACTTCCTCATCCAACAAGCAATTGTCGGCAGCGTGGCTGAGTGGTTCGGAGCGTCGTTTTTACGACGGCCATGATCGCAAGGTTGATGGTTCAACTCCCATCCAAGCCTTGTTGCTGCGTCCTAGGATAAGATGCTTCACGACAATTATCTCTGTTTGGTGGATTCTAACAAACAGCAAATTGAAAAAGTTAGAAGCAAAATTTAAGCCGAAAACTTGAAAACCAGATGAACGCCTAAGCGAGTCTGGATTCGTCCTATGCATAGCGCCTCCGTCGCTTTCTCGTGACGGAAGGATAAAAATGAAGAAATCAATAAATCAAACTATTATAGTTTTGTCATCTTTTTTCTGCTACGCCAGGATTTTCTTTTTATCGTGCTGTTTCCATCATCATGTTGATGGCATAGAAAAAGAAAGGCATTACAACATCTACTTCTAGAAGGCATTTCAACCAGCACATATGACACGGTTGCATACATATGGACAATATTAAATCATTTACTTCCTTGTCGCATCATCAAATGTTGCTACCAATATTATCTCTTCTTTCTTAAGTGCTGTGAGGAAATGTGTAAATTCACTTGAATCTGTAACCAAACATGAATCTGTAAACATGTTGGTTGTTAAATAAGCTTGCTTAAGTTTAATATATTCTAGTAACACAAAACAAAATGTTATTATTTCAAGTCATTTCTACTACTCACGTTTTTGATAAAGATCAAATACTGAAAAATTAGATAATTTTCTGTTCTTTTTATTAACCACAACAACGTTCATTCCTCGACCTACATTACCAAAAGGCGTTCTCATGACACTGCAAAACAGTTAATTATTATTTATATGATTCAATCTTAACCATATATTATTAACAAAAGGTTAGGTTAACCCTAGGAAAATGTTTACTCTCTTACAGCGTTTGAAAACAAGCGAGCTGGAAAATTTTGTATTTGGATCAAGGATTCGAATAATTATGCTCAAGGAATTGCTGAAACGACCAGGGGCGGCATTACAGAATTTGTCTCGCTCGACATTTTTCCGACTTGTGTTTGCGAGGCAACAACGAGCGACAGGCTCAATAACGAAAACGGTATTACCATTACCTTTCGCCAAACATGTACTCGGAACCCCTCGGTAGTGACGTTCGGACGCATTAAACGAGCGCTTGCGTCAGATCTTCGCGAGCTTGGCTTACCATGAGATTGTGACGTCATAAATTACTGATAACCGCATAAACAGTTTAATGAATGAACGCGTTGCTAGATCAACTGTACAAGTGGCAAACTGCGTATCAAATGCTGAGTAATGAGAAATAAACGCATGTATCTGCGATGGACGCAGAGAACTTAGCATTACACTGGTCAACACACAAATTTTTGCCGAAGATATTTCAACGATTTCAAGGTATATCAGGTGCGCTGATTCCTAAAATGGCCTTATTTTTGCTGAATTGGCTCTAGTTTTTGAGATAAATGCATTTTTTATGAAAATATTGCTTACGTAGAGAAACAGCATTGCTGTCCGTTCATACCTGTTTTAAGCAATGCTGTTGGCCTTAATTCTCTTCGCTTAGTGCCGTGAAAAAAAGAATACACTCATTGATAAAACTGGTGGCAAATAGTGAGTAATCTTGACAAGAATTTTCTATTTTTGAAGATTTGAGATTTCAAAACGTCGTTATACCATTATAACACCAGCCATATTGACGTTTTGTTGTTTTTCATTCTGACTTCTAAGCTTTGCATATCGCATTTTTAAAACATCTGTTTATGCCATTTTCCATGCAATAGCAGAGTCATGTTACATGCTGTCAATAAATCCTGAGTATGATACAAGTATACAAAATATTCAAGGCAGCAATGAAAATTTTATGAAATACATGTCTTCAGTAGATACCACTTGCTAGAAACAGGTTGCGAAACAATACAAGGCTCAAACTTCGCCTTATCAAGGTTCAGTTACTCATAATACAAACTGCGCCCCAATGGCGGATCCAGTAGGAGGGCAGTGGGGGCGATAGCAGCCTAAAACAGCAGCATTTATTTTCTGGAAAATTCGATAAATTTCAAGCGATGGATCAATTTTTGGGAGCTCGCCCTCTTAAAACGAGTGTCTGGATCCACCCTGCTGCGCAATGCTAAGAAACTTGACAAATCTATGCAGATGATAAGCATGCCAGGTTATTTTAAGTAAGGGAATTATTAAGGAGGAAAAGACATGCATGGTGGAGGTGGCAAAAAGGATAAAGATGGGAAAATTGTAATAAATAAGAAAGATCGAGGGAAGTCATGGAAGAAACACATGGAAAAGATCTTGAATGTGGAAAATTAATGGGGTCAGATGGAAGAAGCAGATATGGTTGAAGGAGGTGATGAAGGCTATGAACAAGATGAAATTGGGAAAAGCAGCTGGACCTTCAAAAATAAATATGGACATGATAATATCGAGTGGAAAGTTCGTTGTTATAATGAAGAAGCTTTGTCAGAGAATACTGGATGGTGAAGATGTGTTAGAGAAATGGAAAACGAGTGTTGTTGTTCCAATCTTTAAAGGAAAGGTGTGATGGATTGTGGAGCATATAGAAAAGTAAAGTTGTTGGAGCACGCAATGAAAACTGTGGAGAGAGAACTGGAGAACAGAATACGAGGATTGGTTGCGATAGATGATATGCAATTTGGCTGTATGTCTGGGAAAGGCACAACTTGTGCGTTGTTTATTTTGCGAAGGATACGAGAGTAATTCCGTGGAAAAAAGAAAAAGCTGTGCATGCGTTTTGTAGACTTGGAAAAAGCATTTGATAGGGTCCGTAGAAAAGCGGCGGAATGGGCGCTAAGAAAGAGAGGATTGCCGGAAGTGTTGGTGCAAGCAGTGATGAGCTTATATGAGGGTTAAAGACGTAAGTCAGAGGTGCAGGGTTGTTGGAGGAATTTGGGGAGAGTGTCGGACTCTTGGTGCGCATCAAGGATCTGTGCTATCACCACTAATATTTGCTATTGTGGTTGATGTTGTAACGAAAGATGCATGAAAAAGATCATAATTATTGAATGACATTTTGTACGCTGATGAGCAAAAATATGGAGGATTTATGGGCAAGGTTCCAAAGGTAGAGAAGTGCAGTGGAAGGCGAGGGATTAAAAGTAAATATTGGTAAGACTAAAATGATGGTGAGCGGTGCGGAAAATGCAATTGCACTCAGCAAAATGAAGCCTCGGAGAATATGCGGAAAAAGGGTTGTGTCTAACGCAGTGTGTTGCACATCAAGAAATAAATGATTGCATGGGAGATGCACCAAAATGAAGAAGATAACCTGCAGTTTTGCTCGCCATTTTATTTATGGAAAGCGCAAAGATCTTGGAGAAGGCAAGAAAGAACCAGTGGAGGTATTATGCGATGAAATAGCTTTCTAATGCTTATGACCATTGGTTCTTCATCACAAAACAAAATCTTTTTGTCAGCACAAACAGCTCTTATCTGTAATATATTTTGCCGTTATTTATTAGTGTAAAGGATATATCTCAAAAACTAGAACTAATTCAGCAAAAATAAGGCCATTTTCGGAATCAGCGCACCTAATATACCCTAGAACCGTTGAAATATCTTGAGCAAATAGAAAAAAAAATTTTTTTGTTGAGCAGTGTTATCGTGATAGGTGCGAAAAAGCAACCTAAATAAACTAAAGTGCTTTCATATTTTTGACGCAAATTAATGTTTAAAATCTGGCGCATGCTAAGATTTTATATACACAGGAAACAGGTAAATGGTTAACAGATTTTTTACAACAATTAGTTCGCTTAAATTTGTTTTTGCTTTTCGGCATTTGTTACAAAAATTGAATAAAGTTTTCCCTAATAAATGCACAAATTAGTTCACGTTAGCAGGTAAAGACAATATACAGATGAGCTTTTTATAGTCATGCAGCCATGCCCAGTCAGTTTCGACTGGCATGCCTTAACGATAACCCGTTTTGCTGCATTTTGGTTTTCCGTATCAATATTTATTTGCTTTTAGCGTTCAAGTGTATTTTTGATGTTTCAGCGTAGGGGAATAAAAGTTGAATTGATTGACTGATTCTTAAGAAAACTTGGCCTATTAATTACGATTTAGCAAAAGTTTCGGTCGATGTGAATTTTGAAAACTTCCATAAGCAGGATGTTTGAAAGAAGCTAAAACTTATAATTGCACTATCATGTGTTTGCCATAACTTTAGCTTTAAACAATTTTTTTGCCAAACTAAGCTAACCTTGTGACCGCTTTTGTTTAATTTGTATTTTCTGAATACCGGCACTTTTTCATCACAAAATGTGGTAAAAGAATCTGTCCACTCTTTTGATTTTTTTTTTTGCAACTGTTTTATCGTCCATGCCAAAAATGCCGCCATTATGTAAGAATATCAACATAACTTTCCAACTCGGACGCTCAGCAAGTGCTTTTCAACTCTCGCTAGATTAACGAGGAATGCGAGACAAATTTGAAGTCGAGAAGATTGTAATAGCCAATTTAAAGGAGCGAGGAAATACGACGTTTTCAGCTAGCTCGGCTTTGTCGAGATCACTCTGTAATACGGCTCCTGATCAATATCAGTCCAGAATGGTACGAAGGGTATCCGAAAATTTTGTAGGCCAACTACAAAACGTATTTCATGCAGTAAGTACCCGAGATGCAAAAGGCATTTTAATGATTGAGTTCTTTCGGAAAAGCTGAACTGCTCATGGAGGGTAGTATGCCTACATATCGAAGCAATTACAAAAAAAAATTAAACCAAAATGATCTGGAATGCTGACAAAATGTGTTCTTTTCATCATAGACTCATTATTACGCAGACTTGAAACTCCAGCGAGAAAAAGGCGCGCAATAAAAGGGGAAAATTATGCTCACAGCTGGAGTCTTTTTTCTCTCACGCTAGGCCTGTTCATGCTCATAACCTGACGCAAGACACAAGCTTTGCTTCTCCGTTACTCAGCCAGAAAGAACTACAAACACACATGACTGCACTGCGGCAACAGCTAAATCATCAGTTTCGCATACTTAATATTTACCGGTAAACAGAGTGACAATATTTAGCATTTTTTCATAACAGCAGTGCTATCCAGATAATTAATAAATCGAATACAGCAAATCGAAGTTTTTTAGGAAATCAGCCGACGTTTGTTGCAAAGCAAGAACTTACAAATGGAAATTTATAATTTTGACAAGACAATCTCGAATTCGGATTGGGAATTTCAGATTGAGGTAAAAGACTCGACTTATTGAAATTACATACAGGCAAAAAGTACAGCTTTCAAAATCTGCACTTTCGTTGGTGGGATTTTGAGAGTGAAGCAATGAATGATAAAAAGATTCAAAATAAGGTCACAATTTGTATCACAAATATAAAAAAGCAACATTATTTATACTTGCGCTATTGCGTTTATTAATCAAGGCTTATGTCAGACTTTCAAAACATCAAGCTAATTAGCCTACATCGTAAATGCTCATGTTATTGCAAGAATTTTTACAAAGAGATTGCTCTGTCTTGACCGAATTGTTCGCACTTACACCCCATAATAGCATCACAGAATGATTTGTCATTTCTAAACGTGAAACCTCTACCACGTGGTTCAGGGTGGAATATCCTAATAGTCTTCTAAATCTACAGGCCATCTAATAAAAACTAATTATTTGACTGTAATCTCGATGTTAAATGAGTAAGCACTTCAACATGCACAATTTTTTTGGAGACGAAAGAGTCTACATCGGTAACGATCTATATTGAAAAGAAAACCTCACGAGTGAAAGCATCAGTGCTGTAACTTAGTTGGTTCTTCCAAACTGTCTTTTTAATATCATACTTCACCGAAGCGTGTGGCCCAAAGCTGCATAGTTTTCCCCAAAAAAAAAACATATTCTAAACGAGGCGAAATGAAATTACTGGTTTGAACCGGTTATGTCGGGTTTTTCCTAGTTTTTCGTGTTACCCCGAAAACAACAGAACTATGAATACCGCGGTTGCATCTACGATGTCATCATTTCGGTACTGACTTGACGAGATGAAAACAATAGTAGTTTGCAATAGCGCCCTGCATGCTATCAGCTTATGTAGCTTTGCATTGATCACACGCGCAGTTGATGGTGAAATTGCTGGGTAAAACTTCGCGAGCAAGAAGAAATCAACAATATGCTTTTCGAGCTAAGTAAATTGAAAAAAGAAGACGATTAAAAAGCTAAGTATACAGCGTCGTTATGGTACGCAGTCTATATCAGTGGTTTTCAACCTTTTTCAAGTCGCAGACCCCTAAGTTAAGCAATTGGTTGTTGCGGACCCCACACAAATCAACGCCAATAGACACGATTTTAAAGTAGGCGCAAAAGGAGGTCCGGTTTACCTTGAAGGTCATCACGTCTGCAGACGTCCAATTTTCCGCCCAAAACCAAGTGAAGAGCAAAAAAAAAGGTGATCACGTCGGCAAACGTCCAATTTTCCGCCCAAAACCAAGTGAGGAGCAAAAAAGATTTTTTCTCAGCCAATATTGTTCATAGATTATTTTTTAAATTGCATTAATAATTATTAAAATTAATAAACACCGGTACCGCGGACCCCTGATAAACCCTTTAGCCCTTGCGGCCCTTTATAAATCATTTGCGGATCACTTTGAGGTCTGCGGACCCAGGTTGAAAACCACTGGTCTATATGGTTGGGCTGTTGTTTATGTTGCAAAATAACAGCACAGGCTCTGCGCATAAGACCTAAGCTATGCATGTGAATAAGCGAATTAAGAATCAATGCAACTGGTAGGCATGAATGCAATCTATAATAAGTGTTGGAGATAGTTTGAGTTTCTAATGTTGGAAGCAGGAAAGTAACCTGCTGCATTTTAAGGTGGCAGTGCTTGTCACATGTTGCATCTCAAGCTGACCAACAGTGATTGTAAGCGATTGCCGATTATCTTCACAACTTTGTGACTATGTTTGGTCATTGCTGGCTGTCTTTCTTTGCGTGTGTGCACGCACGTTCACATGCACTCTTTCATTTGTGTTTGTGAGCCCTGCACGGTTGCGCTCCTGCTATGGTTGCAAAACGACTGCAGCAGGAGCCTTCAGCAACAGGGATTGAGATTTAGCTTAGTTTCAGTGTATTTTTCGAGTAGTTGCGCTTTTTACGGAACAGTTAGACTAGAACCTTAGCGATTGTTTATGTTTCAGCACTAGCCTAGCTGTCTTTGTAACGCCAGTGATTTGTGTAGTGCTGCCTAGGCTATTTGAGTTCATTAATAATACAATATTTTCACTGGCTAATCTGAAGTTACATCTTAGAGTGCTTGGTTCTAGAGATAGAGTCGGAAAAAAGGATGACAGCTGCTTTTGGAGACTGCCAGCTGAATGGAGCATCACTTGCGCCCCTGTCATCCCTTTCTTACATTACAAAGACAGATTCTATTTGAATAAGTGCAGGTCAGAAGTTACTGGTTGGCTACGCCACATATAACTTGCCCTGTAGGTTTTGCTTTTTGGATCCACGTTATGGACGACAAATTAGGCTTTGCCAATGCTTACAATCACGCCTCCCTTTCCCTCAATCAGACCAGGGGTTTCCAACTTCCGGAACGGAAAACCCTATTCGCACTCACTGTACAGCTTTGTACCGGGAGGTGAAAGAGGAATGAGAGGCAAGAGAGTTAGCAGCTGCTGAGTTTGAACAGAGAGGGCTCGATCTAGCTCGTAGGGAGCTAGAGCTGAAGCAGCGAGAGCTCTCTTTCCTTAAACGTTCCTCCCAAACTTCTCGTGATAGGCCTAGTTTTACTTCTGAAGAGGTTGCGGCGGTAGGGCTTTCGAGTGGGACCTTGGTTGGGGATGGCGATGATCTTCCCGCTCCACCTGCTGTGTCCCAGCCTGATGCACCGCTGTCGTTCTCGTTTCCCGAAGCTTCCAAATCTGCTAAGCTCCAAGATTTAGTTGGGGGCTCTCACTATCTTTCTAACCATGCTTAGAGGTATGGCACTTCTGATGCCCCTGTTCTTCTTGTTACAAAGGCTAGTACCAATTATGCTATGCGCCCTATGAACTGTGGGACTCCAGGCCCTCTTGGGTCTGTTCACCCCCACCACGATTTTGATCACCCCCATGGCCTTTCCCGTAACGGCGCAAACGGCTCAGGACGTCTAGGCAGCTTTGCTACTTTTCCAGGCTACCTCGTTGGGGTTGGTGGCACCCAAATCCATTATATGAAGGCTCCCTACACCCATACCGAAAGCAGTGGATTAGACTTTAGAGCATCTTGTTTGGACTGGAAACTCTTATTGTGCACCGACGCTTACGGCTGATGGTCATCACCACGCTGGTGTATCGAACCCACCTGGTGTCGTCTAGCCACTCATTTTTGGGAGTTAAGGCACACCCGCCCAGATTGGCTGTTGCGCTGGTTTGAGAACACTGTAGAAGGTCAGGCCAGGCATCATATCTGCGATTTCTTTATCATTTTGGAGCCCGGAAAAGCTTGCGATACGATGTTGCAAACTCTGGACAAAATCTATGGCCAACGGGACACTATAATGGAGAACGCCCTTCAACAAGTGAATCGCCGCAGTAGATCCATCGAACACGAGTGAGGGTCACTGCTTGAAACTCAGAGCGGATCTGCGCAACCTCAGAGGTGTCGCAGCGTCGATTGGCCATGAGTTTGCACTCAAGAATCATAAGAATCATCAGTTGTTGGGTAAACTCTATTCGGCTTTCAGTGAAAAATTGCGCATTTGCTGCACTATACCCAGCTTCTAATTGGACCTTCGAGCAATTCTTAGAGCTCCTGAGTTCAGAGATCAGTCATGTCGACTCGCTGCATCAGATGCAAGTTGACTGTAATGAACATATACGAGGGGACAAGGAAGGCAGACGCACCTCTTCTGTTTGGTCTCGCAGCCAAGTTCCCCCTAGGATGGCAGTAGCTTCACACCAACCAGTGGCGACTGCTAGTGAAGGTGACAAAGTAAGACAATGCCCTGTTCATCCAGATGTTACCTCACATGACTTGGGCCAATGTCAAGGCTTTGCTCTGATGCTGATTGATGAGCGGTGGACGATTGCAAAGAAAAGTAGTATGTGCTTCAACTGCTCGGGAGGGAAGCACAGCTCTCCACAGTGTAAACTGAAGTCACAGTGCGACAGATGCGATGCTTTTCACCATGCGGTGCTGCGCTGAGATAGGCAGCAGAAAGCATCTGGATCTGCCTTACAGTCTGGAATGAGACATGGTAGCGTTGCGATGAGCAAACCTAAAGCTAATGAGCCTACAGTTGGGCTGGTTGACACTAACGGACAGCTAGAGAAAAAATTGGCATTACGAAGATCACTGCTGTAGTACGGAGTAGTGATGGCCAAGTTAACAATTTTTTACCGTTCTATGCTACGATTGATATCGGAGCTACGAGGTCTCTGTGCTCTCGTGAATTGGCTATTCCACTGTATGGTAGCTTCAACGCCAATAGGTCCTAGGAGTTCCGCATGTTTAGTGGTGACCCAGTGCGGTATGAAGTTATGACCAGGGACCTCGACCTTGTAAAGGTTTATGGGAAGATTATCTCCTTAGGGTCAGTGGACTTCATCGACCACAACCTCCCTTTTCACAGTATCTACCGGCTACTAAGGAGTTACCACAGAGAGTTGATATATTTGGCGGTGAATTCGTGTGAGAATGGCTTTGTAGCCTTACTGTAGGAAATCGCGATTTAATTACAGCTGCCGCGAAATGACTTGAGACCTACATCAAATTTTGCATTCTTAGGCATGCTATAAAGCCCAAGCTTATGACTTTTTTTTATACAATTGTAATTCATTAATAACAATAGGTCAGTGTGGAAATGGTAGAACAAATATGATGTTGCACCGTAGAGCAGGACAGCGCTGTTTCGGGCTATCAGCCCACATCAGCCGCAATCATGTAAAAGATACAATCATCCTTCAAAATGCTTGACCTTGCCAAAACACTCTTCCGGATATATGGAAGCTGTTGTGACTTCCCATTCAATAAAACGACGTCGTCTTTCCTAACCTGCTAAATGGAAAGTATACACTGGCGCAAGTATATATCCGGAAGAGTGCTTTGGCAAGGTCAAGCATTTTGAAGGATGATTGTATCTTTTACCTGATTGCGGCTGATGTGGGCTGATAGCCCGAAACAGCGCTGTCCTGCTCTATGGTGCAACATCATATTTGTTCTACCATTTCCACACTGACCTATTGTTATTTATGAATTACAATTGTATAAAGTCATAAGCTTGGGCTTTATAGCATGCCTTGGAACGCAAAATTTGCTGTAGGTCTCAAGTCATTTTGCGGCAGCTGTACCTTGCCGGTTGGTATCAATAACGCTCTTGAATTCGACCTTGGACACCTCTGGCTTAGTTCTGATGCTTATCACAACAGACCTGTAAGCAATATCATGCCCAACCCCCTAGCTAGCATTCAGACGATGCGACAAGCTAAACAAATGCCAAAGTCTGAGAAGGCTCCCAGTCAACCTTCACCGACCGATGTCGAACACCTTGGTTCGCTGCTTGAACCATCTATCCCTCTACCGGATGTAGTGCCTACACTGGAAGTACCACTCGCGAACCTGATAGTTGACTGCTTGATGCCTGCACGCTCCAAAGATCAAATCCCACGACCTGCGGATCGCCTAATCATTTTCATGTACTTAAATCAGATAAGTGTTCTCTCAAGAACTCTACCACAGCTGATAATTTGCCCAATGTTTCTATATTGACTGACTGTCTATCCAATGCTTCTAAGACGGCTAATCAACCTCCTAATGTTTTCATGTCGACTGATTATCTTACCAACATCTCAAGATCGACTGAATGCCCCAGCAATGTTCCTGTGCTGACCGATCAATGCCCCGAGAACAAAATACGCAGTCACCGTTATCACTCCACCTCAGTTTCCAACATAGGATCTAGAACGCTTCCTTCTGTATCCCAGATGCTCAACCATTGTCCCAGAAAATGGTATGATGATGAATCCTCACCCTCTCTTACCGTTCAAAGCAGACCCCTCTTTGGCCACAACCTCCCTCCCGACAACCATTTACAAAACCTTGATCATGCTGAAGCCCCTGCACCCTACGTTCTCACTTATCCACAACATCCCATCCCTGCTTCCCAACTTTCTATCCTTTGCAACCGCGTCTACTGTGCTGCCAAACGTACTGATGATGGTGGTGGCTGCACACCGTTTTACAACAATGTATTGTCCTACGATGCTGTCCAGAGAGCTGGCAAGCGTTCCAATGATGCCAGCACTGCGATCTGTCAAACTATCAATCTGCAATGTATTGTCCTACGATGCTGTCCAGAGAGCTGGCAAGCGTTCCAATGATGCCAGCACTGCAATCTGTCAAACTATCAATCTGCAATGTATTGTCCTACGATGCTGTCCAGGGTGCTGGCAAGCGTTCCGATGATGCCAGCACTGCAACCTGTCAATCTATCAATCGCTACTGTCCGGTCAAACGTACGGACGAAGACCGTCCGGTCACACGCACAGGCGGAGATGATAGCAATGTATCGTCCTACGATGCTGTCCAGGGTGCTGGCAAGCGTTCCGATGATGCCAGCACTGCAACCTGTCAAACTATCAATTGCTACAGTCCGGTCAAACGTACGGACGAAGACCGTCCGGTCAAACGCACGGGCGGAAACGATAGCAATGTATCGTCCTGCAATGCTATCCATGGTGCTGGCAAACGTTTCGATGATGCCAGCGCAGCTAGTCAGACAATCAAACGCTACTGTCCGGTCAAACGCATGAACGAAGACCGTCCGGTCAAACGCACGGGCGGAAATGATAGAAACACAGACTTGCCGTTTTACAACACTGCCCAGAGCATTGGAACATATTATCCTGATGATGCCAATGCACTCGAACATTTTACGGAACGAGGTTCTACCAGCTACCGTTATGATGCTTTCACATCGCTTGAGTCACAAACTTTTTGGAATCGCTCTATACACCATTTGCGTGGGTGAAATACCGAGAACAACTTTTACAAAGTGCGCTCCGCTATTGGCGCCACTAACATTTTTCTTCACGAACATGTACACACTACAGGTTGAGTACCGGTACAGCGATCTTTATTTAGTATAATTTTCCTCCTGGATGAAAATTAGAGGGGATTGTAAGCGATTGCCGATTATCTTCACAACTTTGTGACCATGTTTGGTCATTGCTGGCTGTCTTTCTTTGCGTGTGTGCACGCACGTTCACCTTTCATTTGTGTTTGTGAGCCCTGCACGGTTGCGCTCCTGCTATGGTTGCAAAACGACTGCAGCAGGAGCCTTCAGCAACAGGGATTGAGATTTAGCTTAGTTTCAGTGTATTTTTCGAGTAGTTGCGTTTTTTACGGAACAGTTAGACTAGAACCTTAGCGATTGTTCATGTTTCAGCACTAGCCTAGCTGTCTTTGTAACGCCAGTGATTTGAGTAGTGCTGCCTAGGCTATTTGAGTTTATTAATAATACAATATTTTCACTAGCTAATCTGAAGTTGCATCTTAGAGTGCTTGGTTCTAGAGATAGAATCGGAGAAAAGGATGACACCATCCCTTTCTTACAGTGATTGATCTAACTTGAAGCAAAATCGATAACGCTTTCTCTGCAAATGCTCTAGCCTAGGTTTTCCTAATCCCTTAAAAATATTCTACTACAATTCATTTGTAGTTTACCCCTCAACTAGCCAACGGTAATTAACAGCTAGGCAATGCGTGTAGTCCCAACAAGCCTTTAAAGTGTTACATTAGACTGGCCAAGTAGGATAGTCTCCGTAAAATCTGCCTAGTACTTCCACAACATAGCTATCTAGGATAGCCAATGCGTCACCTGCTAATTATCAGCTCGCATACATCACTGCATTACGTCTTTTGTATTTGTTGCATATTTCCCTCCTATCTCGAGAAAGCGATCAATGTGCTATACGAGCTTGCTTAGGAGTCGCCGGCCATCTGTCTACCACACTAACATGGGGGAATCCCGATAAGTACCTATCCCAAAGGCACAACAAGTAAACTTGCCAGCTTGTTCTTCACACTGTCCCTTTAATGCTGAACGTCAAGCAGGGAAGCTGTGAATACCAATTTTAAAGTCATTGGTTAGACCCGACTCGGAATCAAACCCAAGTCTACAGCTCCCGAGGCGAACGCTCTCACCACTCGGCCATCTATGCTGTTCAAAAAATCATTTCAAGTCAACCAGAAGTCTAATCTTTGTAAACCTTTTCCAAGTCAACCAGTAATCTTTGTAAAGCTGCCTGCTTTCCTTTCGGGTTACTTTGAAGTCACGTGCGTTTACACGCTTTTTACGCCTCCGAAATGAAGTTTCATTTCTGTCCTTGAAACAGAAATGAAAATCGAAAAAAAAAAAAAAAAAAAAAAAAAAAAAAAAAAAAACAATTTCACTGCGGGTCGCTTGTTTGAACGGTTCCATTGTCTGCAGACTTCACCGATATGAGAGGTTTTTCCTTGCGGGCGAAATGGAGTCTCGTGTGAACGTAGCCTTAGTTTACATTTAAAATGTGGAAAGATGGGAAGAACTTGCAATGGTCGAATCAGGTATTGAATCTAACGCCTCCAGCGCCGAAGCTTGTCCACTCAGTAATTTAAAAATGCCAGTCTGAAGTTGCAATTGTTTGGTATCATTCTCATGAGTTTATTGAAACAAATTTAACCCCATAGTTGCAGAAACAATCCAAAATCTTATACGTGTAGAATGCCCAATGGATTTATGAAAGCATCCAATTTCAACTTACACCGGTGCACTTTCAGGCATTTTGCAAATTTAGTGTTTGTTAACATTTGACCAGAATTTAAACATGCATAAATGGTGCTTGTATAACCAACTAGAGGGCTCAATTTGTGTTACCAAGGTCAGCGCAGATAACCATCAGTCAATTGGCCATGAAGAGGAAAATGAATCAACTTAACAGCTCTACAGATTATTTCATGCCTTATAAGGTTAATCGTGAACAAGATCTAAACAGAAAAAACAAAAAAAAATATTAATCCCAGGGGCAATAAAGTAGCACAGAATTTATTCTTTTTATTGATACTCCTGCTCAATAGGGTTATGACAAAAAAATTTGAACATGCCTGATATGGGAAAAAATGAACTTTTTAATGTGTACCATGACTCTGACATCGATTTTTAAAAATGTTGATAAAAGTTCCAGCACCAAACAATATTTCTAAACCCAGCTACCCCTATTACTGGAGTTTTTAGGTCTCTATTAGCCTGTTTCCATGTCCACTTAAAACGTGGGCTTTCTAAACGTGGGCCGAGTTCAAAGTGGGCTTTTTCAGCTCATTTTTTCAAAAAAGCCCTTGCTTATTAAGACCAGGTCTTTACTGGCGTCCAAAAAAGCTCACGATTTTGCTGAAAGTAGCCCCAAGAAAGCTTGAATTCCCCTGACTAGAATAAAGCCCGCAAGCCAAAAGCCCACGATTTGTGGACATGGAAACAGGTTATATGTGTTGCTAAAACTTTGTGCATGAAAATAAACACTCTGTTCAGATGCCCTTCACGCTTGCCCACATTTCAAAAAAAAAAATAAAATGGGCAAAAACAAGCAACAAGAAGTTCAGATATGAGCGTTTTGGTGGTCAAAATTTTATGCTGCCACCAAGCGGAAAAAATATAAAAAGCTTTTGCTTTTGATACAGTTGAGCGATTAAATTGAAGTTAAGATTTAAACCAACTTTTTGAAGAAGCGAAGTTTATTATTGTTGTTATTTTGCGACAACTGTGCCACCAAAGGGCAGAAGCAGCAAGATTTCGATTTTTTACATTGCATTGAGTGCTTGTCTATCATGTTAAATGTAATATTATGACAGCCAACACAATAACTTGTTAAGGCGATTGTTTATTGTTTCGAACTTTCTATCACTGATGAAGGAGTAGACCTATTCCTATCTTTGGCTATTGACTGCATTGCACACCATATAGTTACAATATAACGAGCTACCATGTTGTGGGTGGAAAAGTTAACTTTGTATTTTATGGCAAATCAAAGAGCAAACGCCAAATATTTCACTGCAGATTGTTGTTTTGCCGATAACCTTTCTTAGTCTACTTATGCACCGTTTGTGAAATCTGTTGCGACATGTCTTTCATAAGCAAAAAATGTGAATCAGCTTTGGGTTTAACTAAAGCAAAATGGACCAGAAATTGCAAGAAAACCACAGCTCTACGTCCAAATATACCAGGAATGAAAACAGCGCCAAACGAAAGCTTGTGCAAGACACCTTCAAATAAAGACGTTGTAGGTAGGTTTTTCGGGTTGTATGCAGAAACAAAAAATGGCGCAAATCGGATAAAAAGAATATCTGAAGTAATTAAATTTTGGAATAAATCGAGCGCTACGACTACTAAGCTCTTACAGATCTGCTAGGCTTGTTGACGCTTGCATCAACTTCCATGGCCGTTTCGAAGAATGTATGGTTAATAATGGAGGCACTTTTTTAGTTGTGTATACCGCTCTGCCTTCTGATTCTATTCGTTAATTATAAGTTCTTGGTCTTCATTAGAGAGCCAGTTCCATTTTGTAACATCAAAAACGCGAGGAAGGTTTTCTTCAAATTGTTTGTCTCTTTCTGTGCTTTTCAAGCAGCTTTATTGGCTTGTTCATCTTGAGCAAAATTTGCTGCTCAGAGAGTGAGGAACAGCATAATTTATTCCAAAGTTTAATTATTTCTTCAGATATTTTTTTCATCTTTCTGAATTATACAACATCTTTCTAAATCTCTGACCACAGCATGACAATTATCAAAGAACATTTGCCATGAGGAACACCTGTCAAAAAGCAGAGTACACAGCACACGCATTAGCAATAATACAAAAAAAAGCAATTACAACAGTAAATAATGCTTACTAACTGCCGTTGATGCATATGCTAGGTCCAACAACGTTAGCTATACCAGTAGAAATCTTGAAGCTTAATTCATCTTGAGAGCACACTGGTGATAAAGCAGCACAAGAGGAATCATTGCGATTTATCATTTCTATGGTAAGAGTTATTTGTCAAAGATGCAGTAATAATTGATTAATACATCCACACAAAATTGAAGTGGGCTAGATCAGGGGTGGGGAAACTGCCACCCGCTTAGCTTTCGAATGTGGCCCGCGTCATAACTTTGTTAAGTATACAACACACCGGTAGATTAGAAAATGTTGATCTCTGTAAAAACTTTTTCCCGTTTCAACAACCTGCTGCATTTCGGAGGCAAAAATCGGGCAAGTCTTTAATTTTACGGTAAAGAATAACTCACAGTGAATGATTGATAATTGTACAGTAAAATTGCCCTTTTTTAAAGCGAAATTTAAACATTAAAAGTTAATATGGCCCACTTAAAATATTATGCAACCGATTATGGCCCGCTGTGCTTTACCGGTTCCCCACCCCTGAGCTATATCGATTTTAGCTGCATTTTCCGTTAACATTTATTCCAAGCTAGAGCCAGTAATTAATTTTTTTTCTTATTTACAAAAAACTGCTTTTTTTTTCAGCAATACTTCCATACGCTCTTCTTCTAGTTCTGCTTCTCAGTTGATATTACCATTACCAAAAGAGTTTCATTTTGAGCACAAGACTCTCTAAATAATTTTTGGGCTTTTATTGCATGGCATCTAAAATATAACCAAAGGTGCCAATATCTCGTGTTTACTACGGATCTTAATTTCACAAGAATGCTTCCATCTATTGAAGTTCTTTCAACGCCAATTTATTGTAATACAGAAGCAAGAGTCATTCAACTGCTATCTCAGCAGTGCTGCACCATAATGGAAACGTATTAGGGCGTTTAGAAGCGAGACAGCAAACATTTGCTAGACGACATGACAGCTCACTTCACATGTTTCCACAATGATAACAGCATGTTGCAATTCACGCAACATATTTATGCGAAGATGAGCAAAATTTAAATAAGGAGATGTAAGAAATATGGTCACTAACTTCAAAAACATGACAAAACACATATGCAATAAACTAAGTACCATTGTTTCATAAATTATTACGCTTCTCGAAGCAGCAATCGTTATGAAACAAAATTCTTGTTAAACTATAAAAGGTAAAGGTACAGGAAAGCAGGTGTTAAGCACACATTGTGTAGGCCATTCTCAGTTGACGGCCCATAACAAATATCAATCATGAATGATTAAATGCTGTTAAAGGACATACAAGACGAACAACACACATACACTTAACCTTTCCCACTTCCGCTTGTGCCGAGCGCCAGGCGTAAAGCTGCGAATACTACTTTTAGACCCGACCAGGAATAAAACCCCAGTCTCCCGGTAACGAAGCGTACGGACGCCCCTAACCGATACACCAAGCGCCGGTTTGTTAAACTATATAATGTAGTGTATACTTATTAAACGGTAAATAGTGTGAAACGGTAAATAGCTCCGGATGGCAGATGCTTTCCCGTAGCCCGGAGCGTTACTCTGTCTACGCTATTTAATCTGGCTGACAGAAACCGAATCTGCCTTAACGGCGAGACACCTAACGATGTTCAAGCTGGGCAGCGGCAAACGTCCTTTTCAGGACGGGGCGATGCGCATCTTCGGCGCACCGTCAACAAGTTCCAAAGGCCCAGCATTCTCCAACTGAACACCGAAGACCTCACTGCAAGCAAGATGAGCGTGTTGCATCATCTTGCGTTACAGTGTGAGGCACTCGTCATCCTCTTACAGGAAACCCATTGCACCTCGGTAGAAAGGTTAGATCTTCCGAGCTACCATCTAGCTGGGTTTTCCTTGAGCAGGAAGCACGGTCTTGCTACGTTTGTCCATGAGCGTGTGAAGTGGATCCTAATCGACCAGTCCCCACCAACATCGGAGATCGAGTGGGTGTGCGTGGATGTTGATAACTATAAAATAGTCAACGTCTACAAACCCCCTCCAACACGGATGCAAGCATCTGATCTTCCAGCATTCCCCCATCCCTGCTTCTATGCTGGCGACTTCAACTGCCACCATGTTGACTGGGGCTATAATAATAACAATCCAGATGGTGAATGCCTGGCTGGCTGGGCCAGTGCCAACAACTTCACCCTGCTATATAGCCCCAAGGAGGCCGCCAGTTTCCACTCTGGCCGCTGGAAAACAGACACCAACCCAGATCTTGCATTTGCCAGTGTCGATTTGGACAGTCGCTTACCTGACAGACGTATCTTAGGAGAATTCCCAAGGTCACAACACCGACCTTCGCTTATAAGTCCACCCAAACTTGCTCATCCAAAACTGAGCAAGCCTGTAAAGCGATGGAACTTCCGCAAGGCCAACTGGGACCACTATTCTAACCTAAACAACACACTGGCCAAGAGTATACCGCCACCTGAATCTTAAAACATCGATCAGGTTTACCAGTGCTTTTGCAAGGTAATAAGCACTGCGGCGAAGAAATGCATCCCTCGTGGTCGACGATCAAACCACATACCTTGCTGGGATGCGGAGTGTGAAGACCTCTATCAGCATTTCCTGCAGTCACCTGGGGGCCCTGATTCGGATAGGGCTGCCACAGCCCTACTCACAAGGCTCGACGGGAAGCAGAGAAATCGCTGGTCAGAGACGGTCCGCAACATTGACTTTTCGCACTCCAGCCGGCTGGCATGGAATACTATAAACAACTTGACTGGTAGGTCACGACAATCCCCTCGTCAATGTCCCGTTTCAGCTGATGCTATTGCTTCTCAGCTGGTTAAAAACGGGAAATACGAAGCTGTGAATCGACGCTCATCTCGGCTCGTTTTATAGGAAGTGTCTGACCTTTGGAGGGCTGATCCATTACATCCTGCGAATGTCTCCGGGAGTTTTTCCCATCGAGAGTTCGCTGCTGCCCTCCAACATTTAAAACCAGGCAAAGCTCCTGGACCTGATTCCATTTGTCCGGAGCTGATAATCCATGCTGGAGCCAGCTTAAAATCTTGGCTTCGTGGCTTCCTATCTTTCTGCCTGCACCACCTCAAAATTCCTAAGATCTGGAGAAGAGCGCTAGTAGTAGCGATCCCAAAGCCTTCGAAACCTGTAGAGGACCCAAAGAGCTATCGTCCGATCTCCTTGCTCTGTGTTCCGTACAAGATTCTCGAGCGACTTATCTACGCCCGCGTCGAACCTCTTATTGACCCTCTGCTCCCACGGGAACAGGCGGGTTTTCGACGCGGAAGATCCGCCGTGGATCAAGTCACTTTGCTCACGCAAAGCATTGAGAATGCATTCGAAGCGAAAAAGAAGGCCGGTGCCGTCTTTATCGACCTGACAGCTGCCTATGACACTGTCTGGCACCGTGGCCTCACCTGCAAGCTGTTGCGGCTTCTGCCGGACAAGCACATGGTTCGTATCATTATGGAGCTGATCCGTAACAGAAGCTTCACCCTTACAACTGGCGACAGCAAGCCTAGCAGGTTACGACGCCTGAGAAATGGCGTTTCCCAGAAATCGGTCCTGGCCCCCCTTCTTTTCAACATCTATACATATGATATCCCCTCCATAACCTCCAAGAAGTTCGCCTATGCCGACGACCTGGCGATACTTCATACAGCTGGAGAATGGAAGGAGTTGGAAAGGACTCTAAGCCAGGATATGACTACACTCTCGGAATATCTCCAGACCTGGCGATTGAAGCTTAGCCACACTAAAACGGTGACGGCGGCTTTTCACCTCCACAATCGAGAGGCTAAGCGTGAGCTTAAGGTCTGTAACATCGGTAAGACCTTACCTTTCTGTCCAGTTCCCACTTATCTTGGGGTCAAACTGGACAGATCGCTCACATATCATCCTCACCTGGAAGCATTGCGCAAGAAGTTAAGTGCTCGCGTCTCACTGTTGAGGCGACTTGCCGGAACAGGTTGGGGTGCTAGCGCTAAGACATTACGCACAGCTGCCCTGTCTCTGGTCTACTCGACTGCCGAGTACTGCGCACCAGTCTGGTGCCGCAGCGTGCACATACGGCTTATCGACAGTGTATTAAATGACGCCTTGCGCATTGTCACTGGGTGCCTGCGTCCCACTCCATCGGTCTACCTTCCGGTTCTTTCAGGCATCCAGCCAGCTGAGCTTCGCCGCCAAAGAGCGACACTCTCCCTAGCCAACCGCAGCTCCCTGGACCCTGACCACATTTTACATGGCCAGTTTCATGAGTCACAGGACGTATGTAGGGAGAGATTGAAATCTAGACGCTCATTTGTACCTGCTGCTCGGAAATTACTAGACAGTCTTTCTGAGATGGACGTCCGTGCAGCCGAGTGGACGAACACGAAATGGGACATGGAGTACTCTGCCAACGCATTGTCGCTCCACGCTTTCATTCCCAAGGCTAGCTCCAGACCCTTGGGTATGGGTCTGCCCAGGGCAGCCTGGGTCAAGCTCAACCGTCTGCGTTCTGGTGTTGGACGTTTCTGTTCGTCCATGTACAAATGGAGTCTCGCTCCTCTAGCGAATAGTGAGTGTGGTGCCAGTGAACAAACCGCAGATCACATCATCTCACAGTGTCCCATACATCGAGCACCCCGAGGTATGTTTGGTCTAATGGTTTTGGATGACGAAACAAGATGCTGGCTGAAGTCCCTTACAGTCAGCATCTGACCCAAGCAGTTTGGTGGCCAGGGTGGTAAAAGGATAAACCCTCGGCCTTGGTCCTCCCATCTGTCTTGGAAGAGATGCCCCGCCAAACGACGACGAGTGTGAAATAATTCGATAAAAGACATTAGAAGAGCTGCAAATTCCATAATACAGCTTTTATAAAAATGAAAGTAGGTTTTATTATATTGGTTTCAGAAAAATTATATCTTAGCAGCAGTAAAAAATGTTGTTTGTCATAACGTCTTGGAGACAAAAATGGAACGTCTCCTATCTGTCTTAGAAAATGAATCCATCAAAAGATAAGCTCAGCACATCTGCACGTCATCACGTTCTTTTCTCATCGTCTTCACTACGAAATGAGGAGGATAAATTGATTGTTCTTCAGGTGATGACAACTCACTTTAGCATTTTTGAAATCGCACCCTCAGCATGGGTTCACTGAATAATGTTTCTGGGCCCAATAAAGTTTATTAACAATACACAGCAAATTAGTGGTAGTGCTCTTAAACTCATGAATTGGATTTTACATTGCGAAGTTTTGCAAGTAATTAATTATCCTGTCCACATGTTTAATTTTCGTGGGCTTTAGGCCAGCGGTTCTTGGTTTCAGTTTCTGCATTTTAATCCATTTCCTAATGTCGTAATCACTTGTTTTAACTATGACATCACGAAATTGATTATATGATGCAGAAACTAGAACCAAGAACCGCAGACCTAAAGCCCACTAAAACAGGGCATGTTGACAGGACCATTGCGCCATAAGCGTGGGTTTGAATATATTTCTTAACAAAAGGTACTTGAGTGAACGTTTATATGTACTTCTGGTCTCATTATCAACGCCACATGCTTGCACTATGCAACAGTTGCATTGTGACTTAAGACCCAGCTAAGCAAAAGCTTAACCTTACAACTACCAGAAAATCGTTATACCCAGAACAACTGCACCGATCAATTGACCAGTGATTTATTTGTTTTACCATGGTTCGCAGACGTTCGGAAAGCACGTAATTGAGTCTGGCGCTGTAAATCAGTTGAATATTTTGTTTACCTCTCTCAAATTGCGTTATCGCTATCGTTCTACAAGAGAAAAGCGCAAAAGTGGCGTTTTCTCTCTGTGCACCGAAAAGGTTGAAAACCATAAGCTGAATTTCATAAAAACCTAATTTACAGCACGCTCAAACTGAAAGATGTCAGTCTTGTATTGTGAGTACTCAGCCGAGAAACACACGTTTATTTACAGGAATATAGCTCCACTAGTTTAGTGTTTTTCCTTAATTTTGCTGTTTGTTTTAATTTTCTGTAATGTAACGAACTGAAAAGTTTACTGTAATGGTAACGAACTGCTGTACATAAGACCAACCCCTCGCCTCCACATGGTGTCGGGTGAAAACAACATTACAATGTTGGCTAAAACGGCTCTAGAATTTTTTACTTTTTCTGTTCACCAACTTAAATCTAGCAACGGCCTTACCAGTTGAATTTGCTTCCTGAAGCATTTCGGCTTCTTTTTCTAGCGGCTAAGAAGTCGAGCTGTGAAGGAGTGAGTGGTTGAGGGAATGAAGAAGGGGAGTACTCAGCTAGTCAAAGCCTCTACTCCTGCAGGAGTTGAGGTGGAGACGAGTGCAAAAGAATTGCTTTCAGCCTGGACTTCTCCTCTATTGAAAAAGCCTCTGGCAAATTAAGAGGCAACGGTTTCAGTGAAAAGTTGAATACCGCTGAAATCTATGTCTCGCCCACTCAAAATCCATCAATGTCTTTAGACATTGGAAGTATGTCCGAGTGGCGCCGGGATATAAATTAGAAAGAAATCAGAGGCGGAAGTAGCGAAAGAGGTTGCTAAGCGGTTAGAGGGTATGACCCTAACTAATCCTGGAGATAATCTTCAAACTGCCTCCGACTCTGCATGAATGAAAAGGTTGAGGGAGTCTTCTAGCACTCAATTGAGAATGTCAGAGCTGCTTCGCAAAGAGCTGAGGAGTCTGAGAACCCTGATAAGGATTCGAAGACAACTAGTTCCGACTAAAGTAGACTGACAATCAACACCTTAAAGCAGTGGTTTTCAACCTGGGGTCCGCAGACCCCCAAGTGGTCCGCGAATGATTTTAAGGGGCCAAAAGGGTTAAAGGGTCCGTAGGGGGGCCGCAGTACCAGTGTTTATTAATTATTAATACATTTTAAAAAATAATCTTTTTGTGAACAATATAGCGATAGACCTTTTTCTCAGGTCTTCACCAATATTTTTAGTGGAAAACAGGACATGACATTTGAGGACGTGAAGACCTGTTTTTTTGCACCTCACTTGATGTGTGGGGTCCGCAACAACAAATTGGTTAACTTAGGAGTCCGCGACCAGAAAGAAGTTCAAAACCACTGCCTTGGAGCAAAATCGTTGAGCCTCCAAGATCGATGGTTAGAGATCGGCAGCCCCATGTATTTATGCGAGAACCATTTGCAGCTGTACGATGATCGGTGTGTTTCCGAGTTTGACGATCGGAAATCGATGCTGGAAAAACGCAAAAATCTGCCCCAGTGTCTACCAACAACAGGTTACGGCTTGCCGATCCCACACGGATAGCGTATTGGTTTGTTCAATTGCACCGGCCGCCACAGTCATTGGCGACCGATCCTCACGTTTCCCTGATTCTGAGTAGATGGGCGGGAAGCTTGGATTGCTTGGTTTTTGCTAAACAAGCATCCCGGCTTGCATTTGTATGCAGCAGGCCCAAACCGCTTATGGTAAAAGCGGTGAGCCATAAAAAATGCCAGACGAATTGTCTCCGCATCATTGTCGAGCAACTTGAGGTGACGTAGTAATGCTGCTGGCTTGCGATCACCAAGATCAGTAATGTTTAGAAGTTCTTGGTCCTGTTGTGCTGAGTTTTGCCAAATGCCGCAACGTTTTTTTAATGGCAGCGTATTATCTTGTTCAGGCGGGTGAACTAATACAGCTTTTATTTCTGCTGCCGCCCGATTGTCTTGCGCTGTGACGACATAATCGAACTTTGTCTGATCAGCAGTAATTGATTTCGATCTCAATTGCGCTTCGACTCGTAAAAAACATATTTCGGGATCTTCCGGCCAAAACTCGGAAAGCTTCAATGAAACAGCTGAAACTTCTAGCATTGTTGCAGGACCAGAAGACGTTGAGGGAACGTTCAATTTCTAATCGCCTCAGTAAGCTGAAGTATGGCTTTGTGACTGTCCGCCACTTTATCGCTGTCCTAGTCAGCAAGGTCAGAAAGTAAACCGCAAAAGTAGCCTGTGCCAAGTGTTCAACAGGATAGGGTCACCAATATATCGTTCTTTTTCTCTATCCCTTCCTTAGGGCTGTTTGCTTAATATACCGTCAACACGTAGCACAAAAGAACAATGTTATTTATCAAACTACCAGCTTCTATGCACATTCAAAAAGAAAGCACATGCGAAAAACGTCACTATGACAGTGACTGCGTGTTGCCAAAATAAAATCAAACATTGAGCAATAAGGTTGCCACAGAGTAATAAGTGGTACTGACAGTTTTTCGAGAAAAATGGCAAAGATGATAAATGCAGTTGTTTTAAATATGGATGCTTAACATTTCTAGCCATTTAATTGCCTACAAATTTATTCCTGTGTTCAGCAATGAAGTCTTTCCTGATGCTGGCAATGACCAATATGAAGCATACCGAATTCGTTGACATATAATCCATAGTTTTAGATCTACAACCACAATCACTAGAAGTTGGCCTTCGTTCTATTCAAGATGAGCCAAATTCATTCTTCTCGCTGAATGCTGCACAAAGGTTTACTTTCAAAGCTTTTTTGAAGTCAAGGTAACTCACTGATGGGCGCATAGACACTGGCTTACTGTGAGCACAGCCGTGAAGCTAGCAATGGAGGTCCGTTATTTAGCCTACAATGATCTTCGTATTGGAATAATCAGTCTACAGTGATGTCAGAATATATAATTTTGTTCGACCATCTCCCGCACAAAGAATACGCATACGAACAGAGCATGTAATACCTTTCCAGAATGTTGTTATTCGCGTGTGGTTGAAAAGAATATGAACAAAATCAGCTTGTTCGAAACCCCACTTGAACGACACAGCAAACACAAATACGAACGAGCTTGTAATACCTCCCCTCAGCTCATTTCCAATTGCAATCATAGATATAAATTCGAACTAAAAAACTCGAAAAATGGAAATCGTCTGCACAAGATTTCATCGGCTTTCACCAACTTCCTCTGGCTGACTGTCTGGAAATCGCGCTCTCGTCATTGTTTGTGACCCTTATTATCCGCTGCTTGGCTATTGTACAGCTTTGCAAATTATCTATACTTACTTGCAGTGACCTTGCGCTGCTGTGTAGAGTTATAGTCGACAACTAGAAATAGATTGCCAACTTCTGCACTATGGTTACATACTGTTTAATTAAAAATTTTTCTTGAAAAACTGGTAGCACTTTCAAGTACTACCGGCATGCAAAAAAGCTGAAATGGTATCACAGCTCAAAATTTTTTATTCCTCAAATCAAAAAATCAAATCTTCATTATACTCGCCGTATTACGCCGAGGCGTGTAACGAGTTGCGGGGCCCATCTCCGCGGCTTAGCGCCTGGGCAACACAGCTCCGAAGAAACGTCACAACGGTGGCGAGCCGTTGGCGACACTGTGTCGATTTGACCGGCCCGGGAATCGAACTCCAGACCTCCCGCACCGATAGGGTGCGCTTAGCAACTGAGCTAACGACCGGTCTATTTCCAAGCAAAACATCGCACCTAGTACCCCAAAATACAGAATTAGTGGTTATTATCAGCCACAGATGGACAGCAAAAATGGATGTGCAGGCAAATGCCAAAAAGTCTCAGTCATACTTGGTTTAAACCAGCTGAGTTGTTTTTTCCATTTTTTGTATTTGTTTGCACTCACTTTTTCCTTGAACATAAATACTGGTCTGGGACCTAAACAAAATAAATCAATTTCAAGAAAAAAGAAAATGGAATATCACAATATTCATTTTCTTTAAGCCCAAGTTTTTTGTGCAAACTTCTGTTAAATCATTTTTATTCTAAAAGAAGTGGAAAAATTGCTTAATTAGTCTTTTTTACAAGAATTTGTTTATATTTTATTGAATAATACAGCCTGGTACACCTTATCCTCTCCACGATTGCTCTCACACCTTTCCCCCATCTCGTTCCATCTGCAGCTTCCTCGATTTTCAACCAGACTTTCTTCACACTCTCTTCCACCTGCCTCCTCCATGTCATTTTTAGCCGTTCTCGCTTTCGCCTCCCATTCACTTACAGGATCATTGCCTTCTTTAGCAACCCCAACAGCTACTGTAAATACCATAACCGTCCGTAAAGCCTCTGTTTGAGCGCCACTATAGGAAAAGATTGAAAATAGAGCGTCACCCTCTAATTGAACACCACCAGTATTGCCACTACAGGAGGAGGTGTTGAAAATGATGAGGACGGCTACACAGGGATGTGTCACCTGATTTTCCGCATTGAATTTTTGATTACTTATCAGTAACTATGTTACGGTAGATATTTGTTTTCTCTTTAGCGGTTAAATGTTAACTCTGCAAAAAAATTTTACTTTCTATTAATTAAATTTATCTTTCCGAAATTCTGACCAGCTAGTCAAAAATATAGCACCATCCAAGACTAAACTAAACACCACCTCTAATAGAACGCCACAATAGAAGAGTTAAAATATAAAGTGCTGTGGCTGTGAGGCGCTTAAATAGAGGTTTCACGGTATGTCACGTATACGATCACGGAAACAACGAGAGCACTAAGCTTTTCGGGAGCATACGAAAAGATAAAGTTGGGATGATCAATAACTCGTTATTTCCTACACCAATGAGGTGATGCACAGAAAAATAGTAGAACTTCATAAATCGCATAGCCACACGTAAAACTAAAATCGAAACGTTTTAACTGCTTTCTCTGACTAAAAAAAAAAAAAATTTTGTTTGCAAAGGAATTGCTAGAGTTAGCACTGCACAGCAAAACAAAGTGAATTAAAAAATTTAAATACATTGAAAAAAATTTAAAAACTAGGCTATAGATATTTTGCACAGTCCGCCGCTTTTACGTTATGACAGCAGCATAATATTTTATCAATTTTGAAGGTTAGTTGTTGACGTCAAAATTAAGTCTGAAAAAAGAAAAGCTCCCACTTTCCCGAGAATTAGCCCCGCCCCTCGCATCACGAAAGTTTCGCTGCAGATACACTAGGCTACGTTTTTTTTGAGTGATTGTCTGCTAAGTCAGTGCAGATAGTAAGATATACTACAATATATTGGTGTAGGGGCATAGGTTTGAGTTTAGTTGCTGCTGTTTACTAGAAACGACACTTATGACAACTACTCGCCTTGTCTTAAAACGTACCGTAAAATGCTCTTTCCGCACCGGAAACTTAGATCAGTAATTCTCAATATTTTCTGAGCCGTGGCCCCTTGCCTGTAGCTCTTAAAAAACCGTGGCCCCTCCTTATAGTGTGTAATAGAGTGGAGTGAAAAAATCTTTTTTGGAAATTAAAAAAGTGTAGTTTTCAACAGAACAGAACATTATTATTTTAGTCGCTCGCTGACCAACACGATACGTAAATGATAAATTACACACGACACAAAGTGAAAAAAATGCACGAAATGCGACAGGGAAGTTGCGAACGGACCTCACGATCATCGAGTCAAGCAACCACCCAGTGTCAATTAAAACAATTTTAAAGAATTTAATCATCGCATCTGGTTGAATGTCCAAATTAAAGCGAGCGACCACGTTCCCGATGAGAACGAGTCTGCATACCAATAGCAGGAAAAACCGCTACAGCCTGGTATCCCGATCTTAATGCAACGAATTAATACAATATTTATTGATCGTACTTAGATAAGAGGAAAGTTTCAAAACGAGATTTGAACTGCTGAAATTTGAGTGACTTGATGTTATTCGAAATGGAATTCCATATTTTAACTCTTGATACTTTATGCTTCTCTGAAGTCTATTTGTGGGATAGCGGGGATAATATAGACTGTATTTATCAACTGACTGTCTAGTAGCTCTTTGGGAAACCTCATCGACTTTTGTAAAGAAGTCAATGAAGGGTATTGGTGCTAGGTTATAGAAGCAAGAAAAAACAAATTTAGCGGTTTCATAAGTATATAAATCATGAATTTGTAGCACTTCAAGTTTCTTGTATATAGGATTTGCTTCGTCGCGATAGTGACTACCGAATATGATTCGCATTGCCTTATTTTGCAGGGTTTTTAATTTGGTAAGGTAACTGGGATAAGTTGAACCCCAAACCACAATGCCATAAATTAATAGAGGATGTATGAGAGCATTGCATAGTTGCAGCAGGGTTTTGAGAGGAAAATTATATCTAACTTTACTAAGGATGCCCACGAAGCAAGCTGTTTTGTTTTCAAGTGTAAGAATGTGCTCTTTAAAGTTCCGACGACTGGTCTAAAACTCGTATAAAATTTGTTTTGGAGGAATTGCCTCCATTTTCCAACCGGCACCCCCCCATAAATGTAATCGCGACTGTAGGCACACGGGGGTAGTTTACATATCTCGGTAACCACTGGTCATAAAGTAATGGTATATAGCTCAAAGTCTGTGGAAACACCATGTTTCCATCTGTGCTAAGAAGAAAGTTTTCTCTATTTTCCACAAAAAAAAGTTAAAGCCGAAAAACAAAAATATAGCCATTTTTTGGTTAATTTATCACAAAATTCACCTATTCGTATAACCGCAGTCATTAAACTGTAATCAGCACATCTTATTCGTTTCACTTCATTAACACTGTTTTTGATATGTTGCACCAATAAATGGATTAATGATGTGGTAATTGGTAGCTTCTACTCTTGCTGAGAGTTGTAATTTTACATTAGATAGCAGCTTATAGTACAGAAACAGTGAAAAACTAAAACATAGCTGTGTGAAAATTGCCAGAAATAGAACTAGTAATAACTATTGCTTCAAATTAATGGGACACATACCACGAAAGAAAGTCACTGAAATGCAGTAAAATAAAATCACGAAAGTAACATGGTAACCATGTAGCAGTAGCAATAGCGTAGCAAAGAGCAATTTCAGAACAATTTTGACCCACCCTGCTTCAGCAGGTCACACTTTCACACAATAATTATGGTTAACTGAAATACTCTGTTTGAACTGCTTTTTGGTGTCAAATGTTTTCATGAGTTGGCGAGATTTAATTTTTTGACGAATTACTCCATCTCATCTCTCAAATCCTGCATCTTGTGCAGGCGCTTCCGTAACAAGTTTGACGTGCTGCTCCACAGAGTGGTTATGACATGGGTGCTGTAATACCAGTGATTTTTTTAGATACTCTGCTATTTTTGTATCTGTTAAGCTTGCAATTGCTGGAGGTTGTTGCTGGTGAGAATCGACATTGGCTAATTCGTAGTAAGCATTTACTTCCAAGTTCAGAGCTGGTACCGGTACATCAAACAAGCGAATCGAACTGCGGTTTAGTAAATGGGGACAATCATGGTTATTTGCACTTTCTTCAGCTACTTGCTTCCGAACACTCCCACGTTCCTTAAATAAACAGTTGGACAATGACGCACTAAAATTTCCAACTTCAAAGGTGGCTCTTCCAGAGACACATAATAGCGCAGAATTTTGCATCCCAAAATGAGCCATCTTGAATGAACAATGGGTATAACCTACAAATAAACCAAATTATCATTAACTTTTCCATGTATAAGTGCCCAACATATGTTATAAGCTTAAAATTGATCTGTGCTCAAGTCGCTGACAACCTGCTCGAGAAGAATTGGAAAAAAACGAAGAAGGCGCTGACAATGGTTTGAATTAAGTAGTTATCCAAATTGACACAAGCCCATGTAATTTTTTTTCGATTGGCCCCACAAAAGTATCTAGACCATGTAAGGAACCATCAACAGCGCCAAACACATGTCGCAAGGGTAGTTCATTAATATGGAGCAAACACACAATCCACCAGTGGCGGCTCTAAGCAATAAAAATTGGGGAGGCAAAAATTACAAGGTGAGCAACTTCCGAAGGTAGCAACTTCCGTTAAAAATATTACGTTGCGCAGATCGAAGTATAGCATTGTCACAATTAAACTGCAATATACGCCAATAATACAGTGTAACCGATGACAAACATGGGGGTTGGCAAAGAATGCAGATCAAATATTCTAATCTCGCCAATACCCATTCGACATCAAAAATAGCGAAAATGTAGCGCAGTTAGTTAAAAGTGTTGTTTTCACATCGACCAAGATCTCATGATTGTTCGGTTCAACTCTCGTCAAAGCTTCGTAGTTGTGACCTTGGAAAAGATACTTGATTATCGCTGCTTGGTGATTTGTAACAGCAGTCAATTGATGAAGCAAGAGAAAATTTGGAAACAACGACAACTCCTGAGCGAATCTGGATTTCGTTTGACACACACACAGCGCTTTCGCTGTTTTTAAGTGGCAAGAGCATAAACACGAAAAAAACAATCAATTAATAATGCTGGGATGTTAAAAATTGTTTTTCGAGTGATTTGAATTACTTATAGTACAGCTCAATCTTCCTGTTCTCTTTCCTCGCAAATCTTGAAATTACATCATCGTACCAGCTAAACGTTCTCATCACTTCGGGAAGTAGCGGTTTTTCGATGAAAATGTAGCCTACGCAAGATTGGCGAGCCTTTCCTGGCACATAGTTGATCGAAAAGCACTCTTAATTCTCTTCAAACATGAAAAACTCCGCTCGACAGAAGCTGTCGTAACTGGTATTGTAGCTAACAATTGAAAGAGTTTAAAGGTTTGGGGTGAAACATCACACAAATCATTATTGATCAGATTTTTCAAAACATCAGTGACCCCCGAACCAGAAAATAATCCTTCATTTTGCTTGGAATACGAAGTAATAAGCTCATTTTTAAAAGAATCAGAGTCAAAAAATGCGAAACGAAAATCAGGAAATTACAAATTAAATTTAGAAAACTTCAATTGATAAGATAAAAAATGTGTAAAGTATTGGTGACTCTGTAGCACACGCCGGAGTGCTGTCGAATAACTTCTCACTTGTGCTTTGTTATGTCAGAAAGTTGTGGTTGCGTTTGACTATGAAGCACATGGTTGGATCAATGGCGCGTGCTGTCACTTAGTTAGAAATTTAATTAGATTTTGCTGTTTCACCCTAATTTATAGGGTGATTGAAATGCCCCATATCCCTTGTGACACAGGTTACTACTTTCTTTGTTAAATTTTTCCATAACACTACGCCAATCAGTTCTAAGCAATGTTGCTCTATTCATTTCTTCGCATCAGCCATAGCGCATAAGCCACGAAAGCGAGACAGGAAGCTCTTTTTCGGTTTGCTTCCCATAGCAATACTCCTACACAGTGAAAACTACTCATTTCTCGTTTAAACTGCAAATAATAAACAATGTTTTTTTGATCCAATCTACCAATATTGAAAAATTAACTTGGTGTCTTTTTGAAGTCTCAATCTGAAAATACAGTAAGCTAATCTGTTAACTTCGTTTTCGTCGCAGTAACTGCAAATCTAGTCAGCTATTTTGGTAATCCGCCTCAAAAATTCATATCTTGATTGTGACGTAACTATACGCTTTTTTTGAATTTTTCATGTTTAACGAGGCATTTGACATAAAACCTCAGACTGTTAGCTCGGAGGCGTTTTACGTCGAATGCCTCCTCGCTTCAAGAGCAGAGAAAAAGATCGTTAGAAATACATACGGAATGGTTTAGTTTTTAGCAAACTTTTGAGTCAAAAGCATTACAAATTACAATAGAATGATGAAATTATTAACTACCTGAACTAAGGCGTAAATTTAGGGGAGGCTTTGCCTCCATTGCCTCCAACGTAGAGCCGCCACTGCAATCCACTGAAGAGGCTTATTTAGCAATTTGTCCAATCCACTAAATTTGCTTAACTCTTATTTCAGCGACTTTCTCAGGTATACAGTATGTTCTGCTGATTTGAGACAGTTGTTACCACTCATTCCATTTTTGGCCATCTTATTGTTAGCTCTCACCACGAGTTGAAGTTATATGAGAGGAATCAGTTTCGACAAGCAAGATTAAACGACTATCCTTCTTACACAATTACACATAGGTGAATTTTCCAATGAATTTACCCCAAATGGCCATACTTTTTGTTTTTCGGCTTTAACTTTTTTTGCGTTGAAAATAGAGAAAACTCTCTTGTTAGAACACATCGGAACATGGTGTTTCCACAGATTTCGAGCTATATACTGTTACTCTAAGACCAGTGGTAACCGAGATATATATGCGCCCACAGTCGTGAATATATTTGGGGGGGGGTTGCCGGCTGGAAAATGGGGGCAACCCCGCAAAAACAAATTTTATACGAGTTTTAGATCATTTGTCGAAATTTGAAAACTACACTTTTTTAATTTCCAAAAAAAATTTTTTCACTCAACCTTAATGTATAAGTTTGAAAAATCCCGGTCTGTTATAATAATTCATTAATGATTCCTATTATCGTGGCTTCCAAGAGAACATTATGTGCTTTGTGGTCCCCTTTGGGGAGCCAAGGGCCACGGTTAGGAACCCCCAGCTCAGATGTTACCAATCGCTGGTTTTCCCTTTAATTGTAAGATGCTTATTTTGACATTTACAAGCCGCAAGTTAATTTTTTTGCTTGAAAAAGATTAAACTTTTTCTGTTCTCCCCACCCCAAAAACAAACTTTAATGAAAACATCTCTGGAATTAAGCTCTTTCCTGCGTTTCAATCTCGATGGTAGGCCTATTAAGTTTCAAATACGTTCATGCAAAGGCATTACTGCAGAAATAAACGCGTGAATTAGGGCCCCCCAGAGCCCCTCCTGAAAAAAGTGGGGGGGGGGGGGCAGAGCCCCCCGGTTCCACCACCTATGGCGCTATCGTGACATTACTAATCGGAGCAGACACTCTGAAAGTATTCTGCTTTGCAGCACTAAAGTGGGAACCAAAGGACAACCGATAGCGATTGAGACAATGCTAGGCTGGTCACTTCTAGGCCTATTTCTATCTGTCTCCGCTTCGAATAATTGCCACGTAAACTTTGTGAAAACAGAGGAAAACTTGCAGAAACATATTAACTTACTGTGGGAGAATGATTTCGGAAACTCGACGTCTGTCTTAGACGT
Source organism: Trididemnum miniatum (assembly GCA_964006365.1). Taxonomy (NCBI): domain Eukaryota; kingdom Metazoa; phylum Chordata; class Ascidiacea; order Aplousobranchia; family Didemnidae; genus Trididemnum; species Trididemnum miniatum. The sequence continues at coordinate 19,151,230 of OZ023244.1, forward strand.
GTCATCTTCCAGAGAGGACCGTATGGTTCTGGACCTCATGCAAAACTCTATTCAATTAGTGCAAGGTCATTATTCTCTACCCTTACCTTGGAGACCAAACGTTAAACTTTCGGCAATCTTCCATTAGCTCAACAGCGATTGACGAGTTTAAAAAAGCGGCTTAGCAAAAATCAAACGTTTCATCAACAGCATACAAAGGTTGTTGAAACTTACATTGAGAAAGGTTATGCGAGAAAGGTCCTTCTGTTAATGAAAGCAGAAAGCTTGTTGATCAGCTGCCTAAGTTCCTGCAAATGGGAGAACTTCGTTTAACTATGTGGATGGCTAATGATATTTGTGTCTTTAATTCTCTTTCAAAGCAAGAACTTTCTTCTTTTCAACGTCTTAACTTTGAAGACGATTCTCTTGAACGCATTTTTGGCATGTGTTGAAATATCAAAAGGGACCAATTTGAATTTAATATTAGCTTTCCATCCAAGCCTCTTACTCGCGGAGGCATTCTATCTGCTTTAAGAAAGGGGGGGGGGATAAATACTAGTTTTTCAAACACCCTCGTAAAATATACTATTCCATAACGAAATCATGATGCAAAAATATGTCTGGTATGTTGCTAACCCCCCTGTACATGCTCCCTGAAAATTTGCTAACTCCTGTATATTTCAATTTTGATGTGACCATTCATTTTTAATGTTTTTTAACCAGGAGTACGTTTATGCGCTTAAATAACCTGTTTGATAAAAATCAAATGTCACCCCTTTTTCTAGTTTATAGTAAATTGACTTTTAGACGAATTTTCAGCAAAAATTTATTGCATGCTTTTTTACCCATAAGCAATCTAATTCTAATGACAGTTTAATCAAACTGAACGTGGAATTCTAATACCACTTTTGCTGGTGCCGGTTGTAGTTTAACCTTTAGTTTAACCTGCCGAATGAAAAGTAACAGTAACTATTATTTGAAAACTTATGTTGTTTTATGTTGTTTTATGGGCTTTTAGCAATGGCTTGGTAGTTAGCACAGATCATACACCAGGTAAAGCGCTTTGTTCCACTCTTTTAGTGTTGATGCTTGACAAACAAATCACTAACGCTTATGCAGCGATTGAACTAGCAATTGGAAAAGACAATTTGCATGCCCAATTTAAGATAAATGCCCAATTGCCCATGCCACAACAATCAGATGACCGAGTGGATACAGCGTCTGCTTTTGGATTGGTGACTTGGAGTGCTCCATCTTGCTGTGGGATACAGATGGCTGGCAACCACTAAGCGAGCTCGTATAGTCATTTTCTCGCGATAGGCGGATAAAATTCAAATAAATAAAAAAAACAAGTGAGACTGTGACAAAAGAATTTTTACGCATCATGATGCAATTTTATCAGCAAGGACTTTCATCATAAGCCTTAGACATATTCTGAAGAATTTGCTGCTCGTATTGCTCCTATAAGAAAAACGAAGCAGTGAATGAAGAAAAGAATATTTTAATACATAGAGAGAGAGAGCTAAATGTAAGTTGCATTTTGCTACCTATGAGTAACTTATGCTACGCATTCGTGAAAATTTGAGTTGCATTCTCTACTTTCACAATTACATTTGCTACCTAGGTGAGTTACCTTTGATACCATTGGGGGTAACCTTTGCTACTCTTCCGTAACTTTCGATACCTATTAGTGACATTAAATACCTTTGAATGAGTAACCTTTGATCCGTATGAGTAACTTTGGATACTTCATGAGTAACACTGTATACCCAATTTATGAGTATCAGATGTTACTCTTTCAAGGTATCAAATGTTACTCATATTCAAAAGTATTAAAACTTCGGAATGGAGTAAAAATATTAGGAATGGATATTTTTTGCATCCGATTTAACTTCCATGAACTTCAAATCAGAAGTAGCAAATGTTACTCAATCAACTCAAACAAGAGAGAATTACAGGTGGAATACCGGTACCGGTAGTTGCTTAGCGCATGTGGTACTAGAAACCATATGGGAACAAATTGGGACAGAATGAAGGTAGTACAGCATATGATTGTGTAGTTTACTTTCCTGATGAAAGCAAGTGACAGTAAGCGTACAAGGTTTGGAAAAATGCCATGATGTACTAGTACCGGTTACGGTACGTAACTGTTCATTCTGGGGTTACTTTTTTTTATTTATTCATTTTTTTTTACCACTAGTTGAGTAGTATTATAAGAGGCTATTGCAGCTGGAGTTTTTTTTTTCAAGTTTCACTCTTGTTTACTGGTAGTAGCAGAGTACCGTAGTTAAGTTGTTACCGGTAAGTGCTGGTTGGTCAACTGGAATTGGTATATATTGCAATTCTTTACGGGTGTACGTTATCCTTCATCTGCAATAGGCCTAATTGGCATAAACCGTGTTTGTGTGTAATTTTTTTGTTCATTTGTTGTGCTTTGGCACTGGATCAGTATTTTTTGACCGTGCTGTGTGTAAATTTCTCGTTCATTTGCTGTGCTGTTGTGCTTTGGCACTGGATCAGCCTAATAATAACAATAATTTTATTTTTTGCTATTTGGAGATTCAAATTATGTATTCCTTCTTGGCACTCAGTTATTCTGCAACAAGTTTGGTGAAAATTAAAAGACAATGGGTTGAGTACGAACTGAGTGAGTTGCAGACTCATAATTTGAATGTCTGATGTTGTATGAGTTGTCTGTTCACCACAGCAAATAATTCTTCAATTGTCAATGCCCATTGATTGATACGATGTAAAAGCGCTTGCGCTTAAATCATCTTTTCATTTATTATTATTATTATAAGTTTTGGATTTGGCAAATTCGATATTTGAACCTGGAACTCTGTATGTATTATTTTGGCATAGGGTTAAGATTAAATAAGAGTTTTTGGGCAATACCAGCAGGCTAGACCAGGTAATATAACTTATCGACCGTCAATATTGTTAAGCAATGATGTCACAATAGCAACCGTCCATACTGGCAGCTGACCCCTACACTTTATGCAGTACAAGTAATGTTACCGGTGCTTATTGGTCGTCGATACTGTTAAGCAGTAATGTCGCAATAGCAATTGTGCATGCTGACGGCTGACCCTACACTTTACCCCACTACCCGGCTAGTCTGTAGACCTATGGTAGTTCCTGAGTTTGGTTTAATATCAAAAATAAATATGGTACCGATACTGATACTGGTACCGATAGTTGTACAGTGTATGGGGTAATGTTAGCCACAATAGTGCTTTCTCTTAGGGGCAAAATGTTACAAAAATGTGAAAGTTTGGGCAAAATTTTTCAATTTTTGCATCAAAATGCCAATTACTCTGTTGGTCTACTAGGCTACGATATAATATTTTAAGAGCAAATTAGCTAGAAGTGCTCAAGGTTTTGGTATCAACTGAAAGTGTTTTCCAATAGAAACTCTGAACTCTTATTTTAGGCAAAAATTATTCCAGACCGTTTACCTAAAACATATCATTACATGACCTGGACAACATTGGGTAATGTCTAGAATAGGTCTTTGAAATTGTTAGGCTGTGATGTCACCATTGCAGCCGTTCATACTGACGGCCAACCCTAGACTTGTCCTGACAACATCTACGTTTACAGTACTGATTACCGTATTAATCGTTTCTTACATTAGTACTCAGCAGTGACAACAAATATATACTGAAATACCGATACTAAAGTAAATGTCAAAAATTAATAGTGATGGATGATACTATACACGTGTCGTATACTGGAACATTACCCAAAATTTTGATAGCCTATTACGGTAGGTTCCTTTTGTATATATCTTGTTATGCGTTGACTGTTGAGCTGTTTGCGTGACATATTTTATTTTATATCACATTTTGTCATGTTGGTACAAAAACTGCAAGAGTCATTTTTTGACTTTTGAGTAAAACTTAAAAAATGTAAAGTGGCTATTCTTACTGACTCGTACAAGTAAGGACTTTGTTTATTTTATTACTTTGTCTCGCACTCAGGATCGAGGTTAGCGTGAAGTGATAATAGAATAAACCAAGTGCTTATTTATACGGGCCCGTACAAATAGCCACTGCCTAAAAAATATGTGATTGTATTTCTCTACTATTACAAAATAACAATAGACAAAGGACGAGACACCAAATGGTTTCATTGTATGCAATACACCACCATGACGAAATAATAGTCTTAATAATGTGCTGACTTAGTAGTTTGAAAACTGCAGCATAACTCACGAAGAAGTGTATATGTTTTCTAAAGAGTGTGTCCAGTTTTAGCGCTGATCCAGCAGACAAACTTGATGCAAAAAATTCAATTTTTCTAAAAACTAACTTTAGCAGTTTTTGCGCTAACGTGATGATTTGCAAGTCTATATTTGGTATACTGTTATATCAATATTGATAATGGAGAAAGCTTTTACTGAAACTGCTAAAAGGAAAAGAACAAAATGTCCTATCAAAAGCTGTGCAAAATTAGTGTGCAATTTACCAAGGCATATGAGAAATGTACACAAGTGGTGTGATAATGAAGCAAGAAATGTAAAAGGCTTATATGGCTTGAGAAAGCAATATAAGTTTAAGCATTCAAAAAAATCATCAGGAAGGAAATCTCATTATCACAAACAGTGCCCGGTTTATGGCTGCCGATCAGTTGTGATCAATCTGTCCAGACATCTGCAAAAGTCTCATGACTTCAGCCGTTTTAGCAAGTTATACAAAGAGTATTTGAAAGAAGCAATTACCATTGATATGAGATCAAAAAAGCATGAAAATAATACCCAAAATTGTGTAAAGCCTTCTGTGCCATCGTCGTCGGAAATTTTAGCTAATGATGAACTGCTTAGCAGTGATTCAGAAGATAATTCTTTTGATCCATCTGAATATGATTGCACCATCAGTGATGTTTCAGATCACGTGATGAATAAATGCGAATTAAGTAGCATTGATGAATCAAATCACAGTGTACATGACTCCACAACGAGTTCTAATGTAGGCTGTCATTCCTCATCACTTTTTAGCGAAGTTGATTCTTTGGAAGATGAATGTAAAACATCAAGTCATGAAAGTTTATCAAGTACCTGTAGTGATAGTAAAGATTCAAGTTTAGATGAAGATAGTTACTTAGAATCAATTGCGCAGCTAAGTCACAACCAAAGAGTAAACCAGATCTTCGAGGAGTTTTCAGAATATTTGGTATCACCCGACTCGGGTAATAGAGATCGTCGTTCATCTGATTTAACGATCAGCAATGTTAAAAGAATTTTAAGTGTAGTAAGTGGGGATAAACGTGATCTATTGAGCTTGTTGGATAGACGGTTGCTTCGAGATGTATTTTTGAAGCAGCACTGCAAGGAAAAAAAAATGCACCCCAAAACCATTCAAAAATATCTGAAAAATTTAGAACACTTTTTGAGCTTTATTTTGAGTGAAAATATAGAAGAATTTATATCTCTTAAGTCAAATGTAGAAAGTCTGAAATGCAAACTAGGAGTGTGGCGTCAAGCTTATGTGAAAGGCAGCAAAATTGCAACTATGTCGTCAATGGAGCGTGAGAGAAAAACAAAGATCACACCAGATGATATTTTAGAGTTTGAAAAATCAAAAATTGTGTGTGATACCATTGCAAAGCTGGGCCAATTAGAGGAGTGCCGTGGAAAAATGAAAATCAATCGAAGTTTTTTTACCAATGTTCGTGATTTGCTGATAACTGAAGTATTCATAGATAATGGGCATCGAGCAGGTGTACTATCTAACATGAACATGGAAGAATATGGGGATTGCGAGCAGTTACCAGAAGGAAGCTTCTGTGTTACTGTTTTCAAACATAAACAAGCTAAAGCTGGGCCCATCAGAGTAATTTTTTCACCAAAATTACATAGTTGGCTGACTCTTTATGTCACACTTGTGCGCCCAGTCGTCACGAGCGATTGCAGCCCATCTGCAAAAGTGTTTGTGACATGGAATGGTCAATCATTTCAGTATTCTGGAGGAATCAGCATGGCTAGCAATGCCTTGTGGAAGAAAGCAGGAATGAGAGGTCGTTGTGGGGCTAACAGACTGAGGAAAGCAGCTGTTTCAGCTGTAAGAGATTCAGCAGCAGGGGATGAGCAAATTCATAAAGATTTGGCCAATTTGATGGGGCACACCAAAGCTACTGCTGACCGGTATTATTACATGGAAGAAAGGCTGCAGTCAGCTGAAAGAGCTGCTGAGAAGTTGCCAGTGGTGATGCGAACCAAATCCAACAAGCCACCTAGACCAATTAGGAAAGTATTAGCCACCACATCAAAGAAGCAACATCGTGTGCCTTCTGAAAATATTCAGGTGCATGCAACTTCTGTAGAAAATGAGGTATGCAGAAGCGCATTTTCTCCCACAAAGCATAAGTTCACCCCAGAAGAGCTGTCCGATTTAAACAATGTTTTTGCAGAAGAACTCGACAGCAACAAAATCTCTTTAAATGTTGTTTCGAAAAAGCAAGACATGTTAAAATTTACGTTAACGACCAGACAAATTTATGATAAACTCAGGCAATTGCGTTCTACTAGAAATAAAAGAGCCTTAGATGTCCCAATGGAAACACTTTCTGACAAAATTCAGAGAATGAACAATGCATTATTAGCATTGCCTTGTTCAAGCGAAAGTGATGAAGATTTTATTCCCACATCAATTTTACTTAGCAGCAAAGCAAATGGAAAATTTACGGCAAAAAATGTTAACATCCTCAAGTCAGCATTTGGAAGTGTAATTGAAAGTGGCAGCTGCAAGGACAAAGAAATCGATATGCTTATTTCGACCTCCCATCAAGCAGCTAATTTTGCTAAAAGGTTTTCTCTGGCAACCATCAAAAATAGAATTAAATATGAAATTAGAAAAATGAAAAGCAGCGTATGATGGCAGTTACTGGAAACTTTTTTTTCGATAACAACACCAGAAAGTTGAGTCATCATGCAAATATACATCACATTCCTTGTATACGTAGTTATTGTCCATGTCCCATTGTCCCTTCGCTGGTACGATGCTCAATAATGCAATGGAGCTGAGTAGTTTGTTGCAGTCATGACCAATTATTGCATTGTACTTGAAGCTAGTGTGAGTTTAGTGCAGTCATGACCAATTATTACATTGTACGTGTAGCTAGTGTGAGTTCACTGCAGTCATGACCAGTTCATCGCATTGTACCTGTAGCTAGTGCGAGTTTAGTGCAGTCATGACTGATTTATCGCATTGTACCTGTAGCTAGTGTGAGTTTAGTGCAGTCATGACCGATTTATAGCGTTGTACCAGTAGTTAGTGTAAGTTTAGTGCAGTCATGACCAATTATTGCATTGCGTATATAGCTAGTGTGAGTTTAGTGCAGTCATGACCAATTATTGCATTGTGTATATAGCTAGTGTGAGTTTAGTGCAGTCATGACCAATTATTGCATTGTGTATATAGCTAGTGTGAGTTTAGTGCAGTCATGACCGATTTATCGCATTGTACCTGTAGCTAGTGTGAGTTTAGTGCAGTCATGACCAATTATTGCATTGTGTATATAGCTAGTGTGAGTTTAGTGCAGTCATGACCGATTTATTGCGTTGTGTATATAGCTAATGTAAGTTTAGTGCAGTCATGACCAATTATTGTATTATGTATATAGCTAGTGTGAGTTTAGTGTAGTCATGACCGATTTATCGCATTGTAGCTGTAGTTAGTGTGAGTTTAGTGTAGTCATGACCAATTATTGTATTGTGTATATACTATAGCTAGTGTGAGTTTGGTGCAGTCATGACCAATTATTGCATTGTACCTGTACCTAGTGTGAGTTTAGTGCAGTTCATTGCAGGCCTGGTAGCTATATACACCTGCCATTTTGTTTCGGTGGACTAGCTTGAGCTCATTGTAAGGTGGTATCCTCAAAGTCTTTGAGCAGTTTTCTTTGTTAATTTTTTAACACTGTCTGTAGGTGTTGTGGACAACCCTAACCCTGTACAGCTATCCGTTTGTATAATGTTGAAGCTAAGTATTTCTTTTTTGTTACAGGATATTTATTGCATTGAAAAGTATTTTGAGAGATTACGCAAATACTTATAGTAAAGAACATGTTTGAAATGAATGTTGCTGTGTAAACATGTTTTTGGAAAACTCAGTTTGAAGGCTTTGTGCTGGTTTGAGACGCGAAAAACTGATATGCTGGAAGACCTAAGGAAGACAGAGTTTAATGCGACACATGATGCTTGATGAAACATAGAATTGAAATGAACGTAGCAAAAAATCCATTTATGAAGTGGTGCCCATGACTAGTTTGGAAAAGCTATATGTTGCTATGTGCAATAACTGCTGAAGGTACGCCATCACTAATGAGTTTTCCATGAAACAAGAAGAATATTTAATGCAATTACATTCCATTCCAAACTATGTTTGCAAGCAAGGTAGCATATTAGATTATTAGTTTGTCTTGGTTATGCTTGTTTTCATAGACTTTTTTTTTTATTTTTACACATCGACGTTATGCATGTTCATAGCGTGTTGGTATATATTGTGTATAATGTATAATGCATCAATAGTCAAGCTTCCCGCTTGTATTCACTCACCAATAATTGATCTTGTTCATGCTGTCCGAGTGCCAGGAGGGAAGCTGTGTATATCAATTTATGAGTCTTTGTTTGAGCTACCTTAAGTTCATTAGCTTCCCAAGCTACTTCTGCCAGAAGACTGCATGGGGATCTCAATGTCTTTGAGGCAACGTGCCATCTGTCTGCCACTTAAATATAGAGGAGAGCAAGCATGTTTGTCAATGACAGTGCAATCAATTGCGCTTTTCTGCATTGTTCTCGACGCTGTTTTTTCGAGGCTGTGCATCAAAGATGGAAGCCATAAAATCCTTGCCCACTGCTCCAGTGTTATGTGTTTTATTTTTTCGGGCAGTAGTAAAAATTTTGACATTTTATATTTTTGCAGCAGAGTCTATGAATGCGTTGGAATGTCTTATGTGAATATTTAGTTGGATTCCCTCATTCAGATCCAGAGGAAATTACCAATCGGGCTTTCAACACAAATGAAGCATTGCCATCGCTCTTCTTTAAGTTTTTGGTCTTACTTGAAGGGGCTTGGCATCGTCATAGAAGCAAGAGACACCTGAAATTGAAACTCAAAAGGTTCAAGAATCATAAACCATTACTCATAAGCAGATTAAAGGGAGGATGAAGCCTGGCGCCCCGCAAAATTTCCTTGCTTTGCATTTTTGTGACGCACTTGCAGTCGAGTGCAATGGACATAAACTTTTGATACTAAGCATGAATGCGATTGTAATTTTACTCTTTATTCTTCTTTAATTTCAATACATCTGAATTTTTATGTTTATGATGCCGTTACTAATATTTACATTCAGCGTAGACACTTAAAATGACTTAAAACAGTTACTAATAGGAATTCTTAATACTTTTTGCCTCAGTACTTCAGAATACTATGTGAATGAAAACAGCCTTAATTACGTTTCAATATACCTGCAAATTACGTTGTCATTAAGCCCTCGTTTCTGCCTTGATAGTCGGTAAAATAATCGTGTTATTGGAACCCTTAACTGCGTATACATATAGCTGAATCACGATGTCATTAAGCCCTCGTTTCTGTCTTAATAGTCGGTTAAATAATCGTGTTATTAGAACCCTAAATTGCGTCTAAATAAAGCTGAAATTACATCTTAAAGCCCTCGTTTCTGCCTAAATACTCGGTTAAATAATCGTTTTGTTAGAGCCCCTATCTGCGTCAAAATGTAGCTGTAAATTACGACGTCATTAAGCCCTCGTTTCTGCGGTAATACTCGATTAAAGAATCGTGTTATTAGAGCCCAAAATTGCGTCTAAATGTAGCTGCAATTTGCGATGTCATTAACCCCTCATTTCTGCCCTAATACTCGGTTAAATAATCGTGTTATCAGAATCCTAAATTGCGCCTAAAGCTATTACATTCCTGTAAATTACAATGTCATTCAGCCCTCTAGTCGATTAAACAATCGCGTTGTTAGAGCCCTTACCTGCGTCTAAATACAGCTCCAAAATGCGATGTCATTGAACACTCGTTTCTGCCTTAATAGTCGGTTAAATAATCGTGTTATTAGAACCCTAAATTGCGTCTATATAAAGCTGAAATTACGACATCTTAAAGCCCTCGTTCCTGCCTAAATACTCGGTTAAATAATCGTGTTGTTAGAGCGCCTATCTGCGTCAACATGTAGCTGTAAATTACGACATCATTAAGCCCTCGTTTCTGCGGTAATACCCGGTTAAAGAATCGTGTTATTGGAGCCCTAAATTGCGTCTAAATGTAGCTGCAATTTACGATGTCATTAAACCCTCATTTCCCTAATACTCGGTTAAATGATCGTGTTATTGTAGCCCTTAACTGCGTTTAAATATGGCTGAAAGTTGCGATGTCATTGAGCCCTCGTTTCCGCCTTAATAGTCAGCTAAATAATCGTGTAATTGCAGCCCTTCATTGCGTCGAAATATAGCTGAAATTACGATGTCATTAAGCCCTCGTTTCTGCCTTAATAGTCGGTTAAATAATCGTGTTATTGGAGCCCTCAATTGCGTGTAAATGTAGCTGCCATTTACGATGTCATTAAGCCCTCATTTCTGCCCTAATAGTCGGTTAAATAATCGTGCTATTACAGCCCTTAACTGCGTTTAAATATGGCTGTTATTACGATGTCATTGAGCCCTCGTTTCTGCCTTAATAGTCAGTTAAATAATCGTGTAATTGCAGCCCTTAACTGAGTCGAAATATGGCTGAAATTGCGATGTCATTAAGCCTCGTTTCTGCCTTAATAGTCGGTTAAATAATCGTGTTATTGGAGCCCTTAACTACGTCTAAATACAGCTGAAATCATGATGTCATTAAGCCCTCGTTTCTGCGTTAATACTCGGTTGAGTAATCGTGTTATTAGAACCCTTAACTTCGTTTAAATATGGCTGAAATTACGATGTCATTGAGCCCTCGTTTCTGCGTTTATACTCGGTTAAACAATCGTGTTATTACAGCCTTTAACTGAACTTAAATATGGCTGAAATTACGATGTCATTGAGCCCTCGTTTCTGCGTTAATACTCGGTTAAGTAATCGTGTTATTGGAGCCCTTAACTGCGTTTAAATGTGGCTGAAATTACGATGTCATTGATCGTTAATACTCGGTTAAATGATCGTGTTATGAGAGCCCTTAATTGCGTACAAATATAACTGAAATTACGATGTCAGTAAGCCTTCGTTTCAGCCTTGGTACTCGTTTCAACAATCGTGTTAATAGAGCCCTTAACTGCGTTTAAATATAGCTGAAATTACGATGTCATTGAGCACTCGCATCTGCGTTAATACTCGGTTAAATGATCGTGTTATTAGAGCCCTTAATTGCGTACAAATCTAGCTGAAATTACGATGTCATTAAGCTCTCGTTTCTGCCTTAATAGTCGTTTGAATAATCGTGTTATTAGAACCCTTAACTGCGTTTAAATACCCCTGCAAATTACGATATCGTTGATCCTTCGTTTCTGCCCTAATAGTCGGTTAAATAATCGTGTTATTAGAGCCCTCAACTGCGTTTAAATATGGCTGAAATTACGATGTCATTAGGCCCTCATTTCTGCGTTAATAGTCAGTTAAATAATCGTGTTATTGGAACCCTTAACTACGTTTAAATATAACTGAAATTACGATGTGATAAAGCTCACGTTTCTACCTTAATAATGGATTGAATAATCGTATTATTAGAGCCCTCAAATGCGTTTAAATACGGAAGTAAATTACGATGTCATTGATCCCTCGTTTCTGCCTTGATATTCGGTTAAATGACTGTGTTATTGTAGCCCTTAACTGCGTGTAAATATAGCTGAAATGATGATATCATTAAGCCCTCGTTTCTGCCTTAATACTCGTTTAAATAATCGTGTTATTACAGCCCTTAACTGTGTCTAAATATAGCTGTGAATAAGATGTCATTAAGCCATCATTTCTGCCTTAATAGTCGGTTAAATAATTGTGTAATTGGAATTTTTAACTGCGTCTAAGCATAGCTGAAATTGCAACGTCATTAAGCTCTCGTTTCTGCTTTAATAGTCGGTTGAATAATCGTGTTATTAGAGCCCTCAAATCCGTTTTAATAGAGCTGTAAATTACGATGTCACTGATCCCTCGTTTCTGCTTTGATACTAGGTTAAATAACTGCGTTATTGAAGCCCTTAACTGCGTCTAAATATAGCTGAAATTGCGATGTCATTGAGCACTCTTATCTGCGTTAATACTCGGTTAAGTAATCGTGTTATTGGAGCCCTTAACTGCGTCTGAATACGACTGAAATTACGATGTCATTAAGCCCTCGTTTCTGCCTTAATACTCGGTTAAATAATCGTGTTATTGCAGCCTTTAACTGCGTCTAAACATGGCTGAAATCACAATGTCATTAAGCCTCGTTTCTGCCTTAACACTAATTGTGTTATTGGAGCCCCTAACCGCGTCTAAATATAGCTGATATCACGCTGTCATTAAGCCCTCGTTTCTGCCTGAGTAGTCGGTTAAATAAATGTGTTACTGGAACCTTTAACTGCGTTTAAATATAGCAGAAATCATGATGTCATTAAGCACTCGTTTCTGCGTTAATACTCGGTTAAGTAATCGTGTTATTAGAACCCTTAACTGCGTTTAAACATGGCTGAAATTACGATGTCATTGAGCCCTCGTTTCTGCGTGTGTACACGGTTAAATAATTGTGTTGTTGGAGCTTTTTCCTGCGTTTAAATGTAGCCGAAGTCACGATGTCATTAAGCCCTCGTTTCTGCCTTAATAGTCGGTTAAGTAATAGTTTTATTAGAGCCTTTGACTGCGTCTAAATATAGCTGAAAGTTGCGATGTCATTTAAAAACTTGTTTCTGCCTCAAAAGTCGATTAGATAATAGTGTTGTTAGAGCCCTCAGTTACGTGTAAATAAAGTTGCAAAATTGATGTCATTAAGCCCTCGTTTCTGCGTTAATAGTCGGTTAAATAATCGTGTTAATGGAGCCCTCAATCGCATCTAAATATAACTGAAATTACGATGTCATTGGTCCCTCGTTTCTACGTTTATGCTCGGTTGAATAATCGTGTTACTAGAGCCTTCGTTTGCGTCTAAAAAAGGCTGAAATTACGATGTCAGTAAGCCCTCGTTTCTGCCTTAATAGTCGGTTAAATAATCGTGTTATTGGAGCCCTCAACTGCGTTTCAATATGGCTGAAAGCACGATGTCATAAAGTCCTCGTTTCTGTTTTAATAGTCGGTTGATTAATCGTGTTATTACAGCCTTCAAATGCGCTTAAATAAAGAGGTAAATTGCGATGTCATTGTTCCCTCGTTTCTGCCTTGACATTCGGTTAAATAACTGTGTTATTGGAGCCCGTAACTACGTCTAAATATGGCTAAAATTTGGATGTCATTGAGCACTCTTATCTGCGTTAATACTCGGTTAAGTAATCATGTTATTGGAGCCCTTAACTGCGTCTAAATACGACTGAAATTACGATGTCATTACGCCCTCGTTTCTGCGTTTATACTCGGTTAAGTAATCGTGTTATTGGAGCCCTTAATTGCGTGCAAATATAACTGAAATTACGATGTCAGTAAGCCTTCGTTTCTGCCTTGGTACTCGGTTAAACAATCGTGTTAATAGAGCCCTTAACTGCGTTTAAATATAGCTGAAATTACGATGTCATTGAGCACTCGCATCTGCGTTAATACTCGGTTAAATGATCGTGTTATTAGAGCCCTTAATTGCGTACAAATCTAGCTGAAATTACGATGTCATTAAGCTCTCGTTTCTGCCTTAATAGTCGTTTGAATAATCGTGTTATTAGAACCCTTAACTGCGTTTAAATACCCCTGCGAATCACGATATCGTTGATCCTTCGTTTCTGCCCTAATAGTCGGTTAAATAATCGTGTTATTAGAGCCCTCAACTGCGTTTAAATATGGCTGAAATTACGATGTCATAATGTCCTCGTTCTGCGTTAATAGTCGATTAAATAATCGTGTAATTGCAGCCCTTAACTGAGTCGAAATATGGCTGAAATTGCGATTTCATTAAGCCCTCGTTTCTGCCTTAATACTCGGTTAAATAACTGTGCTATTAAAGCTCTCAAATGCGTTTAAATGTAGTTGAAATTACGATGTCATTAAGCTCTCGTTTCTGCCTTATCACTGGGTTAAGCAATCGTGTTATTTGAGGCCTTAACTGCGTCTAAATATAGCTGAAAGCTTACATTTCCTGTGAACATTTGCTTAAACAACAGTGTTATTAAGGCCTAAATTGCCGGTTGGTGTTTGCTGAAATAACCGTGTCATTAAGGCCTGCATTACGTGTTACTCTTTGCCTAATAACCGTGTTAGTAAGGCCTACGTTGCAGTTAGTTTTTGCTTAAACAACCGTGTTATGAAGGCTTACATTGCGTGCTAATGTTTGCTTAAACAACCGGTTTTTTAAAGCCCACATTTCGTGTAAATAGCTGCTTAAGCAAGGGTGTCATTAAAGCCTAAATTGCGTGTTAATATTTGCCTAAACAACCGTGTTAGTAAGGCCTACATTTCGTGTAAGTATTTGCTTAAACAATTGCGAGTTAACACTTGCTTAAACAACTAAGGCCTACATTCGGTGCTAATATTTGCTTGAAAAACCGTGTTATTAAGACCTACATTGCGTGTTAATATTTGCTTTTAAGCCCTCGTTTCTGCCTTTATGGTCAGTCAAATAATCTTGTTGTTAGAGCCTTCATTTGCGTTTTAATATCACGGTAAATTACGATGTGATCAAGCCTTTGTTTCTGCTTTAATGGTGGGTTAAATAGTGGAGTTATAACAGCCCTTAATTGCATCTAGATGTAGCTATAAATTGCCAAGTGTTTAAGCTTATGTTGTCGTGTGAATATGTGTTTAAACAACCGTGTAAGTAAGAACCGGTTTTGGTGTAAATGTAGTATTTCGGTGTGAAAGTAAACACTTGTATAATGTGTTATTACGCCCATAACACGTCAAAGGCAATGAAACCCAATCGCAACCAGATTTTTTAGGGTGCCCAATCGCTACTCCCTCCTGGTAACCCTTGGGCAAGGTTTAGAACTTGTTAGCCCCCCTTAACAGGGCCACAAGCTGGAATCGTAACACGCGTATCATCTACTCAATTGTACTTTTTCTAATAGGCTCGACATGCTGCTCATTTTATTTGCTCATTGTTTTGGATTTCGTTTGGTGTGTTATTTATATTTCGTTGTTTACTAAGCGTATCTTGATTAAGGTCATGCAGCCATGCCAAGTTCGTTTTCGACTGGCATGCTTCAACGCTTGCTTGTTTTGCTACGTGTGCTTTTTTCCGTTATAATGCCTATATTTATTGAAAATTGTAAATGATTGTACGTTTTGGCGAGCGTACTGCGGAAATAAAACTGTTTGAGTTGAGACCACGAAAGAGCACTACGAAATTTTCAAATACAGTTAAGTGTTGAGCAGGATCCAGATTTTCGGAGTCAGATCCAGCTGGATATTGATTGATTTTCACGCATGCAAGCCGGTTTTTTGGAAAAAGTTTTTGATGTACCTTGTCTGAGAGATAAAAACGGATTTGAATAGGATTGAATTGGACGGGATTTCTTATACCGGTAGGCTAATGTCAGCGGATTAGGATTTTAAACTTTTTTGATCTCTGTTACTTTCCCAGCAAGTCGCTGCTTAAAATAACCAACGTAGAACCACACCATTTCGGTAACATCCGCATGGTCATAAATACCGAAGCCGTCATGACTGTACCTGAATTCACGACGGAAGCCACAATTTCCCTGTCCACATGTCCAATTTAGGTGGGCTTTTTAGGACCACGTTAATGTGGGCTTTAGTACCACGTTAATGTGGACTTTCTGCATCGCAATTAAATTTTCGATGTCAGAATCACTTTTTTAAATTATGACATCAAAAATTTATTGTGATGCAGAAAGCCCACAGCAACAAGCTCACATCAACGTGGACCTAAAGACTACCTAGATTGGAAATGTGGACAGGGTAAAGAAGTCCAAACGCAGTTATTTAATCTTGTCGAAGCTTAAATGTAAACACTTGACCTGTTGACTAACAGTACCAGCAGCGAGCCAAATTAAAGTGCCTGCAAAGCTTGATATAGCCTAGGAAGGTAATCACTTGTATTGAACTGCTGACTGGTTGAAGGCTCGATTCTGATTTCGGCTGGAATGCACAGGGCAGTCTGAAGATTTAAACTGCCAAATGCTGCTCAATTGCTTGCTGAGCACCTGAGGTCATGTGTGGCCGTGTGGGCTTACTGGCTTAGGCTTATTGATTGCTTACCACGATAGGCTAAAACCAAGTTAGTCACGAGAAATTCAAATATATCCTCAACGTTCTAGCCCATAGGCCCACAAAATTATGATGGTACCCTGAATTGCCTAGTAGGCTACCGGTACCTAATGTCTGGCTAAGATCAGCGGTTTAAGCTGTCGCCATTGCAGTGTTGCCAAATTTTTTATAGTTACTTTCTAACAAGACAGTTGAATCGGACAAATTAAAGCCCCTAAACGGACAATTGGTGGATCAAAATTTTTACCCAGATATTTTACGCTAGTGACGTTTCCAGTCTATTTTTATACCTTTCTACTTCTCAAGATAGTATGGCAGTTGCACTGATGGTGTGGGTAACAATATAATTGTCGTGATATGCCATAACGAAGCAATTAATTTTTACCAAACTCTGGGCATATTTTTTCTACTGTTGTAGTGATGAGGTAGGCATGAACATTGGATATAGGGCAGAATCTGCAGACAATTTGGTATGACGGTACAAAAATATTGACAAACATATTTATGCCCAGTAAGCTATTTGAGCCTTCATCGATTAGCCTATTCAAATAACTAACTAAAAACCTCATCTTTGTGTCAGCAAGTCCAACTATATACTGTAGGTCATCTTCTGCAAGTCACCAGTGTAGGACACACTGTTTAATGGTGTTCAGTGTTCATTTAAAAGCGTCACAACCACACGTGCTAGGCTACAAGGGGAAATTTTTCGTTGATCAACAATACCATTCTTTTGATCGTTGAGTTGCAATTGGTGACCCTGACGTGATTTTACTCTTGCACGACATTTTAACTCGTCTTATTACTACAATCCGTCAGTCCCAGTATAGATTCTCAGCATACCAGCTGCATTATCATTTCATTCAAAATTAAGGCCAAAAGGCTGATAAAAAAAAATCAACTAAAATCCGTAAAATGGACCACGCAATTTCGAAAAAATAATAACATAGAAAGTCCATACTCCCT
Source organism: Trididemnum miniatum (assembly GCA_964006365.1). Lineage (NCBI taxonomy): Eukaryota > Metazoa > Chordata > Ascidiacea > Aplousobranchia > Didemnidae > Trididemnum > Trididemnum miniatum. The sequence continues at coordinate 19,168,511 of OZ023244.1, forward strand.
GGAAGGTTAGATCAATAAATATTCTAGAAGATTAGACCGAATTAAAATGATAAATGTGTTTATAACCTGTAAAAGCATCCCTTCAAAATCACCAAAATACGCAAAAAACTACGTTTTTTCGCCAAAAAATGCCCTTACCGAAAATTGACATAACTTAAAAACGGCTGATGTGATTCAAACGAAAATGGTATTATTGGATTCAGCGTGAAATTTCCTTGTTTATACTTATTTTAAACATCAAAAATATGTTAGTAACTACCAAGAAGCTTAAAAATTAGCTTTTCAAACTTCGAGCCGGTCTGCAAGCCGAGTTCAAATTTATGACAACAACTCGATTTGTTAGCGAAGTTTTTATGAGTTTTTTTGTTTGTTGTTGGTTATCAAAGGTAACTGCAAAAAATCATAAAACATGTTTTTAAACTATTGCAGCCGAATTATCGAAAAAAACGACCCAAAAATATTGAAACCAACGGCATGAGTAACTTTTGCAACATCGACCTCCCAATTTTTTACCTTGCTCCCCAAAACTTGGTCCCCCATCAAAACGCTTTTAAATCTTTATGTGTATGGTATTAACAAAGGTTTTCACCAAATATCATAAGAAACCAACAATCTCGCAAAAAAAATTTCCGAAAAGAGAGAAAGGTAGCAAAAGGTCAAAAGATCCCACATCTAGAGAGAGAGAGAGAGAGAGAGAGAGAGAGCATTATCAAAGGTCGCATATGCTACACATTTGCTACAATTGAAGTATCTTTTTCTACACTGCATTGTAACATTTTCTGCAGTTCATGATCGCTTTTGTTACATGTTCATGTTACATTTGCTACACACTGGTAGAGCAGAAGTTTATTTTACCAGAAAAGCGCTAAGACTTTCCGGTGAGAGGCTGCGAAAAGACCATGTGTCCAGCTCCAAGGAACCGGCGCAGTCGCCGAGTCTACAGCCACTCACCTCAAACAACCACATAGATTATCACAAATGTCCGAAAACAACAAAAATCACATGACAATAGAAAACTAAACTACTACATCGAAAACAAGCGTCTAGTGCAAAAAATCTTCGATGCGACGTGTATCAGAATTACAAAAAAAGAAAAAAATGTTAAAGAACAGGGGCGGTATACTGCTTAGCTCAACCCCTCTGCTTCAACGCAATGCGCCAGCTTTGTATGTTTAATAAGTCTACGCATTGCACAAAGTGCACAAAAAGCCGAGCTGCATACCGCCCTATGGCTCTAGGTGCAACACATTCACAGTTACAGTACGAGATGTTATTGATTAGGAAATAATTAAGCAAACACAGTATAATAAAATCTCAGTAGTGCGGAAACTGACAATAGAGCAATCAAATGGTATCGAAAAAAAGAAAAACAACAAAAACAAGCAAACTTAAGAGTTAATGCAATTAAATCTGGGACGGTAAGCAGTCATTCTAGGATTGATTATCGCAAAGAAGTTGTTTAATTGCTTTAACAAATACGTTTAAGCTTATTTGCGAATTATTTTTTACATCATTCGGTAGATCATTCCATAGATTGCAGCCAACGTAACGTATTGACCTTTGTGTAATCGATTTGCTACAATATATGGGTGCCCAATTTGTATTTGAACTAAATCGAGTTGAGTGGTCGTGAGCTTGAGCTGCTTGTCGAAAATACTTATCAAAACAGGCAGGTAGAATGTTAGAACGAAACTTAAATACAAATTTTAAAACTTCAAGATTAAAAATGTTGTTAAATTTCAGTAGGTTTAAGTGCGAGTAAATCGGTAGAAGTTTTTTTTTAAATAAGGGAGTTTTGCTTAATATTCTAATTAAGTAGTTTTGTTGAACCTGAATTTTTGCTGTGTATTTTGATGCTGCATTACCCCAAGTCGTCACACCATATTTCAAATAAGAATAAACAATACCAAAATATACATTACGCAGTACTGCTACTGGTGCGTAGTGCCTCAGTTTCATCAAAACTTCTCTGGCAATACAAAGCTTAGCCAAAACATACTGGATATGCTGTTCCCAATTCAGTTTATTATCAAATAAAACTCCCAAGTACTTAATGACACTTTTATTGGTTAGCGGTCTATCGCTGGTCTTAATGACGAAGTTATTCACAGCAGTTGATTTACTGCGAGAAAATAACACAGAATTTGTTTTGTTGTAATTAATAGAGATTTTGTTCAGGTTAGTCCAGGTTTCAATGTTATGGAATTCAGTTTCAGTTTTTAGCTTGAGTTTATCAATGTCATTATCAGCACAGAGCAGTACAGAGTCCTTTGCATACAGTATGATTTTTGTATCACAAGCATTAGGTAAATCGTTGATATAGACGAGAAATAAAAACGGTCCTAAAACACTACCTTGTGGGACGCCTGTAGTAATGGGGAGCTGGTTAGAAAAGATAAGGTCATTTTGGACCGTATGTTGGAATCTGCTCGTTAAATAGGAATGCAGGAGACATTGCCACGGACTCCGTAGTGTTCAAGCTTATTCATTAGAATTTGATGATTCACGCAATCAAACGCCTTCGCAAAATCAAGAAAAGCTTCGCAAACGGATTTTCCACAATCCATTTGTTGTAGTATAGTTTCATATAAATACGTTATAGCAAGGTCAGTAGAAAATTTTTTTCGGAAGCCAAATTGCAAATTTGTGAACAACTTGTATTTATCCCAGAAATCTACTAGTCTTTTATGCAAAATAATTTCAAATATTTTCTTGAATGGAGATAATATAAAAATAGGTCTGTAGTTACCCAAGTCCATTTGGTAACCGCCTTTATGCAGGGGTACGACCTTTGCAATTTTCAAAATATCAGGATAAGTACCAGTTTCTATACATTCATTAAAAGAAGTAGCAAGGTAATGAGAAATTAAGAATTTAGACTCTTTAATCAGTATTACCGGAATATCAATATAACCTGGCGATTTGTTAATGTCGAGTCCGGTGATTATTTCCATGATTTCATATGCGTGAGTTGGTTGCAGAATAACAGAAGAAACATGTCGCTTCCCTAGATACTTTCGATAATTTTGATCAAAATTTATCGAAAGTATCTAGGGTAGCATTTGCTCCAGAACAATGCTTCATTTGCTGCATGCAATGTAACGTTTGGTGCATACCTCCGTACCAAATTTGAAAGCGGATTGAGGAATGGATTTAAAAATTATTGGAATGGACTAAAATAAAATCCTGTTTGTGCCTGTGCCGTAGCTGCATTACCTCAAGTTTTGTCACTTCTGCTACAGTTTGCTTAGTTGATTAGGTTATGGTCTAACTTACATTTAATTTATTAGATTGTAGAGCAAATGTTTCAATTTTGAGAGGGTCTGACATTGAGAAATAATTCGGAAAGTACAGCATGACTTGGGCCATGGCATACTAGCTGGTAAGCGATTTTGATAGCACAGTTGACAGGTTAACTTTCTGAAGCATCGAAATAAAATTTTAGTGATGTTGTTGAGACTTGTTTACCCTACGTACACTGGCATTAGGCGTTTCAAACCAAAAATTGTTTTCTTGTTTAATAAAAAGCTTGTTAGAACACTAGGCTTAAAGTATATACCAGGTACCGCATAAACCAATAAACTCATTTCAGGATTGGTTAAACAAAATTAGGACAGACATAGGCCAACTGGTATCTTGCAAGAACAAAAATTTGATAGCTTCGGACTGTAAACATTCATTGCTTTAACAATATAAGATATACGGAAATTTAGCCGACATTCAATAATTAACATTAAGTCCATTCTAAGACGACAGATATTGCGGTACCCTTGTTGACAAATCAAGGAACTAGATTAACTTTGGTTAATCAAAGCTGAAATTAACTTTAATGTTCGCAGGCTTGTAGGTCTTCGCAATTTGTCAATAAGTGTATACAGCTACCGGTAGGTCACTCAGAGTACATAAATTCAAAATTTATGTGATTGAAGCGATCTACTTCTGCGCTGTACCGGTACCTGCTCTGACAAAGTTACAGAGCACTTTCTTTTAAAACTGAAGATCTAAGATAGTCAAAATAATGTGTAAATGAAATAGTAATTGTAATTTCACTTATTCAACTAAGTTTATTAAATTGCCTCAGCCAAGATTCAAAGGCATTTGATGAACAAAAACTAAAGAATATTGATTATTATGCAATCAATTTTTCGCAACCCTGAGGGTAGAGATATGATCTTTGGTCTTTGAACTGCTTCCTCCAGTCTACACCTTTAGGAAATCACTGTTTCGTTAAATGTTGACTTTGTACTCCACATTGTCACTTACTTTTATGTTGAATGTGAAGCAGCAAATCTATGTCTGTAATTATCATTTTGCTTGATGTTATTTCATGTCTTGATAAAGGAAAGTTAGTTTTAACACTAGAAGTGATTTGGTTTGAAGGGCTATACATGTACCAGTTCTAAAGTATAATATATAGCAGCTACTCTACATCACAATGCTAATACTATCTGCTAAACACATCACTGCCAAATTATGTTGTAATCAGTCTCGTTTTTGAGCTTTGTTTTAGAGACGCATTTTTTTATTTGGCGTATTCAACCTTCTATAGTGAGAAATTGGCGAATACTTTGCCTGCATTTTGTAAGGCTTTTGTCATAGCTTACTGGTACTTGTTTGTCATAGCTTACTGGTATTTGTTTGTTATATTCCGTTGAAATGCCTGCTTAACTGGGCAGAAATTGTCCAAGCAGGGTTATCATGCTGCATCTCTTAGGGATATGAACATATTTAAAAGATACCGGTATCCAATAGCTTCCTGCATGATATACTGCCATTAGTTTTGATTTCAGATATGTAAATTAACTTCTATCTAGCATGAATGCATTGTCTTCTATAAAAGCTTTTGAAATTGCTACAGGGCAAAAAGATTGTGCCAAAACCCGATGCCCCATAAAAAGTTGTAAAAAATTGGTCGTAAATCTTCCAAGACACATGAGGTTGGTCCACAAATGGAACCATTCTGAAGCAAAAAATCTCAAATCTTTGTATGGTCTCCGCAAAATTTACACTTTCAAAAAAAAAAACAAGCCTGGAAATGCTAAACATTCTCGTTATCACAAGGCATTTCCAGTGTATGGATGCCGCGCAGTAGTTTTAAATATGTCACGACATCTTCAATGTTTACATAAAATGCAACAAGATACTGATAAGTTCAGGCAGTTACTGCTTGACACTGTAATTGTCGCATACAAAGCAAAATCAATCCGGCAGCAAGAAGAGAAAAGTTTATGCTCCGTTTAAGTTTTCTTAAATGTTCCATTATATGATAGTGATACAAGTAGTGATGCAACATGGTGTTCCGATTTTACCAGTATTGAAAAGTCATTGCAAGAACGTTCAAGGACATCAAATGACTCCAGCACTTCATCAATTTCTGATGAGACTGAAAGCAATGCCCCTCCATTTTACCATCATGAGAGTGACTTGTTGAATAAGCTGCAAAGTAAAGACGAAGATGCATCTGATGATTTGTTTGACACAAGTTGACACAAGTGACAAACAAGGTTTAAAATCAAGCTCAACCATTAGCGATGATGATGATGATGGAGTATGCCATTCTAGTTCGACCTCTGATGATAATGGAGAGGTTGAAAACGTGTGTACTGAAAATGAAGCTAAAACTAATTCTAAGCTTGATTCAGATGATGAGCTTTTGAGAAGTAGAAAAAAAGCAGTCAATAAAACTCTTACAAATTTTTATGAGTATTTGCCATCTGCAGATTCTGGCAATCGTGACAAAAAGACTGCAATTCAGTGGTGTGATCGTGGAAAAAAAATTCTAAAAATTGTCAGTCCTGGTTTGTGTATGCAGTCATTGATAGACCGAAAATTGCAGAGGGATAAATTTTTGAAAGAATATTGCACTAAACAAGAGTACCATCCAAAAGCTATACCGACATATATCAAAAACCTGGAGCATTTTTTAAACTATGTATTGGGTGAAAATTTGGATCAACTACTCAATTTGAAGAAAGTTGAAAGTCTTAAATGTACTTTGGTATTGCGGAAGTCTTCATTTATAAAAACGTCCAGAGAAGCTACAATGCAGAGAATGGAAAAAGAACGAAAAACTAAAATCACACCCCAAGATGTCTTGCAATTTGAGTCATTGTGCAAGATACAATCAAAGGTATGAGCCTTGCAAATGAAAAAAAACTAGAAAAAGTGACTCAAAGTTTTTTTTCAAATGTGAGAGATCTTGTAATCACAGAAATATTTATTGATAATGGACATCGTGCCGGGGTGCTGTCTAACATGACGATCCACGAATATAAAAAAGCGAAAAGTTGTCTAGTGCTGATGTTGAATATTGTATCACCGTCTACAAACACAAAGAAACCCGAGCAGGACCCATTAGAGTTATGTTATCGTCAAAGTTGTACAGCTGGCAGCAAATTTATGCAAACCACTGTCCATCTGTGGTGACTACTGATAATTCACCTGATTCCAAAGTGTTTTTGAAATGGTAAACCTTTTGAATGCTCAAGAGGCATTAGCCAGGCCAGTAATTCAATCTGGAAAAAGACTGAGTTAAAGAAACACTGTGGTGCCAACCGGTTTTGAAAAGCAGCTGTGTCTGCTACCAGATCATCGAACTTAGCCTGTGAAGAAGTAAACCAAGATCTTGCCAGTTTTATAGGACCCCAAAATGCGACTGCAGATAGATACCATTACATGGAAGACAAAATGAATGCAGCCCAGCGAGCTGCAGAAAAGCTCCCAGCAATAATGCGTGTCACAGCTGCCCATTCAGACTCATTGAAAATAGAGCTCGACCGATATATCGGTCAGTCGTTAAATTAATTATCGGCAATCAACAAAAACGTCTTATTCATGATTTTGCTAATAAATGCAAGGTTTCTCGGCGTTTTTGCGAGCGCAGTTGCGCACACATTCAAGCACGAAAACGACGCTTTACGCACACTCAAATGACAAGTAGGACCTTCAAATTTTCAGAGTATATGCACATCAATGTGGGTAACGAAAATATGCCCAATAATTGTCTTAGACCTTTGACCTGGGGCAATACTTTTGACCTTTGTAATACTATTGACCTTTGACCTGAGATAATTGTCTTCGACCTTTGACCTGAAGTAATACTTTTGACCTTTGTAATACGACCTTTGATCTAGGGTCAAGGTCGAATAAACAAATCTCAACAGTTTTTTGTGCAGCCTAAGGCTTTTGAACCGCTGATGCTAGAGACTTCAAACTGTCAGGTATGATAGACCTTAATGTGAACTTCTGTCTAACAAATTTTGGGGGGTGGCGGTCAATAGGTTAAAGGTCAATTAAAGAATTTAAAAAATCTTTCCAAACGCCAATTACTTGTGAATGGAAACAGGTAGGACCTTCAAATTTAACGAGTATATGCATCTCGATAAGGGTAAAAAAATTGTCCCAGTGAATATATGCATGTGACGTCACTTGGGGTCGAAGATCAAATAAGCAAAAGTTATAACTATTGATTAAAAGCAGATAGGAACTTGAAATTTACAGGATTGGTGAATCTTACCAGGTTCTTGGATTGTACCAACTACACACCGAAAAACCGTTGGGTTATCGCGTCAAGGAAGCACCAAAAAAACATTAGGTTATCGCGTCAAGATGCTTCCTGACACGAATGCAGTAAACAGTAAGATAAAAAAAATGTAAAAAAGAAAAAAACACAAGTTAGTGGGTAATACAATACGATATAAGTAATACAATAAAAGTTAGGGATAGTACAAGACACAAACTTGTTTTGTCTTGTAGACTTGTCTGTACGTGTGCATATGATGATGTGGCATTTACCACATTGAATACTTTTGGTGTTTTGCATAAATATGAGCATGTTACAAACAATCTTGCATGTGTTTTGCGTACTTTTCAAGATATTCTGTAGATTGTTTGGTCACACTCCTGCTCGCATACTCTATCCTCGGCATCCATGTAATTCAATCTTTACTTGCTTTGAGATACAAGAACAACACATCATACCAAAAGTTAATACTTTTACGCAAAAGCATTATTGGTGATAACCTCACTAATACTGAAGGTGAAAAACTTCTACATAACAGTGTTTCAAAACCAGATTTCGAATTTGTGATTTAAGGTCAGTTTGCAGCAGGACTTGGGCGAAATTACAGTAATAAAAAAATAGAGTTGATGAAAATCTTACAAGATAATATTGTACTTCCAAAACTGGCAGAAGAATGGTTCTGACAAAGTGGAACAGTATCTGAATTTGGAAATTTTGATCCAGCTCGTCAAAAATTATTTATCATTTTGAATCTAGCCCTTCGTGAAAATGCTCCTATAAACGATATGGCAGCCTGTATTAATTACGAACTGAAAAATACAAGCAACCAAAGTCTTGACAGTGCGTCTTCATCGAATGTCAAAGGTCAAAAGCTTCAACTTAGCAGAGCAATCAGAGTTAAGATCATAGCAAGGTTTCTACCACGACAAGTGCACTGATTAAGATTTGGAATGAGTTTTGGCGTCAGCTTTAACAAGACGGAATCTCGGAGAAAGCTGATGAGAACTGACCAACGTCGTAATGAGGATCTAACTCGTCTGAAAAGCATTGGTGGACTCTTTGTTTGTGCTGCAGAATTGACATATACTATTTACACGAGGTGCTTATCACAATTGACATATACTATATCGTATACGTGGCTCGCACTGGTATTGTCTTTAATGAAGTTCATCCGACTTCACTACAAAGTTTCGTATGCGTGTGACACTTCCCTTTCAACGCCCAACTGCAGCGAAATTTTTCAAGTAAAGCTTTCGTTTGAGTTGTAACTGTTCCTCTACTGCACTGCTTTCTGTTAAGCCTGGTGATTAGACAGTTGTTTCGCATGGCAGCAATATCTCTTTTCAACCTTAAGTTCATTTTTTTGCTATATATGATCGACGGATGCTCAATTTGCATGATACTGAATTTTCCTGCAGCTTCAGAAAAAAAATGTTTAAAATTGTTTTACATAAAATAACATATTAAGAGGCATAATCATCTTCCTGATGAAAACTATTAAAAATGAATGGTCGCACCTCGTATTTTAGTAATACAAAAAGCAATGTTAACTTTGCTATTTGGAGGAACTTGCAAATTTCAAGGGGTATATACAAGGGGGTTAGCAACACATATGATCAAAAAATTTTTGGTATCATCATTCTGTCACAGGATAGCATATTTTAAGGGGGGTTGTAAGCGATATCCAAAATTTTTTATTTATCCCTCCCCCCCTCCTACTTTAAGTTCTCTCTATGATCCTCATGGGTTTCATTTAACCTAAGCTTTTACTTCAGCAGCTTTGCAAACAAGACTGGGCTGGAACGATGAGATTTCCGAATCAGACGCTGACGAATGGAACAGTTGGCTTCCTGGCTTGACTGTTTTGAGTCAGTTCAAGGTAGATAGACGCTTTAAACCACCCAGATTTGGTCGCAATGTGTTGCAAGAACTTCATCATTTTGCAGACGCTTCTATGAATGCTTTTAGCGCCTCTTCTTATCTTTGTTTGACAAACGAGCAAGGACGAATTCACTGCTCGTTGCTAATAAGAAAATCTAGATTAGCTCTACAAAAACTATGTCCATACCAAGATTTGAGCTGTCAGCCGCTGCACTGGCCGTGAGACTGGACGTTTTTCTGCGCAAAGAATAAACCTTCTGGAGTGACTCTATAGCGGTTATTCACATAATTCGAAATTCAAGGAAGAGATTCCCTGTCTTTATCGCTAACAGAGTGTCTGTCATAGAACGCCATTCTGATATTTCTCTGTGGAGCCATGTTTCTTCTTCCCCAAATCCAGCTGATATTATAAAACGCTCATTTACAACTGAACTATTCTTGGGAAGTGACAAGTGGTTGCAAGGACTTCAATTCATTTCTTACCCTGAACAATATTGGCTTTCCACGACACATGAACTCAGTGAACTATCTACCGAATTCTTGGCACTCAAAAACACCTACAGCAGGGTTTGTGACAAAGGTTACCAACATAGTTGATGAAATTATTGCTTGTTATTCTTCTTTACTTCGGTTAAAGAAATCAGTAGCTTGGATAATTCGTCCAAGTGGCTCGTGCCAAAGCACAATTTGATACTTCAAGGTTATCTGTAGAAGAACTGCAGTATGCTGAAACCGAACTTATCAAGCACATTCAATCACAAGAGTTTTCTATTTCTGATCTTGTTGTTAATCGTTCTCTTAAAAAATCCTCTTTTCGTTTTTCTTCTTGATGGGATTCTTCGCGTGGTAGGAAGACTGACAAATGCGCCAATAGAGGACGACAGCAAACACCCGGTCATTTTGCCTAACACCTCTCATTTTACTGAAATCTTGATTCAGCATCACCACCATCTTGTTGGCCATTCCGGGTGGGTCACACTAAGACCTCCATTCGTCAGACTTACTAACCAATCAAGGGTGCAGCTCAAGGATTTACAGGGCAATGCATTCTCTGTAAAAAACGTAATGCTTTGGTCAGTCAACAATTAATGGCAGATCTTCCCCAGGGTACACCACAACTAGGGATGGGCATTTCAGAATAGTTTACTATTCCAGAACTATTCCAAATAGTTAAAACCGAATCCAGAATACCGAATCCTATTCTGTTTTTAAATGAACCTATTTTGCGAAAGACTCTGCAGCAAACCAGCAATAGTAGTGAAAAAAATTAAAATGAAAAAATTATCTCAGAGCAACACTTTGATACAACGTAAAACATTGAGTGCTTCTAAATGCTCTCCAGTTAAACGAGTTCTCAAATTTTTCAGAGTCAGCCCTGCACTTGAAAAACATCTTTCGGATGGAGCTGATGTGGCTGGAATGCTAAGATACTTGGAAGCCAGCTGCCTGAGAAGAGAGAGTTTGCTGTGTTTTAGCAGACCACCATTCCAAAGCATCCACATTCTTAGACATGTTTAGCTGATTATGTAGTAGCATGGCAGGGGAATCAAACACATAAAATGAGAAGTTTTATTACTCAGCCTTTGCACATTTGACAGTTTGATGGCAATTGCTTCCACGTGCGACATGCATGTGGCTATGCGCTGCATTAAGCATGTACTCACAAATGAAAAACGCTTTGTGTGTTGCCGTTATTGGCGCGTTATTGATGCAAGCATGACAAGCAATCACAGTTTGCTTCGACAGCTTGAGCTTGATGTCACTTGCTTCCACATGCAACATAAACGTGACAATGCGCTGCATCATGCATGTATACTAAAGATGGCATGGGCCGCTAAGAAACCCACTAACGAGCCGTTAACCGGTCTTTTTAGTAGTCCGTTGACATCCCGGTTCTATCTTTTGTTTCTCATTGAATTACTTTTTACCCCGTTAATCATTCAACTCAATTGAATTACTTTTTACCCCGGAAACGCATCGAAACAGGTAAAAAATCTTTCCAATTTCATAGTCCTAAGATCTGGCAAGAGGTACCTAGTGATATCAAAACCCATTCTTTTGAAAACTTCAAAGTTAAATACAAACAATATTTGCTTTCATTTTACGATACGCAGATAAATTAGATTATAGGTTGTATGAATGGGTCCATTATTCATGTGCAGTGTCGGTGAATAATTATAATTAAACAGTATTTTCGCAGTAACTAACTCCATGTTTATGTATTGCTTTGTCTCTATTGATTGAATTGTAACTGTCAAGTTATCAGTGTATCATATTGTATTCACAGTCCATTCTGTGTTTGTCTAAAACTTGGTGTTTGATTTTTAAGAAAGTAAAAAAAATTAGTAACCTGCACTGTGCAGCAATAAAATTCTAGGCAGCGTCTGTTGTATTGCTGTTGGTGGAGAAATACTGATTGGCTAGCGTCTATATACGCATGACTGTTGATTGGCTTGTTGATGTTTATGTTTTGCCGTTGACGGCAATATAGACGCTTCCAAATTCTATATTTTAACAAGAATCATCAATGCTTGGGTTTGCTTTCTGTACTGCAAGTAAATTAATTGGTCAAATTCATTTCCAGAGGATACATAGTAGTGTGCTGAGAATTTATCATACTGCTAAGCTGTAAGTGTGGTCAGTTTTTGTATTTATGATATTGTGAATGTTCGTTTGCGTAATTACGTGTTTTGTATTAAGTGCTTGTGAGGTGGCAGCTGACGTGGTGACTCTTTAGTCTTTTCGCTGTCTCCTTGCCAAGTGGCCGTATTTATTATTTTTACCGTTTGCATTGAATTGATATCCACTTGGTCAATAAAAAATTGTTGCTGTTGTTGTCATTGGGCCACTAACGAGCCACTATCAATTTGTGAAAGCCCGTTGAACTTTCATTTTTCTTTCAAATGTGACTGAAGTTTTGTAAAAAAAAACGGGCTTTGGGTGGGCTGGGCTTTATTTTTGGGATGAGTTGCCGGGTGGGTTACCGCGCCTGGGCAAGAGGTTCCAGGCCATAGGCGGTCCGGGTTGCAAAAAAGTCAGGCCATGCCATCTTTAATGTACACACAAATGAACAACCAGGGAGTCGAACCGAACTCGAACCGGAGTATTATAAACTGGTTTTACTCTATTTTTGTCGAACCTTAACCAAACCCAAACCGCATTTTTCAAAATCGCAAGGAGCAAACCGGAACTGAACCGAATAATTTGAGTACTTGCGAACCTTAACTGAACCCCAAACCGATTAAAAAAGCGGTTTGCTCCGTGAGGTCACACGCGTCACTTTGAAGACGGCTTATATACGAAGAAATGCAGTACTTGCACAGCATTACAAGCAGTACACTGGCCCGTCAATGCGAAGATATGTTTCTTTATCAGAGTATAGGCCGTCGGTGTCAGAGCATAGTAACAATTTAATCATCGCAAAATTACAAGAATTTTATGCATTATCTTGGCCTGTCAATGCAAAAAAATTGCTATGTATGTTTCATTTTTAAAATTCTGTTACTATAATTATACCATTTTTTACTGTGAACCTGAACTGGAACTTTATAAACGGTTTTGAAATATTTTTTACTGGAGCTAACCCAAACCGGAGCGTTTCAATTTATCTGGAACCTTAATTGGAACTGAACCGAAATTTAAAACCTCTGTTGAACCCAAACCGAACATGAACCGGAAAAATTAAACAGTTCGACTCCCTGTGAACAACGCTCTTTGTGTTGCTGTTATTGATACAAGCGTGACAAATAATAATCATAGTTTGTAATAAATAGATTGACTTATCAATGAAATCGAATCCAATTACCCGGTTTATACCGCATAAACTATTGCGGATAGTTTGGGCTTTGGATCCTTTTGATTTGGTATTTTGAAATGCCCATCCCTAACTACAACTCGAAAAACCAACACTTTATCGCGTTGGAATCGATTATTTCGGGCCCTTAATTGTGAAGCAAGAAAGAAGCAACGTGAAACGCTATGACTGCATTTTTACATGCTTAACCACTCGTGCAGTTCACTTTGCAACTGTATCAAATTTAACAACTCATGCTTTTATTAATGCCTTCGCAGGTTTATTTGTTGCAAAGGTTCTCCAGATCAGATCCACAGCGACAACGGTTCGAACTTTGTTGGAGCGCATAGGATTCTTCGTGAGTCACTACGATCGTGAAATCAGGAGCAAATCGACAAGTTTCTTCGGCAACGTGAGATCACGTGATCCTTCAATCCCTCGACGGTGAGTCACATGGGTGGAGCCTGGGAACGACTAAGACGTACGACTCGTAGAATTCCACATGCGCTGATAAAAGAACAAATCGTCACAGATGATGTGCTCAACACATTGCTAACAATAAATGAAGTTATTTTCAAATTATACCAAACTGAATTTCAACAGTAATTGAGAGAGACTGCGAAGTGAGCTTGCGCTCTTTGAGACAGCAGCCTCCCATTACATATGTCAAATGCGATTGGCTCCAGCCGCGAATTGAACCCGTCACGCAGGATCTGTCATCTGCGCGCAGTACCACTAGGCCATGTTGCTGACCAAGAAGTTGAATCAATCCTTACTTCCCGACCTTTGGTTCCAGTGACTTTCCATCCAAATGATGATCATCCATTGACACCCAACCATTTACTGCTATTAAGGGGCAACCCAACCTTGCCTCCTGGACTGTTTACTGAACGGGGCTGTTACGCACGTCAACGCTGGGCACAAGCTCAGTATTTAGCAAACCAATTTTGGCATCGCTGGGCGTGGTAATACCTCCCCAGTATTTGCCTACAGCAAAAGTGACACCATGAGTCGCGTAACTTGATGACAAATGACGTCGTTATGGTGAAAGATGACTTTCTTCCATGATCGAAACGGTCCATGGGACGTGTAATGGAGACTTTCCCAGAAAAATCGGGACGAATGTCGACTGTACGAATCAAAAGTGACAAGCCTATATTTGTGCGACCAAATTCTAAGTTGTGCTTAATCTTGAAGCCTATATTTGTGCGACCAAATTCTAAGTTGTGCTTAATCTTGAAGACAACGGAAAATCACTAAAAGTTGATTACCTTTGACCGACTACCTATGTTTAAACAATGCTATGTTAAATTCACCTTTCTATATTTTTTTTGCATGTTCAACACATTGCTCCTTCAAAGTAATAAGCAATTACTTGTGTGTTGACTTTGACAGCGTAGGGTACAGTGTGTCTTGGTTGTACAGTCAACTCTCGATAAAACAAACTTCAGGAGCACGCAGAAAAAGTTCTTTATATCGACAGTATATCAAGAGTTCGTTATATTGAAGGTATGCCAAAAGCCAGAGCTAAGGAAATCGGGACTTCTGAATTGATTCGTTATATCGTGTAGTTCGTCAGATTAAGTTTTGTTATATCAAGAGTTGACGGTATTGCATTCAATTTGCTGATGCTTCTAAACCAGTGGTTCTCAACCTTTTTTAGCTTGCGGACCGGTAAAATTTCAAAAAATAAATTGCGGACCGGCGGACCTTCAAAATCACCAAAATGTGATACATACAAAAAGAGTTAAAATCACCAAAATGCCATAAACACAAAAACAGTTCAATTTCAATTAAGGAAAAATTTAATGAGAGATTTGCTGGTGTCTTTTTGATATGATACGTGATAAACGCGGTTGCAATGAAGTTTCTGAAAGGCGAAGTAGAGCGTTGATTATCACACGATTTCTCTGTTTGGTCTTGATGAGAGATAAAGATGAAAAGCTTTTCTCACATAGACAAGTTGTAGAAAAAATCAGCAGCAATTTGATCGCTTTGACACTCAGCTCAGGATATTCGTTTTCAAGCGATATCCAAAACTGTGACAGTGATAAGTCTTTATGCTTGGACATCAACGTGGTATCACAGGAATCAATATTCTTTCTCAACAGTGTTAAGATTGCATGAATCAATATCCTCTGCAAAAGAATTGACAATCCTAAACTTTCCCTTTCGAGGATCTGCGTTTTCTGGGAAATATTGGTCAAAACTGATGGCTAACTTTTTTAAGCGTTGACTTATAAGAGCAAATATTTCTTCAGTGATTACAGAAGGTTTTTCCACGACATCTTGCAAACAAGGAAACATTTCGACACATCCTTTCTGCACATTGCTATAACAAAACACCAGTTTCTTTTTGAAAGCATCAGTTTTGTTGCGCAATGTAAATATGTTTGTGTGATTACCTTGCAGAGAAATGTTAAGGTCGTTCAAGCGGCTGAATATATCCGCTGAGTATGCTAGTTTGGCTATCCACATCACATCGGTTCAGAGATTTTCTAGTGAAGATTTTCTCTCACGTAAAAAAATCTCGACCTCTTCTCTCAACTCAAACAGACGAGTAAGAACGCGTCCTCTTGAAAGCCATCTTACTTCTGCATGGAATAAGAGATGGCGATGTTAAAAACCCATGCTATCACACAAAGCCTCAAAGAGTCTTGAGTGCAATGCTCGGCCGCGTATATAATTTACGATCTTTACCGCGTCCTTAATAACGTCGTTTAATTCAGGAGACATCCAATCATGTTAGCAGCGCCATCAGTGCAAACCCCAACACATTTACCCCAATCTAAATCGTGTTCTTGCGCATAGTTATTAAGAGTCTTAAATATTTCTGAACTGGTCGTCTGTCCAAGTAGTTTAAGACTGCAAAGAAATTCTTCCATGATACTTCCTTCGCTGTCAAACCGAACAAAGCAAGCAAGAATGGCACAGTTGCTCAAATCTGTTGATTCGTCAAGCTGTATACCAA
This sequence comes from Trididemnum miniatum, assembly GCA_964006365.1. NCBI lineage: Eukaryota > Metazoa > Chordata > Ascidiacea > Aplousobranchia > Didemnidae > Trididemnum > Trididemnum miniatum. Next base: position 19,184,678 of record OZ023244.1, read on the forward strand.
ATATTTCGATTTCTTTACTTGTTCAATAACTTGCTCTTCAATATCAACTGCCATATCTATTATTCTCCTTTTAACTGTGTCATTTGAAATTGGCATGGCTTGAAGTTTGCTAGCTGCTTCCGGACCCAAAACCTGTGCAGCAGCTGCTAACATACAAGGTTTTATTAAATCTTCGCCAATCATATAAGGCTTTCTACTTTTGCCGATTTGAAGTGCAATTAAATAAGAAGATTTGAGTAGGGCTTTCTCAGTCGTGGTTATCTTTCGTATTTCATCTTTTTGATTTTCAGTTTCACTCAGTAGCCTCTTGAAATACGCAAGGAGCTTACCAACAAGGTTGCCATGAAGCGAGTGAAAATGCCGAGTAAGCTTTGAAGGCTTCATTGCGTCGTTTGAAAGAATTTTGGCACAGACTAAGCACATGGGAAGTGGCAATTTTTCACTGTCAGGAGCAACAGTAAAACCAAGCTCCCAGTATTTCTTATCATACTGCCTAATAAAGTCTCCTTTTCGCTTTTTGCTTGTTTCTGCGTAATCAGTATCAACATCACATGGTCGTTTCAAGCCATGCTGTACAATTGAAGTCATAGGCCTACCTTCTTCATCTATCTTGTTAAAAGCACTAACTTCATTTTTACTGTTTGAATTCTTGTGAAAGAACTGGATAATACTTAGCTGTTTTCTTGATTCCATTTTAGTGCTAATCTTTGCTAAATTTTGCTTAAAAGTATTCCAAGCTTTCACGTATAACTAAATTGTAAAATGAGTTGTTCTGCGCATCACTGTTCTATTGGACTTTGAACTCTGTGTTACGTCACAATGCTGTAAGTGAAAATATAGAACGTGCGAAGGGCTCGAGCTCGATCTATTTTAAATTTAATATTTTTTCTTAATAATAAATCGGTCTTAAACATCTTGCAATTGAGATAAAAAATTAGAATAAGTTTGCGGACCGGAATGAAAGTAGACGCGGACCGGCGGTTGAAAACCACTGTTCTAAACGATTCCACTGAAATAATTGTAGAGCGAGACAGCGCTGTTTCTGGCTATTAGCCTTCATCACCCGCCCTCAGGTATGAATCATTCAACATCCAGGACGAATGATCTTGCCAGGATCACTCATCCCTTCGGATAAATATTTCTTAAAGAATTTAACCTTTGTGGTACGCATATCCACTCGTGTGGCTACGTCACCATTCCAGTCAAGCTCTTTACGTGGCCAGGGTGAAGATCAACAACTAAAAAGCAATGTCCTTCCTGGCCTACCAGACGGGAAGTCATGACGACTTCCTCTTGTTGGGTCAGAGGCTATAACAGCACTCCATCACCAACAGTGCAAAGCACTCCAGTAAATCGTACCGAAGAGCGAGACAGCGCTGTTTTTGGCTATTAGCCTTAATCAGCCGCCCACAGGTAAGAAACATTCAACATTCAGGACGAATGATCTTGCCAGGATCACTCATCCCTTCGGATAAATATTTCTTAAAGAATTTAACCATTGTGGTACGCATATCCACTCGTGTGGCTACGTCACCATTCCAGTCAAACTCTTTACTCTTTCGACATCGCTTTTTAGTTGTTGATCTTCACCCCGGCCACGTAAATATTGCACATGGAGTTGGCCGAGTGGTTGGTGCATTGAGCTCCGAAGCTGGCTTTGCGGGTTCGATGCTCAACTAGGTCATCTCCATGATGCATGGCATGTACTTTCACTACCACAAAAATCCTAAGCTGCAATTAAGTGGCTTGAAATGAAAAAAAAAAAAAGCTTTTTTTAATTCTATTTGAATAAGATAAGTTGAGTGCTATAAGAGCGTGCAACTTTCCGCCAAAGCAAGAACAAGTTTATCACAATTTCAGTTAGTTTTTATTTTTTTGAGGTTATAGAAATAAGATAGGAGTAGATAAAAATTTTAGCTCTTTCTTAAATTTAATTGTTTTTGATAGTAGGTAGGAAGTTAGACACAGGTAGCTTCCCAGTGAGTCAGTAGCTGAAACTTGCTCGGGTAAGTACTGGTAATAGTTTTTTTTTTCTCAGTAGCGTTTTTTTTTTTCGTATTAAGTTTTTGGGAACGAGCTGTTTTTCTTCTTCTTAAAACTAGCTAGCTAGTCAGCAGATCAGTAGCTAGAACTGGTTCTCTTAAAAAAAGCGTTTTTTTTTCGTGATAAGTTACTAAGAACTAGTCGTTTTTTCTAAAAACTAGCGAGCTAGATTGCAAGTAGGTAGAGAGATTGCTATAAGTCTCGATCTTTAAACACCAAACCCACTTAGCTTTAGTGATAATCAGTTTCCTATCAGATAGGTCGCTTTAGAACCGTTCGGTAAATTGACTAAGCAAAGGTAAGTACTCGAGAAATTTAAAATAACTCTCCCCAATAATTTTTTGGTACGAGTCACTCCACGTTTGAGTGAAACTAGTTTTGGTTATTCTTGTCGCGGAGACAACTCATCTTCGTGTAGACTTGAAATAAAACTTTATTTTGAACTATTTGTAACAGTATAAATGCCTGGTTCACACTAGACGCGGTAAACGGAAAGCGGAATCCGCGAGCGGAATTTCCGCGTGTAAAACTGCCGTACCGTCGCGGTTTTTCCGCACTTGAGTTCACACTAGACTCGACGGAAGAAATGCCAACAGACACTGAGGAAGTAAGCACAGAGGGTGGTTCCCTCGTGCATACTGTAGTAGACGCTCTGTGTCTGAGCTCCAGGGTATAATTATTTAATCAATAGATCTAATAGGTAGGCTACTTTTGATATCCAGCAAATTTTGTTGAACTATAAAAATTTAGCAGATGCCCACTACCCACAATTCACATTAACTCAATCTAATTTAGAGTTGGTTATTGCGTATTTTGCTAAACTCAACTGAAACTTTAGCATAATGGACTAGTCCATCGACAATTTTCCGCGCGCGGAATCGGAAAAATTTGAAATATTTCTACTTCGTATTTTTTCCGTCGAAGCACAGTTTTTTACCGCGCGGAAAAAATGACAAAAATTTCCGCTGGCAGTGGGAACGAGTCCGTCAGCGGAAAAACTTTCCGCTTTTCCGCGCTAGTGTGAACCAGGCATAAGATAAATTACATCCCTTGACCAGTCTATTTCCCTCATTGGGTAAATTTTTGTGATTTGTGAAAACGACACCTGTACTGCTGTGCTTTCTCCGCATTTTTGGGTGTTGCTTTACGTTTAAAGAGTGTTTTTTGGCATATTTCCTCATATTCTTACATTCCACTGCATATAATTTAACCTGCTTTCGTGAAACTCCCAGTGCTTTCTTGTGATCTTTAATAACCTTTTCACATCACCTGATACTCGTTCGACGTTTTTGGTACTCTGTCTACGCTATTTAATCTGGCTGACAGAAACCGAATCTGCCTTAACGGCGGAACACCTAACGATCTTCAAGCTGGGCAGTGGCAAACGTCCTTTTCAGGACGGGGCAATGCGCATCTTCGGTGCACCGTCAACAAGTTCCAAAGGCCCAGCATTCTCCAACTGAACATCGAAGGCTTCACTGCAGGCAAGACGAGCGTGTTGCATCATCTTGCGTTACAGTGTGAGGCACTCGTCATCCTCTTACAGGAAACCCATTGCACCTCGGTAGAAAGGCTAGATCTTCCGAGCTACCATCTAGCTGGGTTTTCCTTGAGCAGGAAACATGGTCTTGCTACGTTTGTCCATGAGCGTGTGAAGTGGATCCTAATCGACCAGTCCCCACCAACATCGGAGATCGAGTGGGTGTGCGTGGATGTTGATAACTATAAAATAGTCAACGTCTACAAACCCCCTCCAACACGGATGCAAGCATCTGATCTTCCAGCATTCCCTCATCCCTGCCTCTCTATGTTGGCGACTTCAACTGCCACCATGTTGACTGGGGCTATGATAATAACAATCCAGATGGTGAATGCCTGGCTGGCTGGGCCAGTGCCAACAACTTCACCTTGCTATATAGCCCCAAGGAGGCCGCCAGTTTCCACTCTGGCCGCTGGAAAACAGACACCAACCCAGATCTTGCATTTGCCAGTGTCGATTTGGACAGTCGCTTACCTGACAGATGTACCTTAGGAAAATTCCCAAGGTCACAACACCGACCCTCGCTTATAAGTCCACCCAAACTTGTTCATCCAAAACTGAGCAAGCCTGTAAAGCGATGGAACTTTCGCAAGGCCAACTGGGACCACTATTCTAACCTAACCAACACACTGGCCAAGAGTATACCGCCACCTGAATCTCAGAATATCGATCAGGTTTACCAGTGCTTTTGCAAGGTAATAAGCACTGCGGCGAAGAAATGCATCCCTCGTGGTCGACGATCAAACCACATACCTTGCTGGGATGCGGAGTGTGAAGACCTCTATCAGCATTTCCTGCAGTCACCTGGGGGCCCTGATTCGGATAGGGCTGCCACAGCCCTACTCACAAGGCTCGACGGGAAGCGGAGAAATCGCTGGCCACAGACGGTCCGCAACATTGACTTTTCGCACTACAGCCGGCTGGCATGGAATACTATAAACAACTTGACTGGTAGGTCACGACAATCCCCTCGTCAATGTCTCGTTTCAGCTGATGCTATTGCTTCTCAGCTGGTTAAAAACGGGAAATACGAAGGTATGAATCGGCGCTCATCTCGGCTCGTTTTACTGGAAGTGTCTGACCTTTGGAGGGCTGATCCATTACATCCTGCGAATGTCTCCGGGAGTTTTTCCCATCAGGAGTTCGCTGCTGCCCTCCAACATTTAAAACCAGGCAAAGCTCCTGGACCTGATTCCATTGGCCCGCAGCTAATAATTAATGCTGGAGCCGGCTTAAAATCTTGACTACGTGGCTTCCTATCTTCCTGCCTGCACCACCTCAAAATTCCTAAGATCTGGAGAAGAGCGCTAGTAGCAGCGGTCCCAAAGCCTTCGAAACCTGTAGAGGACCAAGGAGCTATCGTCCGATCTCCTTGCTCTGTGTTTCGTACAAGATTCTCGAGCGACTTATCTACGCCCGCGCCGAACCTCTTATTGACCCTCTGCTCCCACGGGAACAGGCGGGTTTTCGACGCGGAAGATCCACAGTGGATCAAGTCACTTTGCTCACGCAAAGCATTGAGAATGCATTCGAAGCGAAAAAGAAGGCCGGTGCTGTCTTTATCGACCTGACAGCTGCCTATGACACTGTCTGGCACCATGGCCTCACCTGCAAGCTGTTGCGGCTCCTGCCGGACAAGCACATGGTTCGTATGATTATGGAGCTCATCCGCAACAGAAGCTTCACCCTTACAACTGGCGACAGCAAGCCTAACAGGTTACGACGCCTGAGAAATGGCGTTTCCCAGAAATCGGTCCTGGCCCCCCTCCTTTTCAACATCTATACATATGATATCCCCTCCATAACCTTCAAAAAGTTCGCCTATGCCGACGACCTGGCGATACTTCATACATCTGGAGAATGGAAGGAGTTAAAAAGGACTCTAAGCCAGGATATGACTACACTCTCGGAATATCTCCAGACTTGGCGACTGAAGTTTAGCCACACTAAAACGGTGACGGCGGCTTTTCACCTCCACAATCGAGAGGCTAAGCGTGAGCTTAAGGTCTGTAACATCGGTAAGACCTTACCTTTCTGTCCAGTTCCCACTTATCTTGGGGTCAAACTGAACAGATCGCTCACATATCGTCCTCACCTGGAAGCATTGCGCAAGAAGTTATGTGCTCGTGTCTCACTGTTGAGGCGACTTGTTGGAACAGGTTGGGGTGCTAGCGCCAAAACATTTCGCCAAACGACGACGACGGTGACGAAATTAGTTTTTTCCCACAAGTATAAAAAAAAGATTAACTCTACAACTTTATAAATCTTCTTCACTTGATACTGTTATTTAACCCGAGTCATGGTGTACCTGTATCAACATCGTAGTCTTATCGTGCACGTACAAGCTGGAAAACAATTCAATGTACCATGGTTCTATTCCTTATTGAAGAATGAACTTCCTAACTTTGTTCCAGTAATCGAAAAAACCTTTCTAAATACTTTTGAAAAAGATGCATCGAAATCCAACAGAACTGCATATACTGAAACTTTCCACGATTTATGCAAAGACGGATTCCAATGTTCCAGCGATTACTTCGGAACTATCCTAAAAACAACCCTTCCTTCCCAACCCTATGACGTAATTTCGCTATACCCTTGTCCCTTTGAAATGGATGACGACCATTTCCTACAAATTGTAGGAAACAACCACTGGGAAACCTTAATGAAAGTTACCTATGGAAAATTAAGAAATGCACCCCAAATTAAGAATGGATATGTTAATATTCACCTAAAGACACCTACATGGACAACATAAAATCCAGGGTTAAAGCTTTTGGGCATCAGTTAACAGCGACAAAACCCCACTAGGCGCATCTACCATTTGCAACTATTGTAAAGAGCGCGGACACTCCATAAGGGAGTGTCTCAAAATAGCAAATAAAAGATGCTCCACCTGTAATCAAACTGGACATGATCCTTTACACTGTTCTGAACGCCCTCAAGTCCAAAGCGTTGGCGAAGCCAAAGAAAACGCTGAATTGGACCCTACATGCTCCTGGAGCCTATCCACCGACTCAACTTTGCCATCCGGAGGATCTGCTCAGACGGGTCCTGGCAGAAATGATCAATCCCTACCAACCAGTAACATGTACGAAACCCTGGAAGATGAGGCAGCTGATGACCTAGAAGAGGAAGAGGACGAACCCTCAAACGATGGAGACAGAATGGCTGAGCATCAAAGTATTGACAACGTGCTCCCATCCCAAATAACTTTCGGTGATTTCCTTTTAAAAAACAAAACACAAACCCAAAAAAAGAAAAGAAAGAAACACAATGCAAAAAAAGCAAAACTCGCAAGAAACGACGAAGATTTAGTCAATAAAATCCCCTCAACAATCCCAGCCAACCAAACTGATCCAAAAAAAGAAACAACAAAAGCATCTTTATTTGAACAAACCACTCCTCCTGTTGATCTGAACCCTACTTCGCAAACGCAAACTTCTGAAAATAACGTATCCCTACCTCACGATGTGATCAACAAGCTTCTACAAATCTTGGAACAAGAACCACCTACTACTCCATCCCCTACTCCAGACATATCGACTCCAAAAACTCTGATAATTATAAACAAGGTGCCACAAGTGATGAAAATGAAGAAAAATCCGAAGAACAAAAATTAGCAATGAAAAGAAAATTTGACGATTTATCGACTACTGATACATCTGCAAACTCTTCTAAAACTGACTAACTCCTCTATCTTTGAAAGATTTACGTTGTGTACTGTATCTACTTTCCTTTCAATTCTGCCTTGTATTTTTGTAGGTCCTTTTAAGGACATATGTCTTTTTGATTTCTTATTTTTTTTCTTGATTTCTTTTTTATTATTTTGCAATGGATTCGGACCGTGAACCTCAAAACTGCAGTACTGGAGACCCTATGGAAAAAAGAAAATTTGAATCACTCAAAACCCAAAACCTAAATTTAGATGTTAGCCTGAAAATTGCGTCAGTTAATATCAATGGCATCTCTAAAAAATTAGAAACCATTAAAATCTTTTTTAAATCTCTAAAACTTGACATCTTATGCATCCAGGAACTACATAACTGTGACCAAAATTATCTTCAAAGATGGAGCAAACAAAATCATATGCCAATACATATTAACAATGAAATACTAAAACACACACGCCCACAAAATCACTATGCAGGTACAGCAATCCTCACTTCACAAAAAGTATCAAATAACTTTGATGTTCGACATTTTGTAGTTGAAAAAAACGGGACCCAACCCATTCAAATAATTATAGGTTTTTTTACATTAAATATAATTAACTGCTACTTTCCACAAAGAGAAAAGTCTCGTCAAAAACTAGACAAAACCATAGATCATTTCCTCAAAGATATAAGCAATCATGAAATCATTATTGTAGGCGACGTCAATTTTGTCGAAAACGAGATCGACACCCTAAACAAAAACTTATTCAAAAATACGAAAGATAAAAGAGCTTTTAAAAAGATGAGGCAAAATTATGACTTACTTGATATTTATAGGATTTATCACAAATCAAAAACACTATTCCCATATAGAAATCCTCGTGGAGCAACTCGAATCAATAGAATGTACCTTACTAATCAACATAAACATTACATAAAAAAATTTGAATACGTACCCACTATGGCCACAGATCACCTTCTTAGCCCAGTAGTAACAATAAACCTACCCATCAAAATAAAATGGGGCTCGGGACTGTACTGCCTGAATACCTCTATTATATCAAATATTCAATTTAAAACCGACATTGAAAATTTTTGGCAGATTTGGACACAAGCCAAATCGAACTTTGAAACAATATTAGAATGGTGGGATATGGGAAAATGCCTGCTAAAAGATCTTTGTAAATCCTTTTCTATTGCTCAAACAAAAGATTGACAATTACTTCTCACAGAAACGTGATGGTGCAAGAATCCGATCTCGAATTTCAAAAATAGAAAATGAAAAACCAAAAAAGACCTTTTTTTGCGCTTGAAAGTTGGCGTGCAAGCGATTAAATATAACGCAACGAAAATCCGAAACTAACTCCGACATTATCCTGGAAAGTAAAAGTGATATACTGAATGTCATAGAGACATATTACATAAATCTTTGGTCACGTAATTATCCAGAAATAGATGAAACAATCCAAGATACTTATATCGAAAATATAAAGTTAGTAAAAATTGACGAACATGAGGCAACTGACTTAGAACATTTAATTTCGGAAGAAGTTGCAACCGCAATTGATCAACTGAATAATGACTCGACTCCTGGCTCTGACGGACTCGCATCAAACTTTTACAAAAATTTCAAATATTTACTGATAAAAGATCTAACTGAAATGCTTAATAATTGCTTCTTGAAAAAAGAAATGTTAGAGTCAATGAAAGATGCCGTCATTCAACTGATCTTTAAAAAAATGATAGGCTGTTATTGAAAAATTGGCGTCCAATCTCTTTCTAAATATGGATTACAAAATCTTAAGCAAAACGCTAGCCAATCGTATTTCTCCCTTACTTAGCAAAATAATTCTCCCAAACCAAAAATGTGGCTTACCCAAACGTAGAATAGAGCAATTGCTATGCAATATTCAAGCTGTATTTGAAATTGCTAAAGAAAAAAATGAAAAATTTGGATTAATTGCGGTTGACTTTGAAAAAGCTTTTGATTGCTTGTCCCATAAATTCATACTCAAAACTTTCAAATCTTTTGGTTTTGGACAGACTATGCTTACTTGGCTGGAGCTTTTGTACAAAAATACCTTTTCTCACATTGAAATTAATGGAGTACTAACTAATTCCATTCAAATGAAACGTGGTATAAGACAAGGCTGTCCAATAAGTATGCTATTTTTCATTGCCGCTGCAAATATGCTAACCAAACGCATTGAACAACAAACAAGGATTAAAGGCTTTTTATACCAAAACACTAATTTAAAAATTCTTCAATACGCTGATGATACAACCTTTCTATTCCAAAATTTTGAATCTCTCAACCAAATTTTAAAAGAATTACAATCTTATGAAACAGTTTCCGGCTTAAGCATAAATAAAAGCAAAACACAAATTATCACAAATGATTCATATCTTAAATCTTTAATACAACTCCATCTCCAAGAATTTCAATTGGTAGATACGATTAAACTATTAGGAATAAACTTTTACTTAAACCAGCCCAATCACGATGAAAAGAATAGGAAGAACATAGTTTGGAAAATAAAAACGTTAGCTAATGCCCATAAAGAGAGGAAATTAACTTGGCAGAATACAAATGGCAGAATACAAATTATTAATACAAATACAAATACAAAATACAAATACAAATAAAGAATACAAATACAAATACAAATACAAATAAATACAAATACTAATACAAATACAAATACAAATACAAATACAAATACAAATACAAATACAAATACAAATACAAATACAAATACAAATAAAAACAAATACAAATACAAATAAAGAATACAAATACAAATGGCAGAATACAAATTATTAATACTCTCTTAATCTCTCAGATTATGCACAAAGCAAAACTTTTAATTCCACCAATTAAAACTTTGAAAGAAATCAACGCAATACTATTTGAATTTTTGTGGTACCCAAATCGTATTGAAAATATGGCAAGATCAAAACTCATCGCAGATCTCAATCAAGGAGGTTTTAACATGATAGACCTGTTTTCAAAATGCGAAACGTGCAGAGTCGAAAAAATAAAAGAATTAACATCGGATCAAATTACAAACGAAATTTGGAAAAAATGGGCAATATATAACTTATTTTATCGTATTAAACTACTGAAGAAAAATCTTTTTTCCAATCACCAACCACATGCTCTAACGCCAAATCGCACATGGACAGATATTTACAATATATTCATTAAAATTAAAAATAAAATAGAGGACTGGGAAAATGTACCACACAAGAAAATTTATCACGCGTTGAAGGATATAAAAACTCACTATGTCGAACTAAAAAACATGGAAGGAGAAACAATATCATGGAGAGAAATAACACTAAGAAGTAAAGAAATCAAAAACTCTTTAATAATCACGACAAAGAAATTACAACCCGAATTGCGCATCAAGGTTACAAATGGGGAGACTTCTACTACAAAATGGGCTTTCATCAAAACTCCAAAACAAAAAAACTTATCCGATCTTGCAAATTTGTCCAGACAATGTAATCCATTTAATTTTAGAATGTCCTGTCACCAATAGAATTTGGAAATCGATCGAAAGTCTGCTTAATCAATACAAACTGCAAAAAAGAAAAATAGATAAAGATATGATCTTGTACAATCACTTTAAAACACCTCAAATCCAAAACATTCCAATCTTAATAGGCCTTGTAACTGCAAAAACTGAAATAATAAATCAAAAAGAAATGTTGGACGCTAAAAATCAATTTAATTGGAATAATGAAGAGTTTCTAGATCACATTTTATGGGTAATCAATACAAAATTAAAAGATTACCTTGAAGAATCCAGAGCAAAAAACGAATCAAATTCGTCTTTAATAATCTATTTATAAATATGCACTATATTGTTTTAATTGCTACTCACATTGTAATATTAAAACTTAAATCGTATTTGTGATATGTTTTTTTCAATACCTTAGTATATATGATAGTTATACTGAAGTACGTTAACACATACTTATTTCCTTTAAAATAGCCAAAAATAGCCTTAAGCAGAATCATTGAACAATCACATAATCATGAACAATTGAACAATCACTAATCGTTCATTAGTTCCGCTGTCGTTCATGACGCTGGTCGGCAAACACTTCAGCCCGATCTTTCTAACTAGAAAATCATAATTTAGGTCAGCTATTCATGCACTTCATGAATTGGTTCAATCATCAAACTTCTCCGCAATTACCGCGATCTCAACAAACCCCCTGCATTGAAGTCTTGCAATTGTAGGATTAAGGCAAACTGCCACATGAACGGCAAATGTTGCAAAAGCACCGCCAACAATAAAACCATCCTAAACACCACCAAAGATGAAAATGTGTACTACAGAAGCAGCGCTACACATTTAAAGCAAGGTACATGAACCACACACATTCTTTCAGGGAGGGCATAAATGCAATACGATCGAACTCTCTAAAGCTAGGAAATGCAAGGACGCGAATATTGAAGCTATAAAACTTTGGTCAATTGCCTAATGCGCCCTGCCATGCCGAAATAGCGCTAGAAGATGCCCGTTTTGCTTAGCTGAGAAATTATTCATACTGCAGGCCGAACAAAAATCTCTCCTAAACACAAGATTCATTCCCAAATGCCGCCATAGAAATAAATTTTAACTCAAAAAACAGAAATAGTGGAAGCAGTTTTCACAAGGAATTGATCGCACCCGCTTTCACCAACTTCGTCTGGCTGACTGTCTGGAAATTGCACTCTTGTTTTATTTGTGCCGCTTTCCATCTGCTGATTCGCTATTCTGCAGCCCTGCAAACTAACTGTGCTTAGTTGCAGTAACCTTGCAGTGCTGTGCAGAGCCTCAAGTCAAACTGAATCATTTTGAGTTTTATTCAGAGTGCTTCCGCAGTTTTAACCTTTGTTGTGTTATTGTCTCGATTTTCTTTTTTAGTTTTAGCACCCCCCTCCCCTGCAGAGCCTCATGCCAAAACAGCCTGTTGGGGACTTTTAAACATACTTTTATCGGTGATTTACTGCGTTTTGTTATATAAATAGTCAGAGGTGGGCAATGAGCATTCCGCAAATTAAAGTGCAAAGCAAAACTTGCAAAGTATTTAAATGTATTATTTTTAATTATTGCACAACTTGCAGCTGCATCTCAAACAATGCAAATCCTGCTTGTGCTTAATTGTGTTGCCAACTAAAGCAAATAAAACAGCTTAAGCCTTATTGTGTTGCAAGCTGAAAAAAAAAATGTTTTAGCGTGCAAAAAAGAAGTCAATTGCGCTACGTATGCACAGTTTAATAATTGTAATAAAACATTACTCTATTTACTGAATAATGGTAAGTTCACGCTACTTGCGAACTTTTCCGATTTGTTGTCATACGAAATTTCAGCTCATTTTTGACGTAAGCAGTTACAAGAACAGTTTTCACAGGGTTCTAACCCAAACGATTTTTCTTTTTACTGGCTGTTTGGCAAAGCAGCTTACAATTGCTTACAATAAAGTGACACAGCTTTACGTCATAACCTCTAACTTTTTCGCAGACTTCATCACTTTTGAGCAAATAATCGTATTGTATTTGATGCAAACACACCTTAATGCCGAAACAGCTATTTGGAGGGAAAAACGCTCAAGCCTTTGACCGTTGAAAAGCTGAAAAACTTAGATGACATGTGTCAACTTAAGAAAAAAAAAGTAGGATACTGCAAAAGTTTTAAAAAATGATCACTCCTGTTAACTTTTTTTTTTTAGTGCGAGCTAAAATTCATCATATTTGCAAATAATAATTAGCTGCAATGAAGTGGTTCTATTGCATCACCAACACTTAACAATGTTTTAGCACAATTTTTATTTTTTTTCTCCATCGAGCAAGCGAACCATGTAATATACTTACTAAAATATAACTGGTCTCACATTACCAATTACAGTGGGCAAAGTATAAACAACCCCAACTCTGCAAAAAAATTACGTATCATATATGCATCATGCTTTACTAAAATTTTTGTAGCAAAAATTGCATTGCCCTTTATTTTAGACAAACCAGTCTGTTTCAGGACCAAAAAGAAAGTGTTAAAAAACGTAAAATCGCTTAGGAAAAAGGCAAACAAATCTCACCATCGATGAGCCAAACGAGCATGTAACTGCCACAATAAAAAAAACTGTTATCAGTTGAAATATAACATCGCTTGTAAAATTACCTTCTACATACAAATCTTGCAAAGGAAATGGAAGTTGTGGTGCATCTTTCAATGTCAATTGTTGATACAAATCCAAATAGATGCTAAGTGTGTAATAAGTAGTGCAGATCATAAAAAGACCAAACAAACTTCGCACTATCACTAAACAACAAATAAAATAAATGTAAACCATGGTTAATGACTGACAATATGATCTAGTAACACCAAATAGCTCAATGAAGTTCACAAAATTAACTTCATATCACAGTTAGCGATTTCTCTTTGAAGTCATATGCAATCATCACAAATTCGAACACTCAGTTTTATTTAAACAATACGCATAAAGAATTGTATTGGCTAATTGTCACATGAACATACCATCCCTCACTACGAAAACGCAACACATCCAAAAAATCTTAATAGTTGGTGGCAATTTTTTTTTTTTGCATCAACTATTCATGCATTCTTGGATTTTTAAAACAAGGGATTTTTTTAGTTCAAGCACCATACAGAGTAGGGTGTTCTTTTTTCCTTTTTCATTTTGAAAAACTGTTGGAATATAATCCTGTTTTTTAATGCTCATAAGCCACTAATCTACTCTAATGCTGCACTTTGACCTAAAATTTTTTGCAACTGCCATTTCAAAAAAATCCCTCCATGAGGCAACTATGTTTTATTTCCATTCCATAAAAACTGTATCCGGCTGCAAATACTACACTGAGTCCAAGCAAAAACGAGTTTCGTGTTGGTTCTTTCAAACGCTCTTTTTCACAAGCAAAAACTTTTTGACCATGCTACGCAACTTTGTTGTTGCAAGGTTAATTGTCAATGCACGAAAATTATTTTTTACATCATCAAGTTGAGCTAGAACCCTTCCTCATGCAAGGTTGTGGGCTAATTGAAAAAAACGTAACATATTTTTCAAGAGAGCAATTCAGAAAAGCACTCATTAAAGTCCAAGTTCACGAAAATTTTTATCCATGACTGATTGACTGTCTGTAATGAAAGTCTACATTAGAGATACAACTTTTTTGGAACTTCATACCCGTGTCATAACTCGACGAACTTTCACAAAAGATTAAGTAAAATTTAAGGTTTCAGTTTATTTGATGTACAAACCTCACGCACAAAATGATTTTAAATCGATTTTTTCAGTCGGTCACACTAAGTATTTTCTGGCTTTAAATAAAAACTACAAAGAGTCACATTTATTGCAGCAATTCAGAAAACAATCAAAAACGTCAATTGATTTAATTAACGGCTAAAGATAAGATAAATCTCGGGAAAGATTATTCTCGTTTCGGCAAGACGCGGTAAATTTATTTTATTTCACGCTCGCAGCATTGGCTGCTTCCAGCAATGATGGATATGTTCATCTACCGGGTATGCATTTTCCCATTTGAAACGCATTTTTGTTGCCGGTTTTGTTTTGTGAAAGCCAATTTTGTTTCGAAAAAAAGAATGTTGTTTTTTGAAATAAAATTAATTTGCTAAAATGATGTAACTAAACGTTTAAACCCTGCTTTATTTTGTTTTCAAAAACAAAAGTTTGTTTTGGGAACACAAGTTTTGTTTTTGAAACAAAAATTTTGTTTTTTTGGTTATATTCGTTAATTACGGTCAGGAATGCTCGTTTTTTGTTCATGAAAGTTTGTTTTGTTATGGAGACAAAATTTTTGTTTTCATTTTATCTACTGCTAGGTGGTATAGAGTCAAAAAAAACGTTATTCGATTATGAAACCATGGTTTTGTTTCTGAAACAAATCTTTTTTGCAGAAACTCCTAGCACGTTGCAAAAATTTTTTTGCTTTAACGAAAAATCTTTGTGATCATATTGCATTTTTATTTAGAGCCAGTAGTAGAACTTCCTTTCAAATACAAAAATTTAGTTTAGAAACAAAATTTTGTTTTCCAAACAAAATGATTTAAAAACAATGAATAAGCTATATTAAATATTGATTGTCAAATAATACAAAAAAGTTGTCAAACGGTTGCTTTCGAAACAAAATATCACATCACTTTTGTTTTCAGGACAATAAAATTGTTTCAGAATCAATTTCTTTTGTTTTGCTTTGGTTTTGGTAACAAAGTTTTGGTTTCAAAACGCTAAATTTTGTTTCGTTATTGTTTTGAACAAAATTTTGTTTTAAAACAAGCATTAAACTAAATAATATTTAATGATGATTACCAAATGAAGCAAGAAAAAATCGTCGCAAAGTTTGGGTTGGAAACATTTGTTTTGATGTTTGTTTTGGAAACAAATTTTTGTTTCAAACAATTGTTTTCAAATAAAACTTAAAAGCAACAGATAAGGGAACACAATTTTTATTGAAATTACAGCATACTCAGCGCAATACAGAATAAAACAATTTAGTAGACAAAACTTACCGCAATCTCTCCTTGAGACAGCTGTTTCGCCCAATGGGGCTCATTAGACGAGTCACGAGGCCGCGGTGAGGAAACTAACAAATTCATTTACACTAAGAGTAACATAGCAGTTACGTGAGAGACTGCAAAAACCAAACGGAAAATATCAAAACCAACTCCGTCAAGGTCTCAAACAACAGTTGCAACAATGACGTCACGCTTTTCATAAGCGGCAGCTTAACTCCAATACAACACAAACGTGAACAATGTATTGTATTAAACCAGGGATGGGCAAGCTTTTCCCACGAAGGGCCAGATTTGGAAAATTGTTGTAGCCGTCGGCCGCACGCTGATTGGAAAACAGGGTGAAGACCTTTTTTTTGCGATCATGGTGCACAAGCAAATGTGATCTCCAAAATAAAAGGTTTTCACCTCGTTTTTTATTCCGATTTTGCACCGTTGGGGCTTATTTTTTTGGAAATCACTGCCATCCAAAATCTCTAAAAGAAAAAAGGTCTTTCGCTTAATTCACAGTGGGAGTTTAGGAGAAGGTGGGGCAATACGGGACGCTTTAAAAGCAAGATAACTGATATTTTCCCCCGCTTTTATCTTTTTCAAACAAGTTAACCTTGCATGGAGTGCGTATGGACATGATTCCGTTTTTTGCCAACTTTTTCTTTTGTCAGCATTCAGACAATTGAGATATTTAGATTTATAAATTTTTTGAAGTCCCATTTTGCCCCCTGCTTGAGGCAAAATGGGACACCCATTTTGTTCCGTCCCATCCCACTAGGATACTAATACACAAATCAGCTCAAAGGCTGTTTGTGGAATATTTTTTGTCCGATTTCTGGCACAAGAACTTGCCACCCTCACTAAAGTGGTACGCGTAATAAATACTGCTTAACTGTAAAAAAGCATCAGCCAACTCAAAACCAACCAGTCTACTATCTTGATATTATTAATTTAACAGATAAGTTAACACTTTCCTGACACTTGACAGCTTTCCTAACATTGAGATGAATTATTATTACCAACTAAAATTTTGGTCCCAATTTGCCCCAGTAGTACAATTTCAAAAATTGAACTGCCAATAAAACAACTCTTCAATTTGGGTGACCATGTCCAGTATTTTGACAGCTTAATACTCAAACATGTTTGCCATCATCATCCTGATACAAAGCTGAAAAAAAGTCGGTTACAAAATTAACTAATTTACAGGAATACTCTTACATCAACATGCACACAAACAAACTTTGTTCCCTCAATCTGTGCTAAATCAAAGCTTATCCATCATTCTTTTTTCTTGAGTAGAAAATGTGGTAACCTGTCACATATATTCGATTGGTGGCGCTAAAACAAAATTTTCTATCTGAAATCACAACGTCCCGTTTTGCCCCGCGTCCTGTTTTACCTCACCTTCCCCTAAGTGCAGGCGGGCCAGAATAAAAGTAGCATTGAGCCATAGTTTGCCCATTCTGCATTAGAGTTAAGCTGCCGCTGATGAAAAGCGTGACGTCATTGTTGCAATTGTTGTTTCAGACCTTGACTGAGTTTGTTTTGTAATTTTCCATTTGGTTTTCAGCTGTCACAAGGAGAGGCTTCGGTGAGTTTTGTCTACTAAATTGTTTTATTCTGTATTGCGCAGAGTATCCTCTAATTTCAATAAAAATTGTGTTCCCTTATCTGTCGCATTTTTCTTGTGTTGCTCATCCAGCATCAGACGAATGAGCCTTAGCATTAAGAATTTCTCAGTTCCTCCTTTGCAATAAAATTTAAATGACATTAAACGATGATTACTCAAATGAGGCAAAAGTTTGTCACAGTTTGTCTTTTAGTTTCGTTTTTGTCTAGGAAAAACAACTTTACTTTGTTTTCTTGTTGTTTTGGAAGCAAAATTTCAATTGGAAAAACAAATTTTTTTGTAACTTTTTTGTTTTGGAAACACAATGTTTTTAAAAAACGTTTTATTGATATTAAGTCATGATTATCAAAACTAGGCAAAAAAAACTTGTCACAGTTTAGTTTTTGAAACAAATGGTATTTCCAGAACCACAGTTGGGCACAGCGGCGCTACTCAGCAGCGCCGCTACATTTTCGCTAGTGGTAGCGGCAGCGCCGCTGTTTTTTTCGGCCACCAGCGACAAGCGGCAGCGCCGCTGTTATTTTAGCCGAGTAGCAGCAGCGCTTCAGCGCCCCATTTAATGCAGATATAAACTCTTTCGAAGACAGCAACTAAAAGTTTTGTTTCTCACAATCTCACTTTAACTTTTTAAACTGAGATTGTGAAAACAAACTTTGTGTAAAAGTTAGTCTCTGCGAATTGGCTTCTCAGCGGGAGATACGTGAGGTAGGAAGAAAATTCCAGCAGAAGGATGGTAGAGAGAGGTGCTTCATAGTTTTCTTCACAGTCTCAAATTTACTTTATTATTTGCTTATGAGGTGTGATGTAAAGCAGTCTGGAGAATGTGGAGATGAGAATGCCGCGCCCGCGATCTTATTTGATGTTTATCTTTGTTAGAGGCGCTAATTCCAGTTGTCTCCTTTTTTGCTTTGATGTCAGGCGATGCTCTAAATTTTTCGTTGGGGGCCTTTACACGTGGATTAAGCTTGAGGTGTAGCATGGCAATACGATAAGCTTTTGTCATGGGAGTCAATCAGGCCACACTCAGGGTGATTGTTTTCAGTCCTAGATTTTCGCGATTGTAGCACGAATTAAGCGGAGGTTTAAACCTTTGCTGCACAACTCCGAAGTCCAAGTAGCTTCCGCTTTGCATCGTTCATTTAAACTTACTTGGCTCCTCTTTCTGGTTCATGCTGGAATTGGCAATGAGGGCATTGAATTGGTGCAAAACAAAAAAATGGTGCATTTAGTCTGCCATGCCCCCCACTTTGTCCATGTAAAAAGGTGCTAAAATCTAACTTTCGGTCTATAATTTCTCAAACGAATAATGGGTAAAGCCTCCTTTGACCTATTGTAGCCAAGCTTCTGTTTTTAGACATAAACTGGGAAAATATTTTTGCATTGTACCTAGTAATTGCACTCATTGCATGCCCTTTTTCGATAAAAGTGTGCTAAAATGAGTGTTTTTTATGTGAAAACCATAAAATTTTGTTGGCAGCTGGGGGTTTCACCCCAAAACCCCCAGTTGTGGCTCTTCCCCCTTTGCCAAATCTTGGGTGCGCCACTGCTTTGGTGCAATCGCGGATGAGCGAAGTCCATCCATGTGACATCACTGACAAATTGAGAGTAGTCCAGCTAAGCATGTTGGAGACTACTTTTTTCAAGAGCTTAGGCTTACATGTAATGTCGAACCCCAAAGTCAGGCTCCAGAGAGGCATGCGATGGAAGAGTTTTTGAATTAAACTGCATTCCATCGTGAACGACTTTCGCCGGAACTTTTTAAAAACAAAATATTGAGGGACTTGTTCTATGTCCATTCATTTTAATACCGCGATTTTTTCAAGCGCAACGATTGAACGACTTTTTTCTGTAGTTAAAGACGTGCTAAAGCCTAAGCGCAGTGGTTTAACGAACCATCAATTTGAAATGCTTGTATTTTCAAAACGAGCATGCAACCGATCAGTGGTGTTTTAATTTTTTAACGCTGGTTGCAACCTGCGTTTATATTTTAACTTGTTTCTATTGTATTTTCAATCTGTGTTTTATTTTCAACGTATTCTGATTATTTCTTTTCAACCTGATTTTTGTTATTCACTAAAAAGCTGACCATCGGTTTCTATTTAAATCCAATCAGATTTCAAAATTAACTTCTCCCCAAAGAGCCCTCTATCTTATTGGATGAAATGGAAGCTGATTGTTGACTTTTTGTCACTTCGTTTTGATTTCATTACTCGCATTGCTATGCTACTTTCGTCAACAAAGTGGCAATTTCACCAGTAGGCCTACAATATTAAAAATGCCTTTGTGCTTTTGACTTTTTTTTCCTTCAAAACAGCGGCAGCGCCCGCTGTTTTGCACTCACTAGTGGCAGCGGTAGCGGCGCTGCTTTTTTGGTCAAAAAGCGGTAGCGGCAGCGGCGCTACTTTTCAAGTAGCAGTTGCCCACCTCTGTCCAAAACAAAAATTCAACAAAATTTTCCTTCAAAAACAAAACTGTGATAAGTTTGTTGGCCTCCTTTTGGCATTTATCATTTAAAATTATCAGACCTTTAAACAAAATTTTATTCGCAAAACTACAACGAAATAAGACAAATTATTTTGGAAGCATACTTTTGTTACCAAAACTACTACGAAAAAAACAAAAATGTTTTGAAAATAGAAATTTGTTTCAGAAGCAATTTGTGCTGTTTTGTTGTTATTTTCCAAATAAACTTTTAAAATTTCAATGATAGTAAATGATGATTGGCCAAAGTGGCAAAAAAATTTGTCACAGTTTGTTTATCAAAAACAAAACATAGTTTGTTTCCGAAGCAAAATGTTTTATAAAGATTTAAATGATATTGTATGTTGGTTGTCCAAACCAGGAAAAATATTGCGACAGTTTGTTTTTGAAACAATTTTTTTTTTTTTTTAAAAACAATTTGTTTTGTTGATGTTTTGGCAACAAAAACTTTGTTTTAAACCATTTGTTTTCGAAAAAAATAAAATGACAGTAAATATGATTGTCCAAATTAAGCCAGACAAAATTGTTATAGCGTGTTCTTTAAACAAAATTGTGTTTTGTAAACACCTGTTATGCTGCGTTGTTGTTTTAGACACAAAATTTTGTTTTCAAACAAACTGTTATAAAAAAAAAATCTTAAGTAATACTAGATGGCAGTTGCAAGCACTCGCTTATGGCTTCCCGATAAAGCTTTCTAGGGACCCAAGCGTCTAAGGGAACAGTCAAGTGACTTCGCTTTTACAACTTGAAAACAAAAAAAATTGTAGCAAAACATAAGTGGGCATTATCACACATGAAGTGAGTTTAAATTCTTGTAGCCTGTGCTCCATAAACTTAATAATATTGTAACGACTTCTTACATTTCTGTAATACAGTGATCGAAATCTCAATAAAACTATTATCCTTAAATTTCTTCACGTGTACAGTGATAATGCTGCACAAAAAATCAAATCTTCATTATACTCGCCGTATTACGCCAAAGCGTGTAACGAGTGGCGGGGCTTATCTCGGCAGCTCAGGGCCTTGGCAACACAGCTCCGAACAAACGTCGCAACGATGGCGAGCCTTTGGCGACATTGTGCAAATTTGATCCGCTCGGGAATCGAACCCCACACCTCCCGCACCGATAGCGTGCCCTTAGCAACCAAGCTAACCGGCCGGTGCAATGCTACACAAGTCTGCAGCAAAATCATCTTGCTTGTCTGACATCTCAAACAAGCCGGCAAATCTTGCGGTGAATTCAAACAATAAACGCCATGATTCTTGAAGGATTTGTGCAGCTGCAAGGACGACTGCACTCACACAAAACGAAACTAAATCATCGAGCTTGTGTTCGATTCTAAGGGCAACAAATCGCGGCATAAAACTCACTTTTAAAGCAGCGATTACAGTGCTTAACATAGAGCGCAAAAATTATAGGCTGCAATATTTCGCATAACACTTCGCTCAAGGTATTGCACATAAATCAATTGAAGTCAATAAAGGACCACTTGTTGATAAGTTGAAACTTAAAAGTTAAATCTTAATACATACTTATTAATGGCAACTATCTGGCAACTTAAAAAGCAAAGCCACTGATAAACCAACCTTGCTCGCATTAAATAAAAGTGCTGTGACTACTTCATCGAACACTTTGACACTCATCAAGTTACAGCCAAACAGTTTTGATTTTGTCCAGTTACCCATATACATAAGGCGTGAATGAAATTAGGCAAACAAGTGCTGATTACAAACAATTTCGCAAAACCACAAGCCTGATGATCTGATAGCGGACCATGCTAGCAATTAATTCAACAAACTCTTCGCAGCAATGCGAACACAGTTTTAACGCGAGGAATCCGCGAAGCTAAGTCAAGAGTCCAATGCACCAACCACTTGGCCAACTCCCATGTGCCCCTTATTGCTGCTTGACATGGTCAGTTTCAACACAAACTCATACCGCTCACTCACCAATGAAAAAAGTTTATGCTAAAATAACTGAAAAAGATGTTTCCCTACTGTCCTCTAACGGATTAAAAAAATTTGCTTGAATTTTATGAAGTTTCCTGAATTTTCACGTTTTTTACGTTTGACTCCAAGTCAGGTGCTCTGGGGTAACCCTTGATTGTATTGATATTTTTGTTACTCACATTGAGGTTAATATTCTCCGACAATTTGAAAGTCCGAGCTGTTGCCATTTAACAGTTATGAGCTTGTGAATATTTTCCTATTTTTGACTTTTGACCTCAAACCACATGACTGCCACCCCCCAAAAGTTGTGAGATGCAAGTTTTTGTCGAGGTCTATCATCCCTGAACACTTCAAGCCTCTAGCGTCAGCGGTTCAAATGCCCTAGACTGCGCAAGATTGGCAACACTTTTTGATTTTTTGATCTTTGACCCTGAGTCACGCACGTGATATAGAGCGTTCATAGTTAGTACACTGCAAGTACATACTAAGACACACCAACTCTATAAATTTCAAGTTCTTGTGTGTTTTCAATCGATAGTTATACGCCAAACAACATATTTGCTTAATTGACCTTTGACCCCAAGTGACGTCACGCAAAACTAATCATTGCTTGTCCTTTTATACCCTAAATGAGATGCATCTGCTCCATAAACTTGAAGGTCCTACCAGTTGCCATTCACAAGTTATTGGCGTTTGATCAGATTTTTTATCTTTTTATTTGATTGAAGTTTGACCTTTAACCTGTTGACCGCCACCCCCTAAAAGTTGTTAGGCACAAGTTCACATGGGGGTCTATCATCCCTGAAAATTCCAAGTCTTTAGCATCAGCGGTTCAAAAGCCTTAGGCTGCACAAAAATTTGCTAGATTCGTTGATTTGACCTTTGACCCTAAGTGACGTCACAAACAGGTCATTGTTATGCATATTTTTGTTCCCCACATTGATATGCATATACTGTGAAAATTTGAAGGTCCTACTTAATGTCATTCAAAAGTTATTAGGTTTTGGTAAATTTGGTTTTTTGACCTTTGACCTTTAACCTGACGACTGCCACCCCCCAAAAGTTGTTAGGCACAAGTTCCCAATAAGATCTACCATTCCTGAAAATTTCAAGTCTCTAGCACAGGGGTTCTTAACCGGGGGGGCGTACGCAAATTTTTAGGGGGGCGCAAGCCCTAATGCATTTACTGCACATTTGTATTAATTTTGAGATTCCGAGCTTTGCAAACGAAACTAACCTTGTGCACACGTTCTTTAGTTTTGTTTGTAACTTTGTAACGACGTAGTAATCCGCCTGCCTTTCTACCGTCGTAACGACGTATTAATCCGCCTGCCTTTCTACCGTCTTTACAGATATTTACGCGTCGACGACCAAGTTGTGAACTTGGGATTGTTATATTATTCGCCAACGGTATCTCAAAATTTAAACGCATGTACATAAACAAAGGGCTTAACAATTTTAGCGATCTACGACACATACGTTACGAACGAATTACAAAATACAAAGAATTTACTTACGCGTTCGAATCTTTACATTACACATGAAACTACAAATTAAATCAAACATAACAGAATAAACAATGCAACTTTCCAACGATTTTTCTTTTGGCAGCGGACAGACGATCTATGGCTTTCTCTCGAACTGTCAAACTGACCTCGAAAGAAACTAATGGTCGAACCCGTGTTCCAAAACTGAGCCCCAGTAAAATTATTTGTAGCACCAACTCGGTAGCTTCGAGGTGACAGTCAACAGACTATTTATGAGGGAAAGGGTCCCGGAAACAAAGATGAGCAAAGGCTCTGTAGACAACGGTCTACGTTACGGACAATGGTCCAGAACTAATTGGAGAATGGACAATCAATAGGGTCCTAATATAATAACTAAAAGAATTGAGTTGACTTTCTTAAATGCTATTCGGGCTCATGAATTTCGGTCAACTCTTCTCAAATTCTATTCGAGTCAAACGTCTGTCTTCAACGACGACTCATTTTATCTGACACGCCCAAAAAGTCGATGGCTGGCAAGTTGCAACACTAAAAAACTTACAAATTGAGATAATTCAGCTGTGAGCAATTACGAGTCAAATTAGCTGTGAATCACGAGACAAAAACACTGTAACTTAAAGTTGAAACGAATAAATCATAAGGCCTGGTTCGATTCCTGTGACGTGAAAATACAGAACTCAAAAACGACGCTACACTCCCCCGAAATGACTACCCAAGTGGACATTTCCATGATTCCAGAGCGGAGTAAACACAAAAACACATTGCACCAGCTTCTATCAATCAGTAACTTAAGTGAAGTGCAAACTAAGAAGATATAGACAAACAAAACTCATACAATAACATAAGTAAAACGCGTCTGACGTCTGAGATGATTCGGTCACGAGAGGACATAGCGTGGTGATCGGTCGCTTGAGGACACTTGAATGCGTTTTAACCAGCACTGTTCGAACTAAACCGTTTATATGTCTCTAAAACCCTTCCTAGTACCCACCTAGATCGCTGCTGCGTGTCTTCAACCAATAAAACGACGTCATTGACTTGCAGGTTCTTTGTTTTCTTAAACCACTTCTGCCTCTGTAAGAGATTGGGCAGAAACTCCTTTAACCACTGACGCCAAAACTGATTTGACAGGTATTGCACTTGAGCCCATCGTCTTTTTGAATAATTGTCATCTTTAGTAAAAAGACCAGGAGGCAAATTGGGGCTCCCTTGCATCAGAAGAAGGTGGTTGGGGGTAAGAGGTTCTTGACTTGAATCAGAAAAAGAAACCGGAACCAAAGGGCGGGAGTTGATTATAGACTCGACCTCGGCCATTAGTGTCAAACAACTCTCGTCATTCATGCTCTGATTTCCGAGCAGACTTCGAAGGACTTTGCGAATGGTACGAATCATTCGCTCCCAAGCGCCACCCATGTGGCTGGCGAGTGGAGGGTTAAATGTCCACTCAATTCCTTCTTGCGAACAGTAATTGTTAATTCGATTGTTATTAAACGATAGAAGAGCGGTACGTAAAATTCTTTCTGCACCCACGAAATTTGTACCATTATCGCTAAAAATCTGATGAGGCTTTCCTCTCCTGGCTATAAATCTGCGGAGGGCGTTAATAAAGGAATCCGTGTCGAGTGAATGAGAGACTTCAATATGAATAGCTCGCATTGTCAGGCATGTGAAAACAAAGCCGTATCTTTTGACTGTGCTTCGTCCTTGTTTTACGGTAAAAGGACCAAAGTAATCCACCCCAACACTATAGAACGGGGGATGATCATACTGAAGTCGACAATCAGGAACGTCTGCCATTAGTTGCGTATGCCCCCCTGGGGGGGCGTGCCCCCCCGGTTAAGAACCCCTGTGCTAGAGACTTGAAATTTTCAGGAATGGTAGATCTTATTGGGAACTTGTGCCTAACAACATTTGGGGGGTGGCGGTCGTCAGGTTAAAGGTCAAAGATCAAAAAACCAAATTTACCAAAACCTAATAACTTTTGAATGACATTAAGTAGCGTCATTTTTGAGTTCTGTATTTTCACGTCACAGGAATCGAACCAGGCCTTATGATTTATTCGTTTCAACTTTAAGTTACAGTGTTTTTGTCTCGTGATTCACAGCTAATTTGACTCGTAATTGCTCACAGCTGAATTATCTCAATTTGTAAGTTTTTTAGTGTTGCAACTTGCCAGCCATCGACTTTTTGGGCGTGTCAGATAAAATGAGTCGTCGTTGAAGACAGACGTTTGACTCGAATAGAATTTGAGAAGAGTTGACCGAAATTCATGAGCCCGAATAGCATTTAAGAAAGTCAACTCAATTCTTTTAGTTATTATATTAGGACCCTATTGATTGTCCATTCTCCAATTAGTTCTGGACCATTGTCCGTAACGTAGACCGTTGTCTACAGAGCCTTTGCTCATCTTTGTTTCCGGGACCCTTTCCCTCATAAATAGTCTGTTGACTGTCACCTCGAAGCTACCGAGTTGGTGCTACAAATAATTTTACTGGGGCTCAGTTTTGGAACACGGGTTCGACCATTAGTTTCTTTCGAGGTCAGTTTGACAGTTCGAGAGAAAGCCATAGATCGTCTGTCCGCTGCCAAAAGAAAAATCGTTGGAAAGTTGCATTGTTTATTCTGTTATGTTTGATTTAATTTGTAGTTTCATGTGTAATGTAAAGATTCGAACGCGTAAGTAAATTCTTTGTATTTTGTAATTCGTTCGTAACATATGTGTCGTAGATCGCTAAAATTGTTAAGCCCTTTGTTTATGTGTGCGTTTAAATTTTGAGATACTGTTGGCGAATAATATAACAATCCCAAGTTCACAACTTGGTCGTCGACGCGTAAATATCTGTAAAGACGGTAGAAAGGCAGGCGGATTAATACGTCGTTACACTACTTAATGTCATTCAAAAGTTATTAGGTTTTGGTAAATTTGTTTTTTTGACCTTTGACCTTTAACCTGACGACCGCCACCCCCCAAAAGTTGTTAGGCACAAGTTCCCAATAAGATCTACCATTCCTGAAAATTTCAAGTCTCTAGCACAGGGGTTCTTAACCGGGGGGGGCACGCCCTTCCAGGGGGGCATACGCAAATTTTTAGGGGGGCGCGAGCCCTCATGCATTTACTGCACATTTGTATTAATTTTGAGATTCCGAGCTTTGCAAACGAAATTAACCTTGTGCACACGTTCTTTAGTTTTGTTACTTTGTTCGGTCAAATGTCATTTGAATTTTGTCAAAAGTTACTTTAGGTCAGATGTGTGTTAAACATCTTGTCAAATTCTTAATCGTACAAAAAGCGTTTCTTCTTACTCTGGTTAAGACATACAGAGAACAGCGTGCGAATGCTTGCAGCACCAAAGGTCCTCCTAACTTATTGTAAATTCTGTCCGAGGTATTCTTGTGAGTGATTGCAGCCTGCCATTATTGGTATAACCTGCTTTACAAATTGGTTTTTACAAATTGGTTTTTACTAGTCGTAGAATTGGTTTTTACAGCGTTTATTTAGTAAGTCTTCAAGGCCTACCATTTACCCTGCTTTACAAAGGTAAGTATGATGTCATAAAAAAACTACATTATCAATTGTGTCACTTTATTTTGATTAGCAGTAGCAAATCTACACTGCAGAAGAGACTGTGTCATGGATTAAGACAGCTATCAGTCAGTTTAATTTATATTTTACCATGTTGCAGTACCTGCGTAGATAAGCAAGAAAGTAAGATAATTGAAATGGCAACGAAAAAAAGAAAGTATCTAGAGGACTACATTGAATTTGGTTTTGTATCATTGCTAAAAGGTGACACAGAAGTCCCGCAGTGTGTAATATGTTACATAACTCTTAGTAATGATGCAATGCGTCCCTCTCGCTTGAAACGGCATTTGGCTACAGCCCATTCCGCTTTAGCCGATAAACCTAAAGCATTTTTTGTTATGAAAAGTCATTCCTTGAAGAAAGCGAAGTTGGACATGAGTGGGACGTTTCAGCAAAGATCTTCGAATGTTGTTGAGGCTTCTTATGAGATCGTCATGTTGATTGCAAAGAATAAGAAAAGTCATAATATCGGGGAATCTCTTGTAAAACCAAGTATAATCGTAGCAGCAGAACTCGTACTGGGCAAAAATAAAGCAAATATGCTTTCTCAAATTGCATTATCCAATGATACAGTTAAAGGAAGAATCGATGAACTATCTCAAGATATCAAAGATCAACTTCTCAACCTAGTAAAAGAATCTCCTTTCTTTTCTATACAATGCGATGAAATGACGAATATAAGAAGTTGTTCTCAGCTTCTGCTATATGCTCGTTTCTTGTCAGTGAACACAATAAAAGAAGAAATGCTGTTCTGCCGTCAAATGAAAGGTCGTGCAACATCAGCCGAAATTTTTAATGTTGTGGCGAATTTTTTTCAGGAAAACAAACTATCATGGGAATCATTAGCAGCAACCTGCACGGATGGAGCTCCAGCTATGACTGGTCAGAGGTCTGGCTTTATTAAAAGGGTAAAAGAAAAAAATTCTTCTATAATAGGTACGCATTGCGTACTTCATCGTGAAGCTTTAGCATCAAGAACTATGCCTCATGAAATGAAAGAAATCCTGGATCTATCTATTGAAATTGTGAATTGTATAAAAGCAGGATCCTTAAATAGTCGTCTGTTCAAGCTGCTGTGTCAAGATATGAAATCTGAACATGTTGCTCTGTTGTTTCACACAAACGTCCGATGGTTGTCTAAGGGGAATATGCTAAAACGGCTTCATGAGTTAAAAGAAGAAGTTGCAATATTTCTCGATTCAAGAAAGAAGAGAAACTTGTTGGAAAAGTTTCAATCCCAAAGCTTTCAACAATCACTGGCTTATCTTGTGGACATATTTCATGCGTTAAATACTCTCAACCTTCAACTTCAAGGAAAAAACATCAATATCATATTGCATTATGATATTGTGCGGTCTTTTATGTCCAAACTTGACCTCTGGCAGAATCGAATCGAACAAGGGAATCCAGCAAGCTTTTGTAACCTGGATTCTGCTCTCAATAGCGGTAACCTCAAATCTGAATTAAAGAGACAAATAAAAACTCATCTATTTAATTTAAAAGAGGAATTTATCAAATACTTTCCTGACATTGATCAGAAGCGAGAAGCCTGGAAGTTTATCAGAAACCCATTTCAGTGCGAAGTAGACGAAATTTTTGATGAAGCCCAAGAAGAGTTTCTTGAGTTAAAATTTAACTCCACAGCCAAGGACAACTTTAAGGAGCTGGAGCTTGAGGCGTTTTGGCTCAAATGCCTTCCTGTTTATCCCCTTATTTCTACCCAGGCACTTCGTGTTCTAGTTATGTTTGGTTCAACTTATCTTTGTGAAGCGGCATTTTCTTCACCAGTTGCCATCAAAACCAAGTATAGAAACAAGCTTGAAGTTGAAGGAGACTTGCGATGTACGCTGTCTGGGATTAAATCACGTATAAAAGAGCTAGTTGCCAAGAAACAATGTCAAGTGTCTCACTGATTTGTGATTCTAATAAAATGCAATTGAAATTGTGCTTTTGTATTAATTTGTGAAGATGGAGAGGGGGGCGTAAAACGAGCATTATTGCTCAAGGGAGGCGCGGTACTAAAAAGGTTAAGAACCGCTGCTCTAGCATCAGCGGTTCAAAAGCCTAAGGGTGTTGAAAAAAAAATTTTTTTTTCGGAAACAAAATATTTTTTATCTGGAAAGTGGGGGGCTGTCGGGGAAACTTAGGGCGACCAAGGTGTAGACCTAGGTGGGACACACATTTGAACTCTAGGTCACTTTTGAATTGGAACAGTAGTTTAGCAGCTACAGCTGCGGAAGTGTCAAAATGTGCACAAATGGCCAAGTAAAAACAACATGGCTTTCTTTTTCGGGAAGCCATAAAAAAAAGAATTTTTCGAAAACAAAACATTTTTTTTTTCTAGAGGGGCTGTCGGGGAAAGTTAGGGTGACCAAGGTGTAGACTTTGGTGAGACACACATTTGAACTCTAGGTCACTTTTGAATTGGAACAGTAGTTTAGCAGCTACAGCTGCTGGAAGTGTCAAAAAGCGCAGAAATGGCCAAGTAAAAACAACATGGCTTCCCTTTTCGGGAAGCCATAAAAAAGAATTTTTCGGAAACAAAATATTTTTTTTCTACAAACTGGGGGGCTGTCGGGAAAAGTTAGGACGACCAAGGTGCAGACCTAGGTGGGACACACATTTGAACTATAAGTCACTTTTGAATTGGAACAGCAGTTTAGCAGCTACAGCTGCAGGAAGTGTCAAAAAGTGCAAAAATGGCCAAGTAAAAACAACATGGCTTCCCTTTTCGGGAAGCCATAATAAAATCGTGCAAAGTATAGGTGGGCATTATCACGCATGAAGTGAGTTTAAATTCCTGTAGCCTGTGCTCCATAAACTTAATATTGTGACGACTTCTTGCATTTCTGTAATACAGTGATCGAAATCTCAATAAAACTATTATCCTCAAATTTCTTCACAAATACAGTGATAATGCTGCACAAAAATCCAAACTTCATTATACTCGCCATATTACGCCGAAGCTCGTAACGAGCGGCGGGGCCCATCTACACGGCTCAGCGCCTGGGCCACACAGCTCCGAACAAACGTCGCAACGGTGGCGAGCCTTTGGCGATTCTGTGACGATTTAACCGACCTGGGAATCAAACCCCACTTCTTCCGCACCAACAGCGTGCGCTTAGCGACTGAGCTAACTGGCAGGCACAATGCTACACAAGTCTGCAGCAAAATCATCTTGCTCGTCTGACATCTCAAACAAGCCGGCAAATCTTGCGGTGAATTCAAACAATAAACGCCATGATTCTTGAAGGATTTGTGCAGCTGCAAGGACGACTGCGCTCACACAAAAACAAATCAAGTCATCGAGCTTGTGTTTGATTCTAAGGGCAACAAATCGCGGCATAAAACTCACTTTTAAAGCAGCGATTACAGTGCTTAACATAGAGCGCAAAAATTATAGGCTGCAATATTTCGCATAACACTTCGCACATAAATCAATTGAAGTCAACAAGGGACCACTTGTTGACAAGTTGAAACTTAATACATACTTATTAATGGCAACTATCTAGCAATTTAAAAAGTAAAACGACTGATAAACCAAGACTGCTCGCATTAAATAAAAGTGCTGTGACTACTTCAACGAAAACTTTGACACTCATCAAGTTACAGCCAAACAGTTTTGAATTTGTCCAGTTACCCAATTACATAAGGCGTAAATGAAATACAGCAAACAAGTGCTGATTACAATGAACTTTGCAAAACCACAAGCCTGATGATCTGAGAGCGAACTATGCTAGCAATTAAGGCGGGTTCACACCGAAGCCGTTTACGTCAACGTTACCGTTGCGTAAGCGTTCCGCCAACGTTATCGTGTTCACACAGGAAAATTTAGCCGTTTCGTAGGTAAATTTTGCGAGTTCTTACGTTTCCCGTTCGACTTAAATTTAGTTTAACTTTTGCGGCGTTAACGTAGGCTTTTTGGCTGTGGTAGACTAGTGGTTCTGCTGCTGGTAGGTTAGGGTAATAGTGTAAAGATGTTGTATGCTGACCAAAAGCTTCAAGATGATCTATCACAGGGGTGTGCAACCCATGGCTAGCGGGCCACAATCCGGCCCTCCAGGCCAGTCAATGTGGCCCTCGACGATGGCAGGACAAAAAAAATTTTTTTTTTGAATTGATTTATTTAGCTATTTGTACCGTCTATAATACACGAGTTGTGTTTAGCATTTTATAATTTTACACATATTCGACGGTGACTGGCCCTCGACGTTGTTAAAATTTTCGAAAGTGGCCCCCCAGTGAAAAAGGTTGCACACCCCTGATCTATTAGGTTACAAAACTTAATTTATTTTCAGATAAAAAGATCTAAGGCCGCTGGCAGTTGGTGCTAGGCTATACCTGTATAGGTTTGTTCTGAGAACAGTTGATTTGCACAGTTTTCTACCTTGTATGTCATAAACACCACACAATGCATAAGTTTGTAACCTAATGGCTGCGTAATGTTAGGTGAACTTAGGTCTACCCAGTTGTTGTTGTTTTGGGTTAGATTTAGTGTCAGCCCCCAAGTTCGATTAGGGTTAGGTTTGGTTAGGATTAGGTTCTGTTAGGGTTAAATTTAGTTAGGGTTAAGTTCGGTTAGAGCTAGATTTGGTTAGGGTCAGGTTATAGGTTAGGTTAAGGTCATAGGTTAGGTTAACTGGTTACGGTAGGCAGACAGAAAAAGCGTGAGGGCTTATTCTAGATGAGACCCGTTTTTTTTTGGTAGGACTAAAACAAAACATTTCGACTAAAAAGAGGTCAAGTGGTGTATATATCCCATAGATGGATTCTATTTCAATAAGATTTTACCATTTATAGTTTTTAGCGTCCCCCCTGAAGAGCCTCACGGCGAAACAGCCTGTTGGGGGTTTTTAATTTTTAATTTCATTTGGTGACCGATTTTCTGTTTATGCTCTGGCGTGTGCCTTTGAGCTCTCTGTTTGGTGCAACGGTGAAACCACGTTTATCCCCTAGATGTAGGTATGGCAGTTTAGTTCAGTAATTGTTTAACAAACAAATCAGGCTACAACAACTGACAGTATGTTTGGCATTTACAGATTTAGTCTAGTAAGGTAATTGCCCTATACTTTCCTGTACAAACTTTTTGTCTAAAATTTCAGTTTCTATTGTAGACCAAGACACGTTAACACAAGCATAGTCTATATTGATCACTTTCTGATTAAATTGCGTAAGTTAACGAAGCTTAAAAATGGTGGTTGCGTAGCTGGAAACTTCCCCTACGGTTCCCCTACTGTGAGAATCACATTGCAGGAACCAAAAAATGGTACGCAATTATGATTTTCAAGATTTGATACCGGAATTTCCGGTGAAATAGACACTTCTTTAAATTGCTCTTAAAATAATCATAGCAGAGTTGGCACTCTGCAGTCTGGTATAGAAATTTTACAAATTTGCCCAAAATTTTTCATTTTTCCCAATTTTGCACCTTTTAAAAGAATAGTGTTTTTCAACCGCTGGTCCATGGACTGGCATAGGTCTGCATTAGCTTTCCTGCCAGCTCATCAAATTTTGTATATTAAATATAATTAGAGAAATTGATAATCTACATTAGAGAAATTGATAATCTACAAACTATTAAGTGCAAATTGAAGTGTCATTATTTTGAATTTGCTTTTTGTGATGTAACGGATATTTAAGATGTGTGTTTTTTCTCCTGTGATATTGATAATTGTTACTGTGATATCTGTGTTCCAGCACGGTTAAAAAATTTATTTGGTGATAATCCTCACCAAGGTGATAATCCTCACCAAGATTCGAACCCTAACTTCAACCTTGTCGCTCGTGCGTTGTCGATGACAGGCACTCAGACTTGCAGTTGCAACATGCTGCAATTCCATGCCTTTTTTGCAACCTTTTTCTATTTTCTATGCACTGTCAAATTTTGCTATAACGGACACCTTGGTTCAGACACTGAGTACGTGGAGCTGGCAAGACGTGTTAATTTCTTTAAGTTCAAGCTATTTTGTTTGGAGTCACGATTGCAGTAAGCCGAGTCAACCTTGATTAATTTTTGCTGCAGTTGCTGGTGACATTTCCATTGGATTTTATTCATTAAAGATATATTTTATCAAGTTGGTTGGATCTGTTTATAGTCGCCAGTTACAAGTGCAGTGAAGGATCGCCGAAAGGCTGTGCAAAACTCATTCTGTAACAATCTGTAATGACTTAGTTATGTACTGCGCAGGCCTAGCCTATGACGTGTGCCTTAGTCAGATGATTGACAACAAGGTTGACTCTCATCTGAAAGGAATAATAAATCCTTATTATTATAACATGCAAGATAGTTAAGGCTGACCAATAAAATATTGAGAGCTTTGCATAAGTTGGTAATTTGCAATTTATGACGCACAACGTTATTTCAGTTCAAGTTACTCCGTGAAATATGCAATTCATGTTACCAATACAATCTACATCGCATTTGCACATATACTTACATATATGCTGTTGTTCAACAGACTTGTTAAGTATTAGAAAGTCTTTTGTCAGTGATATTGGCTTTGAATAAACTTTCAATCGAGGAGGTGAAGAAATATGCATTTCTCTGCCATACCCAGAGCCCACATTTTCGTGATAAATTTAGAAAAACAAAACAATGGGAGATATCTTCCAAAATGAAGTAACCTGGTTGGTATATTTAATAGTTATGCATATTTGCTTGTTTTTTCTTGCATTAAAGTTGTATATTGAAGCCCATAGTGTAATCTGGTTCCAGGTTTAACCTGCAAAGTTGATATTAAATTGCTTTTAATCTGTTAGTGCAATTTTACGATGCAGTAGCTAAGGACTCCTTTGTGCCAGCAACTGCTAAGTCCAAACATTGTCTTCTCCCAAGCGGGCAGATTTTATGGAAATGGAAATAAATGTGTGTTTCTTAATTTTTTATTACGTAGCAAATATGTAGTTAGAACACCACTAAGGTACAGGCATATTTAACATAGCTAATCAAACGTTTTTGGCGATTAAACGTTTGATTAGTTATGTTAAATATATATACCTGTACCTTAAAAATGTAAAACCCAGTGGTGTTCTTAGCACTAAGTGCTTTGTGGTTTGTAAAAAGCACCTCTATACCGAAATTGTATAACTATGTATTCAATGCAGCATCATGATTGGCTATAATATTTAAGAAATATAAGTACATCTGATTATGTGTTGTTAGACTGTAATTCCCATCCCCTATCCTAACTATAATCCCGGCTCACCTATCTCTTACTTTAAAATTTGTGTTTATCCAAATTGAATAAAAAACCTTTAGCTGAACCCCACACAATAGGCCTACAACTTTTCGCGACTGTGTTTCAATAGCGAAATGCATACCAAGAAAAAATTTTTCAGTGTTGATTTCGTGGTGGCAGTTGTCAAACACTCACTTTTTCTCAGTCAGCATTTTCATATTTTTGTTGAACATGCTATAATTATGTTGTTCAGCACTCTGTTTAACTGCATTGATAAATTCAATGCTGAAATGATGTGCAGTGGTGCTTCGTTGCTATTTTTCAGTTTGAATAATATTTTTTGTGGAACTTTCCGATTGGAAAGTTACTTGCTGTTTTAGTGTTCTACTTTTGTGTTTGGTTTATTTGTGGCAGCTTTAGTACCAGTACTTAGCTGAATAATGTTGTGTTATGTACTTTTGCACATGCAATGTTTTTACTTATTTGCAGTGCAAATTTGCATGTCCAAATGGAGTAGCCTCCGCAATGTATATGCATGAGAAAAAAAAGAAATTTAAAAGCTCCCTATACCGTGGTGCCCCAGCTGTAAGTGCTGTTGCTTAGGAACATATGGAACCAATGGGATTTTTATAAAACATCTAAAATTTTTTATAAAACATTTAAAGAACCATATAATACATCACATGTAAGTTTATGCAATAGTTTTGCTAAATTTGAGTATGCGTGTGTTCACTGATGTATGTATTTTATAATTTTATTTTTTGCGATGCATTGACCAACCTTTCCAACAAATTAACGCAAGATGTGCATTTACGTAGCCCTCACTTTCATGGTGAATTGGACAGTTTTAATTCCAGTTCTGTTTTTGTTCACTGCATCCATCAGAGGGTAGTGCTAGTACTAGCTTAATGAGTGACCTTGCACCTGATTCTGTTCGACAATCACCTTTGGTGGCAGAAGGTATTTATGATGACCTTTGTTACAACATCAACAAAAGTATCATATCAGTGATTGAAGGACTTTTGCTTACTGCTATAATAGTTTAATAATCAATGGTAATTATGACGTCAGCCCCGATGATTTGAATGAGGTTAAAAATATTCGCAAGGGACAGTGTCCATTGAGAGCACTTATTGGTGACAATTATTACCATATGCTGATACAGCCTTCATGATGTTGTTACCTCATTTTTTTAATTGTTTGAAATCATGGATGTTTTATTTTGTAACAAATCAAGGTTTTCAATTGCATTGTTAACCCCGTTGGGCTAGTTAACCACTGTGGTGTAATGCTTCTTACCCAATGCTGTGTAAACTCATGGTAACTCTTTGAAGCTCTGTATACGCGTCATATTTTTCTTAAGGAAAAAAGTGCAAAGAAAAGAAAAAGAACTGTGGAAGGTGTTAAAGTAAGATTTATATTTTAGTTGTGTTTAATTGCATATTTATCCTCCTATCACGAGAAAGCGATCAATGCGCTATACGAGCTCGCTTAGGAGTTGCCAGCCATCTGTTTACCACACAAAGATGGGGGAATCCCTCGAAGTGCCTTTCCCAACGGCACAAGTAAACTTGCCAGCTTGTTCTTCACACTGTCCCTTTAACACTGAGCGTCAAGCAGGGAAGCTATGCATACCAGTTTTAAAGTCATTGGTTTGACCCGACTTGGAATGAAACGCAAGTCTACAGCTCCCAAGGCGGACGCTCTTACCACTCGACCATCTGAGCTGTTTAAATGATCCTGTTGAAAGACCAGCTGAAGGCAGCAATTGTATTTCCGTTATTGTTACAGCATGGCATTTTGCGAACTGTCGAGAAGGTGAGTCGAAGCAGCGAAGTATCAGTCAGTACTCTGAGAAATGAAGAGCAACCTTCAAGCAATCAGTATGTTGCTTATGGCAACATAGTTGCTGCTAGACTTCAAACGTTAGATGTAAGCAGGGCAGAACGAGCAATGGCAAAAATAAGTTCTGTTATTTTTGCTACCTGTGATAGTTAATTGTTAAACCAAACCTCGCCCTTTTTTGTGATTTTGAAAATTCATTCGTGGGGATATTTGAACATTTTAAGCCAAAATAAATGTTTCTTCAATACTTTAGATTAATGTTGCCAAGTTTCTAAAACCGTGAAAAACCAGTCGCATCATCATAGCATTGATAAACACGTATATACTATTTTGGCTATTAGTCAGCAAAAGTAAGTTCGTCCAAAGCACAGACATCTAAAACTTGGCTAAATTTATAAATGTTCAATTGCATGGCATACATATATGTTTATGTATTCCCCTGAGTGTATTGTTTTTGTTCTTCATCGCATTTTTGCTTACAATGCATTGTTTGTTGTTTCGTTGTGAAGCGTTTGCTCTTGAGTTTATGTTTGTGTGGATACATGATACGCAACTTTATCTGGATACTTTTTCCGATTTTCATTTCTCTATCTCACCTAGGCCTTCGACAATTTACGAAGCAGGGTAAAACTTTGGAGGGCCATATGTAAAAGCCTACATTTACTACATTTTAGGACAAAAAACAGCTCTAAATGAAATGCATTTATCCCCATTCGCAAATGTATTTGCAATTTGATATGCATTTGGTAAAAAAATAACAACATTTAGCTAAATGTAATACATTTGTAATGTCTTACAAATGTATTTGATTTAACAACATTTATTTGGTAAATGAAATGCATTTGTAATGTTTTACAAATGCATTTCATTTGCGACGTTTTTTTTTTGCAAATCAAATGCATTTATTGTATTGCATAAATGTATTTGATTTAACAAATGTATTTACTAAAACAAATGCGTTTATTTTGTTCACAAATGCATTTCATTGAATGCTATTTTTCGTACATGAAATGCATTTATGTTATTTCACAAATGCATTTCTGGTAAGAACTGCGGTTAAGTTTAGTTGTCCACTACGAATTAGTGGACCATCACTTTCTAAATCTCTCCTCAATAAAATACCAGACTGCTTTGAGAGTAACCAGTATAATTCAAATTCAGGGCAGTCGGCTGGAAATTCATCAAGATGCGACGAGAAAGTTTCAGTAAGCACCAGGAGAGCTTCAGTCAAGCACAAGCAATAAATAGCTGAAACTTAACCAGGTAAAAACAGGTTTCTTCAAATAAAAATTCAACTAAAAACTTGAACTAAAAAACGTCTTTCCGTGGAAGGTTCCAAAATGCAACTGACTCAAAAACGGTAAACAAGTTAAACAGTAATCAGCTTGGCGCAAAACAGTTGAAGCGTGAAAACACTGTGCACCTACAGATGATTACAGGCAGATTACGTAATAAGTGTGCAAAAAACTAAAGAAGTGATGCGATGACGTGGAATATAACGAGTGCGGTACACACACACAACAAAAATTCAGAGGGTGGCTCGAAACCAAGCGAGGTCCAATTAGAACTACAAATAAAAAATCAGGGCTGTAACATATGTGGCCCCTTGAAACAGAATCAAAGTGAAGTTTCAACAAAAACAGAAACAGTGAAAGCACCGAGCAATTCAATTACGTAAACAAAAATAGAAAGTTCAGTGGGTGTTTTAAAAACAAATTACGCAACAAAGTTATGAGCTTGCGCGTAAGTGTAGCTGAATCACCGCAGGTATTAAGATTGATATAAAAAGTTGGGTTAAAAGAGAAGCTTAAGCAACATATGTATCATAGGCATTATATTTCAACACAAAGGCACCATCACAAAAATAAAACTGCGCTAAAATTCACAAAGAAAATAACATGGCATGCAAAACATCATACCGGGGCAATTTTAGAAATGTCCCGCAAAACATACTCAACCTGAAAAGACCCCGCAGACCCCTTACCCAGGACAGCCACAGTAGCGCGTCGAACCAATTCCTTCCCCTTACGAATCTGAGGATGAAGGCGCTCAATGCGTCCCAAGCGATAAGCCCCCCTGTACGAAAGGTCCCCCGCATCACCTACCAGGACCAATTGACCAGGTTTAAGGTTTTCCTGAGTGACTCTCCATTTGTTACATCCCTGAAGGGTCGGGAGATATCCCTGCATCCACCCCAGCCAGAAACGATGAGCCAAGTTAGCATTATACAGGAAATTCTTACGAGATCTCCCTTGGTGTGAAAACCTCCCACGGGCGTATTAGGTGCCAGTTCCTGACCTAAAAATGACGAAGGACAAATAGGTGCCAAATCATTTGGCTGGTCACTCAAGGTGGTGAGAGGGCGATCGTTAACAATTCGCACAGCATCTGAGAAAAATGTTATCAATTCAATAAGTGAAGGCATATGGCGAGTATTATCAAGGACACGAAACAAAGCAGTTTTAAACGCTTTAACCAAACTCTCCCAGCTTCCACCTTGGCTAGGAGCATAAGGCGGTATCCTAATCCAATTGATATCACGCTAGCGCAAACCATTACAAAACTCGGTAGACCCGAACAACTCAGTCAACTGATTAGAAGCTGCACAGAAAGTAGAACCATTGTCAGAAAAAATAGTGTCCACAGAGCCACGCAAGTTAGTAAATCGAGAAAAAGCCATCAGAAAACTATTCAAATCAAGGCTAGTAACTAATTCCACGTGAATACAACGTGTACTCATACAAGAAAACAGCAAACCCCACGCCTTGCATTCGCTCCAATTTTGGCAATATCAAAGTGGTCCAAAATAATCCATGCCACAAAACTTAAATGGCTTATTACATGCAGTCAAACGGCACGCTGGCAAATCAGCCATCAGCTGTCTGATAGGTTTGGCTTTTACCAGGGCACATTTGCCACAATCTCCAAGATAGCGCTTCACGCTGGAAACTCCATGAATCACCCAAAAACGTTGACGAATTTTCATCAATGTATACAACAGACCAGCGTGACCTGCGTTACTATGTTCACTGAGAACAACAAGGCGTGTCAACGCGTGCCTACCAGGCAAGATGATAGGATGCTTAGTGTCGACAGGTAGTTCAGAGTTTTCCAACCGACCCTCAACACGTAACAAACCATCATGTCCAACACAAGGGCGCAAACTACGCAATGACTTCAGTTCATTTATCCGACGTGAAGCCTCGGTGTTATTATTGTTATTCAACTTGACAAGAATAGCTTCAAAGTCATCAGGGGAACCGCGACTTAATGGACCAATAGCGGCCTCGAAGCACTCTAGTTGAATGTAACGCACTATTCTAGTAAAATCATAATCAAGAAACGTAGCATTAAGCTCCGGTTTTTGAAATGTCCCTTTCTTAACTTTAATTGCCACAAAACGTTTTACAAATGGAGCCAAGCACGCGACACTTCTTTTTAAAGAATACAAGTCACCCGAGGTAGCAATGAGTGTGTTGATGGAATTGCAACCTTTACTCTGCTTCGACTCTCTGAAAAAGCACGTTGTGCGAACCACAGAAGAGAACTCAGGGGGTTTAACAAACTCCTGCTGCTGAGCAAGAAAGGTCGGTCTTTGTAACCACAACCCTACAGATTTAGAACTTTTACTTGCGCCATCTCGGGTGCCAACGTCGGCAAGGTTCAACGACGTGTGCACGTAATTCCAAGCACTAGAGGGAGCCACACGCAAAATCTTATCAAGACGGCCTGTAACAAACCGGGGTAGGTGCAAATCTGGATTTGTAATCCATTTTACCACAACTTGGGAGTCAGTCCAAAGGTGTACACAACAATGGAGTTTTTCCAAAGCCGCGCAGGCTTGAAGAACAAACTGCCAGCCTCCCAACAACGCAGATACACAACACAAGAATAAGCCGAGTTAGAAGCGTCACCAAACCCATGTAACTGGTACGACGCTTTGCCCAGTGTAGGTCGACAATCAGCCAAACAATTACGCGAAATAGAAAAGTCTTCTAACAAACTCAACAACACAAGCCATTTCTTCCAGGCTTGACTAATATCCTCGGGGACAATCGGGGACAACTTCATACCACGAAACACCAGATAAGGAAACTTTTTGCAAAATAAGTTTACCACCTAACAGAAACGATGATGCCATACCCAAAAGTCGAACTGACTCGACAGCTGACTAGACATTTCACGTTTAGTCGATGCTTCATCAAACTCACGCCAGTGAATACGCAACATATCATTCTGCGTGTCCCAAGTCAAACCCAACGCACTTGAATCTGGCAAAGCTTGCACACCCAGGTCAATATCACACACACAAGGCGACAAGTCGCTCCGACAGATATTATGAGGAATAGTTTTAGCATCAGAATCGGCAACCCATTTTCGCAGTTTGA
The DNA here is from genome assembly GCA_964006365.1 of Trididemnum miniatum. Lineage (NCBI taxonomy): Eukaryota > Metazoa > Chordata > Ascidiacea > Aplousobranchia > Didemnidae > Trididemnum > Trididemnum miniatum. Next base: position 19,225,008 of record OZ023244.1, read on the forward strand.
AGCCACGACTTTCAAATAGCTCGCAACCTTCGCTAGCGAACGTTTCAAGGTCGACAAGCTTGTCACTGGCCAGCAACACATCATCCATGTACCGATTCTTTTCTATAGCATTCAAAGTCACTTGACTGGGATTAGTCGGATTCTCACTAACCAAACGATTGAGAGCAACAAGAGCAACATAGGGACTAGAATTAACACCCCAAACATGCCTGGTAAACCGAAACACTTTAGTAACACCATTATCTAAATCATTATTTTCAAACCAAACAACACGAAACAAATCCTCTTGACTGCGCGAAATCCTTACTTGAAAAAAGCATTTGCTGACATCAGCCACACACGCATACTTTCCTAATCGAAATCTTATTAAAACCTCAACCAACTTATTCAACAAAGTTTCTCCCGCCAAGACAGCTTGGTTAAGTGATATGCCTTCAGTCGTCGCTGCACCGTCATAGACTACCCTAGGCTTGGTAGTCTGGGTGACAAAAAATGGAAGGTGCCACTTAACATCACAATCAGAAAAATCTGCTGGGACAATCCATTCTTCGGCAATGAGCTCAGCAAAGGTATTAAGCAACGTCTGTTTAAGTGAAGAATTACGCAAAGCATTGCGTCTCAAAGACAAGGCGCGTTTTAATGCCACGTTGTAATTGTCGGAGAGTTTTAGCAATACTTCATTTTTAATAGGAACAGGCATCTCATAGCGACCATTCACCACTTTAATATGAGGTTCTGCAAGACTTTTTGCCAGTTCGTCGGTCTTAGATGGTTGGATGATCTCATTATCTAACTCGTATTCCCGAAGTGCCTCCTTAAGCGAAGCCACTTTTTGTTTCAATTCAACAATTTGTAACCGGCAACGCTTCTACATTTACTCGAAAAGACGCAAAGAAATTTGACTCAACCGGCACAGTACCACCACTTGCTACAGGTCCTAAGCGTGTGAGAACATAGTTGGGTTCTTCCGGATGGGCGCCTTCACGCTCTTCAAGCACAATCAGCAGAGACTTATCTGACTGCCCTGTTAAAACGTGAACACGCTCTCGTTGCGGCGCCTCAGGTATGTAAACACCGTCAAAGTGTGGGAGACCACTGGTATCTACTTTGTGAGGCAAGGTGGCTTGATCGTCGAAAAACCGGGGTACAAGCGCATCTTCAATCAAGAATTCATCACCGTTATATAGCGATTCCAGCTTAAAGGTAGTACGCCCTTCACTGTTTATCTTCTGGTCAGCGAGTGTACAAATAGTCACCGTAAGATCGGGCGTGGTTTGCAGCCCAAGTTCCTGCTTTAAATTTTCGGAAATGAGAGTCACTTGCGACCCTGTGTTGTGCTGAGCATACGCTAGGGTAGACATTCCCGTCTCAGGGTTCAGCACCTTTACAGCAATCGTCATCAACAAAATAGCATGATTGTTGCTGGTGTTAAGCTTGCGTACGCTAAAGTTGCGACAGCTAGATCCAGCTCTATTTCTAGGTGCTGGAATGGGTGCATTGCTAGCGTCCACGGCCCCGAGATTCACCTTGTTATAACACTCGTGCAAGGCGGTAGCATGTTTGGTGCGACAATTGGGTCCACATTCACAACACTTTGAAGGTCGAGGGCACTCACGCACAAAATGGTCTAACGAGAGGCAATTTAAGCACCTCTTGGCATCGACAACTCTCTGGCGTTTTTCATGTAGTGACAACCTATCAAAAGTTTCACAATCAGCTAAAAAATGCTTACTGTCCGGATGGGAGCATATGAAACATTTAGGAGGGGGTTTATCCTTACCAACAGGACGTCCACCCCTCATAGTTCCCAAGGGCTTGTTAGAAGCTGTCTTATTAAGCGAGGCAGATGAATGTGACCCGAATGACCAGTTATCCTGAGCACCATCCCCCACATCCACAGCTACCTGTCAAACTCGGTAGTCGCTAGAACCCACTATAAGCTCACGGGATCCTTCTTTTTCTTCCTTGAAAAATGCCTGGGCATAATCCGATGTGATCATCTCTATCTCGTGAACTACGAAATCTCTTAACGATTCGAAACCAGGATGACTCATGTTCACACGTTTTTTATCTAAAAAGTCGAGATACCGCCGCTTCGAAAGATTCGGCAAACGACTAGCCGTGTCTAGTAAGAGCTGCCCAGAGAGTTTGGGCACTTCGTCATGGGCATAGGCGAAAACTTCATTAAACATTTTAAGAGATGACGAGGTAAAGGCAACTTTCGCGCCATTGCGTATAGCTTTTACTATAGGCTTTGAGGTCAAGCCCCCAGACACGCCATAGCGTTGCCTTAGGCGATCTAAAGCCTTTTCTATGCGTAAAGAGATTGTCATGCTCTTCATAGGGGCGCAGAATAAATTGATCATCTCCCTCGGTTGTCCCACGTAGGGGTGTTCCAGCACAGTCAGGAAATTATAAATTTGATACGTCATTGGGAACCGAATCTGGGTTTTATTTTGTTAGCGCTTCCACCCTTCACAAAGAATTTGGATTTCGCAATTTTGACTTGGCAGTAATCAATCGGCTTCCTGAATTACGCAACGTCTTGGCGTCTTTATTAGCTTGCACCGAAATCATTAGGCAATCGCACTCTTTCACAGTTTGGCAAATTTCCCCTAGAACCACCCGTTTTTGTGTTTTCGATTAATTACTTCCAGTGTGTTTTACCGAATTGTAGCAGAATCGAATTGTTGGGCTTGGATAACAGACGTTATTTCTGCTGAGTTATTTTGATTTATTTGAGTGAACCTCGGTGAGTTTGTGCCTCTCAGTTTATTTTATGATTTATTTTATGAAGAATCAGCCTGAAAATACTTCAGTTCCAAGTATATTTTATTTGTGAATATTGAGAGGTGAAGGTCTTAAGGGCTCCCCTGGACGCTTAGTGTTGGGGCGTGGTTTTTCCAACAGGGGGATTGCATTAAGTATTACCCCCACGAGACACACCCACGTCAGGTATCGCAACCTCGTCTCTAGTGTTACCACCATGGTAATAGTCAAGGTCCTGACCATAATTACAACCATTTACTCGACTCGAAGAAGGATTATTTAAATCCAAACGAGAAAAACGATCCGCTACACGATATGGTTTAGTACAGTGTTTCTCAAACTATGGGCCGCGGCCCAAAATTGGGCCACGGAGGGGTTGTATTTGGGCCGCGAAGCCTTCAATAGAAACCGAGAAGAAACATTGCACTTCCATTTTTTTTTTAAATAATGTTGTGTTTAAGTCTGCGAGGGAGCACCATGCAGACACAACGCAATAATGGTATTTCCGTATCAATTGTCTATGTTTTTTGGTTTTTAACTATGACATAACAAACCTCTGCAACTCGGGTTTTACCGACTACTAAATGTTAGCCTACTAGGTTCCATTTCTCGAAGGCTAAACTAAAGGATGTCGAAAAGAAAGTACAAGTCAGACTTCTTGCGCTTCGGATTTACACCAGTTCGTGATAAGAGCGGTAGGGAATGTCCACAATGTGTTCTATGCCTCGAAATTCTATCCAATGAGGCTCTGAAAGAGAGCAAGCTAACTAGGCACCTACACTCGAAGCATCCTGAGGCTTCCAAGGAAAGCGTTGAGTTCTTTCAAAGGAAGGAGGCGAATGTAAAGAAACAGAGGCTCAGTTTTCTGCAAAACCCGTTTCTCCAGAAGTCAAAAAATGCGGTGATGGCCTCATATCCGGTTTCGCTTCAAATTGCCCGGAAGAAGGCAGCCTTTGGTGTGGGTGAAGAGCTGATCAAGCAGGCGGCAATTGATATGGTTCGGCAGATGTGTGGCAAAGAGCAAGCTGCTAAACTGGCATCGGTGCCACTTTCAAATGACACGGTTCAGAGGCGGATTATGGACATGTCATTGGACGTGAAGGAGCAAGTTATCAAAAAAATTAAGGACTCTGGCGACTTTAGCGTGCAACTCGACGAGACTACAGATGTTGCAAAGTGTGCTCAACTACTGACGTACGTTCGAATCAGTGGTTCAGATAATCTGGAGGAGCATTTCCTGTTCTGCAAACCCCTGGAGACGACAACGAAAGGAATTGACATTTTCAACCTTGTTGATTCCTTTTTTATGGACCATGGTATCGAATGGGCCAACTGTTTCTCCACCTGTTGTGATGGGGCACCATCTATGCTGGGAAGTCGGAAGGGCTTTGTTACTGAAGTAAAGAAGAATTCTGCCATCATAATTGTGTACTGTTTGTTTCACCGAGAGAACTTACTAGCCAGAAGTTAAGTGGTGAACTGAGTGAGGTTCTGAAGGATGTTGTGAGTATTGTCAACTTCATCAAGGCTCGTGCATTGAACACGCGACTTTTTAATTAATTGTGTGAGGAGATGGGTTTCGAGTTCAAGAACTTGCTGTTTCACTCAGAAGTGCGCTGGCTGTCAAAGGAAAAGTCATCCAAGGAGTTCTGAAGCTTTAGGTTCAAGTCGAAACTTTTCTACATGAGAAAAATCTGACCTTGTCTCTCAACTTTCAAAATATTCAGTGGAAAGCGTGTTTAGGCTATCTGGGTGACATCATGGCCGAATTGAATCAACTGAACCTGTCCATGCAAGGAAAGCAGAAGATCCTCATCGACACTGTTGATAAAACTCGGCTTTCAAAGAGAAGCTTTGCCTCTGGAGTGCAAGGGTGGAGAAAAACAAGTTTGCATCATTTCCAAACTTAATTCTCGAGGACGCAAATGATGATGCAGTCCAGGAGAAAATGAAACAGATAGTCCTCACCCATCTCAAGAACTTAGGCGTCCAATTTGATAAGTACATTCCAGAGAAAATGAAAGAATTCGAATGGGTGAAGAATCCGTTTACATTTGCCATTGACCCAGATGATGACACGCTTCAGTTCAGCAAAAACATGATTGAAATTCAAAATGACACCGAGTTTAAACAGATATTTCAGACCACGTCCCTAACTGAATTCTGTTAAGAAGGAGAAGCCACTTCTGTGGCATGAGGCGAAGTACGTACTTCTGCCTTTTCCAACCTCATATATGTGTGAAGCCGGCTTCTCTCAGCTGACGGTGCTGAAAACTTCCATTAGAAATTGCCTCAATCTTCAGCATCCGCTCCGCTTAGTTCTGTCCAACATTGAGCCATGCCTTGAGAAGCTAACTCGGGTGTCGAAGTGAAATACGGTAAACATGTGTTATGTATACTGCTACTGATTGTTTCTGTAAGTGCTGTTTTGTTTATGAATAAATATGTGCATTATAACATCAATATTATGCCAAATTGCGTGTGGGCCGCGAAAGTCATTTTAGCAAAAAATAGGTGAATTTTGGGCCGCAGAGAGAAAAGGCTTGAGAAACACTGGTTTAGTAGTAGAAAATTAAGTTTGTCTTAATAAGGATGCGAAACTGGAACAGGATTTTGTTCACACCTAAGATTCGTCGAATTCACAGCAGGTGCGCAAGGATGAACACCAGATTTGGTTCATGACGCGTGAGACATAGTGGCGACTGACCCACGCTCAGAGCAAGCGAGAAGCTTTTCCTCAGCTTCCAAATTAGCCATCTGTAAGCTAAGTTTAGCAAGGGCTTCAGCTTCTTCGGCCTCGGCAAGAAGGTGTGCTCTACGAGCTTCAGCCTCAGCTTGGGCTCTACGAGCTTCAGCTGCAGCTTGGACTCTACGAGCTTCAGCTTCAGCTTGGACTCTACAAGCTTCCAGTTCGGCCTGTTGCTTAGCTTTACGAGCCTTCGCCAACTCTGCAGCAGTCTGAATCTCAGCTCGTTTGCGCTCAAGTTCTATACGTCTAACAACTGAAGATCTAGCAGTGTTAACAGTACATTTGCTAGTGACTAGTGAAACACTATCAGAAGGTTTAACGTCAATTTCACAATCTGAGATAAATTCGTCATCAGGTAAATTAGCACTGTGGTTACGAATAAAACGACGCTCACAACCAAAATACAATTCAAAACACTCGATGACGCTATACGACAACTCCAAAGACAATTCCTTATCCACCAAATCTTCAACAGCGCAAAGAAATGACGTCTTAGCCACAGAAAGCGCAGTATAAGTCTACGATTCTACTTGAAACTGATCATAAGAGATACAAGCTATCAAAGCAGAGGCGCAACAATTAATATCTAAAACAAGTTTACGATGCCGTGTTTTCATTTTGCGAAGGGGGTCACCTTGACGACCAGCACTAGATTTCACCTCCCTCCCAGCCTTATCAAGCACCTGTCTGAAATCAGGAGTACCGACTGAAGCACGAGTCCCACCCCATCACGATTACTAAACCCCTCATTAGTGGGCTCACTCACAGGCCATTCAAAATTAGCATTATCAACATCACAATGAATAGGGGATTCCACCCCAATACCGTCAGGTTTTAACCGACAAACACTTTCACTACTATTTACGGAATTCATAATAAAAAAAGCCAAATATTAAGAATAGGAAAGACACAAGAACGAACTACCACGTAGTTATAAAAATGAGCAGTTGGTGTGACTGCTACAAAAAATGACAACAACTTCAGAATCGAACACACGTACAGTACCTTGGTGTGTCTCGAGCCGATAATCGCACCAAGTCATAGTCCAACACGGAATGGAATGAAGCTCTTCAGTAACGCTGACCAAATGGCAATCAACACGGTTGAGCACTGGTATTGCAACTCAAAAAACTAGTTGTGCTCACAAAGTAGATGGGCAACGGATGTATGAAAACGAATTCCGTCCCGACGGCGTTGCACAACAGCAGCAAGGTGAAGTTCCTCAACAACGGACACTTCTAAAGGAGACAACCAGATGATACAGCAGCAGGGAAGATTAAATCCAAGTCAACAGATTGTTGGCACGATGGTGAAGGCAGCAGGGCGAAGTTGTTCAGCAGTTTCCTCAGGTTGTAGACAGCAATTATCTTTTATGGTAAGAACTGCGGTTAAGTTTAGTTGTCCACTACGAATTAGTGGACCATCACTTTCTAAATCTCTCCTCAATAAAATACCAGACTGCTTTGAGAGTAACCAGTATAATTCAAATTCAGGGCAGTCGGCTGGAAATTCATCAAGATGCGACGAGAAAGTTTCAGTAAGCACCAGGAGAGCTTCAGTCAAGCACAAGCAATAAATAGCTGAAACTTAACCAGGTAAAAACAGGTTTCTTCAAATAAAAATTCAACTAAAAACTTGAACTAAAAAACGTCTTTCCATGGAAGGTTCCAAAATGCAACTGACTCAAAAACGGTAAACAAGTTAAACAGTAATCAGCTTGGCGCAAAACAGTTGAAGCGTGAAAACACTGTGCACCTACAGATGATTACAGGCAGATTACGTAATAAGTGTGCAAAAAACTAAAGAAGTGACGCGATGACGCGAAATATAACGAGCGCAGTACACACACACAACAAAAATTCAAAGGGTGGCTCGAAACCAAGCGAGGTCCAATTAGAACTACAAATAAAAAATCGGTGCTGTAACAATTTCATTTAACAAATGCATTTGCTAAAATAAATGCATTTGTTTTGTGCACAAATGCAATTGCCACTGAAGCGTATCATTTTAAAGCTAACGTTCTGGCGGTTTCATCTCACAAGGCTGCTGCTGTGCCTATGTTTTTTGGAAACCATAAAATAACGTGGTTTTTTGACTGAAGTAGGTAAGAGGTTTCGGAATAGGACCGTTGGTAATTGCTAGGTTTTCTGAGTTGAAAAATGTAATGGAGATGGTAAGAGTAGGTAAAGTTGTCGCTAGTAAAATAATTGTTGTGCTTTGAACTAGGCCTAAGGAGATTGATGTTTGTTTTCTCAGGTAGATCAGTAGATGGTAGGCTACAGCGGGTAATGTCTAGCATCAGCCCCCACCCTTTTTCTGTCTGCCAACCTCAACCTAACCTATAACCTGACCCTAACCAAATCTAACCCTAACCGAACCCTGACTAAATGTAACTCTAACCGAACCTAATCCTAACCAAACCTAACCCTAACCAAACCTGGGGGCTGATACTAGACATTACTCGCTGTAGCCTTCCATCTACTGATGTACCTGAGAAAACAAACATTAATCTCCTTAGGCCTAGTTCAAAGCGCAACAATTATTTTACTAGCGACAACTTTACTTACTCTTACCATCTCCATTACATTTTTCAACTCAGAAAACCCAGCAATTACCAACGGTCCTATTCCGAAACCTCTTACCTACTTCAGTCAAAAAACCACGTTATTTTATGATTTCCAAAAAACATAGGCACAGTAGCAGCACGTGAGATGAAACCGCCAGAACGTTAGCTTTAAAATGATACGCTTCAGTGGCAAATGCATTTGTGCACAAAACAAATGCATTTATTTTAGCAAATACATTTGTTAAATCAAATACATTTGTGAAATTAAAGAAATGCATTTGTTCAATGAAATGCATTTGTGAAATAACATAAATGCATTTCATTTACGAAAAATAGCATTCAATGAAATGCATTTGTGAACAAAATAAACGCATTTGTTTTAGTAAATACATTTGTTAAATCAAATACATTTACGCAATACAATAAATGCATTTGATTTGCATAAAAAAACGTCGCAAATGAAATGCATTTGTAAAACATTACAAATGCATTTCATTTACCAAATAAATGTTGTTAAATAAAATACATTTGTAAGACACTACAAATGTATTACATTTAGCTAAATGTTGTTATTTTTTTACCAAATGCATATCAAATTGAAAATACATTTGCGAATGGGGATAAATGCATTTCATTCAGTGCTGTTTTTTGTCCTAAAATGTAGTAAATGTAGGCTTTTACATATGGCACCCCATATAAAACAGTGGTTATTTTTTCTTGTTGGTATTTCGCCAAAACTTCATTCGGCCTGTAGGCAGAGCATCCATGTTCTGAAGATGAGTAATGATTTAATGTTCAAGTTTTACATTGACAGAGCCAGAGAGGAGCTTGAAGGAGCTCAAGCCCCCTCCGCCTTAATTTTCTACTTTTTTACATCAGTACTTCGATATTTTATGACATGCCAAGCGGCAAGACAAGATTCCTAGTCCTCTCCCTCAAAATAGTCTGGATCTGCCCCAGTTTCAACGTTTAGTTTTATTATTACTTATAAAATGAAGTGATTATTGCTTAATGAGTGGCAATAAAAGTCCAATGAATATGTTTATAGCAACTAAATTCTTGAACGTGTTTCAATAACTTGAACATTCTTTGTTTTGCTAGAATTTATTAAATTTTACTTCAGCTAATGTAACTTTTTGGGTTTTTTACAATATTTAATAAACAGTAAAGGAGATGTGGCATCAATATGACAGTGAACTTGGTTGAGGAAATCGTGAAACTGATATTGGTACCGGTTTCATTTCAAAAAGTTGTGTGGTGAATCAATCATCGCTTTTCACACCAAGCAGTAAACTTTGTAGTGAGAGCAATTTTAGTTCCATAAGAGGCAGCTGGCAAAAGCCTGGTCACGAAATGGAACTGATGTAAATATGTAAAAAATTAGTAAATATATTCAATGGTTAATAGTCTTTTGGTTGATGATAATTTCAATGTTGATGAGGTTTTATTTTTTGCTGCTTAAAACGACCGATAGCTTAGCAATTTCAATTATGCAAAAATAGATTTTGTACGTTACAACAGGTTCCGTAGTAAGCTTAGCAACGTTTTTTTGGTCTTTTTTGTTCAGTACCGATAGCAGCACTTACAAAATTTGAGAAGTAACATACACATTAAACTTTATGGTTTAAGATCATTCCAAATGACATGGCATTTTGTTCCAATGATGCAATATTCTCCTATACATCTTGGTGTTGTTTTTTTGTGTCGAGCTCATTGTATTTTTCATTCACGCTTTTTTGTAGTAGCGTTTTTTACATACACTTGGTTTGATAAAATTATTTTTTCTGTCAGTAGCCCAAATTTTACAAGTCAGAATGAAAAGAATGAAAATTATATTGCAGAAAGTAAATTGTTCGTGGTAATCAATGTAACGAAATTTGAAAAAAATGTAGTCCAACTTTGCAAATAGCAGCGTTCAATTCCGTGCAAATTTTTTTCATGAGCGATTTACCACAGTATTTTGCCATAGTGATAATCCTTGAGAAGAATTTCATGATGGGCATATACCGTCTATCTTCATGATCGGCATATAGCTACTGGAGGAACCGCAACATCAGCAACACCAATTTCTGTTGCTCCAGCAATTGAGCCGCAATTAAAATGTCTGCATGAATCATTTTAACACATACACTAATAATTTTAATATTTACACTAATGGCCTACGATTAGAAGAAATATGTTTTAATGAATGGCCGAGTGGTACAGAACGTCTGCTTGTAGCTTGGTAGACTCGGGGTTTGATTACCAGTCGGGTCAAACCGAAGCGACCACTACAACTTAAGATTATTACGCTCTCACAACATTATGACGTCACAATTTTCAATTTGTGTTTTTGTTATCGTTTTCGTTTGAGTGTCATTCCAAGTTTTGTTTTTGAGTTGTTAAGTTTTAAATAAATCCACAGTTATTTTGTACGTCATAATTGCAGCGTTAGCATTTCAAGCAGCAAGTCACTAGCTTAACAACATTGGTGACCCCGACGTGATGGACACGCAATCAACCGACGCAATCTCAACAACACAACTCTTGCGAGCTGAGCACCACGCTGGCTTGCGATGCTTCTTCATTCATTCTTGCTACAGTCCATTTCTCTGCCAAGCACTAGAATCCTTCACTTGCAATGCCTCTCGTCACTTACAGCAAAGGGAGTACTGTGGCCACAACATCTTGCGCACCACCAGCACAAAAACAATCACGTTTACTTGGTTTATGTATCAATCGAAATCTGCAGCATTAAAGGCTCCGCAGCTTCACAAGTATACTCACAACGAACGAGGTTGTTTTGACTGTTTAGCTTCTTAGTGACGTAACAAAACGCTACAAAACCAATGACTTAAAAATTGGTATTCACAGCTTTTCTGCTTGATGTTCAGCATTAAAGGGACAATGAGGAGAAAGCCGGCAAATTCGCCAGCTGTGCCAACGGAAAAGGCACTTTACTGGATTATCCCGTCTTGGTGTGGTAGACAGATGGCCGGCAACTCCTAACCGAGCTGGTAGAGCGCTTCGTCGCTTTCTTGTGGTAGGATAAAAATGCCAATAAATAATTTCATGCTAACATCACGACCGAAAAACAAGCTTTCATCTGGGCAAACCCATTAGCCTGCTTCTAGCAGCCACGTCATCTTGTGCTAATTAGGCTAATTAGGTCTAACATGACTTGATAATGTTCGAGTCAAAAAGCAGTAATGAAAGATAGCCTTCCTCACCGAATGGCACTGCACCCATGATTTTCTCTCTTTACTTCTCAGCTTAATTAAAAGTTTAACTAGCTTTGACTGGCAAGAGCCTGGCTCAGTCACCCATAACTACTCCCGTAAGCGAAGGTGTGTGAATACACTAACGTAAGTGCAAGCGTTTTTCACGTTTTCCCGTAATCGTAACGTTGACGTAAACTTGGACGAGCTCTGTGTGAATCCAGCTTTAATTTAAAAAACTCTTTGCCGCAATGCGAACATAGTTTCAATGCGGGGAATCCGCGAAGGTAAGTCATGAGTCCAATGCACCAACCACTTGGCCAACTCCCATGTGCCCCTTATCGCTGCTTAAAACGTCAGTTTAAACACAAACTCATACGGCTCAATCACGAATGAAAGTTTCTAGCTAAAATAGCTGAAAAACATGTTACCCTACTGCCCTCTAACGGATTAAAACAATTTCTTTGAATATTAAGAGGTTTCCTGAATTTTCACATTTTTTAGTTTTGACTCCAAGTCAGGTGCTCTGGGGTAACCCTTCATTATTATGATCTATTTGTTACCCAGATTGAGATTAATATCCTCCGATAATTTGAAGGTCCTAGCTGTTGCCATTCCACAGTTATCAGCTTGTGATCATTTTCCTGTTTTTGACCTTTGACCCCAAACCACTTGACCGCCACCCCCCAAAACGTGTGAGACACAAGTTTACGTCAAGGTCCATCATCCCTGAACATTTCAAGCCTCTAGCACCAGCGTTTCAAAAGCCCTAGACTGCACAATATTGGCAACATTTACCAGTTTTTTGACCTTTGACCCCAAGTCACGCGACATAGAGCGTTGATAATTGGTACAGTGCAAGATCATACCAAGACACACCAACCCCATATATTTCAAGTTCTTATGTGTTTTCAATCAATAGTTATAAGCCAAACAACGTGTTTGCTTATTGGACCTTTGACCCCAAGTGACGTCACACAAAACCAATCACTGTGTGTCCCTATTTACCCTCATTGAGATGCATCTGCTTCGTAAATTTGAAGGTCCTACCAGTTGCCATTCACAAGTTATCAGCATTTGATCAGATTTTTGTTTATTTTATTTGATTGAGGTTTGACATTTAACCTTATGACCACCACCCCCAAAAGTCGTTAGACACAAGTTCACCAGGAGATCTATCATCCCTGAATATTTCAAATTTCTAGCATCAGCGGTTCAAAAGCCTTAGGCTGCACAAAAATCTGTTGAGATTCGTTCATTTGACCTTTGACCCTAAGTGACGTCACATAAAGATAATTGTTGTGCATATTTTTGTTCCCCACATTGATATGCTTGATATGCATATATTCTGAAAAATTGAAGGTCCTACCTAATGTCATTCAAAAGTTATTAGGTTTTGGCAAATTTGTTTTTTTGACCTTTGACCTTTAACGTGTTGACAAAAGTTGTTAGGCACAAGTTCCCATAACGATCTACCATTCCTGAAAATTTCAAGTCTCTAGCATCAGCAGTTCAAAAGCCTTAGGCTGCACAAAATCGGTGTTGAAAAAAAAAAAAAAAGAATTTTTACGAGACAAAAAAATTTTTTTCTAGAGACTGGAGACTGTCGGGGTGTAGACCTAGGTGGGACACACATTTGAACTCTAGGTCACTTTTGAATTGGAACAGTAGTTTAGCAGCTATAGCTGTTAGAAGCGTCAAAAAGTGCAGAAATGGCCAAGTAAAAACAAGATGGCTTCCCGAATGATAATTCCCGAATGATAAAACAAGATGGCTTCCCGAATGATAATAATTAAATGATAATTGCACAGACAAGACAAAAAAAATTAGTCGCATTTTGTTTTTTAAATAAATTTTTGTTTTGAAAACATGTGCTATATTTTGTAGTAGGCTTTCTAAGCAAAATAAACAAAAAAAATATTTAAATGCCATTGAAAGATGATTGACCAAATGAAGCACAACACACTTGTCACATCTTTTTTGAACAAATCTTTGCTTTGGAAACACTTTATTTTGCTTCAGAAGCAATATGCTTTGTTTTGTTGTTTCCTCGCAAAAACTTTGTCTCAAACAATTTGTTCTTAAAAAAGATTAAATGATATAAATAGCCAAACAAGGGCAAAACAAAATTGTAACACTTTGTTTTCAAAACAAAATTTTGTTTTGGAAACACTTTGATTTGTTACGTTTGTGCTTTAGAAACAAAACTTTGTTTGGACACAACATGTTTAAAAAAAATTTAAATGATGATTGCCTACACAAGGCAAAAAATTTTGCAACTTTTGATGACCAGCCGGTGTCATTTGCCAATACGTTACGATTAACATCACAACTGAATACATGAATAGACAACGTAGGAGAACCAATGGTGGACCGTTTTCTATGCAGGAAAGCGATTCACACAAAAATGTGTTCACATGTTTCTACTCAATCAGGTGTTGCATCGGCGCCTAAAAAGCGCGTGTCAGAGTGAGAGAGAGCTAATGGATTGAACTTGGGTTAATAAGCACATTTTTTAGCGCTTACGTTTTTTTCCATTTTTGACAAGAGTAGCGAAAAGCCTACCTACCCAACTCAGTTTTCAATGCAATAAAACGATTGACACGTAGTGTGTCTGTACTGCATGTTTCCAGGTTACAACTCTCGAGCGTTGCATTGGTCCCCAGCAAACAAGTGGCACGGAATGAGCATTAATGAATTGAATTTAAATTAGTACGCACACATTTTATCACTCAAGTTTTGCAATTTTTTGACAAATTCGCAAATAGCTTGCACGCAAATGAAACATTCAGTTTTCAACGCTAGGTGATTGGCTCATGAGTGTTTATGTATGTTTTCACTCTATCAGATGATGATGCATTGGCATCTAGTAAGTGTTACAAAATGAATTTTTAACACTGGTCAACAGCAAAATTTAAACAAAAATGCCAATCAACTTTTTCCAATAGAATTTTTTCCGCTGATTCCAAATTTGCAGTCAGTTTTTGTTCGTCAGGTTTAAAGATGTTTTAAGTTTTGTTGTTGCGGTTAACTTTTCAAAACGTAATTGTCACACTAAAATTTGCCTTTGTCGCAAAACAAAGCATTTGGTTGTGACAACACAGTTTTTCGTTGGTGAGTAGCTAAACGTCATAAATCTACCGGATGTGAACTTTTCAAAAGCATGCAGAAGATTTACTATATCAGGTATTACCAATCAACTTGAGTTTTTTTAAGCCTCAGATCATCTACTATCATAATTAGTCTTGACAGTGCTGTGCTTAGCAACATTTTCATTGTCATAAAGCTTAAATCACAAACTCTAGTTTTTAAGACCTCATTTTTACACGTTTTCACTTTTTTCAGCACTGTTACGGAATAGAAGGGTTTGATTGATAAAAATCTCGTTTGTGACAAAATAAATGCTACCTGCAGTAATATGAAATTATGTGGGGGCTTTGACTGTTGTTTCCAAGGAAATTATTTGCTGCTAAAACTGAAGTCATATTTTTGATTGTTTGCAAAATATGTCACAATAAACTTCCAAGACGTTACAAAGATTTTGCCTATGTTATAATAATGTAAATATTGCGACTGAACAAAGGTATTTGGTTTTAAATAAAAATAAATAAAAATGAAAAAATCTAAAAAACCTGACTGGCCGGACGAATATAGCTTGCAGATTCGAAATTAGCGTGATTGATTTCATAAGATTAGGGTGTTAAAGTCTCTGCAATATTTAAAAACCAAACTGTTGTTGACCAGTGTAATGGATTGATGTTTTGTTTGTGTTTGTATTCAGGCAAATAAACTGTTAAACTGAATTCGGGTTGATAAGCACATATTTTATCACTCCAATTTCACTGTTTTCGGCATATTTGCGAATAGGATTTCATGCGTCTACACACTCACTTGTATACACAATAACGTGAATATACACATGAGTGTGTTTGCATGTTCCCACTCTATTAAGTGATGCATCGGTGTGTAGAAGTGGAGTGTTACAGAATGAGTGCTAACGGATTAAAATCGGGTTAATTAAGCACATTTTCTTTTTAACTCCAGTTTCACTGTTTACGAAAAATTTGCGTGCAGCTTCCATGCACCAACACCACTCAGTTGATTACACAATAAGGTTATTATACACATGAATGTGTTTGCAAGTTCCTACTCACGTAATGCATCGGTGTGCAGTAGTGGAGTGTCACAGAATCGGTGTTAATTGATTGACTTTGAGTTAATAAGCACATCACTTCAGTTTCACCATTTTTTGACAAATTCGTGAACAACTTGCACGCGCCTCTACTGCTCAGTTCTACTCGTAAGTAGGGTTGGATTGAATTTCAATTTTGAATTTGAATTCGCTCACGAGTTCTTCATGAATTTGAATTTGAATTTCGTTTTTTCAAAGTCAATGAATTTGAATTTCATTTTTTTTAAGTCAATGAATTTGAATTTCGTTTTTTCAACGTCAATGAATTTGAATATTTTGATTAAACAATTGACGAACTTTGAGTTTTTCGATTTAAACCTTACAAAGAAAATGCAGCAATTTGTAACTGGTTTATACCAGCAAATGTTGCAAACATTCCATAAAATTTTATCAAGCCAACAGAAAGTTTATGATGGCAATTACGACATTGCAAGGCGCTTTGAAGTTGTTTTTGGGCCACAGTAATTTCCCTAGTGCACCTGCTGGAGAATAGACTTTACACTCAATCGCTCAGATTTCATATCTTTAAAGGTTTTTATAGCATTTTAACTTGAAGTGAAGTTGCCGAGAATAAAATTCGTCTTTACGTCAGCAATTTTCCACTTGAGATCAGTAAAGCTTATCTATTTCACCAACATGCGAGCGAAAGAAAAGATACAAAGTTTTAACTTCAAACTATTTTCAAAAAATTAATTATAAGTGCAAGATAAGAACGATTTACAGTAGCTTATTAATATAAAGGTCGGATGGCCAGACAATGCTTTCTCCTCTCGCATAGAGTAGAATGCACATTTATGAGCAGCAATCTTGAATGTGAAATAGCTGCGTTTGATCTATGGTTTCAATAGTAGGTGTTTCACTAGGCGCAATCTATGGTTTCACCAGGCGTGGAGACGTTTCAGAGGCTGTTGCTTATAAAATACAATAAACATGTTTCGTAGTCGTTAAAAATTTGTTCGTGTGCTTGCTTTATCTCTTCGATTTCGTTAATCGTTCTTGTGTTTTCTAATAAAACTTACGTTTTTTTGCATCTTGTACTGTCATTTCTGAAGTTGACCACACTTTTACTTTATTTTACGCATTTCTTGAGTGAAAATATTTTGAACAAGTTGCTACTCGCTAAACCTACAGTACTTAAAAATATTTCTTGTTTTAAACGCATAATTATAACAATCTGGCTGACCAAGTATGGAATTAGTAGAGGTGGCTGATGAGAGCGACACTGGTGAGTATACTGGTGACGGGTGAGTTGGATTGAATTTGAATCCGCTCACAAATTCTTCATGAATTTGAATTTGAATTTCGTTTTCTCAAAGTCAATGAATTTGAATTTCGTTGTTTCAAAGTCAATGAATTTGTATTTCGTTTTTTCAGGGTCAATGAATTTGAATTTCGTTTTTTTAAAGTTAATGAATTTGAATTTTAAAATTCGAAAAAAAAATGAATGGATCCAACCCTACTCGTAAGTCGTAATACGGTGATTGATAGATAAGTGTGTTTGTTTGTTTCTACTCTAACAGGTAGTGCATCGGTTTCTAGTAATCGAGAGTTAATGGATTGAAGTTAGGTTGATAAGCGAAATTAATTCTTTATCACTTCAGTTTTGCCATTTTTTGATAGATTTGCGAGAAGTTTGCACGTACCTGAAACAATCAGTTATCAAAACAGAAAAGTGATTGACACATGAGTGAGTTTTTGGTTGATACATGAGTCTGTTTGCATGTTCCCACTCTATCAAGTGATGGATTCGTGTCTAGTAATCGAGTGTAGTAGTATGAGTGTTAAGTAATTAGTTCGGGTTAATAAGCACTTGTTCAAATTTTTTTACCGCTGCCTGGTGCAAAGAGTCAAAAAGCGATATTTGACTATGAAATCAGAAGTTTACTTTGGAAACAAAATGTTGCTTTGGAAACACTTTATTTTGTTTCGTTTTTGTTTTGGAAACAAAATTTTTTTTCCTAGCAAAATAATGAAAAAAAAATTATAATGACATTAAATAATGATCGATTAAGTGACGCCCAACAAACTTGTCACATTTATTTTTTGAAACAAATCTTTGTTTCGGAAACACCTTGTTTTGTTTTGTAGCTGTTTTGTATATAAAAGTTTGCTTCGAAAACAATACCTTTGTTTCATTGTTTTCATGGAAAAACTTTGTTTCAAACAATTTGTTTTCAAAAAGGTTAAATGATATTAAAAGATGATAGCTAAATGAGAGCAAAACAAAATCGTCACAGTTTGTTTTCAAATAAAATATTGTTTTGAAAACATATGTTTTGTTTCGTTGCTGTTTTGTAAGCATAATTTTGTGTCAGAAACACTTTGTTTCGTTGTTGTTTCAAAAATAATTGCTTTTGATTTGGAAACAAAGTTGAGTCTTCATTTTCCAAACTAGGCAAAAAAACTTATCACAGTTTAGTTTTTGAAACAAAATCTTGTTTCCAAAACAAAAATAATAATAAAAAAACTATGACAAGTTTTTGTGCCTCGTTTTGGCAAACGTCGCCTAATATGATTTGAATTTAAACAAAACTGTATTTGCAAAATTACAACAAAACAAATTGTTTCCGAATCAAACTTTTGTTACCAAAACAACTACGAAACACAACAAAAACAACTACGAAACACAACAGAATGTTTTAGAAGCAAAACTTTGTTTCAGAAGCAAAATGTTATACGTCGTTGTTGTTTTGGATACAATTGGCTTGGATTTGTTTTTATTTTGGAAACAAACTGTTTTCAACAAAAGTAAGGTCACGATTATCCAAACTAGGCAAAAAAACTTATCACAGTTTGGTTTTTGAAACAAAATTATGTTTCCAAAACAAAAATGAAACAATAGTCTTCTGGCCTCGTTTTGGCAATAACTATTGCATATCATTTAATTTTAATCCTTACGCAAAATTTTATTCGCAAAACAACTACGAAACAAAACAAAGTGTTTCAAAAAAAATGTTATTTCGAAAGCATACTGTTTTGCTTCGTTGTTGTTTTGCAGATTAAATTGCAAAAGTAAAATAGCAAACTTGGAAACTCGAACTGAGGAGCAGATCAGAATATATTGAAGCACACAGCAGTGGCCTCATGCTACTCGACTGCTGAATTCTGTGCACCAGTATGAGCTCGATCATCCCCCACTTAAATCATTGATTCGGAACTGAACAAGGCCTGCAGAATCATTACCAGCCCCCTACAACCAACACCCCTCAACAATCTTTACTGCCTAGCTCAGGAATGTCAAACCTTTTCATTTAATGGGTCGCATTGCAAACTAAAATATGAGGCATTCCATTATGACACAAAATTTTATAAAATATGTCACCATGTGGTTTCGAATTTTGCTACTTTTCTGATATGTTCATCTCCCATGAAAATCAAGCCCAAATAAAACAAAAAAAAATTTGAAATTGGACAAGCCGTTGCCGAGATAGAGAGAATTGAATTTTAGACCGCCACTAGGTGGTGCTCTTCATGCGATACTTTAATTTTTTATTTTATGAGTTATGTTTAAGGTAGAGGGGTGGTTGAAGTGTCGATTTTACCATTTTTGGGGGTGTAGAATCCGAAAATGGCATTGATTTTGGCATGAAATAAATGTTCAAGCTGATATTACCTGTTTCAGAAGTTTTGGATGGAAAAGTACACCCCCTAAAAATCCCATGTGGGAATCGAGATACCCCAAAAAAGTAACCGCTGCGTAGTTGTTTCTTATCTATATTAACCTCAGCAATTCACATTTCTAATGACAATTTTGTCCATTACGGTTTATTACAGTGACAAAGTTGTCTCACATTGATCCATAGTTAATTTTTGCGCAAAGGCATAAACACATTATGAACACTTTACATCTTCAACATTCCGCATGTGATGGCCCCCAAGATTCCTCCCAAAATCGACTGCCATATGGTTGTTTTATTAATGTAGCAACCCATGACATACTAATCTAAAACGACATTTTTATCCTTTTTCGTACACAAAGCAGTTACCGATAATCATGTTAAACTCTAGAATGGTAACGTGGGTGATCTTCTCCTAAGTGAGTTTTTGATCACTTGATTTACATATAACAGGGGGTAGGAGATGCTGGTCAAACTCATAATCTTCATCGCTCTATCAAACTTAGTGGAAGGAGGGTGTACTATCCTGCTTTCTCACTTCGTTTGCTGATGGGAATGCATTTATAATACCCGGTGGACCATTGCAGGAAGTATTAGATTTAGCTCTTTTTGCCTCTCATAAAATATAGGGGCCTAGTCGAAAAGATGGACTGGGGATGAGTTGCTGTCACAGTATAGTCAAACAACCCAAGAACGCGTCCACGAAAAGAAAAGCAATTTCATCAATTTTTTTGTTTTGTGGGAATATTTACCAAGATTATCATAAGAAAAACTTTTTAACTCAAAAACGATAGCAAATCAAAGCTTAATTTTATTTAAATTAAGTTCACCTCTGAATCAGCACTTTCATTTTTATTGCATGCTTTCAAAACAAAAAAACTTTCAGCGAAAGCAAAGTTTTGATCACCATTAAGATATAAAAAACATTAATGTTACCGTTATAGGGTTAATGTAAATAATAATTTTGATCTATCTTCTGCATTGTTGAATTCGGTAGATTAAAACCAGCATTCTGCTTGAAAGTAGCTATCAATGTTAAAGGGTGTCTTTGTCTACAGCTTTATTGCTATGTGGTATAAGTTGTGACCTGTTACAATATTATTGCATGACATTTTCCATTTCAGTTTGAATTTTCTTAAGCTGATTTACCATGTTATAGAAAGTTTTGCCAATTATTGACAGTTTATTGCAAATCCCTAAACTTAGTATCGTAATGATGTAATATCAGCCTTATGCTTTAAAATTGTAAAGGCTGTCATGTCGCACAATTTTCATGCAGCTGGAACCTTACAAAATCACTTTATGACTAGCTGTTGTAATGATATTTCCATTTTCATATTCAATTGAATACGTACAATTGGTGCTATGTGCATGTTGCACTGCATTGATATGCTACTGCAGTATCATATTATTGCATATGTATCGATTGCAGACCCAATTGCAGCAATGAACAATATGGTGTTCGTTGGTTGATTCGTGTATGTAAGGTGGCAAGTAGGACTGGGCAAGCTCCAAAGCAATGGCAAACTAGTGTGATAAAACCTATCAACAAGAAAGGAGTCAAGAAAAAATGCACCAGTTATAAGGGCAAACTTCTTATCAGTGTCCCAGGTAAGATCTATGCCAAATGCCTTGAAAAAAAAATGCCGTGAAATAGTCGAGCATAAACTAATGGATGCTCAGTGTGCCTTTCGTCCTGGCCGAAGCACAATGGACCAGATCTTTGCCTTGCAACAAATCTTTTGAGAAGTCGTGGGAATATGTGAACGAGGTCAATGCATGTTTTGTTGATCTTGAAAAAGCATATGATCGCATTCCTAGAGACAAGCTTAGGGTGGTGCTGTTACAGTATGGCGTTGATGGCCAGTTACTAACTGCTATTAAGTCGCTGTACATGCATTCCGAAGTTTGTGTTCATGTTAACAGCGCAACGACAAAACCCTTCGGAGTAAGTGTGGGACTACGGCAAGGCTGCTCTCTTTCACCTATTCTGTTCCTTATTTATATGGATAATATAGTTAAGAAAAGTGAGTCTTGTGGCGGAGTAAAGATTGGTGATTGCACTATACAACGTCTGTTATTTGCAGATGATATTGTACTACTCGACTCTACCCAAAACGGTCTCCAGCAAGCTCTTGACAGGTTTTCAGATGCATGCTCTGTGGCCGGAATCAAAATCAGTACAACAAAAACAGAAACCATGTGCCTGTCCATACAACCAAAGCAGTGCTCTCTCCAAATTGATGGAGTACCACTAAAACAGTAAGAGAAATTCAAGTATCGCAGCGTCTCATTCACAAGTGATGGCAGACAAAATAGCGAAATGGACATTCGCACTGGAAAAGCAAGTGCAGTAATGCGCCAGCTCCACCGATCTGATCTGTGGTACTGAAACGGGAGCTTTGCACCAAGGCAAAGCTACCCATTTTCAGATCAGTCTATGTTCCCCTTCTGACTTATGGCCAAGTTTAACTTTCTTGTCGATTTTGTTAGATCCCAATTACTTTCCCTAATATGATTACCCTCTTCAATCTATTACGAGACAAACGCCACTTCACTTCCAAATCCCATACAATTTCTTGATAAGTTCGTGTATTTGTGAATTACGTTTTACTTTTGGCAACACATATTTGTCTCGTGAAATTACGGCAAATGCACGTGGTTTGATCATTGCGTAATCGATGGGACTTAATGAACGACAGAGCTTCTAGCTTTAAATTTGAGAATTTTATTGCAAATACTGGCGATTATGAGACAGTTCTTGGTTTGAACAAAACAATTCTTGGTTTGAACACAATTGGTGAGTTAAAGATTGTTTGTTATCTTAAAGCATACTGTTATCTTATTGAGTGAATTTAAATATAGTTTGAGTTAATTCACCGAAATACGTTTTCTTTCTCTTAACCATTGGTTTGTGATTAATTTTGCACTCTACATGAAATGAAAAGTTGATCCAATATCGTAATATTCTTCTATGAGTTAGTGACTATAAATCCCTGTTATGCAGTCGAATTAATGTGTACATACTGAATAGCTCGTTGTTCAATAAGCAATCTATTATTTACCTTCTTAGCCAACTTCAGTGTCAACCGACAATACACACAGTTTGTACTTAAATATGTGGTATATATAAGTAATCAACCGATAATTAATCATAACCTAGAGCAATTATTTTGATGAATTCTATTCCAAGATGGAATCACTTGTGCATAGTACGTTTATGTCAGTTCTCGCCTCGAAATTTCATTCCTGCACTTGGTTTAAGTTATTGCGTGTTTGTTTATTTATTTATATGTTTATTAATTTTGTGTTTACAACTTTCATAGAAAACGGTGTGTGTACCTACTCTATGGTCATTGAATTTGGTTGAGGTCATGCACACCAGTGAACAAGCAAAATCAAGAAGTTCCTTCCAACATCTAAGTTTAATCAACACCAAACATGATGGATCATGAATGAGAAAGTGAGATCTCGAGTTCAAGCAGCCGAAGTGGGATCTTGCAAAGAATTAGCATTTTGACCTCGTTGGACAAGGTTAAATAGCAGATATTTGTGTATCTCTAAACATCGAATCGCTGCTTCTCCCACTAGAAAGATCGCAACTACATTGGTATGGGCATGTGGCACAAATGTCCCATGAAAGAACAGCCAAAAAACTGCTCTGTTTAACACCGATTGGTCGAAGGCTAAAGGCCGTTCCAGAACTTGATGGCGAGATTATGTAGAAGATCTTAGTTGGTCTCGTCTTGGCATCCCAGCAGACCATCTCTTCTCTGTTGCAGAAAATCAAGATGCTTGGAGGATCCAGCTCGAGCTGCTGCTCCCGCAACCCTCCTCAAGGATAAGCTGATCTAGAAAATGGATGGATGCTTTTTACCCCCTAACATTCATGTACAGTAGATTTTGCCTAAGTCGACTTCGGCTAAGTCGCCAGTTCACCTAAGTCGCCACATATCGCTTGGTCCTGGCTGAGAGCCTATTGTTTTCTGTGTTATCAAGTTCAGCTAAGTTGTCTTCGCGTAACTCGTCAATTCGCCAAACTCGCCACTGTTTTTGCTCACCATGAGCAAAAAAATTTGCCCAAGTTGTCAGACTGACGTAACACAACCCCACTGTGCGTCACAAACTTCCTTCATAACCCAATTATTTCATCACTTTAGATTGTTTTCACCAGGTTTAGTTTCCGTTCAGTTAGCCATCTTATTGCCAGGTGAAGCAGCCTGGCTATGACAGTTAGAAAAGCTATCAGCTTATTTGCAATAAATTACAGTACTTAGCGACTAGGGAATGGGCAAAAAATAAGGTTACAGCAGAGAATAGATTAATAAGAAGACACAAAGAGCACAGAACAAGAAGAATAAGCGCATGGAGAAGATTGTACTGCATAGAGAACCAAATGTTCTTTAATGGCATTCTCGCCACTGCCAATAAATAAAGCTTTTTATAGCGCAGTTTTGCTTTTTTCTGCACAGTGCTGTGTTTTAATCGTTTGGTGTTGTTGATAATGTCGAAGAAAAATCTTAAGCTCAAAACTTTAACTTTGCAAGAAAAGTATGAATCGTAGCAATGCACAAAAGCGGGAAGATTACGAACAAGGCACAGTTTGCTATGGAACACAACATCCCACGATCAACGTTGAGTTCCATCATCAATGTGTCAGAAAAAATTATTTCAGACTACGAAGCTGGAGAGAACAGTAAATCAAAAAGAAAGAGGAAGCACAATTTTGAAGACGTGGATGAGCCATTGTTGAAGAGGTTTAGAGCTGCCAGAGACATGAAATTACCAATTTAGTGGAGATAACTTGCGGATCTAAAGTCTGTGTAGGCCTAAGCATATTAATCTGTTGTTTGCCTAAGTCACCAGTTTGCTTAAGTCGCCACCTCTTGCCTAAGTCGCCACTTTTTCTGTTCCCCTTGAGGTGGCAACTTAGGCAAATTCTACTGTATTTGATAAGTTGCTCATGAATGAAACTTTTATAGGAACTGTTTTGCATCAAAGTTTTGGTTGTTAGGGTCATAAATCATTAGCTATCTTTCAAATTGTTAAAGGAGCAATTGATCATGGTAAATTTATTGAAATGATAAGTTTCTTAAGTGATAGAAATTTTACGCTTAATTATTGTTGAGTGCAGCAATAGCTTTATTGCTACACTGAGCATTATTAAAATCCACGTGTCCGCCTTTACGGGGGCCATCACATACAGAATGTTGAAGATGTAAAGTGTTCATAATGTGTTTATGCCTTTGCGCAAAAATTAACTATGGATCAATGTGAGACAACTTTGCCACTGTAATAAACCATGATGGACAAAATTGTCATTAGAAATGTGAATTGCTGAGGTTAATATAGATAAGAAACAACTACGCAGCAGTTACTTTTTTGGGGTATCTCGATTCCCACATGGGATTTTTAGGGGGTGTACTTTTCCATCCAAAACTTCTGAAACAGGTAATATCAGCTTGAACATTTATTTTATGCCAAAATCAATGCCATTTTCGGATTCTACACCCCCAAAAATGGTAAAATCGACACTTCAACCACCCCTCTACCTTAAACATAACTCATAAAATAAAAAATTAAAGTATCGCATGAAGAGCACTACCTAGTGGCGGTCTAAAATTCAATTCTCTCTATCTCGGCAACGGCTTGTCCAATTTCAAATTTTTTTTTTTTTTTTGTTGGCCTTCCTTTTCTTTGCCCCATGTTGTATGTTTAAATCATCTAATTCTGTAACCTAGTGGTGACATTGATTTGTTGTTTTAAAATAGAATGCCTCATATTTAAGTGGGCCGCAAAACCACCAACATCTTATAACAATCGAAAACTTACTTGGATCGCAATTTGTAGCGTTTTTAGCTCAAAAAACACCTCGCTCGTTTTACAGAAAACAAAAGATTGCTATCGTAATCAGAAGTGCACTTAGATTTTGATGAAGGGATGGGGGCACAACTAAAGCGCAGCCCCTAGCCGCCCAAAGAATTTTTACGATTTTCACACAAAAAACGCTTGTTTTAGCACACTTTCGTATCGAAAGAGGACATACCGATACTCGCAAGCGAATGTAGTGACTATTCAATACGGAATACAAAAATAAATCAGTAGTCGATGCTCGATGTCTGAGAGCAGAAGTTTGACTAAAATATATGAAGGGAAGCTGCAGCCATTATTATTTTGAGTAACTATTGTACAGTAAAAATTAGATTTAAGCAGCTTATTACAAATTTCTCAAGCACCAAACTCAAAGGGGAAGAGGCATGGCAAGATAACCCCCCTGTGTGAGTCTATTTGTAATCCAACAATTAACACTTGACGCTGAAACAGCTACAAATTTACTGCCTAAGGCCCAGCATCGACTTTTTGAAAGTGGATGGCGCATCGGCTAGCGTCAACAAAAGTTGAAGGCGTCAATTGGCACCGTCAAGCTAGAAGCGCCAACCCGCCCCATACCACTGCTTATAACTATTTCAAAAATATTAATTCAGTTTTAGCAAGATGGCCTTCATTCAAAGGCATGGCGACCGCTATAGCCACGTCTAAAACATTAAAACAATTTTTATGAGCGAACAGTGCTTTAAAAATAATTTTTATGAGCAAAAGGAGAAATCAAAAAATTAAAAATGATAACATGTGTTATAAATAAATAAATAACTCAGGTTATTTTCAAATTATATTGAACCGAAAATTCAACAGTAATTGAGGGAGACTGCGAAGTGAGCTTGCGCTCTTCGAGTCAGCAGCCACTCGTTAAATACGTCAAATGCGATCGGCTCCAGCCGCGTATCGAACCCGTCACGTAGGATCTGTCACCTGCGCCCGGTACCGCTAGGCCATGTCGCTGACAAATAATTAAGATTTCCAAAAACTTGTTCTCTGTAAAAGTTACTATACGACTTACCAAACAGTTACAACAGCTATCAAAAGATTTTAAAAAGTAATTCAGGCCCAAACAGTGCTTCAAAGCAAAAAAAAGTGCAAGGATTTCAAGTTGGAGCAAATCTGATCACCGTCATAGAAAGCGTTTCAAATAATGAGCTGGCTATTATCGTGAAAAAGTTATTACCGTAACGAATGATTTAAAATTGTTTATGGTAATTATTTTATTGATTAAATATAAAGTATTTAGGTTAACTACGTGAAGCCTCTCGCGCTCACTACTTGACAAATTTGGTAAACAATTTTTTTCACTGAATCGACAGTGGGCCGCTTTCAAATATTAAGTGGGCTGCAAGGTTGGACATCCCTGGCATAGCTACCATCGCTTCACCACGGATCCGCAGAGACTTCGCCACCCGAAAAGAAAAACGGAAACATTGTAGATACTTGATTCCCGCCACCCCCTCCATAGACACACACCTGTCCCACCTAGACTCTAGTTACACAAGAGTTTTGCCAGAGTTACGCTTCTGGAACATCATAATTTGGCAACAGCACGAATGGAAGTATGGTCTGCTAAACTCAATAATGCTCCATCTTCTTCCATACCAGCCCCATCAAAAAACTTTTAACAAACCCCTTTTTTCGGAAGTAAAGACTGGTGCTGCCTCAACAGAGCCTGGTGTAAAGTTGGTCGAACCAAGGCCAATCTCTAAGTGGAAGATGGCTTCCACCTGCGTGTGAATGTGGAACTGAGGACCAGACAATAAAACACAACTTGAGTCGCTGTCCTCTAGGTCCATTCTGTAATGAGCACGACCTGAGAGAAGCCAACAACCACTCACTCAACTGGACCAAATTTTGGCGTGACAAGCTATGAATGAATGCAAATCAAGGGAAGGATTTTAGCATTAAAAGTGACTAAGTCACATTTTGCCAAAACTGAGATAATACCCACAACGCTTTTTACTTGACACACTCAATCTATGCGAGAAATGGTTGTTTGAGATAAATGTGTCTAAGTCTATTTTCCAGCTCAAGCCAATAAACGTGCTGTCATAATTTTTGCACGAAAAGTGCCGAAGTGCAACTTTTTTGATAAAAAAGTAGCTAAATCCAAACCAAGCTGCCCTATTATTAGCTCAAACGTGATTAGCTTTTTCATAAACCTGAGGGTTTTAACAAAATCGTGGTTAGGCATTGTACAGGCGTTTTGTGAGCCTGATTATTCAATAATTCATAATTAGATAATTAACAGTTTTCAGTAAAAGTGTCAGTTCTTAGGATGTAAAACAGTTGGCCAACCTCACTACCGGTACTAGATTGCAAACAGCATTGGTAATGGCCAGTGATTGTGACAAAAACGTGATCAAACTTTTTGGAAGTCCAGAGGCGGTACACTGCTCAACTTTTGTTGCACTTAAACGCAATGCATTAACTTTGTTCATTAAGTTAACACATTGCGTTAAGTGCACAATAGTTGAGCAGTATACCGTCCCAGGAGTTCTATATTTGAATTTCAGAATTCAGAACAATATATGGTTAGCTTAACAGCTTAATGTTCTGATATTTAGCTTGCGTTATTGAGAAGAGTAGTAATGGAAGATGTGAGGAAGAAGTAAGGAGAATATTCCAAGCAGATTGGATGGGTTGGAAAATTTTTGGAGTTGTGTGTGACAGAAAGTTGTCAGCAAAAATTAATGGTAATGTACCAAAGTGTTATTAGACTGGCCAATGGCCGTGCTTAATGGAACAGAAACAGTGGCAATGACCAAAAAACAGGTGGAAAGATGGAAGTGGCAAAGTTAAAAATTGTGTGAAGGGCATTTGGGTGTTCCAAGAAAGGACAACATTAAGAACGAATATGTGAGAGGGAAGGCAAAAATTGCAAAGCTGGGAGACAAACTTCAGGGCACAAGGTTATGTTGGTATGGACACGCGAAGAGGAGAAAAAAAGGTTACGTTGGAAAATGAATGATAGACTGGGCAATACCTGGTAAATCAGAGGAAGGCCTAAAAGAAGATGGATGGATTTGGTCTGAGAAGTCATGGAGATGGTTAAAACAAGGGAGGGAGACAAAGTTGACCCAATCTTATGGAGAAGACTTTCGTGCTGTGGCGACCCCGAATAGCAAAACACCGAAAGAAGACTAGGTCTGCCGGCAACTGTAACGTCAGCCATGTAGCATAATTTGTCACCATACTTTTAGTCATAATGAAAATCAAATTCTGCAGCAAAAATCAAAAGTTAAGTAATAATGGAGGAGACTGCGAATTTATGAAATACAGTCAATAATAATACACTAAGCCTTCTCAATATTAGTGTGGTGAATTGGTAGCCTTACCGTACCTGATTTTATCATTAAACTAGATGGCAGCTGCAAGCACCCGCTCATGGCTTCCCGATTAAGCTTTCTAGGGACCCAAACGTTTGAGGGAACAGTAGAATGACTTCGCTTTTACAACTTGAAAAAAACAATAAAATCGTGCAAAATATAGGTGGGCATTATCACACATGAAGTAAGTTTAATTTCCTGCAGCCTGTGCTCCATAAACTTAATAATATTGTAACGACTTCTTCTATTTCTGCAATACAGTGATCGAAATCTCAATAAAACTATTATCCCTAAATTTCTTCACATATACAGTGATAATGCTGCACAAAAAATCAAAACTTCATTATACTCGCCGTATTATGCCCAAGCGTGTAACGAGTGGCGGAGCCCATCTCCACGACGCAGCGCTTGGGCTACACAGCTCCGAACAAACGTCGCAATGGTGGCGAGCCGTTGGCGACACTGACAATTTGACTGATCCAGCAATCGAACCTCACACCTCCCGCACCAATAGGGTGGGCTTAGCAACTGAGCTAATCGGCCGGCACAATGCTACACAAGTCTGCAGCAAAAACATCTTGCTTGTCTGACATTTTAAACAAGCTGGCAAATCTTGATGATTCTTGAAGGATTTGTGCAGCTGCAAGGACGACTGCACTTACACAAAACGAAACTAAATCATCGAGCTTGTGTTTGATTCTAAGGCCAAGAAATTGTGGCATAAAACTCGCTTTCAAAGCAGCGATTACACTGCTTAACAATCTGCGCAAACCATAACGGCCGCAATATTTTGCATAACACTTCGCTCAAGGTATTGCACATAAATCAATTGAACCTTAGAAGCTTAGAAGTTACAACTTAGTACTTACTTATGAATGGCAACTTTTTAGCAACTTAAACAGTAAAGCGACTGATAAACCAACCTTGCTCGCATTAAATAAAAGTGCTGCGACTACTTCAACGAAAACTTTGACACTCATCAAGTTACAGCCAAACAGTGTTGAATTTGTCCAGTTACCCAATTGCATAAGGGCGTGAATAAAATAAAGCAAACAAGTGCTGATTACAAACAATTTCGCAAAACCACAAGCCTGATGATCTGATAGCGGACTATGCTAGCTGTTAACTTAACAAACTTTTCGCCGCAATGCAAAGACAGTATTAATGCGAGGAATCTGCGAAGCTAAGTCATGAGTCCAATGCACCAACCACTTGGCCAACTCCCATGTGCCCCTTATTGCTGCTTAAAACGTCAGTTTAAACACAAACTCATACGGCTCAATCACGAATGAAAAAGTTTCTAGCTAAAATAGCTGAAAAACATGTTACCCTACTGCCATCTAACGGATTAAAACAATTTGTTTAAATTTTATTAGGTTTCCTGAATTTACACGTTTGACTCCAAGTCAGGTGCTCTGGGGTAACCCTTGATTATATTGATATTTTTGCTACTCAGATTGAGATTAATATCCTCCGATAATTTGAAGGTCCTAGCTGTTGCCATTCCACAGTTATCAGCTTGTGATCATTTTCCTGTTTTTGACCTTTGACCCCAAACCACTTGACCGCCACCCCCCGAAAGTTGTGAGACACAAGTTTAGGTCGAGGTCTATCATTCCTGAACATTTCAAGCCTCTAGCATCAGCGGTTCAAAAGCCCTAGACTGCGCAAGATTGGCAACATTCATCGGTTTTTTGACCTTTGACCCCGAGTCACGTGACATAGAGCGTTGATAATTGGTACAAAACAAGTACATACCAAGACACGCCAACCCTATGATTTTCAAGTTCTTGTGTGTTTTCAGTCAATAGTTATAAGCCAAACAACGTGTTTGCTAATTGGACCTTTGACCCCAAGTGACGTCTCGCAAAACTAATCATTGCTTGTCCTTTTATACCCTAAATGAGATGCATCTGCTCCATAAACTTGAAAGTCCTACCAGTTGTCATTCACAAGTTATTAGCGTTTCATCGATTTTCTTTGATTGACGTTTGACATTTAACCTAATGACCGCCACCCCCCAAAAGTTGTTAGGCACAAGTTCCCATCGAGATCTACCATCCCTGAAAATTTCAAGTCTCTAGCATCAGCAGTTCAAAAGCCTTAGGCTGCACTAAATTTGGTGTTGAAAAAAAAAAAGAATTTTTCCGAAACAAAATATTTTTTTTCTAGAAAGTGGGGGGCTGCCGGGGAAAGTTAGTGCGACCAAGGTGTAGACCTAGGTGGGACACACATTCGAACTCTAGGTCACTTTTGAATTGGAACAGTAGTTTAGCAGCTACAGCTGCTGGAAGTGTCAAAAAGTGCAAAAATGGCCAAGTAAAAACAAATGGCCAAGTAAAAACATAATTAGCCCTGTCAGATTGCAAAACTTAGATACCAGGTCTGTTTACAAGTCTATGCATTTTGTGAAGTTTGCGATGCAGTTTGTGAGGCTCAAAGCACGAACCACAGATCTTTTGTGCCGATAGCGATGTCTTAACCACCGAATCCTAAACACTTTCATGAAATTTAATTCAGGGTCATGACCTCTTGCCCGATTGTTCACTCTCCCTATTTCTGGTCTTTGGTTGCTTAGTCGAAAAAAGGTTAAATATTTGAATATTTTAAAGATTTTCTCAGTTTGATAACTTCCCTTGCCCTTTTTTCTACCCTTTACGCTCTTCGGTCAGGTTCGCCGCCACCACAAAATGCTTGGGAGGCAAAATTTTTTACAAGGGAGCGAGAAGTTGGGTAGGCTACAAGCGTTTTAAAAACTAAATTTCTTTCTTTAGGGGAGCGAAAACAATTTGTTTTGTTTTCGTTGTTGTTTTGAAATCAAAATTTTGTTTCAAAACAAAATGCTTTTAAGAAAATATTTGAATGATAATGCAGTAAACGATGATTGCCCAAACAAAGCAAAAAATTTCGTAGCAGTTTAATTTTGTTGTTGTTTGCAAAATATTTTTTAAATGATGATTACGCAAAGACGGCAAAAATATTTGTTGCAATTTGTTTTTGACACAAAATTTTGTTTTGAAAACACGTGTTATGTTTTGTTGTTGGTTTGAAAACAAAGCATTGTTTCGGAAACACTTTGCTTTGTTTCGTTTTTGTTTTGGGAACATACTTCTTTTCCATGCAAAAGATTAAAAAAATTTGTTTTAAAATGGTATTGAATGATGATTAATCAAATGAGGCACTGCACACTTGTCACATTTTTAAACAAATCTTTCGGAAACCCCTGGTTTGTTTGGTAGTTGTTTTAGAAAACATAAGTTTGTTTCAGTAGCAATATGTTTTGCTTCGTTGTTTTCCTGCAAAAAACTTTGTTTCAAACAATTTCTTTTTAAAAGAGTTTGAATGGTATTAAATATGATTGCCAAATGAGGGCGAAACAAAATGTCTCAGTTTATTTTCAAAACAAAATTTTGTTTCAAAAATGTTTATTTTTGAATCCTTCCTTTTTGGAATCATAATTTTGTTACAGAAACACTTTGTTCTGTTTTGTTTACGTTTTGGAAACAAAACTTTCTTTCGACACAACATGTTTAAAAAAATTTATACGTTTGCCCAAATAAGGCAAAAAATTTTGTCACCTTTGTTGACCACCCACCGTTTCGCGAAACCGTTACGATCAACATCACAACTGAATACATGAATAGGCAGCAAAGGAGAACCAATGGTGGACCGTTTTCTATGCAGGAAAGCGATTCACACAAAAATGTGTTCGCATGTTCAATCAGGTGTTGCATCGGCGTCTAGAAAGCGCGTGTCTGAGTGAGAGAGAGCTAATGGATTGAACTTGGGTTAATAAGCACATTTTTTAGCGCCTACGTTTTTTCCATTTTTGACAGAGTAGCGAAAAGCCTACCTACCCAACTCAGTTTTCAATGCAATAAAACGATTGACACGTAGTGTATCTGTACTGTATGTTTCAAGGTTTCAACTCCCGAGCGTTGCATTGGTGTCCAGAAAACAAGTGGCACGAAATGAGTGTTAATGGATTGAATTTAAATTAATACGCACAAATTTTATCACTCAAGTTTTGCCATTTTTTGACAAATTCGCAAATAGCTTGCAGTTTTCAACGCTAGGTGATTGGCTCATGAGTGTGTTTGTATGTTTCCACTCTATCAAGTGATGATGCATCGGTGTCTAGTATGTAAGTGTTACAAAATGAATTTTAATGGATTGGATGATAAGCACATATTTTACCACTCGAATTTCATCGTTTTCGACAAATTCGCGAATAGGCTTTTTATCAAGTGATGTATCAATAGGCTATTCTATATTCTCATTGATATTCTATCAACAGGCTTTTTAACAAGTATCAAGTGATGTATCAGTGTATAGAAATGAAATATTACAGAATGAGTGCTAACAGATTGAAATCGGGTTAATAAGCACATTTTTTTTTTCACTCCAGTTTCACTGTTTTCGAAAAATTTGCAAACAGCTTTCATGACCCCATGATTATACACAGGAATGTGTTTGCAAGTTCCCACTCCATGGCATCAGCAGCTTTCGCATGGATTTGATTTCTTGAAAAGCACCTTTGATCCATCCATGATCGTGCTTTTATTCTCTGTATGAAGATGGGTTTTCCAATAAACTCCATCAATGTATTTTGACATTGAAAAACCCATCTCCATACAAAGCAAAAAAGCACGATTATAGATAGACCGAAGGTACTTTTTCAAGAAATCGAATCCACGTGAAAGCTGTTTAGTGATGATAGCCTCCTCCCAATCATACAGCAAAGTATTCAACACAGCTGCTATTTTGCCACCCAGAAAATGTTCTGCTCACTATGTTAGGTGATGACAACAAAGCAATCAAAGTAAAAGCTGCGAATATGATCCCAAAATTAAACGCAATAACGAAAGAGAAGCCCACAATCATACTTCCTTCAAGAGTTTCATCTTCCCAGATGCAATTTTAATGCAAAATGCTACACTGAAATCGTTGACAGTTATAAAAGAGGACGAACAGCTATTACCTATCTTCCAAACAATAATGGAGTCCTGAATTTGCATGAACCACCACTGACAAAGTCTTGCACTAATATCAAGCAATTTCTCAAACAACCACTGCAACTTAGTTATCTAAATCACACTGAAGCAGTGGAGCGTGGAGTAAAACTGATAACTAAGTCATGGTGACTCCTATGCCGAATAGCTGGACAGAACGCCAAATTCGTGAAGCCTGGTGTAGTTTCACAGCAAGAAAAAAGCAATGGTTAAGAAAATTCAAGAGAGTTGCCAGAAGATCTTTTGAACAATGATAGTGTGCCACGTTTTGTGCATTGCGTGCTGTGTGTACTGTATATACATCCTTCATGAGTCTGCTTTTGTATATTCTGATACCTTTTCATGTTGTGCATTTGTGTCCCCTGTGAATTATTTGTATCCTGTTTTGTGCATGGTGACTCCTATGTAGATATTGGTTGCAAAAAATTAAACAATTTGGTGGTCCACACAACTGTTTTATTTCAGAGCGCATTGAATTCTGACACCGAAGTAAATCGTGAAAAAAAAAGTAGCTTAAATCATAAAATAAAGGTTACAGTTGTATTCTCCTCTGAAAAACATTAAAAATGAATACCAACAATGCATATCTAGCACTTCCCAGTCAAATTTTATGCTTAAATAACTATTTTAGGGGGTGCGATTTAGAAAAGCTGAGGGGGCAGGGTCTAAACGCAGTTCAATTTCAAAAAAATTTGTATTTCCCAATGATTCACCCTAAGGCGAAAATCTACCACCCAGGCAAGTGGAAATTGCCCAAAAAAGGGGGCACTCTACTTAACAGTTGTTTGTAACAGCTGCTATGCTAACAGAGTAATGATCTCGAAGCTAGTCAGTAATATTGAGCAGACGTTTTAATTTTATCTGTTAAGTTATTTGTTATTGTTGTGTCTAACGTGATTCTATTTGAATAAGGTACAGTTTGAGTAAGGTTGTATTTTGATTAAAGCAAAAATAATATTGGAGTCAGATAAACTGTTGCAATGCCGAACACGCCAACGTTTGCATTGGTGACCCCGACATGACATTATACAAACTATGATTGCATTATTAAATAAATTAAATAAATAACTGAGGTTATTTTCAAATTACACTGAACTGAAGGTTCAACAGTGATTGAGGGAGACTGCGAAGTGAGCCTACGCTCTTCGAGTCAGCAGCCACCCGTCACATATGTCAAAGGTGACAGATCCTATGCGTTGTAATGGTTATAAAGATACTCAGTGTTTCCAACTAATAACTGCTGAACATAAAACTATAATCGCAGTCACTACAACGGTCTATGAGTTCGTGGCAATCAACAGAAGTAGAAGAAAGCAAAAGGCGTTACATCCAAACTATATTTTCAACCCTAAGCATGAACCAACAGCTATCTGCATTTTCCAAAAGACAGAGCGATTTTGACCATGCTCTTTGTCTTTTTTTGATTGATGCAATCAGACCGATGCTTTTAACTGTTGAAAATCAAATAAATTTAGACATGACAAGTGTAGCGTGTCTAGATTTGCAGATTCCTTACCGACGCACTGCCACGCAAAGAATATGAGCATTTGCGTTCAAAGTGAAAAATACTTTAAAAATTGAGCCTGCCAACGTTTCATATCTTTGCACCACCGTAGATTTGTGGTCAACAAAGCATCGATGTTATCTTGGGATCACTATTCATTGGATCGATGCACTGTCTTTGAAGCAAAAAAGTGCCGCGTGAGCGACCTAAAGGAAGACACACGTTTGATCGAGCTGCTGAACATTTTGACAAAATCCAAAAACAGATTGCAGTTTCTGAGAAAAAGATCGTCACGACAGTAACCAATAATGGTTCTAATTTCATCAAAGCATTTAAAGAATTAGGGATTGAGCCAGATATATTTCTGTAAATGAGCATTCTTCCTCCCCACTACACCTCCTGATCGTTTACTTTGAGTTTAGTGTGTACCACTGATGCAAAAAACTCAAAGCGATGCCAGCTATACTATGCTACGCACCAGTGCATTTGTTAAGTGTTCTTCATTATGGAATGCCGCAGGACGACCTCAATCAGTTGAAATGAAATTTTGATTTGTCTCTTAAAACTTCCTTGACCCACCAGATGGAACTCGTTCTGCAGCAATGTGGATATTCTGGTAAAGAAAAAGAATTTGCTTCATCCACTAATGCTGCGTCTAGATTTGTCACCATTACGAGAGATTGAAATTGTGACAGCTATTATTCACTATAGCAGTGTTTTTCAACCGGCGTGCTGCGGCACACTAGTGTACCGCGAGATCGTGTCAAGTGTTCCGCGGGAAATTGTTAACTTTTGTATGGTTAACTAATTTTTTTAGAGGTTAATTCTGTATGTAAGAATGATATATCGTAGTACATGCACTAATTGATTATTATATTTAAAATAGTTAGCGTAGTAAAAACAATAAATAGATTTTTGAAGAAAAATCTAGAAGCCGATCTTAAATCTAGTCAAAGCAATATTAATACAGATGAAATTCCTCGTACGAGTGGTTTAGAGCCGGCGCCAGAGCAGTTCACTTAGGGGACCAAGCGTTCATCGAGGGGGGTAAAGTTTGAAATTGAGCACAAAAGCTACTGTTTTCAAAAGAGTAAGCTTGTTGATTTGGGGGGTTAGGCCGACCTTGGATTGGTCAAAAAAAGCGAAAACAGTAGTTTCGCGAAAGTATGACAAAAATTATATTTCTTTTGGATTCACTTTCACTGGAGATGTCACCAGCCCTGTTCCATTGTTGGTGGTGTGTAATGAAAGGCTATCCAATAGTGCTATGGTGTAATGAAAGGCTATCCAAGCTACCTGAAACGCCATCTGGAATCAAAGCGCCCATTTCGTAAAAACAAGAAGGCCGACTACTTACACACAGAAAAACAGGTTAATTTTCTGAACAAAACTGTAAAAGTGAATGATAAAGCTCTGAAAGCTAGCTATCAAGTAGCTGAACTTGTTGCCAAGTCTAAAAAAACTACACATTGTTGCAGAGTCGTTAATACTACCAGCTTGCAAAGCCATTGTTAAAGAAACAATCGGCCCTGATGCAGTTCGAGAAGTAGTAAAGTTCCTCTATGAGATGATTGCAATTAGCAGACGTATTGATGGCATGTTAGAAAAAATCGAAATAATAGTTTTAGATAAAATACGAATTAGCAAGCAGTTTTGTTTGCAATTAGACGAGTGCACCGATATTGGTAAAAACACTCAACTAATTGGCCAACGTGCGTTTTGTGGATGGAGATGCTGTAAGTTGTCGTTTTTTGTTACTCTATAAAAGTGGTGTGCCGTGAAATTTTTCTGGTGCAAAAAGTGTACCACAGCTCAAAAAAAGTTGAAAAACACTGCACTATAGACCTGAGTAAGCGACTTATTTCAAATTTTTTGAGGTTCTCAGGTCTTCAGATTTACAGAAACGTGTCGAATAAAATAGGAATTTTCTCCACCAGAATTGGGTTTGGAATTACATAAGCTCTGAAAAAATTATTCTCAAAACAAAAAGAAAGTTTGAAAAATGTGGGAGTTCAAACCTGCTCAAAAAATTGAAATAATCGAAAATCGCACAAATAATCAGGAATGAATACACAAAAAATCACATCAAACAAATTTAGATAATTGCAGCAA
Source organism: Trididemnum miniatum (assembly GCA_964006365.1). Classification (NCBI taxonomy): domain Eukaryota; kingdom Metazoa; phylum Chordata; class Ascidiacea; order Aplousobranchia; family Didemnidae; genus Trididemnum; species Trididemnum miniatum. The sequence continues at coordinate 19,261,938 of OZ023244.1, forward strand.
AATTGCATCTGCAGATTAAGTAAAGTATCTCATCGCAATTTGACAGCCATTACAAATATCACAGAACCTCTTTAATGTGATTGCCATCCATGATTGTAACAGGTGATTCAGAATTTTTATGGCAGTATTTGTATAAAAATTTATTTTGTAAGGATTTTGAAAATGATAAAGGCAGTTTTAGAATTCTATTTTTTTTTTTTTCTAGCCGCTGTCACTTCAAAAATATTTAAACTTTTTCAGACCCAGAGGCCAGAACCAATATGATTTTAAGTATTTAACTGTAGAATCGTAGCAAAATCATTCAAGTATTTGAATTTTAAAAAAATTCGGAGTTTTTTAAGGCAATTGTCAGCAGTGATCAACTAGTAATATTGCAGTTTAGTGATGGCATTGTTCTGGATTTGGCTATACTTAATAAGCTTTTGCATATGCATTGATTTGCGTTATATGCTACAGGAAGTGAGGAAGAAGCTGAAATTTCTTATCAATGGCCCCAACTCTCAAAGGATTATGGACCAGTTTTGAAAACATCTTTAATCAACAAAAAATGCAAATGCAAAGTTGCAAAAAAACTTGGTGTAGAGAATGCAAAATTTTTTTTTCATTTTCCAGCGATAACTTATTTAATTTAAAAGCACATTTTACAACGGTAAGTTGTGATTTGGTTGTACAGTCATGAACAAAAGTTTAAGACCACTATGCAAAAGTGACGATTTTCAACATTTAACATGTAATTGCATTAGGCATATGTTGTTGTTACGTTATAAGTTTATTTTCTTCGTTGTGCTTCATTTCGTGCCTATTCTTATTCTGTGCACATTTTCTGATAGATTTTTTTTGCTATTTATTGATGTTTTTGATGCCTGAAATGGACAAGTAAAAGTCTCCAAGCGAGGTTCAGAAGACCCAGATAGTTGCCTTATTCGGCCAAAATCTATCTACAAGGCAAATATCTGCTCAAATGAGGTGCAGCAAACCCACAGTGCATCAAGCGATGGCAAAGTATCAACAGGATGGCTCCTGTAGTGATTAGACAAGGATGGAAGACTGCTTGTCACCACTGCACGAGAAATAACGTGATGAGGAGAATAGTTGTGAGGTCACCCATGTGTTCAACAAAAAAAATCAGGGCCATATTGGTGTGCATAGGTAGTGGAATTAGTCATATAACTGTTTTCAGGCGTTTATCCAAAGAATTGAATCTGAAGTCATACAAACCAGCCTAAAAAACAAGGCTTACTGCAGCTATGAGAGTCAAGGGTTAAGAGCTTGCTAATAATCATCAACATTGGACCGCCGAGCAATGGGCAAAATTGCTTTTTTCAGACGAATCACCATCTAACAGTTCACGGTTCGTAAGAGGCACGTCCGTAGACCAACTGGAAAACGTTTTGATGAGAAATGCACCATACCAACAGTGGAACAAGCCTTCTAATCAGATGATTTGGGGGCTATGTCCAGAAATGGCGTCGCTGCTCTCAGCTTCCTGCCTCCAGGAACAACTATGAATGAGCCAAAATACGTGCAAATACTTTCAAAGAAGCTAAAACTTTACCTGCAGGTTCACAATTGTCAAATATTTATGCAGGATGGCACCCCTAACCACAGTTCCAAAGTCGCAAAAAATTTGCTGGATAGCAACAACATCGACCTCTTCGAGGGGCAGGAAACAGTCCGGGTTCAAATCCCATCGACAATTTGTGGACCAACATGAAAAATCAGGTGTTGGAAAAGCAACTATAAAGTGGCGCAGAGTTGGTAAATGCGATAAAGGAGGTCTGAGAGAAAAAATATCCAAGGAATACTGCCAAAGTTTGATCAAAAAATATGCCAAGAAGAATGAAAGCTGTGATCAAAAACAGAGGAAGCCATGTAAGATATTGAAAAGGGGATTATTTTTCTGTATATCATTGTTTAAACTGTGACGCACTGTCTTCCATATGCTTATGATTAATTGGGTGCAAAATAAAACAATTTTTAAAATGCAATTTAAATGTTATACTGGCTTGTGCTTAGAAACTCGTAATCATTTCAAGTGGTCCTAAACTTTTGTTCATGACTGTATTGTGTTGGCTCTGATAGTTTTTTAGTTTGGATCAATAGATTCAGATTCAGATTTTATTTATTCGCTGCCGTCACTCGCAATGACTACATCAAGCAATAACAAAGCAATGAACAGAAACAAACATACAAGTTGACATAATCACAAAAGCGAAACAAAAAATAATATTATACTGTAGACCGCAGAATGACAGCAACAAGGTGGCCGCGAAGGGACCAAGGGGTCATCGAGTCAGCAGCCACCTTGCAGTTGCCAATAGAAATTCTTACATCACGTACACAATCAAGATATCAGCAACATTGGCAGACGAAGCAATTCAATTAAAGATTTTCTAAAGCATGCATCACAGAGAACAAACGCAAAGCAACAAAGTAAATAAAACAAAGTAAAAAAAAAGATAATAATATAGAGGAAAAATGGGAATGCAAGACAACGGCTAGTATCCCGCTAACTGAAGGACGACTCTGAGCCTCTAGCCAATAATAAATTAAGTAAAACGCAATTTAAAATTTTAATAAATAATTTTTATACTCCTTTTGAAACTTGCTAGACGAGTATTTACGCATATCAGGTGGGATTACGTTCCAAATCTTGGCACCGATAAATTTGATCGAGCGTTGCGTTCTTTTTATTTTAAAAAAAGGAATTTTTAATTGTTCATTACTGGAGAACCTCGTAGAAAAAGAGTGGGTAACATTTGCTGGAGTAAAATAATTATCAAATACTGGCGGTAAGTTTTTCTTCCTGTGATTGTAAACAAATTTGGAAATGACATATTTAGCCAATTGTTCTAATGGCAGTATTCCAAGCTTTGAATAAAGAGGAGAAACACTTTCGCACCATGCTTTTCCAGTGATACCAGCTACAGTTCTAATTGCCTTGTTTTGAATACGATTTAATTTTAAAAGATAGGTAGGGTATGTTGTACCCCATACAGTTAAACCGTAAGTCAAATGAGTATGGACAAGGGAATAATACAACTTTAATAACGCAGTCTGAGGTAAAAAAAATTTCAGTCTGCTTAAAATACCAACTGATCTAGCTAGTTTTGCTTCAACATACTTTGCATGCTCATGGAAATTTAATTTATTGTCTAAGATCACTCCCAAGTATTTAGTCTTGTTTACTATTTTAATTTGGCCAGCAGGACAGCGTAGGTTGAGATTGACCGATGGGGATCTAAGTTTTGGAGATATTATTAATGCTTGCGATTTATTTGCATTGAGGGTAAGTTTGTTTGCTATCATCCAATTGCTAATCCCATTAAGTTCATAGTTCAGCCGTTGGGGCGTTAACTACCAAACACGTGTCATCTGCGAATAAGCGAGGTGTACTGTCAATAGAATTGGATAAATCATTAATATATAATAAAAAAAGTAGTGGTCCAAGCGTTGAGCCTTGAGGTACTCCTACTTCTATATTACTTAATGAAGAGTTAGCGTTATTAATACAAACAAATTGACTTCTGTTGCTCAAATAAGATTGAAAAAAGTTTTTCGCAATTCCTCGAATTCCATAATGATCCAATTTATTAAGCAGAATAGTATGATTTACTGTATCGAAAGCTTTAGCTAAATCAAGTAAAACTAACCCAGTATATAATTTATTTTCGATACTATCAAAAGTAGAGGTAGTAATGTCTAAAATGGCGTGCAAGGTAGAAAATTTAGATCTGAAACCATACTGACTTGGGGACAATACTGTATTCAAATTTAAAAAATTGATTGTTCTGGTATACACGACTTTTTCCAAAATTTTAGAAAACGTAGATAGTAAAGAAATAGGTCGATAATTTGTTAACTCAGATTTGTCACCAGATTTGTAAATAGGTACAACTTTAGCTATTTTAAGACAGCTAGGAAATAATCCATAGTCAAAACAAGCGTTGAAAAGTAACGCTAGTACAGGCGCCAAGACTTCGGCTGCAAAGATTATAAATTTCGAATTAATACCATCCGAGCCACAACTCTTATTAAGATTCATTTGGTTGATAATACGCAAAATTTCGGTTGCACAAGTAGGACGTAAAAACATAGAAGTAGCACCACCAGTTTGCCCTAGTATTAAATTTGTTAAGTTTAACATAATTCAACTTTCGAATATCTTGCACATTTTGCTGCCACAGAATCGTTTTCTAAATCGCGACGGAATTTCGTGCATTTTTTCAAACAATTGTATTTTACGGATCATAAGGCGCACTTTGAATCCGTTTTTTGATTGTGCGTCTTGTAAGCCAGTGCGCCTAATGCATGGATCAGGTAGAGCTTTATGCTCAATTGCCTTCACTCAAAACCAGTACCGGTACCCTTACCATTGCTAAATGAGCTTTATACGGCAACCCGATTCTCGTTAAAAACAATTGCGTCTTAAAGCCTAGTGCGCCTATGTATGAAAGATAAACAAATCAAAGCAATTTATTGACAGTGGGCCATATAATCATGTGTGCCACGTAATCGGGTGCATCTTATGGTCCGTAAAATATGATAGCAATTTTGTGGCGATCAGCATCACATTATCCCCAAATTTGTTCCATCTTCATGGTCAAAAGCTTGCAACTCACCAATCGTTTGGCATTTTTTATGTAGCGAGTGGTCAGTTGCTACTGACGTTTGAGCAGTAAGGACGTGTTCTTTCTTTCTAATGTGTACTAATTCTTACAGTAATGCCAAGCAACAAATCAAAAAGCAGTATGGTAGAAGACGAAAAATTTCTTTTGAATGGAGCAGTTTAAGTTTCAAGTTTATTTTTATGACACCACAATATACACAGTAAAACGAAAGGACGTTCCTATGCATATGGGTCCCGGAGTGATCACATAGTGACCGCAAGGTCTTCAAGTCGCAATCACTCCTTGAGCGGCAAAAAATTATCAAGCAACTAGAACAAAATAAAAAAACAAAAGATTAAAAAAGCACAACAAAGTCACAGGTTATAGACAAAGTCACAAATAAAACAGAAGAACATTCAGTTTGTTATAAAAAAAATTAACAATAATATTTGCTTAGATGCAAGTAGTTTCCCCAATTCTCCATTGAACTTTTTAAAATGGTACTTCTGAATTAAAAGAGGCATGGCATTCCATAATTTTATACCTTTATAAACAAACGATGATGGAAATTTGGAGAAAGAATAGCAAGCTAGGGACAAGTTGCAGGAGTTTCTAGTTGAGTAAGAGTGGTGTAGTTGTACTCGTGAGAAAAGATGAGATAGAGGGAGGGGTAAAGAAGAGGTGGAGGATTTGTGCACGAATTTTCCAAGTTGCAAAGCATATATTTGTTTTAGAGGTAAAATATCGAGTTGGTGGTATAGCGGCAGAAGTCTTTGTTTGAATTTTGCATTCGCAATTGCTGGAATTGCTTCATTTTGTAAAACCTCGATTTTTTTAACGTCACATTTAAATGAGGATCCCCATGGAATTATGCCGTGAGATGTGGGTACATTTGGGAAAAATACAGCATTCTTAGTATTTTTGTGGAGAAATATGCTTTACATTTAAATAATATTCCGACTGCCCTTGCCAATTTCGCTTTAAAGTGGGTAAGTGTTTTCTAAAATCAAGATGTTCATCAATAAATAGTCCTAGGTATTTGAGGTTTGAACAACAGCTGATTTTTTCTTGATTCATCTAACATTAAAGTGAGTATATACTGTTTGAGGACTTGGGAGACAAAACAATTACTTGAGATTTTGAAGTATTTACAGTTAGTTTGTTAACTTTCATCCATAGTGATACATGTTTTAGTGCCTCCTTACAATTTAGTTCAAGATTCTGCAAACTATCTCCATGCTCCATTACACAGGTACCATCAGCATATAATCGAGGTGGATCAATGGAACAACTAGGAAGGTCATTGATATAAATTAAGAACAATAGAGGGCAGGACTGAACCTTGTGGAACTCCGTAGGTGACTTTTTTAAAGGAAGACGTGACATTATTAACTGATACATATTGATTTCTACTACACAAAAATTTTCTTATGAGGTCAGATGCAACTGCTCTGATGCCATACCATTGCAATTCTTGGAGAAGAATTTTGTGATCAACCGTGTCAAAGGCCTTTTTAAGATCTAACATTAGAAAACCTGCAAAGGTTTTACTCTCCAATGCATTATAACAAGCGGATAGTATATCTAAAATTGCATGTTCAGTTGAATGTTGATGTCTAAAACCGTATTGATGTGAGTGGAGGACCTCGTGTTTATCAAAAAAAATTATTTTAGAGAAAGAAGATATCAAAGATATTGGTCGATAATTATTGCTTAATTTTACGTTTCCAGATTTGAATATAGGAACTACTTTTGCAGTTTTTAAACAACTGAAAAATCTACCTTCTTTCAGTGAAAGTGAGTAAAACGTTGTTAAGATGGAAGTTAACGTGGAAGCTGCTGCCCATACAAAGATATTAGATATGTCATCAGGACCACAAGATTTTTTTGGTTCGAGTGACATAATAATATGAAATACTTAGGTATCCTGAGGAGGGCTAAGGTAAATCGAGGAGGATACTTTATTTTTTATAAATTTCAGATAGTTATTTTCAGAAACTTTTGGGAAGGAAGAAGCAAGATTTGGTCTGACAGAGGCAAAGAAATTGTTAAAAGCCTCAGTAATTTCGATTGGAGTATTAGTTATTTTATCATTTACCGATACACATTTTGGGGAATTTTTATTTAAGTTGCTTTTATTTATTACAGATTTGATACAATTCCACGTATTTTTAGAGTCAACAAGGCTACTTTGGATTTTTCCTTCATAATACAATCTTCGACATAATGTTTTTTGCTTTGTAAGTTTATTGGAGTATTTTTTAAATAAGAGTTGTTGCCGTATGTTGCAATTTTTAAAATGTGAGTAGTACATCTTTTGTTTCTTTTTTATAGATACAAGAATGCCTTTGGTAATCCACGGTTTTGCAGGTAACTTTTTTTGCCTCCGTGAAAGTTTTCTAAGTGGAGCATGTTTGTCAATGACATGTTTGAATTTCACAATAAAATCATTGAAACTGGAGTTGATGTTTTCACGCGTGAGGCGTTCTATAGAATTGAGAAAGGCAACAAGTTTACAAAATTCTTCATCATCAAACTCCTGTGCATAAAAATTTTTCATGCTTCTATAAAATACAGGGTCTCTATTCGTGATCTTAGCAAGACCAGAAGCTATGACAAAAGTAGGAAAATGTGCAAACAGAGTTATTGAAACAATTGGATCAGTTTTAAACGATATGTGTGAAAAGGCTTGCAAGGATTACCACGCTAAGTATGAAGATGAAATTGCGACGCTACCAGCTGAAATTTCCGAACTTACTAAAAGTCAAGAATTTATAAGATCTTAATATGATGAAATAGTCAAAATGAAGAATAAGCAAAAGAATGAATTTAATAAATTGAAACTGAAACTCAAGCATGAGAAACTCAAACATAAATGAATTGAAACAGAAACGTTTAAAGATGTTTTCATCTGCGAAGATCTAACCCTTTTTCCTGCTAAACTTCTCTGGTACGTTAAGAACTGTTGTGACAATAAGTTTGTTTTGTGTCATACAAAAAATGGAAAAATATAAATGAAGCAATCTGCGTGGGCGAACGAAGTACCATCTTCAATCAAAGATGACAAAGACATGGGCAAAGGAAAGTGGATCGCCGTCACATCACCAGAGCAATTATTCAGGTTAAATGCTGATGTTGACTTTCGTAGCCAAAAATATAGTCCCCTTAATTTCAATATGGATGTAGACTGTGATGGAAGTACGAATGACTCTGACTATTAGTGATTAATTGGGTGTCTTTAATTCACCTGCAACTCATCTGAAGTAAAAACGACTACTTTAAATCACTATAACTCTGAAACTGAAAATCTTGCTAATGAGTTTAATGAACCACTTTTTAAAACAAGCGAATACTTTGATACCGATGAAATCAACTTGGCATTTTCAAACAATGGACATCAAACGAATATGATAATATTCCATTTTAATGTTCGCATTTTACAAAAAAAATATCGATCAAATATCCCACTACATTAGTAACTTAAAAAAACAACCAGAGTTAATTGCGACATCCAAAACTAAATTAATCGGAAGAAAAATTTATATAATAACAATATTGACTTAACTGGGTATAATTTCATACGTGTAAACAGCAACTCAAATGCTGGTGGAGTAGGTTTGTACGTAAAAAAATCTATCACTTTTACCATAATACATGAATTTAAACTCAATTTATCTTTGGTTGAAAACTTTTGGATTAGTCTCGAAACAAGAGGCAAGACCAAAATAATGGGAGTCGTATACCGTCATTCAGATATATAATGCGGCTGAAGCTATCGATGAGTTTAATGAAAAGTTATATCATGTAGCCTATCAGCTAACCAGGAAAACACATGAAATTTCATGTTATTGGTGATATTAATATAGATCTGATGAAAATTGATTCTAATCGCCACATTAAGATGTTGGCTGATAGTTTAACTACTAATAACGTTACATGCGCAATAAGTAATCTAACTAGAATTACTGTAAACTCTAAAACCTTGATCGATCATGTGTACACCAATAACGCCAATGAAAACGTTCTATCCGGTATTGCTTATACAGCAGACGTGTATGATCACCATGGAATGTTTATCGATATCCCACTAATAAAGTGTAAAAGAAATCAGCATTGTTCTACCCCAGCGCTGATTCAAGATATGAGTAAATTTGAAAGAAATAAGTTTGTGGAAAATCTTTTCGGTGCTTTCCAAAGTCTAAACTTAGCTGAAGAAGTTTCTGTTCATAGCCGATGTTGCAACCTCGTGCAAGCTCTAAAAAAGGCAGTGGATATTCATGCACCATACTGCTTTCTAAGTCAAAAACAACCAAGTTTACAGCAAAACCTTGGCTCTCAAATGGATTGCTTAAATCTATTTGTTACAAAAATATGCTTTACAAGAAAGCAATCAAATCTAACAAAATTAAAAATTTGAATGAGTACCGGTACAAGATATTCCGCAACTTGCTGAATCCCACTATCGACAATGTAAAGCGAAAACATAACAATGATTTTGTAAATGAACATAAAAATTGCATTGGCAAGCTGTGGAGTATTGCACATGAACTGGTTAATTTAAAAAAGAAAACTCGCACAGTTCCAAACAAAATTAAAACAAGCGACAAAATCTTTTTAACACTAGAATTACCGCAGCAGTCATTTTGACCGTTTTTGATTTTTAATCACCCACATATTTGCTTACGTAATCGTTAGAACGTTGAAATTTCCTAAGTTTTGGTCAATGTCCAGCGTGTGAATTTTTATCGCATTATCAAAAGCACACTGATGGGTAGAGGGCGATTTCCCTTTAATTACCACTGACAGTCATTTTGACCGCAATCATACTGTGTAACTAATTTTTATATACTCAATATTAAAAATTGCTTTTGTAACAATGGCCTATGTTTTGATGGGATATTAAGATTATTTTGAAACATACTGCATATAGTAGCACGTAATTTTCAGTCTTTTAGCAAGATGCCAAAACGACAACGAGTTAGTTGTATGCAAGTTCTGGCGCGATTGAATGCAACTGCAGATGATTCAGGGGATGAAAAAGTTAAACGTGGTCGTGAAGTCTCCTATCAAGATACGAGTACAAGTTCAGACCAAGGTCAATCGCTAGACGAAAATGCTTTATCCAATGATGCGGATTCAGACACTGATACATTAGAGCGCATTGATCCTGCTCCACGTAAATTTACCAGCTCTAGCAATACAACTTCGGACACTGCTTGTGACGTACTGGTAGCACCTTCAAACCTGGCAAAAATTCAATTACTTGCTAAAGATGGAACAAAATGGGAGTTAACCAACCTTTCATCAGAATCTAGAGGTAGAGCAGAAGCTCAGAATGCGCTAACCGAAAGCGAAGGGTTGACTAGATATACAAATCATATGATAGACGGACCACTAAGTTCATTTGAGTTACTCTTCACTCATAATATGCTTCTGCATATTCAACAGTGCACAGAAGCTGAAGCCCATGGAGTGAATAATAGCAATAACCGATAACTATCGCTAAGTGAACTAAGAGCTTTTATTTTCTTACTTATGTGCGGGCAGCATTATGTGGAAAAAATCGACCGATTCTTCAGTTTTGGGATAAAGAATGGGTGGTACCGTTTTTTTTCAGAAGCAATGAGTAGAAACCGCTTTTGTAAAATCACGCAATTCCTTCGATTTGATATGCCAAATACCCGGCTGTCTAGACTTCAAACAGATAAATATGTTTTGATTTCTACCACATGGAATAAGTTAGTGAGAAATAGCATTGCTTGCTACAAACCAGGAGAAAATATTACTGTGGACAAACATCTATTTCCAACTGAAGTATGCCGCAGATTTACACAGCACATGGCTAACAAACCCAATAAACTTGGCATCAAATTTTGGCTAGCAGTTGATGGCAAATCCAAATACATACTGAACTTTATTCTATTTCTTGGCAAAGATGAAACCAGGGCCTTCTACACAAAGAAAGCTATAAAATATCTCAATTACAGCTTTTCTTAAACAAGTCATAAGTTACGCACATTTTCTTAACTAAAACCAAAGTACAAAGCATTTCTGTCTGCAATTTCTTCTTTATAGGACTAACGGTCATTTTGACCGTTCGCGATAATTTTAGGTAGGGCGAATGCACGGTAATTCTAGTGTTAACGGATTCTAATGATATTGCTTGCTATCTAAATAATGACTTTGCAAAGATTGGGCTAACAATGGCTAGTTCCATACCACCAGTTGAAGAAAACGATCATCAAAACTTTGAATCTGATGAACGTAGAAGTATCAAAAACTCTTTCTTTATCAGTCCCTGCTCACCTACTGAAATTATTAATATAATAGAATTAATAGATGGTCTTCAAAACAAACAAACTTCTCAAAAAATGGACGTGGATACCAAATTTATCAAATTTGAAAAAAATGTAATTGCTCCTTTTCGACGCACCATGTTTAAGAACCGTTTTAAAACAGGAATCTTTCCTGATTGTTTGAAAAATGCGGAGGTATTATCTATTTTTAAAAACGGAGATACTTTTGAAGCAATCAATTATCGACCAATATCTCTGTTATCACGTTTTGATAAAATTCTAGAAAAACATATTTTTGTTACATAAAAGTCAATTCGGATTTCGCCCATATTCATCTACTGTATTCGCAGTTAGCAAAATTTACAACTCTTTAATTCAAAATATAGATCAAAATTTATACAATTGCTGTTTGTTTATTGATTTGTCGAAAACGTTTGACACTGTTGACCATGCCATTCTGCTTCATAAGTTGCACAATCACTTTGGCGTACGAGGAGTTTCACATGATTTGCTAAAAAGTTATTTGACAAATCGATTTCAACATACCACTATTTTGAATTCCACATCAAATAAACTCAAACTATCGTGCGGTGTCCCACAAGGATCGTGTCTAGGCCTGCTTTTATTTTTACTGTATGCCAATGACTTGCCTCTTGCTTCCAAATTTGACACTACGCTATTTGCGAATAACGCTTCGCTGATGATGAGTGACCATAATCTCGAGAATTTACAGAAAAAAGTATAGCTTTGAAAAAAGCTGTTTTTGCGTTAGGCTTCAAGAAACCCTCTGTCATAACTCTTAGAGTAGCTTTGAGAAAAGCTGCTGGTCTCAGTGACTCTTTCGAGTAGCTTTGAAAACAGCTGTTTGTCCCAGAAGCTTTTCGTGACGCACTTGTCTGAGGGTAATTGAGTCAAAGTGGAAACGAGAAAGCAAGGTCTGGCGATTCATAAATATCAGTTTCAGACGGCAGTGAAACAGTAGTTACATTGGCGAATTCAATCAAATGTGGGAAAGTCACGTGTGGTTCTGATTGGACAAGTCGTGCGAACCTAAATTCTACTTGAACAGTTTAAGAGTATAGACAAACTCTTTCTGTTTGCATGGATTAGGTCGCCGTACTTTAATGTAGCTGGCTTCAAGCAGACTGAGATGGAAAAGACTGCGCGCAGTGTCCAGAATAGAGAATTGATCATTGTTGTAATTGGCAGCACATTGGTCATTTTTTAATAAGTGTTGTCCAATTGCCAAGTCACATTCTGGAGTGGGTTGTTTTCGCTTGCACGCTCAGTTAGGTTGCACACGCTGGGAGGCTGTGTGCTGTCGTAGCCATTTCGGAACATGTTGCTTGATGCGGTCTTGAAGTCGTTGAGCTGTTCTACCCTCATACAGACTGTCACAGTAGCATTTGTCTTGAGACAAATACAGTCCGAAAAGCCACGGATCCACAACAGTTCTCAACAGCGATTCGAAGGTTTCTTTCTAGTGTCAATGCCGCCTTGCCAGTGTAGGTGAACTGGAGGTAGACTGGACACTTATCAGGGCCAAACCGCTAGGGGTGTGAAAACTGCGTGATCTTCTAGGATATTTGTTTAAGAACAAAATCCTAAGGGTATGCATTGTCCAGTAAGATTTCCTTGATCCTGTTGATTTCTTCTTTCAGTTTGCTTTTGGAGCAGATCTTCAAGGCACGATGAACAAGCGTTGATACTAAACTGACTTTACGTTTTATCGGCGTAAAGGATTCCCAGCTTACCACTGGCCTGCGAACATAGGTTTGAGATAAACTTTCGTTTCGTAGCTCTCCTTCGTGTGTTCAACGTGGATGTCGAAAAAAGGAAGAGGGTTGTTCTTTTCCTTTTCAAAAGTAAACTGAAGAGAGGAATGTAGACCGTTAAGTCTATTAAAAATTCCTCAGGAGGAATTTTTAAAAATTCAAAATAGCTAATAATCAGAGAACATTTAACATTATGTATTTACATTATTTACAAAATAACATATGGAAAATAAAATATGCTGAAATCCATTAATTCGCTTCCCCTCTTGGACACAGAAATTACAATAAGAGAAGGCAGTTTAGAATCACCAGTTTGGAGAAAACCTACACACATTGGACTTCTTTCAAATTATCATGCAGTTTGTCCTTCAAAATGGAAATCCGGATTAACTACCTGCCTCCTGAACCGCGCTAAGACTATATGTTCTACAGAATCACTCTTCTGTTCCGAAGTTACAAAGCTAAAAGAATGTTCTTCAAAAATGGTTACCCTGCTTGGTTTTCAACAAAATTCTTAGTAGGTTTTATAACTCCAATCAGCAAGAAAATGATCAGACTAGTGAAGATGAAAATGACAACCAAAAATTGTATTTGGAAATACCGTATGTAGGAAAAAGCTCAAGAAAATTCTTCCAAAACATGTCAAATTCGTGTTTAAAGATAGCAGGCTTAAAACTAGTGCCTTTATACAAAACAATGAAAGTTTCTAAGTATTTTCACTTAAAATTTGAATTTGAATTTCGTTTTTTCAAAGTCAATGAATTTGAATTTCGTTTTTTCAAAGTCAATGAATTTGAATTTCGGTTTTTCAACGTCAATGAATTTGAATATTTTGATTAAACAATTGACAAACTTTGAGTTTTTCGATTTAAACCTTACAAAGAAAATGCAGCAATTTGTAACTGGTTAATTTATATCAGTTAATGTTGCAAACATTCCATAAAATTTTGTCAAGCCAACAGAAAGTTTATGATGGCAATTATGACGCTGCAAGGCGCTTTGAAGTTGTTTTTGGGCCACAGCAACCTCCCTAGTGCATCTGCTGGAGAATAGACTTTACACTCAATCGCTCGGATTTCATATCTTTAAAGGTTTTTATAGCATTTTAACTTGCCGAGAATAAAATTCGTCTTTACGTCAGCAATTTTCCACATGAGATCAGTAAAGCTTATTTATTCCACCAACAGGCAAGCGAAAGAAAAGATACAAGGTTTTAACTTCAAACTATTTTTGTAAAATTAATTATAAGTGCAAGATAAGAACGATTTACAGTAGTTCATTAATATAAAGGTCTGATGGCCGGACAATGCTTACTCCTCTCATATAGAGTACAATGCACATTTATGCGCAGCGATTTTGAATGTGAAATAGCTGCGTTTGATCAATGGTAGTGGTTTCACTAGGCGCAATCTATGGTTTCACCAGGCGTGGAGACGTTTCAGAGGCTGTTGCTTATAAAATACAATAAACATGTTTCGTAGTCGTTAAAAATTTGTTCGTGTGCTTGCTTTATCTCTTCGATTTCGTTAATCGTTCTTGTGTTTTCTAATAAAACTTACGTTTTTTTGCATCTTGTACTGTCATTTCTGAAGTTAGCCACACTTTTACTTTATTTTACGCATTTCTTGAGTGAAAATATTTTGAACAAGTTGCTACTCGCTAAACCTACAGTACTTAAAAATATTTCTTGTTTTAAACGCATAATTATAATAATCTGGCTGACCAAGTATGGAATTAATAGAGGTGGCTGATGAGTGGTGACACTGGTGAGTATACTGGTGACTAGTAAGTTGGTTTGAATCTGAATCCGCTCACAAATTCTTCATGAATTTGAATTTTGTTTTTTCAAAGTCAATGAATTTGAATTTAAATTTCGTATTTTCAAAGTCAATGAATTTGAATTTCGTTTTTTCAAAGTCAATGAATTTGAATTTCGTTTTTTCAAAGTCAATGAATTTGAATTTTAAAATTCGAAAAAAAAATGAATGGATCCAACCCTAGTGCTCAAATGTCGTCTATTGTTATACATGCCCATATGATACGGGTTTGACATACTTGGGTAAGTCTTCCAGACATCTGGTCACCAGAGCCAAGGAACATTTGAACCTAAATCAATCTCGAAAAAGTGCAAATAAATACCACATTTTGGACTGCGTCAAATGTTCCAATTCATCGCACAGTTTGGCGTTGTTCAAAATTCTTCAAAACTGTAAAAATGAGTATGACACGAAAGTTCATGAAGCACTCCTTATTAAGAGATTCAAACTGAAATTAAACCGCCAGCTCTATGCCAATGGTTGTTCATTTCTACTAAAAGTATTTTAACTCTTTCGATTATTTAGTTCGATTAAAAATTGATTGCAAATTTGTTTTGAATTTTGTCCTGCTTTCGTAAAATAATAACTACTTTCTTACTTAAATCACGCATTAATAAACTTTGTCGGCCCTCGTAATTTGATCGTTCACACTTCATTACTTTTGTGAAACCTTAGATTATGCCATAATCCCTGCTGTTTTTGTTTTTCACTTATATTAGTTTGCCCTGTTTTTACTTTCCTTTTCTTATCTTGCTCTAATAAAGGACAGTCGATTTGTCGGAAAACGTTCAGCATATTTTATTTTCCATATGTTATTTTGTAAATAATGTAAATACATAATGTTAAATGTTCTCCGATTAGTAGCTGTTGCTACTATTTGGACATTAATCATTTGTCTCTGCAGCTCGCCAGGCTTGCAGGGCTTTTTTACAGACTTTGTAGTTTTGTAAACCAAAAAACCCTAAGCATGGTTTTTACAGTTTAGTGTACAGTAGAATTCAATACAGTATCATATTATGGGGCACTTCAAACATGAAAGATTTAAATGACATAAAAGTGATTTCAAACAAAATTTTAAGAGCAATACTTTTTAGTGATATTGAAGCAGTGGCGCACCCAGAAGGGTTTGGGGGATTGAAACTCCCCCTTTTGAAACCGAACACTTGTTTTAAAGTGAAGTGTCCAAACTGTGCAAGTGCAATCATGCTGTTATTTTAAAACAGCTGTTACAGAATTTGCCTCACTGAAACCAAACTGGCTGGTTGGAGTAGTGGTAAGAGACATTGCTATCGCTGCGGCAGGGGCAGATCCAAGGGGGTGTATCCCCCACCAGCCATTTTCAAACATGTTTTTGATAAATACAAGTTTTCCATAATTTCTAACCTTTTTGATAACAATAAGCCTTACACCCAAAGGACGCATAATCGAAAATGTACAAAGTGCATCATACTTGGTGAAACACTCACGACTTAAGGGCAAAAAATTTAAACAAACTTTGTCTAAAAATTGTTCAAAAAGTATTAAAATGGCCACTATAGTATGTAAAATTTTTAAAAATTTCCAGGGGAGCATGCCCCCGGACCTTCTCAGAGCCATTTTTATTCTCAACATGCATCAAATCAATTCTTCCGAAAAAATACGCTTAAAGATCAGTCAAATTTTGGTGCCCCTCACAGAAAAAATTTCTGAATATGCCACAAACATGAAAACATTTTTCAAAAAGCTTTTTACGTTTTTTTGGGGGGCCTAAGGTCTTTGTATTTGTATTTAGTTAACATTCAACTAGGGAAGTGCCAATTAATTGACATCGGAATCCGCATCGGCAAGTATCAGCAATTTTTTTAGAATCGGCATCAGTACCAGCATCGGTAAAATATAGCCGATACTTACCGATTGTTCGTACATGACAAACTTGCTAATTTTCCCAAATAAGATATGCGTTTTTTACAAGCCAAAAACAATTTTCTTTTTACGAAAGCGTTTTCACACGCGAAGTGAAGCGAAAAAATTTAAGTGCTGGGAGAAAGAAAGAAACAAAGAAGTTTCTATTGCTTTGCGAGCGCATTGTTTATTGTTTTGCTCAGAGGCTTATTGTGCAACAGCAACACGATAGTAAGAGAAGTTTACATTATAAAACAATTCCTGTGGTTTTGAATGAAGCGAACAGCAATCTTGGAAATGAAACACGACTAGGTCTCATTGTAAAGCTGCTGTTTAGTCACTTTATTCCAAGAATCGACATCGGATTCGGCATCGGCAAAAATGTTGGAAATTGGTACATCCCTACACTCAACCCAATTTAAAATTTCATTCCCCCTACTAAACTTTTCTGGCTACGCTCTTGAGTGCAAGATCGAGTTTTCTATTAGAACCTCCCTCCTTCTGAAATTTGCTGGATGCGCCCCTGTAGATATACTCCGCTGTCTACCTTGTATAAATCTCTTGAATTTTTGACTGTGGAGAATGTGGAGGGAATCTATGAATTAGAGTTGGCTAAATTCATAATCGTTTGTACAACAAACAATTACGAGATGTTTTCCCAAATTCATTTACCAAAATTAACATAGTTCACAAGTATAAGACACGGCAAACAGAATAACTTTTTTCCACAAGTTAATAAAATGTTTGGAAAAAAGCAACTTGCATATAGAGGAGCTGAATTATGGGGTAAATAAGTAAATTACATCCTGATCTTAGAATTAAGCACTGCATTGCATTCAAAAGAAAAATGAAACTGTGAATTCTGTGTAGATAACTAAGTAAATTTTGGAATGTTTATTGTGATGCATTAAAACTTTATATGTGTGTTCCTTTAAGTGCAATTTCGTTCTTCTACATAAAGCAAGCCATAAATGGAAATATTTTTATTTGACACAAGGAGTGTCTTGATTTAATAAACTTTGGGTTTTTTCGGCACGTATTCAAATTTTTGTGAAATTGCAAAACCTACATTGTACGAATTCTATATTTTTATGTGTTTTCAATCTATAATAGGTGTATTTTCGTTTTACATTTAATTGTCATAATTTGTGACAAGCATATTTCGTAATTTTGTTATGTTTTTGTATCTGCCAAATAAAATCTCTCTCTCTCTTCCCTTTTAGCCCACTGATTATTAGGGTGATGCAGTTGCCCCACGAAAAAAAATTTTTTTTTTTCAGTAAAACAGCTGAACCTTTGTCAGGTACTGTGGTTTGATGATAAAAACACCTCTGTAAAGTTTGGTCAATGTTTCAGATAGGCAGAGGGACCAGCTCTCACAGTTACCATGTTTCAATGCCATATCCAAAAACTGGGCTTAGCAGCTTCTTTGGTGGGTCTGCAGAATGCTGGAAAGGGCAAATTAACTTTTGCAAAGTGAGGTTCTTGATTGCTTTGGTCTGCTAAACTGTTCAAATAACCCTTGTTTTGTCACAATACAATTTTGACATCATAATTGATATTCTAAGCTACTAAAGTTTAAATGATTTGTTGACTAAAGTTGCATACATAATTGATATTCCAAGCTAATAAAGTTTGAATGATACTAAAGTCCCCTTGTTTCGTCACAAGCAATGATTTGTTGCTGTTTAACACACTATTGGACTACAAGTCCATAGATGATATATGTGGAAGTGCTGCTATTAAAGCATTTACTCAGCACATGTGATATTTGACTGAAAAACTTGTACCTTTGGCATTGTTCAGTAGTAGTTTGATTCTCGCACCAAGCAGAAAATGGTTGAAAAACTGAAAACACTACCTAAAAAAGTCTGCATCAAGCGATTTGGTCATGGATATGGAAAACTACCTTTCCTCAAATCAATGATATAGTGAGAAAGCAAGATCTGTCACACTTCATTGGAGAAGACTCCTGGTCTTTGTTTAGTCATCATTATCATCATCGTTTTACTTCAGAGTGGTAGGATTTTTTTCTTGTTTTTCTTGTTCTGGAGCCCGGGGAGTCATCTCTGCATGCAAAGGTCAGCCGGTTTTTGCAGCCAAGTTTCTAGAAATCACGGTCTTGTGCATCTATTCTTTTCAACTTTCTTTTAACCTTATCTTCCTACAGTACCTCTACCACCTATTTTTAGGTCTTCCCTTTTTTGAGCCATCCATTTGAAAATGCAGAGCATTTGCTGGTCCTCTGTTTTCATCCATTCTCTACACATGTCCTGGCCAACGCAACCTTTGCCCTCGCATGAATTCTTTCATTTCATCCACACCAGTTAATTCGCAAACTTTCTCATTGGTTATTTTGTCCTTCAAGGTCTTCCCACATATCAAGTGCAGCATCCTTATTTCTGTTGTTATCAGTCTTCTTTCATTTTCTGTTCTCAAAGCCCAGCATTCACCCCTGTAGGTAAGAGCGCTTTTGTGTAAGGCCCCCCTAATCTTTAGCGACATGTATTTGTTGCCTAAAACACTTCAGACTTCTTCGAATTTCATCCAACCAGATCTTATCCTTGAACGCGCAGCTTCTTGAGCTCCTCCCTCCATGCTAAGCACATCGCCTAAATGTGCAAACTTATCCACAATCTCTATGTTGTCTTCATCTGACGTAATATTTTCTTCCATACTTGTAGCCACCAAACCTAGGCATCTTCTACAGACAAAGCCATTTATGCTTGCTACCTTTCCTTGAATTCCAGAACACTTTTTGTGCACCAAACGTTGACATTTTGTACCTAGTAAAGAATTCCTTCCCACTCCGTTTCCACACACCGAACAAGGAAACTTTCGGGTTTGCATTCTCACAACTTTTCCGCCTGTATAGAATCCCTTCATTTTTGAAAGAACTGGTCTTGTTGAGTATGCCAGGCATTGACACAAGCTTTTTTGAGGAATTGGCTGATTTATGGAAGGATGATGAAACCTTCAATAACAGCGTAGAGATTATCTCAAGCCTGGCTGTTGCTAATGACGGTGCTGAAAGGGGGGTTAAGTTGTCCCATGACTACATTTGCACGCTCAAAAAAGAGGGCAATCTGCAGAGTATCTTGCAAGTGGTCGAAAATGAAAGGAACATCATCCCCAATCATCGAAAGGGACGAAGTCAGTCAAAGTGCTGATTTATTGAAATTGTAGCTGATGCATAACTGTATACATTTTCAACTGTTTTTTTGATTTCTTCATTTTTATCCTCCTGTCACGAGAAAGCGGCGGAGGCACTATGCATGGGACGAATCCAGACTCGCTAAAGAGTTGCCCTTATTTCCGAGTTTTCCGCTTGAATTTTGCCTCCTACTTCTTCAATTTGATGCTTATTAGATTCCACCAAGCAGAGATAATTGTGAAGCATCTTATCCAAGGACGCAACGAGGCTTGGGTGGGAGTTGAACCATCAACCTTGTGATCTTGGCCTTCAGAAAAACGACCACTCGGCCACGCTGCCCAAAATTTTTAATTTATTATTCTTGAGTTGAAGTTAAGTGCTGCATGTATTTACAAACTATAGGCTGGAAAATTTATCATGCGGGTATGTCCTTCAATTCTACTTACTTTTTAGCTTATAGCATATCAAAAATTATGTTAAAAGTAAAAAAAAATAAAAACCCTGTTAGCAAAAAAAAAGACGTTTCATCAGCCTAACCTACACTTTGATAAAATTCAACCTAACTGCTTTAAATACTCTTGCTCTTAAGTTTAGATTATCAAAAAAAGAATTCATGCGACTGGCAAAAAAATGGAAACCTTGCTGGCAGTACAAAGATGTCCCTTCTGCCTATCCTAAATGTTGATAAAATTCAACCAAATTTTGCAGAGATGCTTTTATCACCAAACCACAGTACCTGACAAAGGTTCAGTGTCATTTCATAACATTGGGCAACTGCACCACGCTACTGATTATGACAAAAACTGAATATAACAATTTCCAGGCTGCGAATGAAAATCAGGCAAACAAACAAGATAAATTGAAGGTAAATTCACAAAATTTAGAGAAGTCAAATGCTGAATCCATTAAATTAGATGCAATAGATCAGTACGGACAACGTCAAAACCTCGAATTTCAAGGTGTACCTGTTCTTGTGGGAATGTACACAACCACATGATCTATAACGCCACGCAAAGAGATCGATTTGTCCAAATCAT
Organism: Trididemnum miniatum; assembly: GCA_964006365.1. Taxonomy (NCBI): domain Eukaryota; kingdom Metazoa; phylum Chordata; class Ascidiacea; order Aplousobranchia; family Didemnidae; genus Trididemnum; species Trididemnum miniatum. Next base: position 19,282,508 of record OZ023244.1, read on the forward strand.
GCAAAGTATGCATTGTGCCGATAACACTCATTTGGATCCCCTGGACAGGTTCGATAAAGTGCGCCTTTTATTGAACCTTTTAAAGCAAAGGTTTATGAATCATTTCAAGCCCACACGTGATCTTTCATATGACAAAAGTATGATAAAATACTATGGAAAACATGGATGCAAACAGTTTATCCGGAGCAAGCCAATTCGATTTTGATTTAAAGCATGGTGCCTAAACCAAGCAAACGAATATCTTGCAAACTTAGAATTATTCCCAGGAGCTAGGACCAACACAAGCAAAGAAGATGCACTCAATGTGGAAAAAGCAGCAACCCCCTAATATGCATAATTAAAGAATTACTGCGAGAAATCACGCAAATGCCATTTCAGTTTTACTTTGACAACTTGTTTACTGGAATGAATCTACTGAACCATTTGCGTGGAATAAACTTCGTAGCAACGGGAACAGTGAGGCAAAATAGAATTCTCCGAAATTGTCCAATTGTGGATACTGCCGAGATGAAGAAGAAAACTCGATCACGCATACAATGAGAAAGTGATTGTTGCGAACTGGAAAGACAATCAGGTTGTAACCGTTGCTTCAACTGCTCATGGAATAGCTCCATTATTTTTCGCTGGCCGCTATTCTAGAAAAGAGAGAAAAAGAATCCAAGTGCCAATTGCCTCGAGTTTTTCTACAATACAATAAAGCGATGGGTGGCACTGATCAAATGGACAGTAATGTGGAAAAATACAGAATTAGTGTTTGCGGAAAGAAACGATGGTGGTGTTTATTTACATGGCTAATTGACGTCAGCATCAACAACGCTTGGATTTTGATGAAAACTTGTGGCAGCAGCATTGCTCAGTTTGATTTTCTGCGAGAGATCGTACAGACATACTTGCGTACACATCATTCTATACCAAAAGGGGCAGGGAAGCCTATGTCCAGAAAAAGTGGAAGTCGTGTCCTCAAATCCATACCGCATCCTATAACAGGATCAATCACTTTGTTATTCCTGTGCCATTCAACAAGAGGAGACGGTGTGCAGCAGAAAACTGTCAACCAGTCGGGTCGGTTAATGTGCAGCAAATGTGATGTGGGGCTTTGTGTGGCTTGTTTTTTGCCCAACCATACCTCGAAATGAACTGTAGTATAAATAAATTTTAAAAAAATAACTGAGGCTATTTTCAAATTAAATTGAACTGAAAATTCAACAGTAATTGAGGGAGAATGCAAAGTGAGCTTGCGCTTTTCGAGTCAGCAGCCACCCATTATATATGTCAAATGCGATCGGCTCCAGCCGCGAACCGAACCCGTCACGTAGGATCTGTCACCTGCGCGCAGTACTGCTAGGCCATGTTGCTGCCAAGTAGGCTTATAATATGATTGATTGCAGGCTTATAATGATATGCTTACTGCAAACTGCCAGTGACAAAAATAGATCATTTCTCGTTTGTTGTGTTTTTCTGATTGGGAAGTTTGCATAAACGTTTGCTTAGAATATTATTTATCAGGAAGTAATAAGCAGTAAAGGCTAGGAAATCGCACCCAGAATCTATCCCTATTATATATCAAAAAATATGCATACGATTGGATGATTTTTTTATTAGTTAAAATTGGAAAATTCTTACGTCATCACTACGTCACATACAATGACGTAACAATTTTATTTTTACCTGAGAGCAAGAAATATCGTATATAACACAAATTACATTTTGCAGATGAAAAACACAGTAATAACATTTTGTTTATCCAATCTGTTCTAAGTTAGCGAAATTTACCATAAAACCGACTCTACGAAGCACTAGCATGACCATACGGTCACGCACGTTTTTTTGCCATAAAACTCTAAATATTGGCATGTTGATTTTTGCTTAGTCTTACGCCCCAAATAAAAATTATACTGGTTTGTACAAAATTTCAAAAAAAAATTAATTCAGTAATAAATGGGATAAATTTATTGACGATTTCAGCAACGTCTTAGATGTTTTTACAACAGAAGGAAAGCTTTTTTACGTTCTAGGTGACTTTAACATAAATACAGCTCTGAACCAAACTTCAGCAGTCTCGAAGAAATTCTTGAGCACATTAATTAGTAATGGGGCTACTCCACTGATCACCAAAGCAACCAGGATTTCAGATCATTCCTCAACAATAATTGATCACATTATAACCAACGATATCAAGAATAACATTCAACCTGGAGTCATCGAAAGTTGTTATCTTAGTGACCACTATCCCATATTCTGTCAAATCGGCAAACCAACTCCAGCACCTTCCTTTAAAAAGTCTAAAGATCCAGTTAATTATTTTCGCGACAAATCAAAATTCAATCCAGAAGATTACAACCTGGTTTTAAATTTAGCATTAAGCAATCTTTTCGAAAAGACACCTGAAATTAATAGTCAAACATTCGATACTGTATTTGATAAATTCATTAAAACCATCAAAGACATAATTGATATACATGCTCTTCTCAAAAGTTACTCACGGCGTAAAAAAAGGTTAAAACGCAAGCCATGAATTACTAAAGGTATTTTGGTTTCCATTCGCAAAAAAAATTCGATGTTTAAGCCTTACTTCATTAATGGTAACGCTGTGCAAAAACACTTATTTAGACTTACACGAACAAACTCACAAAAATTAAAGCTCTGTCTAAAAGTCTGTGTTACAAAAACGAACAAAGTAAAAACAAAAATGATCCCAAAAAAGTTTGGAACATAATTCGTACTTTACTTCCCCCAAATAAAAAATCACCTCACAATACACACCAAGAGATTGTTTCTAAAAGCGATATAGTTGAAAAATTTAACGATTTCTTCTGCACTATAGGGGAAAAACTAGCCAATAAAATATCCACCCAAGACCCGAGGAATTTTAAATGTTTTATGAAACATTGAATTTCAACCTCCATATTCCTTGAACCTTTAAACCTTTACGAAATTACTGATAACCTATGCAACCTTAACGTAAACAAAGCTATGGGCCACGACAACCTCCCTGTCTATTTTCTGAAAATCGCCTCTAATGTTATCGCTCCTTACCTATTACCAATTATTCACTTTTCCATTTCCAACGGTATATTTCCTGAACATTGTAAGATTGCTAAAGTTGTTCCTCTCCATAAACAAGGTAGTAGAGATGACCCCAACAACTACAGACCAATTTCAAATCTACCCAGTATCGCTAAGATATTTGAAAAACTCCTTCATAAGAGACTGACTAAATTTTTTGATAAACATAACGTAATAAAGCCTACGCAATATGGCTTTCAAGCAAACGTGTCGACTACCCATGCCATTGTTGACATTCAAACATCTTTATACGATGGCATTTGTGAAAAGCAATTCTCCGGCTTATTTCTTCTTGATCTGAAAAAAGCCTTCAATACTGTGAGCCACAACATTCTCCTATCTAAACTTGACTACTATGGAATCAGGGGCATGACCCTCAAATTAATGAACTCTTTGCTTCAACAAAAACAATATGTTCTGATAAATAATATAGAATCTAAGTTGCAATCCAACAATTATGGCGTTCCACAAGGATCCACACTTGGTCCATTACTATTTTTATTTTATATTAACGATATAGGCAATGCTACCCACTCTATTCCAAGGCTCTTTGCAGACGATGCATGTTTTTTACTTAATCACTCCAATCTTGCGACTCTTAATACCGACTTAAATCTTGAATTAACTGAAGTTTTCAAATGGTGTAGTGCTAATAAGCTAACTATTAATCCTAACAAATGTCATTGCATGATTATACCACCTTCCACGAAGGACTTTACTTTAGACTTTACCTTAAAAATCGATAATACAATCATCCCTTCTAATGAAACAGTAAAATACCTTGGTGTAATAATTGACTCCAAACTTTCCTTTGCTCCTCATATTAAGTACCTTGAATCGAAATTGTCAAGAGCTAATGGCATAATCAGCAGGTTAAAATCAACCCTTCCTAACGATGCACTGTTAAAATTCTACTATGCACTCTTCCAACCTCATTTATTATACGGTTTGACAATTTGGGGTTCAACTTTCTCCACTTATTTAAATCCAATAAAAACTCTTCAAAATAGAGCAGTAAAAAGCATTGGAAGCGGCTCAATGTACGACAACTCAAATCCATATTACGTTAGGTTTAATATTCTAAAACTTCAAGACTTATACATTGTTGAAACTGCCAAAATTGTTTATAATTATATACACCGACCAAGCATGCTTCCCCCCTCTTTTCTCAATTACTTCAATAGGGCTCATTTAATTTCCCAACGCTCCTCAAAATCTACCACTACCCATAGAGATCTTTTATATATTCCTCTTTTCCGTACTAAAAAAATGCAAAGAAGTATCAAATACCAGGGTGTAAAGATTTGGAACTCCATCCCTGCGGAAATCAGAACGATGTCACCGGTTTCCTTCAAAAAAAAATTAAAAGCTCACTTACAGCAACAATACTAAACTGTCTGTCCTTATTCTGTCGCGCGCTTCTTCAGTGATCTCTGCCAGCTATAAGCAATTTCATGAAACTGTTTTAGTGTACCGAAAATTTATCTCTTAAAGGGGGCTGCATGACTCGATGACTGTAAGGTCCTTTCGCAGCCTCCCTGTCGCGTGAGTACTTATTTATTCATTTTTTTGCGTGTATTTAAATTAGTGTTTTTCTGATATTTTTTTGTGTTATCCTTATGTGCGACAAAATAATAAATTTGACTTTGACTTTGATAATGCTGCTATGAATAGCAGCGATTTTGAACTCACGCGTGTGCAGAGGATAAAGAATTTAGCAGTTATAGCAGAACTTAAGCCATAGCAAAATGCTGAAAGTTTGTCATCGTCGTCGTCGTGTGGTTGGGCATCCTCTTTCGACAGTTTAGATGTTGACGGCGTTGATTTTAAGCCAGCATCAGGTGTCATCATCCTGGACCAACAGACCTTGTATTCCTTTTGGTGCACGATGTAGGGGGCATGCAGAAATGATGTGGTCTGCAGTTTGCTCAGAGGCACCACACTCACAATTCGGTGAAGGAGCAGCACCCCATTTGTACATGGATGAATGGAATCGCCCTACGCCAGTCTGCAGACTATTCAGTTTTACCCAAGATGTTCTGGGCAAACCCATTCCAAGAGGCTTAGGACTGGCCGTGGGAATAAAAGCATGAAGCCTTGATGCACTTTTCAAGTACTCCATGTTCCATACATAATCCATCCATTGCACTGCACGAATGTCTGATTCAGTTAGACTATCTAGTAGTTTCTGTGCAGCGGGTACAAACGAGCGTCTTGATTTGAGCCTTCCCTGGTGCGCATTTTGTTTCCCGACCAGCTGCTCATGCAGAATATGATCAGGGTTAAGGGTGGCGCGGTAGCCAGAGAGAGTGTCGCTCCTCGACGGCGAAGCTCAGCTGGCTGGATGCCTGTGAGGATTGGCAAGTAGTCCGTTGGGGTGGGTCGCAGACATCCAGTGACAATGGGCAAAGCGTCATTTAAAACACTGTCGATTAGCCGAGTGTGAGCACTATGACACCAAACAGGTGCGCAGTACTCAGCTGTGGAGTAAACCAGGGACAAGGCGGCTGTTCGCAATGTTTTGGCTCCTGCACCCCATCCCGAGCCTGCAAGTCGCCTCAACAGTGTGACGCAAGTGGAAAGTTTCTTGCGCAATGCCTCTAGGTGATGACAAAAAGTGAGCGACCTGTCCAGCTTTACACCAAGGTAGGTTGGAGTTGGACAGTATGGCAATAGTTTGCTGTTGTTGAAGATTTTGAGCTCACGTTTCGCCTCTCGGTTGTTTAAATGAAAGGTCGTCGTCACCGTCTTAGTGCGGCTGAGCTTCAGCCTCCAAGTCTGGAGATACACTGAAAGTGTTGTCATGTCTTGGCTTACAGTGCCCTCCAAAGTCTTCCAGTCTTTCGAGGTATGCATCAATGCCAGGTCATCGGCATACGCATACTTCTGGGAAATTGTGGAAGGCAGATCATATGTGTAGATGTTAAAAAGGAGGGGAGCCAAGACTGATCCCTGTGGGAGACCATTTTGCAAACCTCGTAACCTGCATCGCTTGCTGTCACCAATGGAAAGGGTGAAACTTCTATTCCGGATAAGTTCCATTATCATTTAGACCATGTGTTTATCAGGAAGGAATCTCAGCAGCTTACAGGTGAGGCCACGATGCCAGACAGTGTCATAAGCAGCTATCAGATGGACAAAAACAGCACCGGCCTTCTTCTTGGTCTCAAATGAGTCCTCAATGTGTTGGGTAAGTAGAACAGTTTGGTCTACTGTGGACCTCCCCTGTCAGAACCCAGCTTGCTCCCAAGGAAGAAGCAGGTTGACAATGGGCTTGATACAGGTGTAAATGAGCCTCTGGAGGATCTTGTAAGGGACACAGAGCAAAGAGATGGGGCGATAGCTCTTGGGGTCCTCTACAGGTTTCATTCGTTTGGGTATCGCGACAACCAACGCTCTTCTCCAGATTTTTGGAATTTTGAGGTGGTGCAAACAAGATGAAAGAAAGCTACACAACCAGGATTTCAGGGCAGCTCCAGCATGGAGCAAAAGCTCATGGCAGATAGAGTCTGGGCCTGGAGCTTTTCCTGGTTTCAGATGTTTGAGGGCGGCTGCGAATTCTGAGGGAGTAAAGCTTCCACAGACATTCACTGTACTTGTTGTAGAGGCCCTCCAAAGATCAGACACTTCTTGAGACACAAGCCGGGATGACTTGCGATCAATATCCTCGTATTTGCCGTTATTGACCAGTACTGATGCGATGGCATTGGCTGAAACTGCACAATGCCGAGGGGAGCGTCGTGATCTACCAGTTAAGTTGTTTAATATGCTCCATGCTTTACGACTGGATTGAGAAAAGTCGATGGTTTGGACTGTCTCAGACCATCGATCCCTGCGTTTTCTGTCAAGCCTGCACAGCAGGGCAGAAGCAGCCCTGCTAGAGTCAGATCCCTCAGGCGATTGCAGGAACATCTGATAGAGGTTCTCACACTCAGCATCCCAACATGGAATGTGGTCGTTTCGTCGACCATGTGGGATATACTTTTTGGCTGCTGTGCTGATGGCATTACAGAAGTCCTGGTATGCCCGGTCCACATCAGATGTATCAGGTGGCAACAAGCTCTTAGCGAGTTGGTTGGTCAGGGCATTGTAATGGCTCCATTTGGCCTTGCGGAAGTTCCATCGCTAAACAGGCATACTCGGAACTGACAGAGTGAGCCTTGGTGGAACAATGAGCAAAGGTCGATGTTGTGACCTAGGAAACTTCTCTAAAATACGCCTGTCAGGTAAGTGACTATCAGGATTAACACTAACAAATGCCAGGTCCGGGTTGGTGCCAGTGTTCCAGCGGCCTGAGTGGAAAGTGGCCATGTCCTTTGGGTCATGGAGAGGGACAAGACCATTAAGGCTTGCCCAAGCAACAAGGCACTCTACATCAGCGCTGTTGCTGCAGTAGCCCCAATTCACATGAGGGCAGTTGAAATCACCCGAGTACAGGACAGGGTGTGGAAACACTGGTAGGTCGGTAGTCTGCAATGGTGTAGGTGGAGGTTTGTAAACGTTGACAATTTTATAGCCATCAACGTCTACGCATAACCACTCAGTCTCTGATGTAAATGGGGACTGATCTACTAGGGTCCATTTTAGTCGCTCATGGACAAATGTAGCAAGGCCGTGTATCCTGTTTAAACAGGACCCAGCTACTGCAAAGCCTGGAATCACAAGCTTGTCGGTAAAAGCACAGTGGGTCTCCTGTAGTAGGATGACGAGTGCCTCAAACTGCACAGCGAGATGGTGAAAGACATTCATCTTGCTTGCAGTGAGGCCTTCAATGTTCAGCTGCAGGATTGCTGGCCTTCGGAACTTGTTGACGATGTGCCCTGAAGCAGAGCAAACATTGCCCCGTCCTGAAAAGGACTTTTACCGGTTTGTAGGCCTTGGCTGAGCATCGGGAAGAGTGGATACCCTTTCGGGTCTGCAGATTTGGTTTCGGTCTGTCATTGTAACTTTAGAGAAAAGCTTTGTACAGACTTAGTCACAGCCCGGGCTACATGGAAGCATTTGCCAACCGGGCTGAAAGTTCATCGTTTGTTATTAACCGCATTATTAGAATGTTAAGTGCAGAAAATAATGGGGAAAGAAACTCAGAGTAAAATGTATCAAAACAAAAGCAGAAGATGGCCCAAGGAATGGGTGTTCAAAGTTAAAGAATATGGCGCATCCGACACTTTCTTTAAAGATTTGGTTGCAGAAGACCCAGCCAGTTTAAAAAATGCCTTGAGGATGAATTCAAAAAAGTTTAATGAGCTGATTCCCTGCTTGACACAACTTTTTTCAAAAAAGTGTCAGCTTTGTCGTAGGTACCACGTTAGTTCAGGTTTATATGATTGATTCCTGCTCCGCTTTTCATAAACTTCATTATGATAGGCCTACTTTTTTTCATTCGCTTCTGCAAACATCTTTGAAGCTTTTCAATGTTTTGCGCAAATTTTCTGCATTGCCAAAATCTAGGTTTTGTAGAAGCAACTTTTCCATCAGTTTTTTGATGTTCTCTAGCATTGTTTTTCATGCAGAGAGAGTTGCTAGAAACTCACAATACCTCATAACCCCAGTAGAGGCTATGTCGCGAACTTTTATAATATCTTCTCGATCCCACTTCATGTTTGCAATTACCGGTATGTAAAAGAATCATATGTTCATTTGTATACACAAGCACAGTTTCGTCAAAAATGTAAAAGATGAGAACCCATTTAGAAATACGTTCGCATGAAATTAGCAGCATTTATGAGATAAAAAATCGCTCCTTGTCTAGTGTATGTCATGTGACCTCAAAGACGCTCAATAGCGGCTACTAGAATTTGACATGTCCAATTCTGTTAGCAGCATCTAATTTACAATTTTGTAGCAACAACTAGGTGGTTACATTGAGCGTTTAGTAGCGGCTACCAAACGCTCAATGTGACCACAGCTTAACAGACAATTGCATTTCTAATTAATCTGTTAAATCGAGGTTTGATTGTACTATGCAGCAATTAAATTCAAACCAACACAATGTAACCATACCTGATGACCTGGCAACAATTTGGGCATCCCGACATGTAATTGCGTGAATTTTCAGCATATTGAATCACCATAATCAACTTTATTCACACTTTTTTACTAGAAGTAGGCTTTATATCAACAACATCTTGACCTGTTAACATGAGATCATTAAATTAACTCAAGCCAGACATAATTAAGAGATTCTTCCGTTCTTAGCCACTTTGCAGCCTCTTTTCAATGAGTCAAACACTGTTACATAAAATTGTTACTAATTTTGAACCGCAAATTTTGAGAAAAATTTTTTCCATGGACATAGACATATATTACAACTCAAGAATTTGGCTTTGAACAACAAAATACATACAGCAGGAGTGCACAACTCAAAACACTACTAGAACTTGAGCCAAATTTATTTGTGTACGCTGCAGGTTAAAAAATTTTGTACCAAATTATTGACCAAAACTTTGAGCAGCAACTTACTCAGTACACAAGAGTGTGAATTTTACGTGATGTACCAGTAGCTTTTAAAAGTTTTGGTTTTGAAAAAATTAAAAATTTATAGTGGTGCAGGGTGTACGTCATGAAGTTACTGTTTCCTTTTTCAAAAATCTTTATTCCATCTTGTTCACTTTATACTTAGCATACTAAATTGATTGTAACAATGCCATCGCAACAGTTTTGACTGAAGTAAGCAGTCACATGCACATACCTGCATACAGTGATACACATGCAAACCAGCATCATGCAGCAAGAGATTTAAGAGAAATGCGTGCGCGTCTTTGCTTTGAAAAAGTGCATGGTCTGATTATTACAAAATGTACAAAAAAGTTTTGGCACCTTAGACATGAACGCAACTGAAATTACTGTATACACATATAAATACGGTATAATAACCGATACCAGTAGCCTACTGGTAAGTCTTTTAAAAGCTACCATAATATCGTACTACTGGGTTTAACATTTAATGTGACAGTTCACAAGTCACATTTAACTTTATTGTACAACACATTACATGCTACATAGCCTATAATTTAAAGGCTAATGGAATATAATGTTTTAAACAAAAAATGACTCAAAATTCAACAATAGCAAAGACAGTATAGGCCTACCGCATAATATATCAATCAATCAAATCAAATTTATTTACTGTTTTTGAACAAACTTCCACTACAATCATCAAAAAAAGTAACAGTACAGCAATCCAGAAATGCGTAATAGTAGGGCAGCAAAGGGAGCAAAGCTCATCTAAGTCACTGCCACCTGAAGCACATAACCATAATAGCAGTAAGTGCAGAGGTGGAAATCAGTATTGCTAAAACCTGCAGGAGCACATGGCACACAAGGACCGCCTTTGCAAGTATATAAGTCAGGAGCACAAGGACAGCTAGTGAGTTGTATATTACTAAGAATTACAGTTCGGGTTAGGGCCCTTAGTAATAACTCACTAGCGCCACTAGCGGCCCTTGTGCTTCTAACTCACTTGCAAAGGCGGTCCTTGTGCTCCTGCAGGTTTTAGTAGGACCAATGGAAATTAGAATCAAAACAAAACAAATACCATAAATAACTAAATACACAACCTTGTTCCAGTAGACTGTAGCCTACCGTACCAGTTGTACTGCTGTAGTAATCAGGTAATGCCATACTGGTACAGCATAATGTAGTTTTACTTTTGGTAATCCTACCTATTGATCATTATCATGCAGACACAGTAGGCCTACCGATACCAGAGTACAGCATAAATTATTGTGCATAAAAACATTCTGGCTTAGTACTGTAAAATACACTTTAAAACACTTTCAGCAAAATTAACAAACTTCCACCATATACTGATATACCAGAAATTAGGCTGCAATGTCCATTCAGCTTAGGTTATGTTTTTTCAACTTACTGTTTTTTACTTGTTGGAGGATTGCTAGAACCGTAGAACATTTGAAAACTAGATTAAAACAGTTGAAAAGTTAGAACATTAATGCTGTAATACTACAGTAGGTGCAGCGACCGTGCTAATTTTTTTTTTTTAAACGCTTTAGTTCTATGTTTTTATCTTGAGCATGTTCAATGTATAACGTTTTGTCGCTGTTTCCTTATTTTTAACCAAGCTGTTTTTTGTGTTGATGATGGCGTTGTTTTATGGTTAAAAATAAAAAATCCTACTACCTACTACTACCTACAGTAATTGATATTAATCTGACATTCTGTTTCCAAGCATTTTTTAAGCCGCACAAGCGCCTTTCTTTGCTAAATTAGTGGTTCCTAAAATCAGATTCAACGAGTGGTGAGAACACAAGGGCAATAGTACCTAACTATAGCGAAATACCTAAACAACTTTGTAGCGGCTGTGGGGCAGGATGGATATTGTATGGATCAACCCCTGAGTAGGAATGTCCATTTCAAAATACCAAATCTTACAGAACCAATTTCATTTTTAGAATTCAGATAAGCAGTACACGTTCGAAATTCTGAATTCCAATAAGATACGGTAGGCCTAGTGTCTATTTTGCCGTATGTGACATCGTTAGTTCATAAGCACCATTTTGTGCTTGATTACCACAACTTCTCGATAGCTCAGTGGATAGAGCGCAGTGTACGGTATAATGGGAAGCGCTGCATTAGTTTTCAGTTAGATTGTTGTCGCGACTTCGGTTCGCTTTGTTTCGGTGGCTTCGGTTTGAATCGCTTTGGTTTGACTCAGATTTGCGTGACCTGGAGTTAACAATCAACTTTGTGAAGACAGTAGAATTGATTAAAATGTATCGGTAATATTTGTGTGACATGGGGTTATGTAGCTGCAGCAAAATAGACCTAAAAGCTATTATGCCGTTAACGGCAAAATAGACACTGCCTTCAAAAAAAAAAGATTCACAATTATTCTGGAATACGTAATTATTTTGAAATGAACATCCCTACCCCTAACACCACAACAAATAAGCAGGTTGGCAGCTTTGAGCTAGGCTAGCAGCTAGAACGATAACTATAGGCAGTAGGTATGGTCCCTACACAAGTACAGCACCGTATACCCTACAAACTCACTGAGATCAGGTAGCCGCTAGTCTTCGCAAATAACGTCTTGCTTGCAAAACAAATTCACAAAGTCGAGCATTACATGTAAGCAGTAGCTATTTGTATGGGCCCATACAAATAACCGCTGTTTATTCTACTATCGCTTCACTTAACCCGGATCCACAGGGCGTGACCAGTGTTGCCAGATTTTTATTTACTCAATATCTAGATCGTTTACCAAAAGTCAGTGTTGTAGTAAGGCCAAGGACCTTAAGGTCAAGGCCAAGGACTTTAAAATTTTTTCGAGGCCAAGGACACACAAGCCGAAGCCAAGGACATGGATCAAGGAAAACGGGCATTTTTCCGATTTCAGAGTGAAATCTCAAAATGTTGTGGGTCATTTGGTCATGAAATAATGGTTTGCAAACAATTTATAGCTTAATATTGCATACCTACAACGACAATCGTTTTCAAAAACTACGGGGTTAACAAAAATATTATAATTGATAACAATCTAGGGTCAGGTCTACAAGGCGCAGGGTATAAAGCTATAAATTGATATAAGATGCCCCAGATGAAACTCGCCACAAAACTAAAACTTATCCCGATGAATCAAGCGTAATCTTTACTACCTTCGTCAACACGGTTCTGCTTACTGCATACCAAATTGTGCAACCATTTTTGGATTTTGTGCTTACAAGCTAGTTGGTAACCTATAGCCGCATTTTCTTCGTCTGTACTCAATCCGCATTTCGCTTTCCCATAGGTGTAGCCGCATTCTTCGGTACAACATCGTACATTATTATTCCTATCTACAACCTTTGGTGAGCCAGATTTAGTTTAAGGAGGTTCTGCCCACCAGGCCGTCACTGTCGTATACATTAACCATTATAACTAAACACCAATTTACCAAAAAAAACAACAAATCAACGAAAATGCAAGCAATCATAATAGAATCAAAATCACAAAACAAAAAGTGAAAAGCACTTACGTGTCGCATTCACACTCAAAGAACTACCCCACAACGTGTTAATTAGACTTAGGAAAAATCAATGTCGAAAGCACAGACCCCGAAATGCTAGCTCGATGGAGTCACATAATAAATTCCCCTATGTTAAAATCTCTTTCGACTAGGGCTGATGATGCTAGAACAGTTAGCACCCGATGAGCTAAACAGCTCAGTTTAGGCAGAAAATTAATTATTTTACTCACAATCTAAAGCTGCAACGTTAAAAGTTTTCGATTTTGTTATCAACTAATGATGGAATCAAGTTTTGATGGTCGATAGTCGAGACCGAGACTTCAAGAAAAAAAAAAAGTCGAAACCAAGACCCGAGACTTGACAATATTTTTGAGCCCGAGCAGAAGCGTCGTGCAGCAAAAAAGTTTGGAGGGGCCCGAGTAACAACTTAAACAGATATTGATCATTTATAACCTTTATAAAATCCATATTCAGCATTGAGTAACATCACGAAAAAAGAAAATTAGGAAAATATACCAAAATATGTCGTGATACCCCAATTTTTGAATAATAAATCGATATTTATTTTGATACCCAAACCGCTCCTTAATTACGGACAGCATGCGCAATCAGTGTGGCCCCACGATTTAACAAAGGTGGAGGACATTACAGGGGAGTTTGGGAAAGCCCCAGCCGCCGTAGGCAAGGTAAGTCTGGGGGCTTAGCCCCCAGTCGCCAACGGATTTTTACGGTTTTTACGTGAAAAACAATCGTTTCAGCACACTTTCTTGTCAAACAAGGACATATCAGTACCTGCAGTGATGTGCAGTCACTACTATAGTATCAGACACTACAAAAATGTTTTAATAGCCGATGTCTTAAAACAGAAGCTGGGTTAAAATACATAAAAGCAGGTTGCAACCATTATTAGTATTGACGCATTTGGTGGGATGATGTGTATAGGTGTGTTGTAGGCTATAATCTATAACAACGCATGCAAAATGTTTTTTTAAATTCTGACCACAGATCAACAAACTAACTTTACTCCTGAGTCGAAGCGATTGATTGAAGCAAAAATTAAAAAACGAAACAATGAAATTTATAGTATAAGAAAGTAGGCGGGGGTATGGGGTTAGTTTGAAAGATGAAAACAAAATAGCACTGGCTATTATTTTTTTTCAATTTTTTAAATTATAAAAGTAAAACATGTCACTCCTCGAGCCCAGGCCCATAGGTACGGGGGGGCACAGGGGGGGCGGGCTCCCCTGAAAAACCTTGGACTCCTCCCGTAACGAGGCGAAAAATATGCAAAATTTTTCTGAAAAAACTTGTGAAATTATAGATACAACAAAAACTTTGTTTTACGAGTCGAAAATAGCGCTAGTATAATGTACCAATGATGGTGATAAACGCGTGACTCTGGTTGTGCGCCAGAGCAAAAAAGTGCAGTTGGAAGTTGGAATTCTGCAGAGGAACCTGCCATTGAGCCAAACTTTTACTGCTATTTTCATTTCAATCGCAAACAGCGTTGCCAACTGATATACCAGATTCGAAAAATCTGGCTTATTTTTTGACTATTTGGTAGGAAAAGTTTTGGTTTGGTAGCCTATATTTCTGATAATTTTGAAAATATGCGTAAACTCAGTCTGTGGGGGGTAAAACGCAAAAACCACAATATCGCAACTCTTCTTCAGCCAGTCAGCATTTGAGTCCTTGATTATGCTTAGACTCGTAGCTTGGAGCTTTTCGAACCTCAAGGATCTCCCGCTGAGAATCCAATTATCACAGATTAAAGTTTCTATTAAAAGTTTTGAATGAAGAGGAGCCGATGTAAGTCTATATGTATGAAATATAACAGGGTAAATGGTAGGCCTTGAAGACTTACTAAAAAAACGCTGTAAAAACCAATTCTACGACTAGTTTCGCGGTTTAACCGCTCATCAGGTAGACTCAGGTTTTAAAATCAAATATGTAAACTCAAATTAAAAATTTATTGTCTATGAAAATCAAATATGTAGACTCAAAATAAAATCAAATATGTAGACTCAAATATGTAGACTCAAATTAAAAATTTATATGTAGACATCAAGTAGACTCAAATTAAAAGTTTGTTGCTCACAATTTCAATTTAAAAACCTTAAGGAGAGATTGTGAGAAATAAAATCTTGAATTGTCAAAATTTTGCTTTTCACGATGTAACTTTATGGTTTTCTCATCATGCGTTGTCTACTTTTATTTCTTCGCCGCTCAAGCTTACCAAATGCCGATGCTCATCGTTATTTGGACCATTTTTTCTTAAAACGGCTAGCGTTTTGTGAAAACAATCGCAAAGTTGAATTTTTAAAAATATCGAGTCCTCGATCCGAGGACAGCGCAAAATCTAAGGCCTAGGAGAGCCGAGGCTAAGGCCAAGGACAACACGGTCGAGGCCAAGGACTTCACAAACCTGTCCTCGAGGCCAAGGACATCCTCGAGGACTACATCACTGGTAACTTATATACAGCATTTAATAATAGCACACATTCAGTTTTTCGAGAAACATTCCGCCTAATGAAGACACATTTTAGTCGCAGTGACATCGAAACACCTTTAAACACATCATAGCCACACATTCAAGCAAAAAATGAATGAAAATAAACACAACAGAAAAATATCATGGATCCGCTAATCAAGTCTTATCGTCAGCTTTCAGCAATTGGCTCAATAATGGTTGTAAATGAACTGAACTTTGAATTCAGCAGTTTCATGAACTTCCTGGTAAACTTACGCACAAACAGTGTAAGCTATATACAGGTACATATTAGCATAAGCATCTGTGAATCTTGCGCACAGCACAATATCCTTTTTAATACTGTAGGCTTGCTCCTACAGTATTGAAAAGGATTTGTCGGTAGCGTGGCGCAGTGGTTTGGAGCGTCGTTTTTACGACAACCATGATCGCAAGGTTAAGGGTTCAACTACCAACCTAGTCTCGTTGTTGCGTCCTTGGATAAGATGCGTCACGATGATTATCTCTGCTTGGTGGAATCCGGCAAGCAGCAAATTAAAGAAGTCAGAAGCAAGATTCAACCGAAAAACTCGAAAACAAATGCAACTCCTTAGCGAGTCTGGATTCGTCCTGAGCAGAGCTGAGCTTTTACTTACTTAAATCGTGTATCCTTCACATTGAGACTAATAGCCTACTGTAGGCGGTCGCTTGACTAGAAGACCTAACCGGTCCCTTCGCGACTTTCCTTTGCTTATTTACCAACTCACATAATACGTATGCTCATGAAGCCATTCAATTCTCCAAATTCATTTTCTTTTATGTAATGTGTTATTGGACAAAATTTTGTTTGTGATAGGAGGATAAAGATGAAGAAATCAATCAATCACTCCATTGCAACTTTACACAAAATAGTCTAAAAAATTAACTGCTCATGTGCTCAATCAAAGTTTTTCAACAAAACACTACAATATTCCAAAAGTCTCATGTGCTCAATCAAAGTTTTTCAACGAAACACCACAATATTTCAAAAGTCTACAAGACGATTGTGTACTGTGTGGAGGCGAAGCCTAAAACACTTAATAGTTTGTAACAGAAGTTCGGCATTCTTCCGTGAAGGGGCAAAACAATAAACAAATTGGATAGTTATTGAAGTATGTAGATTAGTAGCTAGGATCTAGACGAAAAAATTGGTATCTAAGGGGACTAAAAAAGTATCTAGATCTAGATACCAAGTAGGTAAGTTGGCAACACTGGGCGTGACGAAGTAATAAAATGTACAAAGTTATTATTTGTACGGGGCCGTAAAAATTGCCACTTCGTTAAATCTATTCTGCAGTTCCACTTGTCTGGAATGAGCAAAACGAAATAATGCAAGCAGACCACACCATTCTCAAAATCACGTGAAGGCCTTTCAGGAAGTATGTAGAGCACCGACCGGCAGCCTTTTATAGAAACAAACAAGCAGTCCGCTGCAGCGCGGGAAAATTGGACACTACTTGACAGCGACCTCACTACAGAAAGAAACCAAGTGACCGGTGCAGCAGCCATTTGGTTAGGGAAACCGGGCCGGTGCTCTAGACACTGCCTTCTTTTTAACTGCTCAACAAAGGCGGTGGCAATATGATTTAACAGAGATGTCTGGATTTAAAATTTTAAAATCCTAATCCGAGCCAAATCCGTTGATTAAATCCAAACCCTAATCCTAAATTTAGTTACCACAACATCCAATTCCTAAATAATCCGAAACCGAGATATTAACAATAACATCTAGGCCCTATGTAGAATTCAAGTTATCTATTTACGTTCTAACATGCCTTGTAACAAAGTTGCAAGGCAATGGGTGCCAGTTTTGCCAGATCATAAGCCAAAGCACACTAAAAACAAGTGAGAAAAAAATAACTTGCAACAAAACAGATTGAGTAAAGTAGGGGAAGCCAGGAAATCTGCGAATCACCGGTAACTTACAGAGTAGCAAAATATTAAACAAAAGAGCTGGACTACTCTCTTGCATTTGAGCTACCCAGTGGCGCCGCCAGGAAAAAATATTAGGGGGCGAAATGACGTCATTACTTGTGATTTTTGCAGAACTACACAAAAACATGAATAAGACGACAGGCACATTAGCTTTCCGTAGGTGTAGTTTAATCGGCATTCCTAAAGTAGGCTATTGCACTTACTAAATTTTTTGTTTCATTTTATAGCTTTATTGTAACGCAGTGTTTTTAACCTGTGCCAAGCGGCCGAACCCTTACAACTTCATGGCTGTCTCAACTGAACCCTAAAAACGGAGAGCGTGACGTCCAAATTTCCTCCCAAAATCAGGTGAAGACCAAAAAAAGGTCATCAGGTCTTCCAACGTCCAATTTTCCGGCCAAAATCACGTGAAGACCCAAAAAAAGGTCATCACGTTTCTTGTGAGTTCTTAATTTGATGTCGTGAAGCGTTTGGGATCGCGAGTCTCAATCTCAAGGTCAGGACATTTCCAAACTAGAAGCAGAAGAGCTTTATTTCAGCGAGCGCATACATTTTTAAACGATCACGCAAAAAAGGCACAGATCAGATTTTGTCGGCGACACCAATTCATGGAAACCCAAGCAGAATTTTGCTCAATTTTGTTCTCATGTGAAACATGACAAATAATTCAATAACTGTAAGATTTCTAGCGAGCGAAGGAAGATAGCGTTTCCAATAAGCACAAGTAGGTAAAATAAGTAAACATAGAACTGTAATGTTGAGAACAGGAAATATCATGGGAACTCAGAAATTAAGATTGTTCGCAATAATTTTACTGGACACGATTGAAAGCTGCAAGGCGTTCTGCAATATTGCTCAACTCAAAAAATTTAGCGGCAAAGTAAACGGAAAAGAACAGAAAGTTTTTTTTTATTTATTAGTTTTTATTTAGTTGCATATTTATCCTCCTATCACGAGAAAGCGATCAATGCGCTGTACGAGCTCGCTTAGGAGTTGCCAGCCATCTGTCTACCACACCAAGATGGGGGAATCCCGCTAAGTGCTTTTCCCAACGACACAACAAGTGAACTTGCCGGCTGTTCTCCACACTGTCCCTTTAATGCTGAGCAACAAGCAGAGAAGCTGTGAATACCAATTTTAAAGTCGTTGGTTTGACCCGACTCGGAATCAAACCCGAGTCTACAGCTCAAGAGACGGACGCTCTATACCACTCGGCCATCTGAGCTGTTAGGTATCACGTCATTGCCAGACGTCTTCCGACGTCCAATTTTCCTCCCAAAATCAAGTGGCCAGCGGCCCCCTGGGAAGTGGGTATGCCCCTAAAAGTGTTAGGATGTTGAAGAACTTCCACCGAACCCCAGAGACAGCTCCGTCGAACACTAGGAGTTCAGTTGAACCCCGGTTAATGTAACGTATAATTTTAACAGGGTCATAGGTTAAAGCAGCTATTTTCGGAAACTCTAGGAGGTAAGACATTGATACCAGGCATGTTTTGTAAATCGAAATTGATAATTCAAAAACATACCTCACTTCCAAAACATTTTTTTAAAGGAAATAATTACTGTAAATCAGGGATGTATTCTCCATTTAATGCCAAGCATGCATTGCATGCATTACCAAATTTACAAAGAGGTTAATAATCATGTACCGGTACTTATTAAAAACGACTAAATTTATGTTTATTATGCGTTCGTCAATATCACACAATATACTGGTATTTCACAATGTTTCACTTCATTTATTTTAGGTGTAGTGATTAAGCTTCTGCTAATATCATCGGTTGTGCTACAGAGTTGTCCGGAACGAAGAATTTTGTTCCTAATTCCATTCCAAACCTAAAACCTTTGTTCCTATTCCAATCAGTTCCTAAATTATAAAAAAAAAGTCCTAATTCCTAAATGTTCCTAATCTAAAACAATAGCAAAAGGTGTTATCATTCAGTTCATGATCATTTTTAATGCCGGTAAATACCGATTAGCCTATGTCAATACCAATATGAAAAATTATCATATACACAGAATCTATACCTAGTTAACCAACTTTTTTAGCAAAAAGATGAAAATTGAAACAAACAATCAAGGCAAGAGTTCTGTAACATTTTTTAAACAGTCAACCGTAATTCCTGTTCTTGTTCCGGTAAGCCACAAAAAAGTTCCATTCCGGCTTCTGTTCCTAAAAAATATATGTATTCCTGCCGGAACAAATTCCTATTACGGTCCATGGACAACTCTGTTGTGCAACTATGTAGACCAGGGGTGGCGAACCTTTTTTGGCGAACGTGCCAAAATATTAAAAATAAAGTTTAGCAAGTTAAAGCCGTGCCATTACATTATAAACAAAATAAAAACATAAATGAATGTGGTTCAGCGGACGTGAAAGACCTTTTTTTGGTCTTACCCGACACCCGATTGTAGACTAGTAGGAGAACAATAGCTCTATACGGACGTGAAGTAGGATCGGATCCTGAAAATTTTGGTGGGGCGGGGTATGAAACGTTAAATTAGGTTGAATGTTAACTAAATACAAAGACGTAAGACGCAAAAAAGGCGTAAATAAGCCCTTTAAAAAAATGTTTTTATGTCTGCGGCGTGTTCAGAAAAGAGTGGGAGCACCAAATTTCGACGTATTTTCAAGCGTGTTTTTTTCCGGAAGAATTATGTTGAAGTATTTCGAGAATAAAAAAGGCCTAAGGGGGTCGGGAGGCGTGCTCCCCGGAAATTTTTTGAAAATTTACATACTGTAGCGGCTATTTTAGTACTTTTTGAACAATTTTCAGGTAAATTTTGTTTACATTTTTGCCCCTAATTCTGAGTGTTTCGCCAAATATATGATGCATTTTGTTCTGACATTTTCGACTATTATCAATTTCGATTGTTATCGAAAATGTTCGAAATTATGAAACAATTGTATTCATTCAAAAGTTAAAAACACGTTTGAAAATGGCTGGTTCTCTGGCTCGTGAAGACCTTTTTTTTGGTCTTCAATCAGTCAATCAATCACAACTTTTATTTCTGACCGCTAACAATAACCAATCAGAATAACGCATGAAACTTACCCCATCCTATGATTATTAAATTTTTTATGATTTGCTATTTTCAGTGAGGAAAATTGTAGCTCTACAAAAGTATCAAGTGGCGTGCCAGAAAAAATCTGCGGCGTGCCACAACTGACACGCGTGCCATAGGTTCGCCACCCCTGATGTAGACCATAAGCGTAACACTTAAAATTTTGTAGGAGGGGCTCAAACTCATATTGACCGAGACTGATACAAACAAAAACATATACTGGATGATATCACAATAATAACGCACACTTGGCGTTTCGAAAAACATTTGAAGTACCAGTAGCCTAAGCGTAAGACTCAGTAAAGCGTAATGCCTTATTTGCAGTGGGTATCGATATATTAATTATATAAAATTATAAATATAATCGAAATTCGTGAGACTACAGTAGTAGCCTAATAGCGATATAGGCCTAATTACAAATTTATCCATATGCTTACATAATCCGATTCCGCTAAATAATACCTATAAGCTATTACGGTTGATTAAACAACGCATCCATGAAAAAAATTGCCTCCATGAAAAAAATTGCGTGCTGTAAGATAAGCGATAAAGATATAATGCGAAACAATCAATTATTGCATCTCTAATTTCTGACCGCCCGTAATATAATTCATCCAAAACAACTCACGGAAATAAAATGGAACAGAAAAAAAGTTATCAGTGCAATACGTTAATGTGCGAGAAAACGTAAGGAAGACAGTAGGGAACATGCAAGCTGGGGATAACTTTAGGCATCATCAAAACATGGTTGCACCATCCAGCTCAACTTATAACTAATTCTACCCTCAACTTTCTTCTTTTGCTGCTAGTTTGTAAATGAGTTGACCTACGTTGCCACAAAAAAGCAGTATACCGCATACGATTTACTTTTGCTGGCTACAGTTAACGGTTATACTGTAGTTGTTTTACTGTAATCCAAAGAAAAGATTTGCAACCTATGATTGCGCAAAAGTTTAGACTCAAGGATTGTTTTTCGCAGTTGTTAGGCTCAGTTTTTATAATAAGTTAATAACTTCTATAGTTGTGTAGTTGTTACCTGCGATGAAGAAAGCCATCAACCTAGGTCACATAGGTGAGCCCGTGCAAGATACAACTGCGTACTAATTTGTTTTTAACTTGTTTGTTTACGTTGTTTCACGATAATAGGCATCTCAAGAAACAAGCAATTAAACCTAGCTCCATAGGCTAAGCCTAGCATGTGCAACCTTGTTACTGGTGGGCCAAATGTGAAATATTACACTTTGCTGCTAGCCGCATCCATTCGTTGCATGCGGGCCATTTTTTGGATCCATGTTTTGGCAAATCAAGCAAACGGCCTTGGACAACAAAATATTTCATGAATTAATCGTCATTAAAAGTTTGTTTTTCGTACATGAAATTGTACTGAATCAAGATATAATTTGTTTTATACAAGTATAAATAACTTTCTTGAGAAAAGCTTTGAAAAAGCTGTTTTCGCGTTAGGCTTCAAGAAACCCTCAGTCATAACTCTTCGAGTATAGCTTTGAGAACAGCTTTTCTCGAAGCTACTCGAAGAGTTATGACAGAGGGCTTCTTGAAGCCTAACGCGAATACAGCTTTTTTCTAAGCTATTCTCGAGTTCTGTACCGCCAATCAATTATTCAAACAGCTTTCTGCAAAAAAATTAATATAACCGAAGAACTCAGAAGCTAACGAAAACTAAAATAGACTTGACAATTCTAAATCTCTATCTGCATCACAAAACACCAACTCTATAATTACCAAACAACTTCACAATGCTGCTGCTTCCTGGTGTAAAAGTGTAAAAAGGGCTATAAACCTGATAAAGCTTGACCGCATCATAGAGAGCGAAAAAATTTAACTTTGATATTGCGGTTATGGTCACATAAAAAACTACTTCTGTGTCAACTATTACGAAATAATTTAATACAAGCAACACCAAACAAAATATCGAAAAGATAAAAATTAAAATAAGCTTAGTCGTGGGCTCACTCGTGGCATGAGATGAGGTTAATGTAAAAGTCGATATGGGCTCAAAAAATTGCAGGGGAGGCTGAAAAAAGAGTAGGGGGGACTTCTACACGTTAGGGAAAAACTACACGTTAGGGAAAAACTTCGCCAACTACACAGTAGGGAAAAACTAGAAATGAAATGACATCAGTAGAGTAATGATATGATGCATTTCAGTTTTAGCAGTCAGAATTTCAAAATTGTCAAAACTGTGATAAACGCCTTAAGACGTTGCTGTGGGGTTAACTTATAGCGCAAGTGTGTGTTTTTGAATATATAGTATGTAGGTACCGCCTTATCAACATTGGCAGCGAGGTCGAATGGTTCGGAGCGTTGTTTTTAAGATGGCCATGATCGCAAGGTTGATGGTTCAACAACGACTTAAGCCGCGTTGTTGCGTCCTTGGATAAGATGCTTCACGACGTTTATAACTATCTCTGTTCGATGGAATCTAACAAGCAGCAAATTGAAGAAGTCAAAAGAAAATTCAAGCGGAAAACTCGGAAACAAGTGCAACTCATAAGTGAGCTTGGATTCGTCCTACGCATAGCGCCTCCGTCGCCTTCTCGTGACAGGAGGATAAAAATGAAAAATAATTCATTCATTCATTTTCTAGACCCGCTTATCCTTGGGAGGTCGCGGGGGCAGCAGCTCGAGTTGGAACCTCTAAGCATCTCGATCCTCTGCGATAAAGGATAGATGCTCTGCTGGGATGCCAAGGCGAGACAAACTAAGATCTAGTTCTGGGACGGCCTCTTGACCTTCGACCAATCGGTGTTGAACAGAGCAGCTTTTTGGCTGTTCTTTCCTGGGACATTCGTGTCACATGTCCATACCAACGCAGTTGCGATCTGTCTAGTCGCAGAAGCAGCGATTCGATGTTTGGAGATTCACGAATATCTGCACTTTTAACCTTGTCTAACCATGTCAAACCGCTAATTCTTTGCAAGAATCCCATTTCGGCTGCTTGAACTCGAGATCTCACTTTCTCATTCATGATCCAACACTCATGGCCATAAGTCAGAATAGGAACACAGACTGATCTGAAAATGGATAGCTTTGCCCAGGTGCAAAGCTGCCGTTTCAGTACCACAGATCGGTGGAATTGGTGCATTACTGCACTTGCTTTTCGGATGCAGATATCCAAGCATGCATCTGAAAACCTGTCCAGAGCTTGCTGGAGACCAGTTTGGGTACAAGATCATCTGCAAATAACAGACGTTGTACATTGCAATCACCGATCTTTACTCCGCCACAAGACTCACTTTTCTTAACTGTTGTATCCATATAAATAAGGAACAGAATAGGTGAAAGAGTGCCGTAGCGCCGTAGCCTTGCCGTAGTCCCACACTTACTCTAAAAGGTTTCGTTTTGTGCTTACCTTTTGCGGAATAATTTTGCCTATTATAACTAACTGTGTGTAGTTGCAAATTAGTCTGGTCAATAACCTTTCTGGCTTTTTTTGTCGGTTTTCTAGTAAAAGAGAGATCACGTTTCAGTTTGGCATGTTAATGTCCAACGCATAATATTAATTCCTTTTTTGCTTGGGGTCTAGGACTTTATTATTAATGTTAAAGTCGTTTAAAATCGTTGCAAGTTGCTGGGCAAAGATGCGTCGAAGATTTTTATAAACTGTTTTACGTTTGAATAGGGAAACCGCTGTATTAACATCAACTACAAGATATAGCTTACTGTAGATCGTTTTGAATTTTAATCCATAAATTTTCAGAGCCATCTTGTATGCAGTGAGACTAAAAACTGGTATAAAACGAAACAAAACAAGCTTATTCCCTGCTTTTTGGCAAATTGACATTCACTGGTGCAAATAACGCGTAGATTTTTCATTGTTTTTTAGAAAAAACGAGCTAAGCTTACACTAACGTACACAGTTACAACTAACATAAAAGATCGATGGCAACGCTTGGAAAAACACTAATTATCTGCACTAGTTTGACCTGGATGAAAAAACAGAAACCATTAAAGCAGCAAAAGCATACAAAACGAAAAAAGCAAACATTGTACAGCACCATGGAGCGGGAGAGCGCTGTTTTGGGCTGTCAACCCTCATCAGTCGCACTCACGCAAATGTGCATTTATCTTTAAAACGATTACTCTAAGTGAGATAACCAACCCTCTGGAAGTCCTATTCTGCTGGCCTAGGATGTCATCATCGTTTTGTTGTACAGCACGCACAAGCCATTTTGTCAAACGTTCAATATTCATTCTCTATCATATGTGAATGTTTCGGTAATATTTGTTTGTTTACAATTGGTTAAAAATGTTTCTACGCACTAAAAGATTAAGAAACTTATAGTTCTGGTTGCTACAAAATCTGTCATTGAATTCTCAACTCATTTTTAGGAACTTGTAAATTCACTTTTGCACACCACTGAATAGAATCGGTGCAATCAATGATCACCATTCGTCCAGTTTCACCCTAACCATTCACATCATGACGACTTTTTTTGTTGCAACAATTAAGCAGCTTCTTGAATCATGATTTTTTTACTGTCGTTTTGCTTGTTCTCAAAATTCTTGCAGATCAACGTCAGCATCTAGGATTGAATCCAAAAATTTGTTCAGAGAGACGTCGACCTTTGCTTTTGGTAAAACTTTCTGTTTGGCAATTCGCTCTTTTTCGATCCCTAAAAATTGCATGACTTCATAATCTTAGCAAAAACTATTTCATAAGTGCGAGTAAAATCAAACAAATATAAGCTATTATTTTAAAATCATCAGAGTTTTTTAATTTAAAGTATTAAAGTTTTCGCAATGTTTTTTCTCTTATGACAAAAGAGCACCGGTTTATCGATCAATGCGTTTACCTACATTCTAAACCATCTGGTAATATCAAACAACAAATCCTTGCTTTCGTTTGTGTTCAATCCAAAAATTTTCACGAAGTGCGACGGAAAATGATGGACATAACAATGCACAGCAAACACTTGCAGTATTTGCAGTAATATAACGATGACATAAAAATTGATTGCGAAGCAAAAACTGCTTTAGCATCAATCCTGCAAAATTTGTAAAAGCAGTCCGTGAAAATGCTGCTTGAATACACAAGATGACAATTGTGATTAGAGTAGCTTCCCTGCATTTCTGCATTGCAATTTTAGGTATATTAATTTCAAAACATGAAAGCGAATGTTTTTCTCAACATTGTACAGAAATTTTTGTTATTTTCCAAAATAAATCGCTACAACATGGTAATAAATAACTTATATTCTTCCTTTTCCAATTTATCCCTTTGCGTATTTGTTTAACTGTATTTTTAAATCCGAAATCTAAACCGATACTTGATGGCAATTTTCCAGTTGCAATCTAATATATTATATGGTAATAATGCCACATTAACCATTTTGAGGTAGGCGTAGTTAGTTCGTAGCATATGGCGAAGACGTTCATTAGACCTCTTGCAGTTTTCACCGCACTTGATATGCAGTCATTGCCTCATGTTGAGAAAGTTTCGGAGCCCACAGCTAATATCTCATCAGTTTTAATACAGTTTTGCAAAGCAACTGAACTATTTCTAGTGAAAATTTCTTTATTAAACGACTCAGTGCTATTATGTGAATGATAAGTAACACTTACGTAATAATTTGCTACAGCAAAATGTGATGCAGGCTTACAGATAACTTTCATTAAAAAAGCCGCTGCTTGAAAGCATTGCTATCGATGCGGAATGTGTAGGGTTCGGTTCCCGGACAAGTCGACAATGGTTTGCAACCATTATCGATCATGCGACGTTTTTTCAGACGTTTCTTCAAACATGGAAGCTGTGTAGTCAAGACAAGCCGTGGAGGTGCTTGCCGTGCATTGCCGTAATGCTGCTAGTAAATACAGATTTTTGTAATCATTGGTTTCAACTTTTATCCAGCTTAATCAACTCATTCTGAAATGAAAACTTCGATGTTCATCATGATTATATTGCTGACCTGCTCGCTGTAATACGCAGTGACTGTGAAGAAAGCAGTTTCTGGAAAAGCAAATTCATGCCTATTCAATTCCAAAGACGGGTTACATTCATCAACTTCAATAATTTCAAGAACAGGCTGATATTTGCGATGAGTTTTCAAGGTCACAATCTGAAACATTACGTCCGAAATCGTAAATGAAACAGAGCAAATGACAGCTTTGTAAAGATTAGTATAAAAGCACAAACCACGAGTTTTTATTACGAAAAAATGCTAACCAAAAAAGTCGAGTTTAAATATCATGTGTAAAAATAACAACTCAACCAAGGTTATATCATAATAGCGTATAATTTAATGGCATTAGAATTTTGATTCAAAAACAGGGTATTATTTTTAATAACATTACAGACATGGAAGTTTCAAACAAGTTGCAAAATTATGTCGTAATTTTTTGTTGAAAATATCAATTTTACCTTTTCATCATGCACATTCAAATGGTTGCTTAATTTAATGGACTTAAACGAAGCAACGTTATTGTTCCAAAATCTTCCACGAGAATTCGAATACGGATGTGTGAAACTGATGGTAGCATTCAGTTCATCATCACAAACTGCACCTCTGACAGGCGACCAATCACCGTCACTGCAAATCAATTCTTCTTTAAGATTTGGTAACAACAAACGTTCACGCCACAAAACAATGGTTTGCTACACTTGAAAACACAAGCAAACAACCAAAATCGGATAAAAACCTCGCTGAATGATTTACAGCCTCATCTATCGTTACTGTAAAAAATACTCCAATCGCAGTTGCATCGCTGTTATTCAGAAACGACATGTCTATATCAAAGCATTACGTGTATACATTACACATCTGAGTGATTCGGCAAAAAGCTCATGGTTATATTTGAGAGTCACACAATAATATCAACTTACTGATGCTGCCAAACGTTGGGACTTGCCAAGGAAAAACATAAACGTATCACGTAGCATCTGTCTGGATCTAATCCATGAAGTTGAAATTGCAGCAAAGGAAACAGTCGTCTAAACAGAGAACTGCAATCAAATCACGTCAAAACTTAAGCAACGATCAAATTCACCGTTCATACCTTCCCTTTTTGTTCAAGCAAACTTCATTGCCGATTGCAGCAAATTGTCTCCATTGATCTTGACTTTGTAAAGTGACTCGAATATTAGATGCAGAAAGCGATGGAATTGACGGTGGCATCTACGCAACAAAAGGGGCCCTAATATTTTATATTTTCATTTTCAAAGCCCAGGGCTACGCTTTGAAGTAGCGTTTACATGAAAAAAATTACGACTCACGAATTTCACACCAAAGTATTCAGCAAGATTTCATGATAAGTTCAGTCATGTTCACGGAAACAAGTTTGTGAAGCTAAAACATACCATAATAACCAGCAAATATACGGAAAGCATACTTATGCAACAATTTTACAAAGCGTTTCCGTAACTGTGTTAAATTTGCATCAGTTTCATCGCAAAATTGAGATAATTCGTAAAAGTAACAATGAATTCATGCGACACCAGTTATTATGTATTACTATGGGATTACCTGGTACGACAGCAGTTGTTGTGGTTCCATTGGTATTGGTTGTTGCTTTTTATAATTAATAACTTGAAATCTATCACACAAAATGTTTGTTAGAACTGTGTTTCCGATAAGCAAGCTATGTAAAAATTGCCATAACAACGTTTTCTTCGTAAGCATCAAATTTACTTCATAACATTTCTCGGATTTTGCGTAGCCTTAAAGTATTTAATTACTAAGTGTGATGCAGGACCTGGTTAAACTGACTAAAATAAAGAGGTTGGAAGAAATCATGGTATTTCGTGATATAGATGTATTAAACGTTTAGCACTTACGTTGGATAGCATTGGTATAAATTAAAAACCTTTTGTTTTTTGTTTGTGCGATAATCATGAGAGGTTAGTAGAATATTGCGCAAACATCCAGCGCTACTACCTCATCCTCGTATTGTCTTTGCTTGACAAGGATAACACATGGACTTCTGAACAGTCCGTGGAGAAATGATAGGCTACTATGTAGTAGTCTGTGGATTAGCCAATAGTGACAACAATTATTTTAAAACCTCTATTTTCAAAGATTTTCTTAAGTTCTGTACTGCCAATCATTTATCCCATTTCACGTTTAGTAGCTTTTTAGATGGTGGGACTTTTGTGCTGATTCAAAAAAAATTAAATCTTTTATACAGTATATACGAATGTCTTACTTTTGTGCATTAGCAGAACTTTGGTTGTGATGGTTGTAATGTGCATTCGTCGCAACTAATGGATTCGTCACATCATGTATAGATTGCTGCTGGTGGTAAATCGAAATATGTGAGCTGTGGAAAAAAATGACAACAGGAAAATCATAAAACGGACGAAGCCTAAATCGATCAAAACTGAGCTAAGAGGTCAACTGCTGCGTACTCGATGATGCAGCATTCGAAATTTACTGCAAAGTTGTTTTTTTATTTTAGATACCCACAAAAATTTAAAATTTGTGTAATTCGACTTTCAAGGCGACATTACAATTAAGACCCGCGCATTCAATCATGTTTTGCTCTGGTCCATTTTTTGACTGAAGCATGTCAGAACGAGCATACTCCAATGTTGAAGACAAAATATAGCAAAGTGCAAATTATTCATGCATGCAGTAAACACATGCTTACACGAGTATATTGAATATCTTACGTTTCAAAGTTACAAGTTGGTTGGAATTGATCAATTTGTTCCCTTGGCCGCACTGAAATACATCCAACGTCGTAAGTTGTGGTTTGTGGATTCAAAACACTGTGAAAACATAATATCCTTTTGCATCAAAGTCAAATTAAAACAAGCTAAATTCTATAATAAAGTCGATCCTTGCATAACTTGAATGAAATGTATTTGTTCCTCAGCATTTGATAAAACAATGAACTTAGCATTCAATAGTAATCATTTTTTGCAGAAGTTAATTCAAATCAAAAATCTTACTTTTGAGAAATGGGGAATGCGTGGCCTGAATTGAATTGATGATTTCTCGGTACTGAAGTGTTTTCGGTTTCATAGTTCAATTGTTGAGGGCAGCTGAAGGTTTGCAAGCTGCAGAAAAAGTCATGTTTTTGAATCTTTTTACAATATTGATGAAAACATTATGACAATGCTTTGCATATTCACATAATATTTTGCTTAAAAACGACAAAGTAGTTTTGGCGATTTCAAAATAAACTATAAAATGTTTTTAATCGAATTTCTTACTTTTGTGTCATGGCGTTGCAGCAATCGTTGTTGATTTCCGTAATATCATAGTGTAGTGGGAATTGTTTGAACAATGGAAATGCCTGAATACATCAATTCACTTAAAAGCAGGGCGTCGAACCGAACCGGAACGTAAACCGAAAACCCGTATTAACCGATTCCTTTCATGGAATCCAAACTGAACAGTAGCCTTTATAATTTAAGAAACGTAAGCCTCACCTAAACCAAAGGTCATCGAAATTCTTGAATCTCAACCGGATTTGAACCGTTAAAATAATTTTTGTCTATTCTAAACCCAGACGGAAGCGCCTTGTTTGGACTGCGCTTTCAATTTTGTACTAAAAAAGCATTAAGCATTTGCTACGTTAAATCGTGTGTGTTTTGAAGAACATTTGGCGGTTATAACCAAGGACATCTGAAGTTAATCTGAGGTTATTTCTGCCGCTGAGAATATCGCTTATGAGGTACAGTAGCTTTATAAAAAGTACATTCAGCCCAAATACAATAAGTATTTTTGAAAAAAATGCGCCTGTAGCTGTGCACCAGAATATAAGTCGAATTAACGGCTTCAAATTCTTGAACCCAAACCGAATTTGAACCCTTAAATTTTTGCTTCTGCAAACTTGAACCCGATGACTCAAAAAAATTTTAATTTTAACCGAAACTAAACTTGCAAAATCAAATGACGGAAAACCCGAATAAGAGCTAAACCGCTAAAATAAACTTTGCGCAACCTGAACCTAAACCGGAGCGACATTTCGAGCGATTCGATGCCCTACTTAAAATGCTTATGCAACATAGTAAAATGTAAACCGCATTTTTTGTCAAAGAATAGCGGCTAGGTAAAAATGATTCTCCGATAATGTTTACCAACTTGTACCTTAGTTTTCTAAAAATTGCAGCATTTCTGGGTTTATTGAGGATTACGGAATATATTACGTATAAAACGAAACAATATTTCTGCCACCGATGTATCCTTAAACGTCAAAAGCAGCAGCTGCAGGTTTGGTATCACCCGACTAAAAATTGTATATTATTCTACGAGGTGCAATGCAATCCAGTTACCCAGTGGTTGATAATCTTTTTAAATAAATTTTCTTAGTTTTTGGAAATGAGTCAAAATTTGCATGAAAATGGTTCTGCAATAAGATTGAGCGCCAAAATCTCAACTTTAGATGCTACTTTTTCTTGCTATGTTAAAACTCAGCCCATATTCAAAAACGAATCACTTTGAATGTTGCCACAAAAAAATCGCCGTATATTTACGAATTGAATTCGTGTTAGCATTGCTTGCAATGTTGCGATTTAAAAAAAAAAGTTTTAAACGATGATTGGAATTAATCCACAACAATATTTGCTGTCTGTGTTTGATAAACAATATTGAAATTTGCGTTTCAATTAGAAGTTTAATTTTTTGTATGATAAAACAAAATATGTATTGAGTAACAAATTTTCACTTACCTGTTTCAGCAGCTGATAATTATTTGGAGAAACATCTTCACCAAAAACGTTATATCCCAAACTGAAAAATATATAATCGCCAATAATTTACTTGCAACGAATGTAAATGGTGAGTACTTAAGGTGTTAAAGTCAAAAATGAACTTAATCAAGTAATTACAACAATAACAATTACAACAACAATAAATTTTGTCATGATATAGTTTGATAATTTATAATGATTCAACCTTTCAAAATCTGCCACTCCTTTCTTCCAAATAAATTTTTACTTTAGTTATCTATTACTTCTGGCGGTTATATTTTTGCGACTTTGTCGTCATGGTTTATTTCACAAATTATGTTTTATAGAAAACATTTCCTGGATTTTCTTGTTATTTACTTACAAGTGAGGTATTTCAATTTTTGTTTCGATATAATTTCGATGCAAATTAAATTAAACAATGCTAATTGTTGTGAAAATAAATTGTTGTAATCTCAACATTGATCATAACTACAAACTTCATTTACAAGTGTTTGAAATATGCAATTTAACCATTCTTTCAAAAATATACTTTTACATACTAGCCAAAATTTAGCAACTTAACATCAACAAAAAAAGCATTTTATCACTTCAACAACTTACTTGTCATTTCGATGGTAAGCACTTGGTTGGCAATGCACAGGATATTGTTGATTACTGGAGTCTTGCGATTCTTCCAACGAGTTTGCAAAGTGGTTCATCATCATGGTTGAAATATTTCGGTTACAAGAACCGAATACGTCTACACCTCTTTGTAAACATTCATTGAATGAATTTTAATTGTTGAGCAAATAATCATTTGGCCTTTTTTTTCTTTTTTTGCTTTCGCTGAAAACTGCGTCTTCGTTTTTGGTGAGAAACTCGATTTTGAAATTTGACGATTTTGCGATTTCTAACATGGCTTCTAATTAGCGATTCTTGCGCGACATAAAAGTTGAATTGATTTAAAATTTGGGCTGGAATTTTCTACGCACTCGATGATGAGTGACTCCATTTTGAAAATCATTTGTAAAACTCCATATATGATTGAATCAGTAAGCCGTATTGTAAAATCATAATATACGGTTACTTGTGAAATGAGAAACAAGCCGTATGTAAAATATTATTTCAAATTTTACATCGTTAAAGATAATTCTTGACGAACTGTAGAAATTCACTGGGAGTCTTTAATTTGACTTTCCTTCGTCCGTATTTTTAACATTGAGGAGCATTAATGAACTGATGTAGGTATATGTTGAAAGTTTGCTCCTGTGGGTCTGCTTCATTAGGAAAAAGTATTACAGCGTGGTTTTTAAGAATAACGTTTACACATATTTTCACATAAAACTTTTGCCTGCGAAATAAGTCCACTCTTCTTATTGCATACACATGATTTCATCTGAAAATTATTGAATATCTCGGATAGGCTTAACACGGTATTATTGTTAAAGGATTGACACAAACCTTTGATGTGAAGTAAAGCTGTCTTCAAAGCCAACTTAATAAGAAATTTGAAATAAAAACTGCTTTGCTTTGTCGGCGACCACTTCAAAAAATTTTAAAAATCAACTACAATGTTTTTGAAAATTTAAACGATTTCGGGTTATAGCAATAATTAGTTTTTATCTCTCAAAATATAAAGAAAGAACTTTCATCTAATTATTCTATGGAGTAAACACGTTTCTTTGAGCTAGCTGATCAATTCCGTCATCATATTTTTTAATTTTCCGACATTGCGTTTGCTTAATGGTTATTAACTGATTTATACGAGAAGTGGGTGTGATGTTTTGGACAAGAAATTTTTTGCAGTTGTTTTTTTCTTGTTGATGCGAATTAGTTGTTTTGTCGGCAAGAATTAGAAGACTGGGATGTGATGAAAAAATATGCTGTACAAATTCCTATTTGTACTACAGTAATTATACTCTCTGTGATGACCAACGTTTATTTGTATAAAGTAGTGCTAAATAAGGTGTAGGCAAACCAGACAAGCAGCCGGGGAGCTGAACAAACTTGCGCCCCCCTAAAGAAAATCAGCTATTTCTAAGTGCATATATTGGTGTTCAGAGTGTAGCAAACTCGGCAAAAACTGGTAAATGCCTGCTTAATGAGTGATAGAAAACTATTCAAAGAAACTCTTTGTGTAAATCGAAACTGGGGTATTAATCTTCTTTTTTATCATAAACAAGTCGCATTAAAAAATCTTTGCACTTTTACGTATTACTGTCTTCAAGACCCGTAACCAGGAGGGGAGCAGGAAAATTTTTGCCCTGTTTTTTACTTAGTTAATGACTAGTTAAAGTGTGATGCGATATAATTCGTGTTGTTTGCATAAAACATTAACTGAAACAAACGACTCCGTAGTTCTTAGAAAAAGTCGTATTACCAACAAGCTCGTCTAGTTTAGTATGCTATTTTTTCACATCCTGTTACAGAAAAGAAACCAATGGGAGCTGCTTGAATTGCAATTAATCGCTTAGGTTTGTAGGTTGCATGTTTGCTCAGTTTGGGTGTCACCACAGTCACCAATAATAAGTTAACCTAAAAATATCAATTTCGTTTTGCATTGTAAGTATTGTAAAGTAAAAAGTGAATTCTGTGTGGCGTAACAGCAAAGCATTCGGCTGTTGGTCGCTAGGTTAAGAGTTGGATGCTTTTTACCGTTGCTGCACAATTATGCTACCTCTGTCTATGTTGACATTGTCCTACGTCGTTGCTTCAATTCTGTTCTCTTGTTTTTTTTTAATAAAGAACTTGTGCACAATGAAGATACGAAAGTTTATCAGTGTACTATTTAACTTTTGACTGACTATAAGATCAAAGTTTATCAATGTACTATTCAACTTTTAACTGTGAAGTAATGATTTGCATGAAAGCCACATCCAAAATTTCACACCAGTAAATGTTCAATCGTAGGTTTGATGTAAGTACTTTGTGAACCGAATCTTAAATGAGTTCTGGATATCAATGGGGGAATATCGTTCCAGATTTTAACTCCTTGTAGAGAGGGCATTGGCCGCTAAGTCACCCGGTAACAAGCCGTCAACCGGTCTTTTTATTGGTCCGCTAACGGCCCAATTCTATCTTTTGTTTCTAATTGGGCCGCTAACGAGCTGCTATCAATTTTTGAAATGCCTTTAACTTTAATTTTTCTTTTAAATGTGGTTGAAGGTTCATAAAAAAATGAGCTTTGGACGGGTCGGGCTATATTTTTGGGATGAGTTTCCGGGTCGGTTGCTGATACTGGGCAAGAGGTTCCGGGCCATGGGCGGGCTGGGTTACAAAAAAATTTAGCCCGTGTCATCTCTAACTCCTTGGTAATAATACATTTTCGCAACCGATGACTTGCGTAGCGAGGTATATACGAACAGTTTCTTCGAGGCTGTGTAAATTTAGTATTTATTTAAGATACTTCACTGCTCAGGATAAAATAATCAGAAAGCGAGCGAGGAAATTTGTTCTTAATATGAACATGAACGAATTTCCCAAGTTCTAATTTAAAAAGATCTGGAAGTTTGAGGACACCTGGTTGGGAATAAAAGGAAGTTGCCCTAACTCTCCAAAGTCCACCGCCAATTAATTTTAACGCTTTGTTTTAAAGGGATAGCAGCTTTTTAATTTAGATATATAGGAAGAACCCCACACTGCCAGTCCATATAGGAGCTGCATATGTATTAGAGAACAATAAAGTTGCAAGATTGCGCTTGTCGGTAGATAAATGACGAAGTTTGGAAGTAATAGCTACGGCTCTATAATGTTTTATTTTCAACCGGTTTTGTGGTTTTTGTTTTCTAAATTATGGAATATAGAAAGAATCAGTTCTTTTGATGCAAAAGGTTGTCGATAACAGGTTCAAGAGGATAAAAAATCAACCTGTACACGCAAGTGCTGCCAGCAGCTCAGCATCGCTGCAGCGTTCTGTGTTCTGTTCGTTGCTGGCCTGCCAGTTGGTAATTTGCCGAAAGTACTGCCAACTCAAAGCAAAGCTTCAACAAAAGCTACTGTAATATTGAGCCGAATCTGAAAAAGGAAAGGTGTTTTTTGGTTTTCAAATCAAAAACTTGACCTGTTGTGAAAAGTTTTGGTTTTTAACAAGTAGACAACAAGATGCTATTTAATGAATACATTCGCTAAAACAAAATAGCCCTCCAAAAAACATTGTATATGTGTAATATAGTAATGAAGACATTTCGCACACATGGATATTTTGGTTTAATGTTTCTATATTTGCGTTTTATTAGTTTTGTTATTTAATTTTATCCCCAACAACAAAAAATTATAAAAAAGGGCATTTGTGCAGTTAAGAGGGTGTTGTACTGCATTTCCATTCATTATGCACGATACGTTTTCGCATCGCTATTAGTATGCTTCCAATGAAATGTTACGTTTTTTTTTGAAAATAAATTTTTGCGAAGTACTTTCAATCGATGTCCATTGCCAAGCAGGTACTTTTTGTTATTTGCCTTTCGTTAAACTTTATTTTCTAATGTTTTTGTGATAGTTTAACGTTTCCAGGTTGTGAATCAACATAATGTAGCAGCTGCAGTGGCAAGCCATTGCCGTCAGTGTCCGATTTGACCGGCCCGCAAATCCAATCCTTTACCTCCCGCGCCGATAGCAATTTCTTTAAGCACTAACCTGCCCCAACCGACCGGTTGCACTGTTTAAGAATTTAGAGGAAAATACTTTGTTTGCATTCACCTCGTTCACTAACATGATTGGGTAGATAGATTTTTCGGAAATGGTAATATTTCACTACCGACAACTTCTTTAACGGAAAATAAACTCACATAGACCTTTTCCCATTAGGGAAACAATATTTGATGGTTCGCTCTGAGTGACCCAATGCTGTTTTGCTGACTTTTTAAATCAAAAACGAAGGAAAGTTTTGGAGTTGCAGTGCAGTTTTGGTTTTCAAAATACAAACATTGTAAATTTTTATCTAGTGACTGTGTCTGCATACATTACATTTCGTTTCTCCCGATGATTCATCGTGGCCAGTTGTAACGCAATCTTCTTCTAAAATCTAAATGTTCAAATTGTTATTTTGGAAAAATGTCTGAAAAAATACTTTTGAAAAATTTTCTAAAGCTTTGGTGTTTTGAAGCAAGCGCTGCATACTAGATGTGAGCAAACATTTGCTATGAGATATCTGATTAGGCAATCACGTAAAGCAAGGCTTGATAGAATTGATGATGCAATACAAAGCCTAAACTCAAACTACTGTTACACAAAAAAAACATCGTGAAACAAAAGATTTGTTGCGGCAATATTTTATTCGTAAAGTATTTATAAGACATTTCAGTAACTTATATGAAAACATTTAATTGTTTTCCGAACACCGACTTGAAAAATTATTTTTATGATTTTTCAAATATCGGACGTTAGTTTTTCCGTGTAACAATATGATAATCTAACCATTGATGAATTAAATGTAAAAGCAATTTGTGCCTGCTGATGATGATTCCAATCACATCGTCTTATTCAGTTACACGTTACAGATGCTGTGCGGCTGGCTTGCAGTACGCCATTTTGTTTAGGCGAGCAAAGTTGTTGGTTACAGTTCCAATTCGACCTCACAACACTGTTTATTGAGAAGAGCCATACCGTTTCGTTTTTTGAAGATGGGTATTCAGGCAGCTAAAACACCAATTTCCTACAATGCTGATGAAAATAAACTTCCGTGGCTGAATAAAAACGTAAAATATAAGCGTAATCCCTTATTTATTCCAAAACTTATTAATGCCGGTATTTGTTTTCCATCATGCACAGCTAGTAGAAGGAAAAGCAACTACATGCGCTTTTCGGATCTTGCATCTAGTTGTCCAAAACTAGACTTCTTCTACAGCTTGGTCTCAAGTTTTTTAATTTAACAAAGCTCAACAATAAAACATCGCATTGTTACGCAACCAACATCGTTCAAATGTTTTTCGGCACACAATTATGAATTTGAAAACAAACATTAACTTAATGGATTTGGAAAAACATTTGTTGCCAATCTTAAACTTCGTTTGTAGTTTTTTTTTGACAACTTTAAAAACGACTTGGGGTTCAGAATTTTTTCAGAACATACATACTTTGAAGATAGCTTTCGTTTATAATACTAAAAGTTTGCAGTTAACGTGGAGCAGCAAAAAACAATTATCTTATCTCACTACACTTTGACTACAAACAACTTTTTTCAAAGCTACGAAAAAGAGATACGACAGAGCGTTGCTTGAAGCCTAATGCGAAAACAGCTTTTTTCAAAGCTATTCTTAAGTTCTGTACCGCCAATCAATTATTCAAAAGCAACAATTATTTCCTGGTTACGGACTGAAGGTCATTTAACAAATCGTATGTCCTACGTAGTTTTCGTTCAGAAACCAGTAAAACAGAGATTCAAAAGCTATTCGTACAACCATGATTTTAAAACTGATTTTCACACAAATTGACCCATCCCAAGTACCTGCAACCTTGAAAAGTAAGGTAGTTACTGTACAGCAATTCAACACAATCCATTGCAAGCATAGTTAACATTTTGATACGTTTGGTGTTAGCATTGCATTTGTGTTCCTGCTTATAGGAATAAACCTGTTCACTTAATCATATTTTTTTTTTGTAGCCCACTAATTTTAAATTATCAAATGGAGCCACCGACTTAAAACATTGCGAACCAGTATCTTTTGACCAATACACAGCTTGGTGTAAGTCAACTTCGACTGTGACACTGACATGGTCTTCATTCTCTAGAGATTTTGAAGTGGTTAAAACCAAAAATATTCAATCAATACGGTGAATAACTAAAATTTACCTTGTACATACTTAAACGAAAGCAAAAACTACTCCGAAGTCCAGCTTTGCAAGGAATTTGAGCGAAATGTCTTCACTGTAAAATAAGCTAACCTGCTGAACAGAAGCGAAAAGGCTGGATTCCGAAATAAAAGAATGTCATTACCTGCAATGACTGGCGCACCTCGGGCTATTCACTCATGGCTTAACGGAAAATTCTAAAATGAACATAAACTCTAGAATTGGCTGGTTTTGTTGAACAAGTTTTCTCAAAATGCTTTCCTTCGTATATTCTTGGTTACTGTCTTGAACTCAAAAGCTTACGCAGTCACTCAACACAACGGTTCAACGTCCATCCGTAACTTCGCCCTACACCTATGCACTGTATACTTACTGTAACTGCTCCGGTAAAAATTAAGATGCCAAAATTTGAAACAATACTCCATACCCTGTGAAACCATTGCGCTTAAATAAAATTTTGTGCCAGACGTTTCCACACACATATAATGATCGAATGATTCCATTTCGGAAATCAAATAGAAAGCTTCATATTGATCTGATTTCTGCAATAATTATTGATTATGATTTACACCGCATATTCGAAAATAATAAAATTTTGTGAAGTTTGAAAAAAAGAGATATTTGTATTAATTGGCTTCATATGAATGGCTTCTACGGTAAATTTCATAGAGTATAAGATCGTAGATTAAATGATGACCCTTAGATTAAAAGCAAAACTTTGGACTATAGATTCGAGATTTGATCCGATTAGGGTGAATTTACAGCTTCTTCGTTTTACGATCAGTGTTTAAACGATGGTGTTCAAATAAACTGACCAGTTTTCTTTATGTTCAGTTGAAATTAGTTTTTATCAAATTTTCCCATCTTCGAGTGGCTGGCAGATGATCAGGAACGCTCTTCAGCGAGCTGGATGCAACGCCTCTGTCACTTCTTCGTGACGAGCGGAAAAACATGCTTCAAAAATTTTAACAAATTGCTACAACGGATCTTTAAGTTTCATACTCCTATACGATAGAATTGTTGCGTATATTTGGCATCAAATCATTTGAAAATTTATTATTGGTGATCTTAATTATAGCCTACTTCTCTAAAAATCTACTAAAATTTGGTTCTGAAAAGTTTTGACGCCAACATACAAAGCACCGAAGTTTACAAATTTATTATGAATACCGTACAACGATTAAAGTAACATTTGCATGTGGTAATCGTAAATATAAAGTATCACTCTTGATATGATCGAATACCGTTGTGAATACTGAAAAATTGGAGCGCGTCCAGAATTTTTTAAAGGAGGGTGGGGTGAACTTAAAAAGTCAAGAAAAAGCATCTTGCAATTTTGGGGTTAAGAAAGGTTGAAAGACTAAGGTATTAATTTGGTAACAAAAAATTAAGGGGGTCGGATTGAGCCGTGTAATGGAAATGCTGATTCAGTAGACGATCTTTTATTTTTTTTATCAAACCTGTTTCGTGATTATGAGTGTTGTCATGGTAACTGTATCCATCATTTTTTGAATGTTGGTTGTACAACTATATACATTTTTGTTTTATTCTAAGCGAAAACTAGGAATTGCTATGATTGACCGTATCCATATGTTCGTATCTTGTATCGGGGTTGTTGTCGCTGGTTGGTGCAGTGTGTTAATCACAAACCTTTGATTTGAATAAAAGCTGTATTCAAAGTACATTCTGAAAAAAATCTGAACTAAAAACTGTTTTATGTTGTCGACCAAAACTACAAATAAATTTTAAAAGTTGTGTTTTCTGTCGAAGGATTAAGTTGACGTGCTTGTTGTTTGTTTACTGAAATATTACTCGTCACGAAAAAATTATCCATCCAGTCATGACAGTGAACAAAGTGAAGGCAAACGAAGCATTTTCGATCAAATGCTTAAACTGTCTGCGTAAAATATCACTCGCTGATGATGATTTTACAACCTATAGACACGTTAATTACTGGAACAAAAATGTTCGAAATTAAGTTTAACAAGCTAAAAAACCGCTAACTATTTGTTCGGGCATTTGAAAACAACTATAAGTGTTTCCCAAACATCTATTTTCAAAAGCTATCTATAATTCTTGACTATTATCAAGAGTTGAACTTTGCATGAAACAACATTATAATATAGTGATTTGGAAATATATTCTTCGTATCGAATAGAGTCACATTGCGCAACTAACAGTACAGTAAGCTTCTATAGTCCGCCATTTTGTTTTAGCGACCGTATTCATTTGATAGTATCGTGTTGTTTACTCATTTAAAAGCAGGATTTCCTAAAATAGTTTTAGCTTTATATTTCAAACAAAAACAAACTTTTCCTCTTCATTTTTTTTCCTGTCACGAGAAGGTGACGGAGGCGCTATGCATAGAACGAATCCAGACTTGCTTAGGAGTTGCACTTGTTTCCGAGTTTTTCGCTTGAATTTTGCTTTTGACTTCTTTAATTTGCTGCTTGTTAGATTCCACCTAGCAGAAATAATTGTCGGGAAGCATCTCATCCAAGGACGAAACAACGAGAATTGGGTGGGAGTTAAACCATTAACTTTGCGATCATGGTCGTCGTAAAAACAACGCTCCGAACCACTTGGCCACGCTGCCAACTATTTTCTTTTACATCAATTTCAATGTTGAAGCTTTGTACAAGTAATTTGCTGATCTTCTCGTCTCATCGCTAGACAGCACAGCGACGAACACACAAACACAGAACGCTGCAGCGATTGTGAGTCGCTGGCAGTTCCAAATGTAGAGTAGTGTGTACTTGGTTGCATCTTACTCGCAAGAAAGCGACCGAGGCGCTATAAAAAGCACGCTTAGGACTTGCTGGTCCCTTGTCTAGCACAACATTACACAAAATTAACGATTAAACCGGAGGAAACAAGCATTCATTCAGCATAATTATTTTTTTCGTCACATCCCATTTTTTAAATTTTCGCCGGTGAAAAGCAACCGTTTTATTGTAGGCTACATTAAAAAAAAGAACGATTAGCGTGCAAGAAAAGCTATTGACAAGCAGGTAAGATTGAAGCAAAGTAAATTGCCGTAAATTGTAATATTATCATGAAATTGATCCGCCAACGCAAAGCAAAAACATGCAACCGTGATTACATGGAAGCTAGAACTTTTAGTATTTTTTTCGTGACATGAAATCAATTCCTTAACATTTCAGAAGATCGAAATCGTTCGAATGTTCAAAACTTTACAGATGAATTGTAAAGAAAATTTAGAGTGAACGCCGACAAAGCGAAACAGTTTTCAGTATAAACTTCTTTCTGAATCGTTTTTGAAGTTAATTCACATCAAAGGTTCATGAGTGTATGCAACACCTATGGTGTTTCACAAGGATCCACACTGGGTCCATTACTGTTTTTAATTTACTTTAATGGTATTATGCAACGCAACCCAAACTCTCCCAAGGCTATTTGCAGACGATGCATGTCTTGTGCGTAATCATTCAAACCTCGCGTCTCTCAACAATGAATTAAATTTTGACCTAACTGAAGTTGTCAAATAGTGTAACGCTAATAAGCTAACAATTAATTCCAACAAATGCCTTTGTATGGTTATATTCCCAACCTCGAAGG
This sequence comes from Trididemnum miniatum, assembly GCA_964006365.1. Classification (NCBI taxonomy): domain Eukaryota; kingdom Metazoa; phylum Chordata; class Ascidiacea; order Aplousobranchia; family Didemnidae; genus Trididemnum; species Trididemnum miniatum. The sequence continues at coordinate 19,324,045 of OZ023244.1, forward strand.
ATGCGATATCAAACCTTACTACAAAATTAATAATTCAATTATCCATTCTAGTGAAACTGTGAAATATCTGAGAGTACTAATTGACTCTAAACTGTCCTTAGCTCCTCATATTAAATAACTTGAATCTAAGTTGACAAGAGCTAATAACATAATCAGTAGGTTAAAATCTATCCTTCCTAAAGATGCATTGTTGAAACTATACTAGGCCCTCGTTCAACCTCATTTGTTATATGGTTTGATTGTTTGGGAAACTACATACCCCACTTATTTAAAGCCATTAAAAATCCTTCAAAATAGAGCATTGAGAAACATTGGAGGCGGCACAATGCATGAGAATGCAAATCCATATTACACAGTATTAAGTTAAATATTTTGAAACTTCATGACCTGTACTACGTGGAAACTGCCAAAATTGTTTATCATTCCATTATGTACACAGACCACACATGCTTCCCACACCTTAGTTATTTTATAAAATTTCCCGGCGCTCCACCAGAATTTCCAGAACCCAAAGAGACCTGCTTTATATTTCTCTTTTTCGTTCAAACAAAATGCACAGAAGTGTTAAATATCAGGACGCAAAGATTTGGAATTCCATTCCTGCGGAATCAGAATGACGTCACCGGTTTCGTTTAAAAGAAAACTAAAATTTACTTTCTTACACCATTACTAAATTTTCTGTCGTGCACTTCCTCATAAAGCTCGGCAAGCAATCATTTCTTATAACTATATTGTATTGTTTTAATGAAACTTATGATCTTTGGAGGGGGCTGCATGACTCCATGACCGAAGGGTCTTTTGGCTGCCTTCCAGTCGCGAATGTATATATTGCATTGTATTTTTTTATTATTCCGTTTTCTATTTCATTTGTGTGACTTAATGAATGCGACAAGAAATGAAGTTGAAGTGTAATGCTTTGCAACTACAGTAACTATTGCTTTGTTCAGGCTCCTGGCATCATTAACAGTAACCAAAAAATTACAAGCAAATTTACAAAAATGTTGGAAACATACTAACACCCACAAATATAATAAAGTCCACCATGTTCAACATTTTTCAGATGCGATACCTTGTGAAATAGCAATTAGCAAGCGTACTTTCAACTATTATGATTGTATTTTGTACATGCAAAAATTTTAAATGTGAAAACCGTTTATTGGAAATGTTATTCTTTAGCAATCCACTGTGATACTGCTTCATAATGAATATAGTACAAATTTCCATCATGCATGAGATCATTGAGGCAGCTTAAAAGTGAAAATACAAGCGGATGAAATTTGATTTTTTTATATTTATTGGTACTATAAAAAAATTACTAAAAGAAATACCTTATCATTTTATAAAAAATGATAACATTTCACATATAGCTTTACAGTATTGGCATTTCAGGAGTACATTATTGTTTGTCATGTCATTGTTTTACCATTGTGGCATCCTAAATGAATCAAAATGGAGTTTTGCAAATGATTTTCAAAATGGAGTCACTCATTATCGAGTGCGTGGAAAATTACAGCCCAAATTTTAAATTAAATGCAACTCTTAAGTTGCGCAAGAATCGCTGATTAGAAGCCATGTTAGAAATCGCAAAATCATCGAATTTCACCTTTGATTTTTTCTCCAAAAACGAAGACGCAGTTTTCAGCGAAAGCAAGAAAAAGAAAAAAGGCACCCCAAAAAAACAAATAACTATTTGCTCAACAATTAAAATTCATTGCATTATTGTTTGCGAAGAAGTGCAGACGTATTCGATTCTTGTAACTACAATATTTCAACCATGATGATGAACCACTTTGCAAACTCATCGGAAGATTCACAAGACTCCAGTAATCAACAATATCCTGTGCAATGCCAACCACATGCTTACCATCAAAATGACAAGTAAGTTGTTGAAGTTAGTAAATGGTTTTGTTGATGTCAACTTGTTAAACTTTGCTTTGTATGTAAACGCACGTTTTTGAAAAAAATAGCCAATTTGTATGTTAAAAACTTTCGTAAATGAAGTTAGTTGTCATGATCAATGTTTAGTCTGAAACTATTTTTCATAACAATTAGCGATTTTCATTTTATTTGCATCTCAATTAAATCGAGATAAAAATGTGAATAATTTTCAGAAAATAAAAGGAGAAAGACGAAAAATTTTTTTGTAAACATGATTTGTGAAACGACTAACGCCAAAATAATAATCACCAAAAATCATTATTTACAAAAATTTGTTTCACGTATATAAAAGTTTTATTTGCAATGGACTTTAAAAATTTTAATTATTATAATTCATCAAACTGTATCTTTAAAAAATTTCAACACAGATGTAATTACTTGATTAAGTTAATTTTTGACTTCAACACAGTTAGTACTCACCGTTTACATTTGCTGCAAGTAAAAATTGGCGATTATATTTTTCAGTTTGGGATGTAATGTTTTCGGTGATGATGTTTCTCCAACTAATTATCAGCTGCTGCTGAACCAACAGGTAAGTGTAAATTTGTTCCTAAATTTATATTCTGCCATATCATAAAAAATTATTAAACTTTTGCCGTGTTTTGCGGACCATATGTCACACAAGATTATTAGGCGCACTGTCAATTAATTGCTTTGATTGTTTTTGTTCATAAATAAGATGGACTGGACTAAAGGACGGTTTCTGAAAAGATCTGGCTGAGGTTACCATATAGGCCCTAAAACTCATTAAACAAAAAAAAAAAAAACACTAAATACTTAAAAGGCATTCGGTGCACAATCAACTTTTGAGAAACGAAAAGGATTTAAAGTGCGCCTTGTGATCTGTAAAACGCGGTAATTCAAATGCAAATTGTCATTGTTCATGAAAAACAGGCACAAAATATTATTGCAGATAAGTTCCAATCATCGCGTAAAGCTTTTCTGTGAAACTGCAATGTTACGAGTAATACTAACACGAATTTAATTCATAGAGTTACGGTGTTTCTTATGGCAACATTCAAAATGATTTATGTTGAATTTAACAAACACGTTGCGAGAAAAACTGGTGTTTGTCGCATAATCTCAACTGCTGAAACATTTTTATGCACATTTTGACTCGCTTCCATTGGTTTATTTCAAAAAGTTATCAAGCACTGAGTGGGTTGCTTTGCACCTCGTAGATACAATTTTCAGTCGGGTGATGGCAAACTTGCAGCTGCTGCTTAATTGACGCTCAAAAACCAGGTGATTCAGCGATGGAAGAAATACTGTTTTGTTTCACAGGCCTACGTAATATATTCCATAAGGCCAGAAATGACCTAGTTTATGGAAAACTGAGCAAAACAGTAAACATTGCGGGAAAAAAATATTTATTTAGCCATTGTTCTGTTAATGAATAATACGGTGGACACTTCACTTTGTTGTATAACCAACATTAGAGGATTGATGTATTTAGGCATCTCCATCCTTGAAACAATTTTCATTCCACCATATTCCGAAAATCACCAACGGCCGCTGCAACATTATTTCACAAAAGTAAGAAATTCGATTGAAAACATATTAAAAATAGCCCATATACTTTTTTTAAAATTGCCAAAAATACTTTAACGTTTTTAAGCAAAATATTATGTGAATATGCGAATATTGCCTTGTATGTTTTCATCGATTTTGTAAAAAAATTTGCAGAATGTGAATTCTTTTGCAGCTTGCAAACCTTCAACTGTCCACAGCAATCGAATTATGAAACCGAAAACACTTCAGTACCAAGAAATTATCAATTCAATTCAGACCACGCATTCCCCATTTCTCAAAAGTAAGATTTTTGATTTGAATTAACTTCTGCAAAAAATGATTACTATTGAATGCTAAGTTCATTGTTTTATCAAATGCTGAGGAACAAATACATTTCATGCAAATTATGCAACGATTGATTTTATTAAGAAATTTGTTTTGCTTTAGTTTAACTTTAACGCAAATGGATTATTATGTTTTCACAGTGTTTTGAATCCACAAACCACAGCTTACGACGTTGGATGCATTTCAGTGCCGCAAAGTGAGCAAATTGATCAATTCCTAGCACCTTGTAACTTTGAAACGTAAGATATTCAATATACTCGTATAAGCATGTGTTTACTGCATGCATGAATAATTTGCACTTTGCTATATTTTGTGTTCAACGTTACAGTATGCTCGTTCAGACAAATTTGAATCAAAAAAGTACACCTAAGTGACAGAATGTTTGAATGCCCGGGTCTTAACTGAAAACCATGAATTTTTTTAGGAGTTTGTAATATCGCCAGGAAAGCCTAACCGCACAAATTTTAAATTTTTGTGGGTAACTGAAATAAAAAATGTCCGTGGTAAATTTCGATTACTGCATCATTGAAGACGCCAAAGTAAATGTGTTTGCTCTGCTTTTAATGTAATAATTAATCCGTTTTATAACTATTCTATGGTCAACTTGCATCTTAGATATTGTTTTGCAGCTTACAGACTTCGTATTATCAGCAGCAGCCACCAATATGCGACGTGTCAAACCAATTAGTTGCAACGAATGCTCATTATAATTATAATAACCAAAACTTCGTCGATCAACAAAAGTAAGACTTTTTTATGTACGAATTAGTGATGTACCGATGCCGGTTTTTACCGATGTTACCGATGCCGATGTATCCGCTTAATGACATTTCATGACCTTTCACAAAATTAGCATAAAGCTATGTTTTAAACATATAAAGAGACGCGCTAGTCTATAGTATGACTTTGCCATAGACATGGCTACAAAAAGTTCATAAGAAACTTCCTCTAACTTTAATCGCATGACAATAAATGACTATGCATGGTCTAGCTTTTGAACGCGCGCTTTACGCGATGCAAAGTTGATATTTAGAAGTCCGCTACACCTATTTTATCGCGCTTGTAACATTCACACAATCGCAACTTTACTTTACCGTTTTGATCAGTGTTAATTGCTCTTGGCTGAAATATAGATCAATTATCGCAGGGGTGGGAAACCTGCGGCCCTCATAGCTTTTGAATGTTGCTCGCGTCATAACTTTGCTAAGTATACAACACACTGCGCGGTAGATTAGAAAATCTGAATTTTTCTTTAAAACTTCTTCGCGTTTCAACAACATGTTGCATTTGTGACGCAAAAACCGCGCAAAAGCCGTTAATTTTACTGTAAAAAATAACTCACAATGAATGACTTGATTGATAAATTTTCGACGTAAAATTGCGCATTTCAAAAGCGAAATTTAAAAATTAAAAGTTAATGTGGCCCGCTTAAAACAGCATGTAACCGATTATGACCCGCTGTGCTTTAACGGCTCCCCACCCCTGAATTATAGCAATGCACGCAACCTCGAACTTCAAAGCCCGCTTTAACGCTTTAATTCAAGCCGCTTAGGATGTTCTTTTACGGCTCGAAGTTTGAAAAGACGCATACTGTAGATCTAACCCAGACATGGGCAAACTACGGCTCTCCGGTTAAATCCGCCCCGCCGGTCCTTTTATTCTGGCCCACCGGCACTTACACAAACTTAAACTCCCACCGTGAATTGAACGGAAGACCTTTTTTTTCCTTTAGAGATTATGGATGGCAGTGATTTTCAAAAAAACAAACCTCAACGGTGCAAACTTGGAATAAAAAACGAGAAAAACGAGGTGACAACCTTTTATTTTGAGATCGCATTCGTACGTGGACCGCGATCTCCCCAGGAAAAAGGTCTTCACCTTGTTTTCCACTCAGCGTGCGGCCCGCGGTTTCAACAGTTTTTCCAAATCTGGCCCTTCGTGTGATAAACTTGCCCACCCCTGATCGAACCTATTTTGTCATAAACTTTGAACTTCAGTTAGGTCTGTCACTTCCATTCACGCAAACTTTGCTCTTATCATTGCAGCTTTAATTTTACTTCAAAAAACACAAAAGTTCTTGGGTGCAACGCATACCGGCAAATAAAGACGTACTTTCTTCGTTAGTTTTGCACTATTTTCTATCATTCGTCGAAAGACGCTAGGTGGTATAGCCTCTTCCTAATTTTTTATGATCGGTGTTATCGCGTATTTCTCTGGCGATTATTATTGCTGTCGTTACTAGGAAGATATGATTTAGCAGCCACATGATCAGCAGAAAACGTCCACGCCTTTCGCCGGGCAGTTTGGGGTGACAATTTTTAATACGGTGATCCACAGTCGTTTATCCGTGCAGCTTAAATGCCGTTTTCTACAAATAAAGAAAAACAATACCGGTAATTAAAATTAGGCACACAATTTTCAAATCTCGAAAGGAAAATACATATTGACTATTAGTGACAGTAGGTTATAATAGTGCGTAACAACTAACCAGCGTGAATTAATGCATTCCGTTTTGCAATAACTCAATCAATCAAAAAACTTGTTTTTATTCAAATAGAATGCACATAAAAAACAAATACTTCAGTTAAAAATTTAGAATTTGTCACAGCTTTACAGCTGCAACAATGAGATGTGGATGCAATTACATCCGTACGTGACACGAACAGCATGTAGACTGAATCGGCGAACTGCAGTATAACGCCAGACTTATCTTTAATGTTTGTAATATCATTTCGTTAAAACTAAAAAGAAAAACGATATTGTTCGAGAATTGGAACTTTGTATCAGCGCAAAAAAGGGAGTTCCATTTTATTAACAGCAGATCAAAGGTCAAGTACGACTTTAAGAAAAGCTATTAAAGAATGCAATATAGTAACTTGACATCGGCCGATGTATCGGCTTAAAATTACCGATGCCGATGCATCGGTGAAACTGCCAAAACATCGGTTTTTCCAATGTTGAACATCGGTATCTGTACATCCCTAGTATGAATTTGTGGCGTTGTATGAGTATGAAGAAGTGGCTTTGAAGGATTGCGCAATTATGCGTTAATTACTAATCTCCGATTATTCCGGCACAAATAAAAAACGAAACTTCGTAAATCATTCCAATACAATACAACGCCATTGCTAAATCTATATGACGTAACACCATGATTTTTTTCGACCTCTTCATTTTAGTCTCTTCAACCAGGTCCTCCAAGACGCTTTTTTTGGTGAAATACTTTATGGCTACACTAAATAGGTGTAACGTCATGAAGTAAATTTGAAGCTTATGAAGTTGATATGGCAATTTTTACTTAGCTTGCTTATTAGAAACACAATAACAAACTTTTTGTGCGACAGGTTTCAAACTAATTATTGTGACCTGCAACAACCTATACGGATGAAACCACAGCAACAGCTGTCTTGGCAGGTAATTGCACGGTTGATATAATCGTTTTTGTATAACGTAGTGCTATTTTCATGAAATATCCCAACTTTACCATGAAACTGATACAAATTTAATGTAACACCATTCAAATATGTGTCTAAGTGTGGCCTTAAGCTTTGAAAATGAAAATATTAGGATTTTAGCTCCCACTTTTGTTTGTGTAGATGTCACCGTCAATTCCATCGCTTTCTGCATCTAATATTCGAGTCACTTTACAAAGTCAAGATCAATGGAGACAATTTGCTGCAATCGGCAATGAAGTTTGCTTGAACAAAAAGGGAAGGTATGAACGGTGAATTTGATCGTTGCTTAAGTTTTGACGTGATTTGATTGCAGTTCTCTGTTTAGACGACTGTTTCCTTTGCTGCAATTTCAACTTCATGGATTAGATCCAGACAGATGCTACGTGATACGTTTATGTTTTTCCTTGGCAAGTCCCAACGTTTGGCAGCATCAGTAAGTTGATATTATTGTGTGACTCTCAAATATAACCATGAGCTTTTTGCCGAATCACTCAGATGTGTAATGTATACACGTAATGCTTTGATATAGACATGTCGTTTCTGAATAACAGCGATGCAACTGCGATTGGAGTATTTTTTACAGTAACGATAGATGAGGCTGTAAATCATTCAGCGAGGTTTTTATCCGATTTTGGTTGTTTGCTTGTGTTTTCAAGTGTAGCAAACCATTGTTTTGTGGCGTGAACGTTTGTTGTTACCAAATCTTAAAGAAGAATTGATTTGCAGTGACGGTGATTGGTCGCCTGTCAGAGGTGCAGTTTGTGATGATGAACTGAATGCTACCATCAGTTTCACACATCCGTATTCGAATTCTCGTGGAAGATTTTGGAACAATAACGTTGCTTCGTTTAAGTCCATTAAATTAAGCAACCATTTGAATGTGCATGATGAAAAGGTAAAATTGATATTTTCAACAAAAAATTACGACATAATTTTGCAACTTGTTGTAATGTTATTAAAAATAATACCCTGTTTTTGAATCAAAATTCTAATGCCATTAAATCATACGTTATTACGATATAACCTTAGTTGAGTTGTTATTTTTACAAATGATATTTAAACTCGACTATTTTGGTTAGCATTTTTTCGTAATAAAAACTCGTGGTTTGTGCTTTTATACTAATCTTTACAAAGCTGTCATTTGCTCTGTTTCATTTACGATTTCGGACGTAATGTTTCAGATTGTGACCTTGAAAACTCATCGCAAATATCAGCCTGTTCTTGAAATTATTGAAGTTGATGAATGTAACCCGTCTTTGGAATTGAATAGGCATGAATTTCCTTTTCCCGAAACTGCTTTCTTCACAGTCACTGCATATTACAGCGAGCAGGTCAGGAATATAATCATGATGAACATCGAAGTTTTCATTTCAGAATGAGTTGATTTGGCTTGATGAAAGATAAAAAATTGAATTAAGTCGGTATTATACTCGCAGCATTACCCTGAAGCGTGTAATGAGTATCTCTGCGGTTTAATAACGCCTGGGCAACACATCTTCAATCTCTGAAGAATGGTCGCAGTGATGTCGAGCTTTTAGCGGCTCTGTGCCTTAACTGATTTGTCGAGTAATCGAACCCTAAACATTCCACACCGATAGCAATGTTTTCAAACGGCAGCCTTTTTTAATGAAAGTTATCTGTAAGCCTGCATCACATTTTGCCCTAGCAAATCGTTAAGTGTTATTTATCATTCACATAATAGCATTAAGTTGTTTAGTAAAGAAAAGTTATTACTAGAAACACTTCAGTTGCATAGCAAAACTGTGATCAAACTACTGTAGGCTCCGAAACTTTCTCAACATGAGGCAATGACTGAATATCTAGGGCGGTGAAAACTGCAAGAGGTCTAATGAACGTCTTCGCCATGTGCTACGAATTAACTACGCCTACCTCAAAATGGTTAATGTGGCATTATTGCCATGTAATATATAAGATTGCGACTGGAAAATTAAGATTAAGTATCTGTTTAGATTTCGGATTTGAAAATACGATTAAACAAATATGCAAAGGGATTGATTGGAAAGGGAAGATTGTAAGTTATTTGTTACCATGTTGTAGCAATTTGTTTAGGGTCAAATCAAATCAAATCTTCATTATACTCGCAATATTACGCCGAAGCGTGTAACGAGTTGCGGGGCCCATCTCCGCGGCTTAGCGCCTGGGCTACACAGCTCCGAAGAAGCGTCGCAACGGTGGCGAGTCGTTGGCGACACTGTGCCGATTTGACCGGCCCGGGAATCGAACCCCAGACCTCCCGCACCGATAGCGTGCGCTTTGCAACTGAGCTAACGGCCGGTCAGGGTAATAACAAAAATTGCTGTACAATGTCACGAAAAACATTCGCTTTCATGTTTTGAAACTATTGCACCTAAAATTGCAATGCAGGAATGTACGCTAATCACAATTGTCATCGTCTGTATTCAAGCAGCATTTTTACGGGCTGTTTTCACAAATTTTGTAGGGTTGATGTGTCGCATTTACAGTTTCTGCTTCGCAATTAACTTTTATGTTACATTATATTATTGAAAGTGTATGCTGTACATTGCTCTGTCCATTCTCTGTCAAACATTATGAAAAACGTTTAGATTGAATATCAAACGGAAGCAAGGACTTGTAGCTATTTCAATGTATTTGCGTTTGATATCACCAGATGATTTAGATAGACACATTGATCGATAAACTGCACATTATTTTTATATACAAAAAAATAGTACAAAAACTTTGAACAAAATTCTGATGATTTTAGAATAATTGCCTATGTTTGTTTAAGTGCTTGCAATTATGAAATATCTTTTCCTAAAATTTAAGTTTATTCAACGTTAAGGGATCGAAAAAGATCGAATTGCCAAACAGAAAGCTTTGCCAGAAGCAAGCGTCGACGTCTCTCTAAACAAAATTCTGGATTTAATCCAGATGCTGATGATGATCCGCAAGATGTTTAAGAACAAATGAAACGAGAGTAAAACAATCATCATTTAAGAAGCTGCCTGTTTCAACAACAAAAGTCTTCATGATGCAAACGATGACGAAGAAACTGTACGAATGGTGATTGTTGATTGCCCAAGAGTGTGCAAAAGTGAAAGCACAAATTCTTAACAATGATGTTCTAATTCAATGGCAGTTTTTGTAGCAACCTGAATTAAGTTCTAAGTGTTTAGTTTGTTTAGTGCGTAAAAATATTTCAAATCAATTGTAGACAAATAGATACAGTCGAATCCGGTTAATTGCATTGTCATTTTGACAAACCCTATTTGCGATTAAGCAAAGTAGGAAGTATGTGTTCAAGCTAGTGACAATGCTAGAAGTACAACCAGTGTGATTAGGCTTTGGCCAGTGGGACCAGCGTGATTTGACGTTGAATCGGTATAATTGTCTTTGAATAACATTTATTATATCACACCTGCGTCATTTTTGACCTCTAATCGGTAGCGGTATGATTTTTTTATGACGATGGCAATCGGCGAGTTTATTTGCGCATTGAAGCAGTTTGTTTTTGCTCAGAAAATCTTGCTTTTGTCCCTAAAATTTGTTGCATAATCTGATTAAAAGAAAGTGGAATTAAAAGAAAGTGCCGATTAAAAGAAAATGGATTATGCAATAAACCAATATGCCATTAATAGTGGAATATGAAATTACCCGGTATGCAATTAACCGGATTCGACTGTTCAACAACTCATGTAAGAGAGAGATTGAATAATGAACTCTTCACAAAATAATGTGTGGTGGGCCGCGTAATAACCGAATTACCTTTTCATAGTTTGTTGCTTAATCGTGAGTTCTTTTCACTTTTTCCAAAATGATTCTGATACTGGCATGTTTCATTTTGTATTGTTCCTGTGCTTGTCTACAGATGGATGGTTTTTGTCAAACGTTGTCGTTGAGGTTACTACTAACTTGTTGATACTGCAGATACTTGATACTATAATCGTTGATACTACTGACATAGTAATTGTAATTATTGTTGTTTGAATGCGCTCAGTTCGTTGTTTCAAAAAAAATTTACAGCAAAGCCTGATTCCCAATTAGTCTTCGAAGCAGAGGTAGGTCTGCTATTTTGTCTCATATCAAGGTAGGGATTTTGGTCTTACAGCATTCTTTGAGTGTTGACTAGGTGGCTATGCAAATGTTTTGATTAAGGTTCACAACGAATGTAAACTTTATCTTAATTAATGTCATATAGTATACCGGTTTTTAAATTCAAAACTGAAAGAGTTTATGAAAAGCTTTGACAAGTCTTTGTCCAATACTACTTCACAACATGCGACGACAGTGGACAACTGTGACATTGAAAAAATCTTTGATCACAAGCAAAAAAACACAAACGCTAAACAACGTACATTGTACCTTTAACATGCTAAATTTAATTGCGCTTCAAATTTTGCTATAAAACTGACCAGAAAAGCCAGAATGTTATTTGACTTCGCAATAGACCTTTTTCCGGCACCCCTAGTGGAGAAAAGTTGTTGCTACGGTGGACAAACTATCAGGCTTCGCTATGTGGAAAGCATAGCTTTTATGACAGGTTGGTGGGAAAATTGCAGCAGAGAGGTTAATTGAAGATATCTGCTTGATATATCAATTGTGCATATCGAGTTAATGAAAGCATAGGTTGAAACGTGGACGATTAGTTGGAATTTGTAGAAAATATTCTAAGCTTAGGGCCAGGGCTAGTGGGTTTCATTGGACCAACCGGTACCGGAAAAACCTGTACGAGGCTGTACTTTGTATATGTATAGCAGCTGTACAACACTGGTTGTAATATCAGCTCATGCTATAGCCTAAATGGGATATTTTCCTCTGGACTGTCCAAATAGCAAACTGACGTTCAGTCAATACTTTCATCACAGAAAAATGAAGTGAAACTGGTAGGGTGTACATGGGCTGAGCTAAGCCTACGGGCTAGATTATGCTGCTAACCTGTAAATTTTATCGACAGTCGTTACAGTATATACTTCAGTTTTTGTATCATCCACCATCAAAGCCATAGCTTTGCCAAAAGTATTTGGTTTATCTGTCCAGCATTGACTGAACGTCTGTTTGCTATTTGAACAGTCCAGAGGAAAATATCTCATCTAAGCTTTAGCATAGGCTGATATCACAACCAGTGTTGTACAGCTGCAGTACATACACAAAGTACAGCCTCGTACAGGTTTTTCCAATACCAGTTGGTCCAATGAAACCCACTAGCCCTGGCCTTAAGCTTAGAATACTTTCTACAAATTCCAACTAATCGTCCACTTTTCCACCTATGCTTTCATTAACTCGATGTGCACACTTGATGTACCAAGCAGATATCTTCAATTAACCTCTCTGCTGCAATTTTCCCACCAACCTGTCGTAAAAGCTATGCTTTCCACAAAGCGAAGCCTGATAGCTTGTCCACCGTAGCAACAACTTTTCGCCACTAGGGGCGCCGGAAAAAGGTCTATTTACATCGCAATTATTATCAGTCCAAATACAATAACGGAGAATTTCAACTATACATTCTTCTTTCTATGATTTTTGCGCTGACATCGCTAAAAATATAACTGATCATTTTCAAAGCCTAAAAGTTAACGATGTAAATATATACATGGACTACTTAAACTATGCTCTTGAAGCTTGGTGTTGGCCAATTCTTGTGTTTAATGGCTATGACTTTAGCAAGGTCTAGAGAAATTTTAAAGAAGTTTATGACCATTCGCCTTTGAAAGTCAATAGAAAGCTATACGTCACTATCTTTAGAACAATATATAAAAAAGCAATCAAGGACTATTACACGTGCAAATAAAAACTTATGACAGAACCAAAACAAAAAAAAAAAAAAAAATATGTACAAAGGGGCACGTGAAAGGCGATAAAATTGAAAGAACAGAAGAAATAAAGGAAAATCAGGGGTCGAAGGCTGTCCGGTGGCTTGCTGCTGTGATAATCGAAAATGCATTGCCACGGACAATTGCTAGGGCTATCCTCTGGAACAGCCACATAGACTCCCTCTGGTCACCCCTTTGGCCAGCCAGCAAGCCGCCAATTCGGTGCAGCAGTGAGGTTCCCCTGGGGCCGATGATGCCAGATGTCTCCACTGCAAGAGGCACAAAGTGGAAACGGTCTGACAAAGTGAGGTATTTGGTAACTTTGCACTCTTCGGCCTGCCTTGCAACACTACCAGGATCAGAGAAAATTATTTCGAAACTTTGAAACTTTCAAACTTTGAAAGTTATTTCGCAAAAACCAATTAAAAAATTTATCATACACTTTGGATAGAGTTGGCCTGCTCATACATACATCCATTAAATTAGATAAAAGCAAAAAGAACGTAGAAGTCCTAAAAAATTTAAGAGAAACTCCTTCAGTATGAAAAACATGCAGACTTTCTAACTAACTTGAGTTAGAAAAGCAACATTATAAAAAAAAAAAAATGAAACCTTCATTATACTCGCGCTATTACCCTGATGCGTGTAAGGAGTGGCGGGGACCATCTGCGCGGCCTAGCGCCTGGGCAACACATCTCCGAAGAAACGTCGCAACGGTGGAGAGCCGCTGGCGACACTGAGCCGATTTGACCGCCCCGAGAATCGAACCCCAGACCTCCCGCACCGATATCGTGCGCCTAACAATTGATCTGACCGGTCGGTCGTTAGCAGTATTTCTTTCCAAAATATAACAAAGTGTGTAATCAGCTGCAATGATTGGCGTACCTCGTCAAACCCACTCTTGGCTGGCTTGAAAAACCTAAAATTTTATCCCTACCGGTGACATACCTTAATTTCAGAAATTGCTGATTTTTTAAACAAGGTCTCTTAGCTTAGGAAGTTTTCTAGCAGCTTAGACGGCCGAGTGGTATAGAGCGTTTGCCTCTGGAGCTGTAGACTCGGGTTTGATTTTGAGTCTGGTCAAACCAATGACTTTAAAGTTGATATTCACAATTTCACAGCTTCCATGCTTGACGCTCAGCATTAAAGGAACAGTGTGGAGAACAAGCCGGCAAGTTTACTTGTTGTGCCGTTGGAAAAGACACGTAGTGGGATTCCCTCATCTTGGTGTGGTAGACAGATAGTCGGCAAGATGGAAACCGATCGGGTTGAAATTTTTCGAGGGCCCGGTCAAACCGGTCAAAAAAACGGTCAAATGCTCCTTTCTTGCTACTACATTACACCCAAACACCCACCGAAATATACATACCGATATGTATTTTTTAAATAAAGCAGTTTTGTGGAAATTGGCATTAAAAAAATCACATCTTTTGAGAACAAAAGTTTGTTGTCTGTTATCAACAGTGAGACTTACACACTTGTTAGCGTAGTTGACACTCTCTTTTTTTTGGCAGTATTGTAATACTCAATTGTGGTGTCATTATACATTGTCTTACCGCTCTATCGCAACATATAGGCTTAAGCTTCTTTCCATGTGCGTGAGCCGGTTGGGTTGTGATGTAAGAGCCAAGGCTGGTTGTGGCGTTTGTTAAAGTGGTTTAAAAACTAGTAATCAAGGGCCTCATGATGATATACGGTGTTTACCATCTATCGATTTATGCTAACGAGTGTGCGAAGTAAAAAATTTTTACTAGGGGGGATGTTTTTGTCTTCAATTTTGCCTGAATTCTAAACCTAAATAACAAGACAATGTTGCAAAAATGGTCTTTATTGTTCATGGGGCGATGCAGTGGTGTAGCAAAAAAATTTCAACAGTGTGGGGGGCATAATTTCACCATTTTTTTTCAAGCGCAGTTTTTTCAGCAGTGCTAATTGAAGCAGATTGAAAACCAGAAAAAGCTTTAGGGGGGTCCGGGAACATGCTCTTCAAGGAATATTTTGAAATATTACATGCTGTGTTGGTTATTATAGTGTTTTTTGAACATTTTTCAGGCAAACCTTGTTTACATTTTTTGAGCCTAATTCTGATTACTTTACCAAATATGGTGCATTTTGTTCACACATTTTCATTTATGCGTGCTTAAGGCGTAAGGCTTATTGTAATCGAAGAGGTTCGAATTCATGCAAAAATTGTATTTATCAAAAACATAGTTGAAAAAGGCTGGTAAGGTGAATACATGCCCCTCATCCCACCCACCCCCTGGATCCGCCCCTAGCCATAAGCTACAAAAGCCATCAAAAGAGTTTGGCATATTTCAGTCACTTGGCTTTTGATAGTTTTGGCTTGATAGTTTTTTGCTGAGGAGATAGCTCTGAATTTACAGCAGCTGATATATACCGATGATCTAGATTTGGCAATGAAAAGTTTCTTCAAATCATCATAAATGCTACAAATAAGCATGCACCTTTAAGAAAACTATCTAGAAAAGAGATGAAATAAAAATCGAAATCTCGGATTACCAAAGGCTTACTTAAATCTATTTCGACAAAAAATAAGTTGTTCCAACAGTGCTACAAACAAAACAATACTTTTTTAGTTGTTAAATATAAGTCATACTTAAACAGATTAACCAAAATTAAGGAAATTGTGAAGAGAAACTATTATCAGAACGAACTCGCTACACACAGAGGTGTTTTGGGAAAACCATGGAAAATCATAAATGAATTAATTTGTCACAGAAAGACAAGTAATGAGGTAATTAGTATGTGTGTGGATTGCGTACCACAAAGGTTAAATTCTTTACGAAATATTTATGCGAAGGTATGAGTGATCCTGGCGAGATCATTCGTCCTGGAAGATGAGGTAATTAGTATGTTAACGGATCAGTGTTGCCAATTGGTACTTTAGAGTACCAAATTTCGAAAATTTGGTACGATTTTTGATGCTTTGGTTCTGAATAAAATAATTTGGTACTCTGCAAAGGTTTGGTACGGTACTTGATTTTGTTAAATTTGTCAAACTCCTGCGCAATTTGCGCTGAACTTGTTGGCAATGACTATACCTAAATGTAGAAAAAATCATGTATTAACGGACATGGAGCGGAGTAGCATCTTAACTCCTTGACGTGAAGTCACTAGCGAATTATGATTTGCCAAGTCAACTCTCAGAGGGTGGTTCTGGGATGCTATTATAGGATTTTACGTGTTAGTGAGTAATTTCTCTTGCTGATTCTCCTCGCTGGAGAAGTTCTCCGAGCTGCAGCCGAGATAACGAGCTCGCAAAGTTGAGATCACAGGTTGCGCTTGCAGAAAGAGCAACTACTCAGTAAAGCCGAGTGTCTCGCCAACTGCTTGGTAATTTGGTATGTACAGTGCAGAGTGTAATACTGTATGTATGGTATATGCTTGTTGTGAGGTGCTAGACCACCAGCTGCTGTTTACCCTTTGGCGCTTAATGTAGAACTGAAAGTGCGCTACTACGGTGCTGCATAGTAAAAATCAGTCGGTCGCAGAATGCAGACCAAAAAGTAGTATGTGCATTAATCTTGTAATGGTATCTACTGTAGTGACTGTGTCTGGGTGTGGTGAGGATGCGTGGTACTCGGGTTCATAAAAATTCAGCTGCTTGAACAGTAAATGTCCTTACGTATTTAAAATCTAAAAAAACATTTAAAAATTGCTTCGGCTTATGCTAGTCACGGTTTTATTTTTAGTTTAGGCACCAATCAGCAAACTGCCGGAGACATACCGTAGGCACCAGTGAGCGAACTACACACCGAGCAATTAGCTGGAAGAAGATTGCAAAAATTTTAATCCTAGCTACGAAATTTAAAGTTTAGACTTAAACCATAAACATTGCTGCAATGTTGGTGGTAGTCTGGAAAGTATTTAGGGGGTGCTATTGTGCCATGCCCTCCTCTCCTTTTCCACTCTGCTTTTTAGTAAAGAATAACAAAATTAAAGAAAACAATTAGGTGACTGAAATGTGACAGGTTTTTTTGATGGTTTCTTTAGCTTACGGCCAAGGGTGGATCCAGGGGGTCGGATGAAAGAGATATACATTCTGCCACCAGCCATTTTTCTAAATGTTTTCAATGCATGCAATTTTTCCATGATTTTGAATCTCTTCGATAGCAATAAGCTTTAGCTTTAAGCGCGCATAATCGAAAATGTGCGAACAAAATACATCATATTTGGCAAAATACTCAGAATTAGGGTCAAAAAATTTGAACAAAATTTAACTGCAAATTATTCAAAAAGCACTAAAATAGCCATAACAGCATGTAAATTTTTCCGGGGGAGCATGCCCCCGGACCCCCCTAGAGCCTTCTTGTTTTTCAATCAGCTTCAAACTAGTACCGGTAATGCCGAAAAAAAAAACGTTTGAAAATACAAATTTCTCGCTACGCCACTGGTGGTAGTCCATTTTTTTGGACTGTTTAGAGGCTACAACTGTTCAAAAATTCAAACATGATTAGGCTACAACTTCGTAATATTCTAGTCTTGGATTACTCTCGTGGCAGTTCACTTTACTTTAAATTTATGCACTTTCTGACGAGGTCATACAAAATATCATTCATTTTAAAGTGCGGTTGTTTGTTGTTTAGTGAGCAAATACCTTGGTTAAGCATCATGTTAAACAACCCCAATTAAAACAATTTTAGTGAAACAGTTGTTTTGCACTAATAAACTTGAACACTATCTGCAATTTAAGGTGTAAAAAAATTTGGTACTATTTTTTGCTATTTGGTACTATTTTGGAAAAAATTTGGTACTGATCTTCTAAGTGCACCTGGCAACACTGCAACGGATCATCATAAATGCAATACTACGGATAAAGTTAAGATTGCTAACTTATTTAATGAGTTTTTCACAAATGTTGGCTCCTCATTAGATTCCAAAATCTCTCGAACACGAATTAAAAAATGTAATGTCCCCAGCATTGTCCTATCATTTTTCTAAGAGTCAATCACATCTGAAGAAGTGTTGATACAATTTCGTCAAATATATGCTTTCAAAGCTAGTGGGCCTGAAAATGTGCCAGATAAATTCTACAAGTTATTAGCGCCAATAATATCTCCCTATCTGAGTAGTATCTTTACTGCTTGTTACGAGAGTGGATGTTTTCCTGCTGTCTTAAAATGTGCAAAGATTATTCCTTTACACAAATCTGGAAGTAGATACACAACCAATAACTACAGGCCAATTTCTCTATTATCTACCATATCTAAGGTTTTTGAAAAATTGTTATATGTTAGACTTGAAAAGTTCCTCAGTCGAAATAATGAAATTACCTGTACTAAACACCAGTTTGCATTTTGTCAAGGTTACTCAACGGATATGGCTATTGCCGGTCTCTATAGCATGTTGCAAAGAAATAATGATGATGGTTATCTCTCTAGCTGCATATGTTTGGATTTGTCGAATGCATTCGACACAGTTAATCATGATATTCTGTTAAATAAACTAGAAAAATATGGCATCAGAAGTAACATGCACCAACTTCTTTGTAGCTATTTGAATAATCGTAAGCAATACACTGAATGTGATAGTGTAAAATCTGACTTAAAGACAGTGTTGTGTGGGGTGCCACAAGGTTCCACCTTTTATTTTCTTTATACATAAATGATTTGCCATTGCTCACTAAGTTTCATGTTCATCTTTTTGCAGATGACACTGTACTAATGATGAAAGATAAAAATATCAGCAATCTTCAGATAGCAGTTAATCGAGAGCTCTGTGATGTTGATAATTGGATGAGATATAATCGCCTGTCTTTGAATTTCTTCAAATCTTCCTTCTTTATTTCAACCACAAAATATAAAAAAATTCTACGAATAATTTCTGTGTTAATGTCGGCGGGCATACCATACCATGCTAAGAATCGGCTAAATATGCTAGGAACCGGCTAAATGGAGTAATGATTGACAAGCAATTAACTTGCAGCAATCACGTTGATTCGGTTATCAATAAAATAGCTAAAGCCTCTAGAATACTGTCTAAGGTTCGGCATTACGTGAGTAAGGTTACTTTAGTGAAATTGTATTATAGCTTTGTATATCCTTACCTCAAATATGGTGTAATAGCGTGGGGCAACAGCAGGAAAACTTTGTTGCAAAAGGTCCAAGTATAGCACAAAACAAAATTCTTAGAATTATCAATTTTAAATGTTCAAAAGACCGCGTAAAAATGTCAACTTTGTTCAAGGACATGAAAATTCTGCAAGTTAAAGATATTTTTGAAATTGAGATGGCTAACTGGCTAAGTTTATGTATTCACTTCATCATGGCAATCTGCCATGTATATTTGACAGCTACTACAAATTTGTGGCTACTCAACGTAATCACAATTCAAGATCCATTGCTAATAAAAATTATTATTTGCAAAGAATACACTCGCAGTCTGGACAATCTGCTTTAAACTATATTGGCGTGACAATTTGGAACAAAATTCCCCTTCATGTCAAGTTGCATTCAAAACGCCTATTCTCTTAGCAATTCAAAAATATTCTCATCAGCAAACATTAGAAACATCTTTTGTCTTGGAAACTATCTTTATTCAGTAACTTCTAAATTCAAAGCTTCAGAGAATTTTGTTTAAAAATCCCCTTGAAAATCAAAAGTATAATACACTATGGAATTAATATTGTTTATCACACAAAGACTCTTTGGTGCTTTTATTTTATTTATTTTTTTTAATTTTTCGTTTGTTTTTTCTTTAGTAGTTGTAGCGATTACTTCTGATGTTGTTTTGTTCAGCAGGTGGCAGTAGACTCGATCACCGCACGGTCTATTCGCTGTCTTCTGGCCAAGTGAACCAATGACATAATTAGAGTGAACACATCTACACTGCAAATTGCGTTATTACGTTTTAATTTTGCTGTCACTGCACGTTCTGTATCTCTTGGTGAATAAACAAACAGATTGATTGGCACCATTTGATCTTTTTCACTAAAAGGCAAAGTCAAAAGAGAGGGGGGGGCATGGCACAATGCTCCCCACTAAATACGCTCCTGGAGCGATGTCATTGGTCAATCACCAAGTAAAACAGTGGTGGAGGGCAGTGCCGGCGCTAGGCCAACTGAGCCCCCCCAAAAACTTCACCTGGGGCCCCCTTTATCCGCAAGCAAAATAGAAGGTATAAAGGTGGTTTTACAAAAAATGCGATTTTCATCCGATTTTGCATTTCATGGATATTCATGCGATTTTTGATGAACGAATCTCACAGATACGTCTTTACACAAAATGCGATTGCGTCCGATTTTCCATCCACGTGCGGTACTCTAGTTTGAAATCTATGCACGTATTTTGATACATTTTCGTACGTAATTTATTTACGTAAATTGCATCGTATTCGTAGTAAAGCCTCCTTAAAGCAATCATTGGTCGATGAAGAAACTGAGTCCTTTTAATGCAAACAAATTTCTATGCAATTGATTCGTAACAGCGTCAGTAATCCACAAAACAAAGAAACGATCAATTACATTTAACACAGGTTTCAAAATGTTTTGCGGCGAGCCTTTTCCGCAGCAAACACATCGATATTGCGGTCGAGATCTAAATCTCATGCACCGATCTGGATCCCAAAATAAGGACGACTGGAAAAATAATGATTGAACTGCCTGGGTATTATCGAGCATTCAAGCTAAAGATACAACACCTTCTCATCTAAGGCTACGTTTACATAAGGCCCGGAATGAAAACAAGGCGAAATGAAAATACTGGTTTGAACCGGTTTGCGCGGAATTTTTCCTTGTGTTTCATTTCACCCCGAAAGCAACGGAACTATAAATACTGCGGTCTGCTTCTACGATGTCATCATTTCAGTTCTGATTAGATGAGATGAAGAGCGTAGAATTGCTAGCGCTTGTACCGTGCATGATGTCAGCTTATTTGGCTTTGCATCAATTGCACGCGCAATTAGTAGGAACATCTTTTACCATTAAACCATTTAAACTACAGCAAGTGCATGATGCATCTCATTTTGTGGAGTAGTTGACCTAATTTCGTTGAGTTGTACGTTATGAACAACAACGCTTAATTTACGTGCTGGTTCAAAACAATGACTAGGTTAGTTGAAGTTAAAAATTCAGTTTCAGAAGCCATTTCATACATACCGGTAACCAGTTGCTTAACGAGAGTGAATTAACCTGTTGTCTGACTATCAACTCAAGGTGACAGTACTAGTCACTAAACACCTGACGTTGAAAATCTATAGCGCTTCATTTGCACACGCTCTAACTAACCAAGGTTTCCCTAAACGCTTACCAATAAACTACTACAGTGCACTTGTAGTCTACCCTCAAGCAGCCAGCAAAAGTGATGAACAGCTAGGTGTTAAGCGCAATCCCAATAAGCTTTTAATAGCTTACACTTGACTATGAACTTGCCTAGTAGTTACGCCACAGCATAATGTACATAGCCTACGTCACCTCCTTCTTACTAGCCTACACACATTACTGCATCATGATAACTAGTAATAGTCTTTATATTGCTGACATACTTTCCATTCGGATTACTTCCATGTCGCTTGCGTTCACACGCTTTACACACCCCCGAAACGAATTTTCATTTCTGTCCTGAAGACAAAAATGAAAATCGGAAAAAAAGAGATTTCATTTCGATGCGCTCGTGTGAACACTTCCATTGTTTGCAGACCTTACCGAAATGTGTTTTTTTCGTTTCGGGCGAAATGAAGTCTCATGTAAACGTAGTTTAACCTAGACAACCTGAAGTGCTAACAATTATACTTCATGCCTATCTATACCTTGCTTTTTTGTGTTTCAAATAAGATTGTCTTGCTTTTATGACGTCACAATAAAGCTTTGACGGCAAGAAAAAAATAAGGCAATACAAACAACACAAAGTTTGGTTTATGAAGTCCAAATAAGACAAACTAAGGACGCAAGCCAGAAATAAGTACATTCATTAAAAATAAGAACAATGATATTTTCCAAATAAGAACAATTCTTAAGAACACTCTCTGGTTCCGCAGAGCAAGCGTTTACCGGACTACCGGCAAATGTTTTACCTAAATCGTTTGAACACGAAACTACTGGCTGTTTTTTGTGCGCTATTAAGCGTCACAATAATGAATTAATGACAAACGGTCCAGCACAGTGTGACATGATTTGGGAAAAAGCAGGAGAAAAGTATCCAAGATAATCATCAATCCATTTGGCAATAACCAATACTTAGAAGAACAATTCAAGTTTAAAGTAGGCCTTAATTAAAGTTATGTCATATCAAATCGTCATTATACTCGTGTTAATACGGCGAAGCGTGTAACGAGTGGCGGGGCCCATCTTCGCGGCTTAGCGCCTGGGCTACACAGCTAAGGAGAAACGTCGCAGCGGTGGCGAGCCGTTGGCGACACTGTGCCAATTTGATCGGTCCAGGAATCGAACCCCAGACCTCCCGCACCAATAGCCTGTGCGCTTAGCAACTGAGCTAACGGCAGGTATTAAAGTTACTATGTGTCATAAATTTGAACTGTTAGCGATCTGTTTGACGAACCAATGTTGATCCACTTTGCTTGCGTAGACGTATCACGTAGCATCTGTCTGGATCTAATCCATGAAGTTGAAATTGCAGCAAAGGAAACAGTCGTCTAAACAGAGAACTGCAAGCAAATCACGTCAAAACTTAAGCAACGATCAAATTCACCGTTCATACCTTCCCTTTTTGTTCAAGCAAACTTCATTGCCGATTGCAGCAAATTGTCTCCATTGATCTTGACTTTGTAAAGTGACTCGAATATTAGATGCAGAAAGCGATGGAATTGACGGTGGCATCTACGCAATAAAAGGGGCCCTAATATTTTATATTTTCATTTTCAAAGCCCAGGGCTACGCTTTGAAGTAGCGTTTACATGAAAAAAATTACGACTCACGAATTTCACACCAAAGTATTCAGCAAGATTTCACGATAAGTTCAGTCATGTTCACGGAAACAAGTTTGTGAAGCTAAAACATACCATAATAACCAGCAAATATACTGAAAGCATACTTAAGCAACAATTTTACAAAGCGTTTCTGTAACTGTGTTGAATTTGCATCAGTTTCATCGCAAAATTGAGATAATTCGTAAAAGTAACAATAAATTCATGCGACACCAGTTATCATCTATTACTATGGGATTACCTGGTACGACAGCAGTTGTTGTGGTTCCATTGGTATTGGTTGTTGCTTTTTATAATTAATAACTTGAAATCTATCACACAAAATGTTTGTTAGAACTGTGTTTCCGATAAGCAAACTATGTAAAAATTGCCATAACAACGTTTTCTTCGTAAGCATCAAATTTACTTCATAACATTTCTCGGATTTTGCGTAGCCTTAAAGTATTTAATTACTAAGTGTGATGCAGGACCTGGTTAAACTGACTAAAATAAAGAGGTTGGAAGAAATCATGGTATTTCGTGATATAGATGTATTAAACGTTTAGCACTTACGTTGGATAGCATTGGTATAAATTAAAAACCTTTTGTTTTTTGTTTGTGCGATAATCATGAGAGGTTAGTAGAATATTGCGCAAACATCCAGCGCTACTACCTCATCCTCGTATTGTCTTTGCTTGACAAGGATAACACATGGACTTCTGAACAGTCCTTGGAGAAATGGTAGGCTACTATGTAGTAGTCTGTGGATTAGCCAATAGTGACAACAATTATTTTAAAACCTCTATTTTCAAAGATTTTCTTAAGTTCTGTACTGCCAATCATTTATCCTATTTCACTTTTAGTAGCTTTTTAGATGGTGGGACTTTTGTGCTGATTCAAAAAAAAATTAAATCTTTTATACAGTATATACGAATGTCTTACTTTTGTGCATTAGCAGAACTTTGGTTGTGATGGTTGTAATGTGCATTTGTCGCAACTAATGGATTCGTCACATCATGTATAGATTGCTGCTGGTGGTAATTTGAAATATGTGAGCTGTGGAAAAAATGACAACAGGAAAATCATAAAACGGACGAAGCCTAAATCGATCAAATCTGAGCTAAGAGGTCAACTGCTGCGTACTCGATGATGCAGCATTCGAAAATTACTGCAAAGTTGTTTTTTTATTTTAGATACCCACAAAAATTTAAAATTTGTGTAATTCGACTTTCAAGGCGACATTGCAATTAAGACCCGCGCATTCAATCATTTTTTGCTCTGGTCCATTTTTTGACTGAAACATGTCGGAACGAGCATACTCCAATGTTGAAGACAAAATATAGCAAAGTGCAAATTATTCATGCATGCAGTAAACACATGCTTATACGAGTATATTGAATATCTTACGTTTCAAAGTTACAAGTTGGTTGGAATTGATCAATTTGTTCCTTTGGCCGCACTGAAATACATCCAACGTCGTAAGTTGTGGTTTGTGGATTCAAAACACTGTGAAAACATAATATCCTTTTGCATCAAAGTCAAATTAAAACAAGCTAAATTCTATAATAAAGTCGATCCTTGCATAACTTGAATGAAATGTATTTGTTCCTCAGCATTTGATAAAACAATGAACTTAGCATTCAATAGTAATCATTTTTTGCAGAAGTTAATTCAAATCAAAAATCTTACTTTTGAGAAATGGGGAATGCGTGGCCTGAATTGAATTGATGGTTTCTCGGTACTGAAGTGTTTTCGATTTCATAGTTCAATTGTTGAGGGCAGCTGAAGGTTTGCAAGCTGCAGAAAAAGTCATGTTTTTGAATCTTTTTACAATATTGATGAAAACATTATGACAATGCTTCGCATATTCACATAATATTTTGCTTAAAAACGACAAAGTAGTTTTGGCGATTTCAAATTAACTATAAAATGTTTTTAATCGAAT
Organism: Trididemnum miniatum; assembly: GCA_964006365.1. Taxonomy (NCBI): domain Eukaryota; kingdom Metazoa; phylum Chordata; class Ascidiacea; order Aplousobranchia; family Didemnidae; genus Trididemnum; species Trididemnum miniatum. The sequence continues at coordinate 19,348,911 of OZ023244.1, forward strand.
TTCTTACTTTTGTGTCATGGCGTTGCAGCAATCGTTGTTGATTTCCGGAATATCATTGTGTAGTGGGAATTGTTTGAACAATGGAAATGCCTGAATACATCAATTCACTTAAAAGCAGGGCGTCGAACCGAACCGGAACGTAAACCGAAAACCCGTATTAACCGATTCCTTTCATGGAATCCAAACTGAACAGTAGCCTTTATAATTTAAGAAACGTAAGCCTCACCTAAACTAAAGGTCATCGAAATTCTTGAATCTCAACCGGATTTGAACCGTTAAAATAATTTTTGTCTATTCTAAACCCAGACGGAAGCGCCTTGTTTGGACTGCGCTTTCAATTTTGTACTAAAAAAGCATTAAGCATTTGCTACGTTAAATCGTGTGTGTTTTGAAGAACATTTGGCGGTTATAACCAAGGACATCTGAAGTTAATCTGAGGTTATTTCTGCCGCTGAGAATATCGCTTATGAGGTACAGTAGCTTTATAAAAAGTACATTCAGCCCAAATACAATAAGTATTTTTGAAAAAAATGCGCCTGTAGCTGTGCACCAGAATATAAGTCGAATTAACGGCTTCAAATTCTTGAACCCAAATCGAATTTGAACCCTTAAATTTTTGCTTCTGCAAACTTGAATCCGATATCTCAAAAAAAATTTTAATTTTAACCGAAACTAAACTTGCAAAATCAAATGACGGAAAACCCGAATAAGAGCTAAACCGCTAAAATAAACTTTGCGCAACCTGAACCTAAACCGGAGCGACATTTCGAGCGATTCGATGCCCTACTTAAAATGCTTATGCAACATAGTAAAATGTAAACCGCATTTTTTGTCAAAGAATAGCGGCTAGGTAAAAATGATTCTCCGATAATGTTTACCAACTTGTACCTTAGTTTTCTAAAAATTGCAGCATTTCTGGGTTTATTGAGGATTACGGAATATATTACGTATAAAACGAAACAATATTTCTGCCACCGATGTATCCTTAAGCGTCAAAAGCAGCAGCTGCAGGTTTGGTATCACCCGACTAAAAATTGTATATTATTCTACGAGGTGCAATGCAATCCAGTTACCCAGTGGTTGATAATCTTTTTAAATAAATTTTCTTAGTTTTTGGAAATGAGTCAAAATTTGCATGAAAATGGTTCTGCAATAAGATTGAGCGCCAAAATCTCAACTTTAGATGCTACTTTTTCTTGCTATGTTAAAACTCAGCTCATATTCAAAAACGAATCACTTTGAATGTTGCCACAAAAAAATCGCCGTATATTTACGAATTGAATTCGTGTTAGCATTGCTTGCAATGTTGCGATTTAAAAAAAAAAGTTTTAAACGATGATTGGAATTAATCCACAACAATATTTGCTGTCTGTGTTTGATAAACAATATTGAAATTTGCGTTTCAATTAGAAGTTTAATTTTTTGTATGATAAAACAAAATATGTATTGAGTAACAAATTTTCACTTACCTGTTTCAGCAGCTGATAATTATTTGGAGAAACATCTTCACCAAAAACGTTACATCCCAAACTGAAAAAATATATAATCGCCAATAATTTACTTGCAACGAATGTAAATGGTGAGTACTTAAGGTGTTAAAGTCAAAAATGAACTTAATCAAGTAATTACAACAATAACAATTACAACAACAATAAATTTTGTCATGATATAGTTTGATAATTTATAATGATTCAACCTTTCAAAATCTGCCACTCCTTTCTTCCAAATAAATTTTTATTTTAGTTATCTATTACTTCTGGCGGTTATATTTTTGCGACTTTGTCGTCATGGTTTATTTCACAAATTATGTTTTATAGAAAACATTTCCTGGATTTTCTTGTTATTTACTTACAAGTGAGGTATTTCAATTTTTATTTCCATATAATTTCGATGCAAATTAAATTAAACAATGCTAATTGTTGTGAAAATAAATTGTTTTTAATCTCAACATTGATCATAACTACAAACTTCATTTACAAGTGTTTGAAATATGCAATTTAACCATTCTTTCAAAAATATACTTTTACATACTAGCCAAAATTTAGCAACTTAACATCAACAAAAAAAGCATTTTATCACTTCAACAACTTACCTGTCATTTCGATGGTAAGCACTTGGTTGGCAATGCACAGGATATTGTTGATTACTGGAGTCTTGCAATTCTTCCAACGAGTTTGCAAAGTGGTTCATCATCATGGTTGAAATATTGTAGTTACAAGAACCGAATACGTCTACACCTCTTTGTAAACATTCATTGAATGAATTTTAATTGTTGAGCAAATAATCATTTGGCCTTTTTTTTCTTTTTTTGCTTTCGCTGAAAACTGCGTCTTCGTTTTTGGTGAGAAACTCGATTTTGAAATTTGACGATTTTGCGATTTCTAACATGGCTTCTAATTAGCGATTCTTGCGCGACATAAAAGTTGAATTGATTTAAAATTTGGGCTGGAATTTTCTACGCACTCGATGATGAGTGACTCCATTTTGAAAATCATTTGTAAAACTCCATATATGATTGAATCAGTAAGCCGTATTGTAAAATCATAATTACGGTTACTTGTGAAATGAGAAACAAGCCGTATGTAAAATATTATTTCAAATTTTACATCGTTAAAGATAATTCTTGGCGAACTATTGAAATTTACTGGGAGTCTTTAATTTGACTTTCCTTTGTCCGTATTTTTAACATTGAGGAGCATTAATGAACTGATGTAGGTATATGTTGAAAGTTTGCTCCTGTGGGTCTGCTTCATTAGGAAAAAGTATTACAGCGTGGTTTTTAAGAATAACGTTTACACATATTTTCACATAAAACTTTTGCCTGCGAAATAAGTCCACTCTTCTTATTGCATACACATGATTTCATCTGAAAATTATTGAATATCTCGGATAGGCTTAACACGGTATTATTGTTAAAGGATTGACACAAACCTTTGATGTGAAGTAAAGCTGTCTTCAAAGCCAACTTAATAAGAAATTTGAAATAAAAACTGCTTTGCTTTGTCGGCGACCACTTCAAAAAATTTTAAAAATCAACTACAATGTTTTTGAAAATTTAAACGATTTCGGGTTATAGCAATAATTAGTTTTTATCTCTCAAAATATAAAGAAAGAACTTTCATCTAATTATTCTATGGAGTAAACACGTTTCTTTGAGCTAGCTGATCAATTCCGTCATCATATTTTTTAATTTTCCGACATTGCGTTTGCTTAATGGTTATTAACTGATTTATACGAGAGGTGAATGTGATGTTTTGGACAAGAAATTTTTTGCAGTTGTTTTTTTCTTGTTGATGCGAATTAGTTGTTTTGTCGGCAAGAATTAGAAGACTGGGATGTGATGAAAAAATATGCTGTACAAATTCCTATTTGTACTACAGTAATTATACTCTCTGTGATGACCAACGTTTATTTGTATAAAGTAGTGCTAAATAAGGTGTAGGCAAACCAGACAAGCAGCCGGGGAGCTGAACAAACTTGCGCCCCCCTAAAGAAAATCAGCTATTTCTAAGTGCATATATTGGTGTTCATTGTGTAGCAAACTCGGCAAAAACTGGTAAATGCCTGCTTAATGAGTGATAGAAAACTATTCAAAGAAACTCTTTGTGTAAATCGAAACTGGGGTATTGATCTTTTTTATCATAAACAAGTCGCATTAAAAAATCTTTGCACATTTACGTATTACTGTCTTCAAGACCCGTAACCAGGAGGGGAGCAGGAAAATTTTTGCCCTGTTTTTTACTTAGTTAATGACTAGTTAAAGTGTGATGCGATATAATTCGTGTTGTTTGCATAAAACATTAACTGAAACAAACGACTCCGTAGTTCTTAGAAAAAGTCGTATTACCAACAAGCTCGTCTAGTTTAGTATGCTATTTTTTCACATCCTGTTACAGAAAAGAAACCAATGGGAGCTGCTTGAACTGCAATTAATCGCTTAGGTTTGTAGGTTGCATGTTTGCTCAGTTTGGGTGTCACCACAGTCACCAATAATAAGTTGACCTAAAAATATCAATTTCGTTTTGCATTGTAAGTATTGTAAAGTAAAAAGTGAATTCTGTGTGGCGTAACAGCAAAGCATTCGGCTGTTGGTCGCTAGGTTAAGAGTTGGATGCCCTTTACCGTTGCTGCACAATTATGCTACCTCTGTCTATGTTGACATTGTCCTACGTCGTTGCTTCAATTCTGTTCTCTTGTTTTTTTTTAATAAAGAACTTGTGCACAATGAAGATACGAAAGTTTATCAGTGTACTATTTAACTTTTGACTGACTATAAGATCAAAGTTTATCAATGTACTATTCAACTTTTAACTGTGAAGTAATGATTTGCATGAAAGCCACATCCAAAATTTCACACCAGTAAATGTTCAATCGTAGGTTTGATGTAAGTACTTTGTGAACCGAACCTTAAATGAGTTCTGGATATCAATGGGGGAATATCGTTCCAGATTTTAACTCCTTGTAGAGAGGGCATTGGCCGCTAAGTCACCCGGTAACAAGCCGTCAACCGGTCTTTTTATTGGTCCGCTAACGGCCCAATTCTATCTTTCGTTTCTAATTGGGCCGCTAACGAGCTGCTATCAATTTTTGAAATGCCTTTAACTTTAATTTTTCTTTTAAATGTGGTTGAAGGTTCATAAAAAAATGAGCTTTGGACGGGTCGGGCTATATTTTTGAGATGAGTTTCCGGGTCGGTTGCTGATACTGGGCAAGAGGCCATGGGCGAGCTGAGTTACAAAAAAAGTTAGCCCGTGCCATCTCTAACTCTTTGGTAATAATACATTTTCGCAACCGATGACTTGCGTAGCGAGGTATATACGAACAGTTTCTTCGAGGCTGTGTAAATTTAGTATTTATTTGAGATACTTCACTGCTCAGGATAAAATAATCAGAAAGCGAGCGAGGAAATTTGTTTTTAATACGAGCATGAACGAATTTCCCAAGTTCTAATTTAAAAAGATCTGGAAGTTTAAGGACATCTAGTTGGGAATAAAAGGAAGTTGCCCTAACTCTCCAAAGTCCACCGCCAATTAATTTTAACGCTTTGTTTTGAAGGGATAGCAGCTTTTTAATTTAGATATATAGGAAGAACCCCACACTGCCAGTCCATATAGGAGCTGCATATGTATTAGAGAACAATAAAGTTGCAAGATTGCGCTTGTCGGTAGATAAATGACGAAGTTTGGAGGTAATAGCTACGGCTCTATAATGTTTTATTTTCAACCGGTTTTGTGGTTTTTGTTTTCTAAATTATGGAATATAGAAAGAATCAGTTCTTTTGATGCAAAAGGTTGTCGATAACAGGTTCAAGAGGATAAAAAATCAACCTGTACACACAAGTGCTGCCAGCAGCTCAGCATCGCTGCAGCGTTCTGTGTTCTGTTCGTTGCTGGCCTGCCAGTTGGTAATTTGCCAAAAGTACTGCCAACTCAAAGCAAAGCTTCAACAAAAGCTACTGTAATATTGAGCCGAATCTGAAAAAGGAAAGGTGTTTTTTGGTTTTCAAATCAAAAACTTGACCTGTTGTGAAAAGTTTTGGTTTTTAACAAGTAGACAACAAGATGCTATTTAATGAATACATTCGCTAAAACAAAATAGCCCTCCAAAAAACATTGTATATGTGTAATATAGTAATGAAGACATTTCGCACACATGGATATTTTGGTTTAATGTTTCTATATTTGCATTTTATTAGTTTTGTTATTTAATTTTATCCCCAACAACAAAAAATTATAAAAAAGGGCATTTGTGCAGTTAAGAGGGTGTTGTACTGCATTTCCATTCATTATGCACGATACGTTTTCGCATCGCTATTAGTATGCTTCCAATGAAATGTTACGTTTTTTTTTGAAAATAAATTTTTGCGAAGTACTTTCAATCGATGTCCATTGCCAAGCAGGTACTTTTTGTTATTTGCCTTTCGTTAAACTTTATTTTCTAATGTTTTTGTGATAGTTTAACGTTTCCAGGTTGTGAATCAACATAATGTAGCAGCTGCAGTGGCAAGCCATTGCCGTCAGTGTCCGATTTGACCGGCCCGCAAATCCAATCCTTTACCTCCCGTGCCGGTAGCAATTTCTTTAAGCACTAACCTGCCCCAACCGACCGGTTGCACTGTTTAAGAATTTAGAGGAAAATACTTTGTTTTAGGGGTGGTAACGATTAATTTATTTTCAATAGTTAACTTTTAATAAATTAACAATTAATTAATAGTTATTTTCGATTAAATCAAAGCTTCTGCACTAATATTGATTGACAAATTTATTCTTCATATTGATTGATATATTGATTGACAAATTTATTAATATTGATTGACAGATTAACGACATGCGTAACTGCTCTGCATAATTGCGCTAAATCCAGAGTTGTATTCAATGTTTCGCTGTTCGCTGGATTCTCTTGCATTATAATCAAGATGGGCTAAAAATTAAAGTTTAATCCGATTAATAGTTAAACAAAAATTTAACCGTTAAAGTAAATTAACGATTAATCGATTAATTAATCTTTAAATCCCGCAGCCCTACTTTGTTTGCATTCACCTCGTTCACTAACATGATTGGGTAGATAGATTTTTCGGAAATGGTAATATTTCACTACCGACAACTTCTTTAACGGAAAACAAACTCACATAGACCTTTTCCCATTAGGGGAACAATATTTGATGGTTCGCTCTGTGTGACCCAATGCTGTTTTGCTGACTTTTTAAATCAAAAACGAAGGAAAGTTTTGGAGTTGCAGTGCAGTTGTGGTTTTCAAAATACAAACATTGTAAATTTTTATCTTGTGACTGTGTCTGTGTTGCTGCAGTCTGCCGTTTTGAAAACGCGCTCTTATAACCAATGCTTGCTTGCTATTTCCGTGGACAGTCTAGCTGAAGTGAAGCATGGAGGCGTAGTAGCGTTGAAGCGGTTTTCTATTAGCAATTATAAACACAGGTAAGTAACATTCGCTCAAAATGATAGGCCTACGCAAATTAAAGAAAATTAAATACGAAACAAAATATAAATAATTATTAAATTAAAGTAATGAAATATCAATAACGCAAATAATTTATGACAATTTCCATAAGCCTCCAATCAGCCATATCGTAACGCGCAAAAATCATATTGAGCAAGATCACAAACTATGGAATCGGATTAAACTGCAATTTCGCTTTACTAAGAGAATAAGAAAAAGTACGTTTTGCAAGTCGATCATTGCCGGCATCGGTCACAATCACAAATAACAAATTTACACTTACCGACTGTTTTGCAGCAGATATTCTTATAAGCAACACTAGTCTACAATTCATTTGAAACAGTAATCTAAACAGTGTTCTAAACAGTAAAGTCTCATTGAATGTAGTCTACTACAATGCACCACTGCAAGAGTGACGTATCCTCTCTATCAAGTCGTTAATTGAAACCCAGTAGAAACCCCCCGGCTAACTAACTTAAATCGCCCCAAAATAACATCTACAAATTATGCCGTCACTCTTGTGCTCTACCATATCGAAGTACAGTAATTTCACATACTCGTCGCTATCATACACTGTAACGTAATTCATTAAACTCAACACTTCTCTTACCGTATACCAAAGTAAATTAATCGTTCAAACAGTAGATTTCTATCTAGAGTGCAGAGTCTTAAACTTACAACCACGCCCACACAGGTAAAAATATTGGCTTGATTTGAGCCAATGAAGCTCATTCAAGCCGATTATTTGGCTTCGATCAAGCCACTGGCTGATATTAAGCCATTTGGCTTTGTTTAAGCCACATAAAGGCTACAGAAGTGCTAAACAATTTAACTTATAAAACTTTTGCCATCATGATTCCAGCCAAGCCAGTTGTTTGGCTTTCATCAAGCCACGGAACCATTTGGCTTCATTTAAGCCAAATAATTGGCTTCACAAGTGCTGAATACTTTAACGACCAGAACATTTACAAACCAGTAGACAATTATTTGGCTAGCTCAAGCCACTGGATTATCCAAAAGCCATGTGGCTTCGGTTACGCCAAATAATCGGCTAAACAAGTGCCGAACAATTCAGCCTATGGAACTTTTACCGCCAAGGAGCCAATTATTTGGCTTGCTCAAGCCACTGCTCAGCATCCAATGGCTTTTGCAAAAGCCATATGGCTTCTTTTAAGCCACAGACTAGAAGTGAAGAACAATTCACTCCAGCCAATTATTTGGGTTATCAAGCCACCGGGTAATTATGGCATATGGCTTTTTAAGTCACAGAAAGACTGCCAGTTAATGTTTAACTTTATGAACACTCTTGCCACAAGAGCCGATTATTTGGCTTAATCAAGCCACTGGATCGTATAAAAACCATATGACTTGGTTCAAACCACAAAACGTCTACAGAATTGCTAAACAATTTAAACGTTCTTGTTTTCGTGTAGGATGATTTTGAAATCAATTAATCCCTTGGTGTACCACTAAGAGCGCGTGATTGGAAAGACTGGAGTTCGATTTCAATCGTGTCATTATACCATTAAAATAGTATGCGCAGGCTCGCTGCTATCTTGCTTGCCGACGCTCATGCATGCAGCATTATGAATAGTAGGCCTACAGGAAAATTTATCTCGGCGTCAAGCTGTGAAACCGTCATGGAGGCCCAGCCATGCCTACGAATAGAAAACCGAATCTTGCACGGAAGTGTGTGCTGTGTTGGCGTGATTGACATGTGCATAATGTTTGCTTGCTTGGCTTATGGCTTTAACTGTACCTTTTAACAGAAGTAACAATTTAGGTACAGTAACTTTTGTGTTCATAGCTAAGGTGCAAGACAATCAGCAAACTCAATCGTTAAATGAAGAATGCAATTGGACATATGAGTGGGTATAATGTTCAGGATATATATTACTAGGCGAACAGCTATGCTAATTGAAAAAGTCTTAAACGCTAAATAAAATTAAGATGGATTAATCAGTTTTCAAAAACTAATTAAACACAAATAAAAAATGAATTCAGGAGGCCTTAATTTAAGCAGCAGATAAGATCATCGATATATACCAACAAAAGTTAGTAGTCCTAACTGAGTAGAATGTACTAAAGCAGTTACTGCAGCTGCCTTTGGGCAGAGTTATACCCATTTTGTGACACCATTACAACATCACTGAGAATCAACTGATGTATGACTTTTGAAATTGCACACCTCCTATACAATAACCTAGCACAATCTTGCTTGCAATGTGGATCTAATTGACCACAAAGTGTTATGCTACGAGAGCTGTGACGTCATGCTTAATTACAATGTAACACTTCATATCATGATAATATCCAACAAAAGTTTGTGGAATGTGAAGATCTGTAAGCCACACTACATTCACTTTCGAAGTTTTGGTTACGAGGTAGGAATTAAATGATTCTTCAACGCCAACAGTATCATACATTTGGATTATGCACATTAATTGACCTCTGATTGAAGCAACGGTTCTAATCTCTCCAAACAGAGGTAAGTCATCATGACAATCGCTGATTACAAATGAACTCGATTTGTACAAAATTCCTTGTAATTTAATCCATTTGTGAATTTTAATACTTTCAGTATCTGCCATCACGTTATGCTCGTTTAGGACGACTTGCTCAGCTGCTGAAAAATCAGAAAACATAACTTCTTTAGAAGGACCCTCAATGCACTCACTTCGAAATATATCATTCTGTAGCAGATCCATAGAAAATTTCCACTGGTGGCGTAATGCAAGCTCTTTGCAAAGGTTTTTGTAACCAGCATTTCTGCTTATTCTTTTAAAGTAGCTGTGCTTCGCTTCAAACCTCATTGCCCAATAACCAACAGGAGGACCAATATTAGCTATGTTCGTTGCAATGTGCACCATATAATGCTGCTTTGGAATTATGTTTGCTTCCTTGAAGTTTCTTTTAAACAACTGCAGATGAAAATTTACATCAAGTTTTAAATTTTCGAGCTGATCTTTCGCTATACAAGGAGAGAGAACTGTACTAATTATCTTCAGCAAAAGTACAAAACATTGCCACATATCATCTTTCATGTCAATGTATCGCCCAATATAAAATGGTAATAATCGAGCTAGCAGCCACATTTGAGATGCAGACTGATGTAATCGACCTTGCCTCAAATGAGAAATATGTATCATGGTAGGCTTGTTTGGAAGATCTTCTGTACAATAAGGGAAGCTTCTGACTTTTTCGTTTAAATCATCCAAGGAAAATAATCCATTTTCAACATAGTAAGCCAGCAAATGCTTAAGAGTGTATGGTACACACCCTTCCAACAAAATGTGCATCACGTCATGAGGAAAGCATTTTAGCGGGTCAAAGTGTAATAAATTGAAGAAACTTGAGCGTCTATTAACACCATATTCAACGGATGCTCGTGCATCTCTCTCAAGTTCACTGCAATGCGATTCATGCAACTGAAGAGTTCTTGGTTCAAAATCAGTTTCAGAGAAATTTGTTTGCATCTGACTAAAATTAGTCATACAGTTACGGCACTTTTTATTGGCAAATCCAACACCCTCTTTAAATCCCAGCAACTGGTGTGCAGCTAAAGTATCAGCAACAACAAGGGCAAGATATCCATACAATTTTATTTCAGAAGTGCCAACTTTAAAAGTGAAACCAGAGTTAGAAAACGTTTGCATTTCTTTGAAAAACGCTTGCAAAACAGCATCATACCCATATTTCAATATATAGTTGACCTTCACAATGCACAACAAAAATATGGACTTCAAACGAGAACGAATTTCAATGGGTAAGTTTGCAAATGACACATAAAAAAAACCCAATTTGTTAAATGTAGTGCGACTTCCAAGAGGATTACAAAGTTGCACATCGTCATAATACAGAATTACTTGCAATGAAAGCTTTTCTCTACTAAACAATGGGTGTTGATGGTGGACTAGTCCATCACAAAAATTGTTGAGTAAATCTGAAGATTGACTACAGTCTGAAGTTAAATAATCAAGTAAGTTTGAGTGCTTCAATAGAGCATCTACTGTATCTCGAATTGAAACATAATACAAACATTGTTGTACATTTACCACTCGTCTTTTCCTGCCAGCACCGGTTAGTTGCAGCACATTTCCCAAGGAAACATCTTTGACAGGAACTGTTGGAAAAGTTTCACTCATAAACCTTTTTCTTCGATATGACGACCTAAGTGTAGAATATTGATTGATAGCAGGCAATGCAACTTTATCAATTTCAGCTTTTATGTTTCCTGGTATAACTTTTGAAATTTCCCTCCAAACATTTTGTAATGTAGAATCGCAAAGCTTTGTAACAGTTGAAATTGTTTCCTACAAAACACATTACTATTTAATGAGGCACATAAGGGTAATAACACTAGGCAACATGCTTTAATGGCACAGACAAAGTCAAGTGTAATTGTTTGCACCAACACAGTCAGCATTTTCAGCTATAGAAATACACAACCATTATTATTGCAATTTTGGCTTAGAAACAGTGACTTAGCTCATTTGGTTAGAGCGCCGCTTTGTTGCCGGGAGACAGGGGTTTGATTTCCCGTTGGGTCAAACCAATGACTTAAAAATTGGTATCCACAGCTTCCCTGCTTGGCGTTCAGCATTAAAGAAATAGTGTGGAGAACAAACCAGCAAGCTTACTCGTTGTGTCACAGGGAAAAGGCACTTATCGGGATTCCCCCATTTTTATGTGGTAGACAGGTGGCAGCTTGTTTTGAAGACCGCAAGGTCCCTCCGCTGTCTCCTGGCTGAGGTTCCTCAGCAAAATTAAATGAACTAAAGTAAACTAAATTAGAAACAGTGTAGTAACAAACTGGACAGCGAAAGACCATTATATGGTCATCCAAGTAAGCTACCCATTCAAAGATCACTTAGAGCATGTTTTCAGTAAAACAGATTGAGATCATTTATGCACAACCAATCTTACATTACCTCAGTAAGTTTATGTTTTTCCTTGAGTATTAGTAGATGTTTTGCAGCACTGATCTTCCAATCCCAGCTATCATTAAATTCTTTGCTTAAATTTGTCATCATTGAGCAAGACTCTGTCGGAGTCTGGTTAGTGTTGGATACTGGTACCAGTTGGCCTACTGGTATCATGGACATTTCACTGCCACTAGAACTATTAGAATCCATTTCAGTTTGCATGTTCTGGGCTACTGGTAAGTTGCCAGAAACAGTTTGAACATCTGTTGCACTAAGAGCTGAAAGGTCCTCACTGTGGTATCTTTGGCAATGTTTTTTATATGCTAATATGCTTGGAAGTAAAACTGGGCAATTGTTTATTTGGCATAATATCTTTTGTCTTTGTACATTACTTTTTTCATGCAATTTGAGATGGTTATAATAATCAGGAAACGAAAAATTGGCATGACAAATATAGCACTTGAACATATCGATGCCACTTTGAATACCAGTATGAGTAGCCTACCGGTACCACTGTACAACCATTAGGCTAAATAATAAAGTGAAAAGAATTACAAGAAAAAAACACTCAAAATTACTATTGAAACCAGCATATACAGTAACATTGATTAGTATACATATATGTGATGATTTGCATAGGCCTATTATAAGCCTAACATGAAGGCTTATAATAGGCCTAATAATCTTATTGTACTGGTAAGTTTAGGCAGTTAAAATAGGACTGAAAGCCTACTGCTGTGACAGCACTACAAAAGATCGTACCGTAAGTATAAAACAATGATGCTACTTACAGTACTTACTGATACAAAAAATATAAACTTATGGGTACAACTTTCTGGTACAAACGATGCAAGTCACTGCCTATTTAATGGAAGTGTCTATTATACTCATTAAATAATTCTGTAAGAAAAGTCACAATCTACCAGTTGCATTGGAATATTTATTTCGAGCGGCAAGCCCCTCGATCGTTCTCCTTTTCTTATTCAAATAGAATCTTACCATGCTTCCACTAGCATATTTAGGGGGGGGCATTGTGCCATGCCCACCCCCTTTTAAATTTTCTGGCTCACGCCCCTGCATGCTTCGGTCTTACAGATTCGAACTCCCAGACGTCAAAAAACTAGGTAGCGTTGATAGGCTACCGATTAACGGTTATGCAACGCAGAATTTTGGGATTTTGTTTTGGGTGTAAGGAAACCTTCAGAATGTGTATTTAGTTTATTAGGCTACGGTTTGCATATTTTGAAAGTGTTCCCTATTTCAGCAGACAACCAATCAGATCACGGGATTGCAGAGGTGTGACACATCGTCAACCAATCAGATCGCGCGATTGCAGGAGGTCTGCTGAAATAGGGAACACTTTCAAAATATGCCTACGGTTTGATGGCGCGAATGGATAGAGCGTCTGCTGCCTCTGGAACGGTAGGTTCGGGGTTCGGTTCCGAGTCGGATCAAACCAATGACTTTAAAATTGGTATTCACAGCTTCCCTGCTTGACGTTCAGCATTAAAAGGGACAGTGTGGAGGAAAAGCCGGCAAGTTTGCTTGTTGTGCCGTTGGGAAAGGCACTTAACGGGATTCCCTCATCTTGGTGTGGTAAACAGATGGTCGGCAACTCATAAGCGGGCTCGTATAGTGCCTCTGTCGGTTTCTCGTGATCGGAGGATAAAAATGCTAATATAATAATAATAAATAGACGCTTTAAGATGTGTAAGTAACAGCTGTATACACTTTCATATGATCAATGCTGTAATGAAATATTTTTGAATCTTTAAAATAAGAAATGTTGCTTTCAAAATTCTTAGTCAATTCGTTTTAGCCTTTTGTTTCTTGCAAGAATTGTTTGTTTATTATGAGGGGAGTAGTTATTACTTTCCTACTTCTCGTTGATAAAGCTCAGCGCTTCCGGTCGAGCCAAACGTCAAACTTTTAAATAAATAATGGTCCTCAGCTACTTTAGTTTATTCTACTCTTAGAGATAGACTGCATGCCTGGTGCTGCGGTAGCGCGGCAAAGTGGAAAATTTTCTAACTCGCCGAAACAGCAGTGAAAACCATTCGTTGCGCCGCAAGAGCCGTTCACTTTGAGCACCGCGACGGTAGTGTGCAATGCATGCACTGCCGCAGTAACGGCAGAAAAGGAGCTGCAGGCGCCGTAAAGTAACCGCGTCTGTGTGCATTTGGAATTACTACCGAAAGAACATACATGCTATAGGCTAACCTACACTTAGACCTTGAAAACGAAGAATTTAAATGTAACTGATCAATGCGAAACAGTTTTAAAAAATCAACTCAAGATTTACGGAAAAAAATATCTCTACAACAATATATTGCGAAAATGAAAAGCCATTTACGCCAATCCCTTTTGAAATTTGAAAAATATATCACTTGAAAAAACACTACCGGCAACTCAACTGGTGAAGTCTGCTCTGCCTCGTGATAAAAAGTAACTGATGTTAATAAAGATAAATTAGATTAAGTGCGCTAGGTAAGAAGCTGTTGTAATTGACTAGTTGATTAATATATCGTAAAAAACAGAATATATATTTTGAAAAAGACTACCGGGTATCAGATTTTGTTTGCGTATATTTTTAGATTAGATATTTATTCTAAGCTTTAGAGAGTTGTGAATATTTGCGACAAATATAGCCTACTGCTAACCAACCTGCCCTTAAAGTTTCTTAGCGAGAAAAAATGTCTATAATACAGCAAGCAAAGATTTCTAATTTGCCAGAACAAGTTATTGAAGCAATTAAAGGTGAGAGGTGCATTTCACATTGCATCAACTGATAAATGTTTTTTAACTGATTTAACTGTTTAATTCAAATTGTTTCTTGTTTTTGTGGTTTTCCAGTGTTTGTTAACTTTGCTAAGTTTATTGCTAAATCTTGATAGGTACTGGTAGCTAATCTGTTTTGTCTTAATTCCCAGATGTAGCATAGTAGTGGCTGCCCATGCTGTGCAAACATTTTTCTTCATTTTCGATGTAGTGGTTTAGTAGTATGCCGGTATTTGCTTACCGGTATTTCACTTTTCGAGTTAGTGCTGATAACAATTAGTTTAACAACTACCGGTACAGTGGTGTACGCAAAAATTTTTTAAGGGGGGGGGGGGGGGGGGGGGGGCAAGTCTCGTGATAATTAAGAATGCCTATATTTTGTTAATGCCAAACATACGATTTTCCTATTAAAAGGGTGGGGACGCACGCATAGGAGCCTCCCCTGCGCACACCACTGTACTGGTACGTACCTTAGCAACTACTTTATATCAGCTCAGATGCCCGAGTGGGTGGAGCGTCTCTGTAAGCTTTGGTTCAATTCCTAGTTGGTTCAAACCAAAGACTTAAAAAGTGATATTCACAGCTTCCCTGCTTGGTGTTCAGCATTAAAGAATCAGTGTGGAGAACAAGCCTGCAAGTTCATTGGGAAAAGGCACTTAGTGTAAGGATACCAACCTACCATACGTCCTCTTTTCAGAGAATTTGTCCTCTTCTAAAAAATGAATGATCCTCCAAGGCATATGAAGCAATGCTAGTTACAGCTATAATAAAACCCTGGACTCAACCAGCTCACTTTCACAGTGTAATGATAATAAAAATAAAACCGCTCAGATGGCGCAAAAAAGCCATAATAAAAACCGCTCAGATGGCGCAAGTGGATAGAGTGTCTGCCTCTGGAGCGGTAGACTGGGGGTTCGATTCCGAGTCAGGTCAAACCAATGACTTTAAAAAATTGGTATTCGCAGCTGCTTCCCTGCTTTTGACGTTCAGCATTAAAGGGACAGTGTGGAGAACAAGCTGGCAAGTTCGCTTGTTGTGCCGTTGGGAAAGGCACTTGACGGGATTCCCCCATCTTGGTGTGGTAGACAAATGTCTGGCACCTCCTAAGCAAGCACGTATAGTGCCTCCGTCACTTTCTTGTGATAGGAGGATAAAAATGCTAAAAATAAAAATAAGTAATGGTCTTATCCTACTTGCATTTTACTTGCTGGCAAAACCTGTCCTCGTTTTGGGCAATCAAAATATGTTTGGCCTAACTTAGCAGGATTCCCCTATCTTCATGTGGTAGATAATTGGCAGGTGGCAGCTTGACTCGAAGACCGCAAGGTCTCTTTGCCGTCTCCTATCAATTACAATAACCAACTAAAGTCTGAGTTGCTTTGTCATAAGTAAATGCATGGCAAATAGTCACAAATTGCAATAATTGCTCGAGTATTGTTGGGTCAAAATTCTTCCCTTTTTCTGTGCTGTCCGATTATACTGTACCTTATTATTTTGTTTTTTGTATTGGTGGTACGGAAATAAAAGACACTAGCTAACTAAACTACTGTAAACCCCAATTGTAAATGTCATGTTGCTATCCAGGTTGTAGAATGTTAGAAGTGGGCTCTTCTGAATTTAATGCAACTCACATAAAAAAAATCTAGGTCATTGTAATTTTGAAGTATCACAGATTGCGTTCTATGTTAGATTGATGTGTTAGATCTGCCCAAAAAAATGTTGATGATCGTTTATTTTTACATTGAATGTTTCAAGTGCGCTAAGAAGAGATTTCACTGAGCAAATGGTATGTATAATGGTACTGCGCTTTTAGCCTATTAAAGATCATTTAATACCCTATAAGTGATAAGTATTGTAAACACACCAGTTTATATTGTAGATTCATCTATTACGTTGGAAGATCTTCCTCTCAGTGAAAGTGAAATAAAATGCGAATTCAGTGCCTTATCATTTTCATGCAGAAGAAAATTGAAACAGTTTTTTGATGACTTGTTGACTTCCGCAAGTCACAATGTAAGTGTTTGCTAATGGTATCAGTACAGTACCAGTTGGCTGTCTTTAGAAGACATGTTATTTTGTTGTGAATGATTTCATAAGATCTCCAATAGAATGTGTGTTTTTGAAACAACTTTATATGCCAATAAATAACTGTCTTCTACCCTAAACGAAAATATTGACTAAACATTTAGCATTTCAATCTGCCATATCTCAGGATGAATTTAAAAAAATTTGACACGCCAACTATTAGTATTAGCCACAGTTCATTGGTTCGTGTTATAGAAAGTACATACAGTTTCATACATATGTCTTGTTCTCTTATGAAGGCATCTCAAGACATCTTGAGCTACTAATTTATGTTGTATTGCAGATCTTCACATGCATCAATGAACCTTCAACTTCGGCTGAAAAGGTAGAATCTTTTATACCTTTACTCATATGTCTCTTTCTCTTATTATGAAGGCTTCTAAATTTCTTGTGCTACTATACCTATGTTGTATTGCAGATCTCCACTTGCATCAATGAACCTTCAACTGCAGGTGAAAAGCTTGAAACTTATGGAGTTCCATCAAAGAGGCAAAAACTGCTGTCTATTCCCAAGTCGAAAAGGCCAAAGCAACATTTTGAAAAGTTTTTTGGACAAATAGAATCAGATATTGCAGAAGCAGGTTATGGTAGTGGAATACCTTACCCATTCCCTATTAACCAGCATTTTAAGGCGTATCTTACTAACACGAGAAAAGAGGAATTCAAAAAAAACTATGCAGCATACAATGCCATAATCCGAAACATTTACGAGGTTATAAGTCAGGCCATGGGAAAAAAACCATCTAAAGAACTTAGAGATCGCATAGCCAAGGGCCTGGTTGAAGAATACCCAGTTCTGCAGTCTACCGGAAACAAACCCTATGCGGCGCTATCAACCTCCATAAGAAAACGAGCCAACAACCAAGAGAGTAAATTGAGAAAAATAGCAAAAGCTGAAAACAGTTCAACAGATGGTAGTAGTGGAGCGGAAACTATCACTACTTTTGCACACCGACAAAGTTTTATCGAGGAACATGGGGTGAAGAAGTTTTTTGAAGAGTTTCCTCAGATGCAGTCTGCTGAGACTGTAAGTTTTGATATTTGATCATACCATCACGCTAGTTCTTTTTATTTGATGATTGTCTGAATATTTGTATCTATATCGATTTGGCAGACAGTACTCTTTACTAAATTCAACCAGACAGATGTCTAGTTTGTTGCCATGTTCAAATCACGTAAATCTTTTAACTTGTGGGCTGATTAAAATAATGTTATTTACTATAACCTTCAAGTGGTCCATGATTGCAAGGTTGTGGTTCAACTCTCACCTAAGCTTTGTTGCATCCTTGCATGGATAAGATGATTATCTCTGCTTGGTAGTTTTCTTAACAAGCAGCAAGAAGCAAAGTTTTACTGGCAAATTTGGAAACAACGTCAACTCTTAAGCGAGTCTGGATTTATCCTGAGCATAGCGCCTTCATCGCTCTCTCGTGATAAGAGGATAAATATGAAGAATCAATAAATCAAAGTTAAGAGTATAGGATGAGGTTATATTCAACCTAATTCTAAACCTTCGTGTTATAACAGGGGTCAGCAAGCTTTTTTGTGCCAGCGCCCCGTTTAAAAATTGACAGTTTTAGTGGGCCACATACCACATGCTTTTTATACGATGTAATGCAACAAAATTTCTGCGAAGCTGGTGTGGAGATTCGCGATTTATTTCGTTTTATTTATTTTTGTTGGTGGTCTGCGATTTCAAGCACACTTTCAGGTTCTAAATTTCTCTCGCAGGGCTAGTGACCTTTTATTATTATGCAATGTTTGGTTAGATTCTTTTCAAATGTGCTGGCGGGCCGTAGTTTGTCCATCTCTGTGTTTATGGTTTCTTGTGCTAGTTTTGCCCGGTGACTTAGTTGGCCTAAGAGTTTAATTTCCATGCTGCTATAGCAGTGATTCTTAACCTTTTATAGAGTCCACACCAGCAGTGCCGCTACTAGCATTTATGCTGCCTGGGGCGGACTTTCCATAAAAAAGGCATATTTTGCGACCCAAATCGTCGTGTCTATGCCAAAAAGGTCTTGCCTCCAAAAAAATATCTTCTCCAGACCTTTTGCCGCCTGGGTTGAACCGCCCCCCTAGTTACGCCACTGGTCGTCCACGCCCCTTGGTGTAATTATGAAAGCTTGCGCCCCTTGACATCCCTTTTTCAATGGTAATGTTCTTATGTAGTTACAGTTGCTCCTGGCTTAAAATTCTGCAAAGGAACTCGCATCCCAGATTTAGAGCCACTGTGCTGTAACACATTTGTTCATGAGAGTTTTGAAGGTTAAATTATAGTTTAGTCATTAATTCCACCGTGTTGATTAATTTTTGTTTTATTTTCTGCATTAATTTTTAGATGATAGGAGAATTCAAAGAACTACGGAATTTTAGCAACCAAGATATGGATAAGGCCAATGAAAATTGGTTGAGTTTGATGGATAAAGCTGCTTCTGCACTGAAAATCACCTCGAAAAATCATTTTGAAATATGGCACAAATTATTGCACCACATGATGAATGACCAAAGTCGAATAGGAAGCATTTTAACGTTTGATGGTGTACCTGGTGCTAACCCAGACTGCAGTGTAGTTGAATGCCAGCCATATTTGTTGCTGTTTGGGCAAAACTATGAAGTTGTAAAAGCAAGTGTTGTGGTGGAAAAGCAAAAAATATTCGATTTGATTGTACCTAGTGCCTTTCAATGCTTCATGGTATTGGTTTCCCTTTTCTACGTTTTTGGTCTGCAGTATCCTCGTGGCTGCAAGGCAACTTACAGCGCTTTGGTGAACATTATTGTGATGAACAAACCATGCAAACACAAAAAATTGCTGAGCGTTATTGAATGAGAATAACGCTCAGCAATTTTTTGTGTTTGCACAGAAAAAAAGCCGCTGTTGTTGCAGTGCGGGCAAAACAATTTACATTCTTTGGGTCATTCCATAGCATGAGGTACAGCCCATGAACCACATATTTCAGTTTTATTTGATTTTTTGAGAGAATTTTTTATTTTTTGAGATATTACATTACATGCATTTTAGTTTCTGAGATAAATTTCGTGAGACCTCAAAAGTTTAAGAAAATGCAAAATTCTATCTCATTTCGCTGACCTTATGCTTAACCAAATTGTAAAACAACACGAGGCGCGCTGAGCAGTGATTATGCTGTGAAGCACAGACAGATAGTGTAGCCTATGACATAAGTAATTTACCAAGACTGGTGTGGATTTTTTTTATTTTGAAAGAGTACAAAATGTTTTTGCCAGCACTCTGTACTCTTTGAGATCTGCGCGTGACTATATGCAGCAGAATTGGATCAATTACAATTATAATTGAATGTAATTAATTACACTTTTTCAAGTAATTGTAATTCAGATTTTTCGTTTGCCTGTAATTGTGAAAAATTGTGTGCCGAATTTCAAATTACTTTTCATGTGTAATAACAACTAACAAGTTCGCAAAGTTTTTTGCGCAGAGGGCTTCAGGAACATGATGAACTTTTCTAAAATAAGTGTCTATATGTGTAATAAGTGTTTAAAAGGGTCTATCCCTCTAGGCAAACTGCTTTTTTCAAAGCAATTTTAAAGTTCTGTACCACCTAGAAATTGTTAATTGTAATTTGTAATTAAATTACATATTTTAAAGTAATTGTAATTTCAGTTTTTAAGTACAAAATAATTGTAATTGCTGTAAAAAATCTTGAGGTGTAATTGTAATTGAACTGAAGTGTTGTAATTGATCCAACTCTGATATGCAGTCTGCCTTATTGAAAAATTTATCGGTATTCTCGATCCAACAGCATCGACACAAGTTCATAAGTAGCTTGTCCTTGGCCATAGGGAGTTCCGCAGATCTTTGGGGGCAATGGGGCACCCTAAATTGCAGTGTTTGACATTTCGTTTGATTTCGTTACATGTTTTGCTGTTGACCATCATTGTTGTAGTTTTGTTGTATTTGTAAATTACACTGCAGGACCAGCATATAGCAATGTCTTGTATATGTCGCTTGATATGCCAGCTCGTTTAGATTCATCCAATTTGCAGATTCGTCTAAACCCAGCATTCAGAAAATATGCAGTAAAAATATCCCATAACATGCAATACTGTGCTGGAGCCACGTATGAGCTAATTGAGTTACGGCTGAAAAACAGATTTTAAACCATGTTTTTGAGCCGTTTTCGTTGCTTATGGAAAGCCAATTTGTGTTTTTTTTTGTTTTTTTTTTAAATCAAAGAAAGTAGCCAAGTTTGCATGTAAGGAGCCATTTTTTGGATTATCGAAAGCCGATTTCCCGTCTTTTTTGAGGACAAAAAATCCAAAAATATGGCTAATTTTAGGCCGTTTTCGTGGATTATTGAAAGCCAATTTTTCGGCTTTTTTTAGAACGAAATATCCAAAAATATGGCTAAAATTGTTTGTTCGGAGCCGCTTTGGTGGATTATTACTAGCCAATTAGCCGGCTTTTTTAAGGACAAAAAATCCGAAAAATTGGCTACTATTTATCCGAAAAGTTTTTACTTGTGCAATATTTACGTCTCACACAGTTTAGCTAAAACACGTCCGAATCTCACAGCGTCTACCTTAATCTGATATCTGATTCGGTGATACAAGAAATACAATTCTTACAACGTCCTATAGAGCAATTACGTTCTAAATAGCGTGCACACAAATAGCTCAAATTTGCTACAAACAAGAAAATTAATCGCCAAGAGCAGGAAATGCAGATCTACAGAGACGAGGTTGCAATTCTCTAGCTTAGTACTTCCTTTCCGCACCAAGTCAACGCGAAAGGCTGGGCTTCGATTCTTGACTCGATTGTTCACTGTGGAGTTGCAGTAACAGTCTGCATACATTACATTTCGTTTCTCCCGATGATTCATCGTGGCCAGTTGTAACGCAATCTTCTTTTAAAATCTAAATGTTCAAATCGTTATTTTGGAAAAATGTTTGAAAAAATACTTTTGAAAAATTTTCTAAAGCTTTGGTGTTATGAAGCAAGCGCTGCATACTAGATGTGAGCAAACATTTGCTATGAGATATCTGATTAGGCAATCACGTAAAGCAAGGCTTGATAGAATTGATGATGCAATACAAAGCCTAAACTCAAACTACTGTTACACAAAAAAAAAACATCGTGAAACAAAAGATTTGTTGCGGCAATATTTTATTCGTAAAGTATTTATAAGACATTTCAGTAACTTATATGAAAACATTTAATTGTTTTCCGAACACCGACTTGAAAAATTATTTTTATGATTTTTCAAATATCGGACGTTAGTTTTTCCGTGTAACAATATGATAATCTAACCATTGATGAATTAAATGTAAAAGCAATTTGTGCCTGCTGATGATGATTCCAATCACATCGTCTTATTCAGTTACACGTTACAGATGCTGTGCGGCTGGCTTGCAGTACGCCATTTTGTTTAGGCGAGCAAAGTTGTTGGTTACAGTTCCAATTCGACCTCACAACACTGTTTATTGAGAAGAGCCATACCGTTTCGTTTTTTGAAGATGGGTATTCAGGCAGCTAAAACACCAATTTCCTACAATGCTGATGAAAATAAACTTCCGTGGCTGAATAAAAACGTAAAATATAAGCGTAATCCCTTATTTATTCCAAAACTTATTAATGCCGGTATTTGTTTTCCATCATGCACAGCTAGTAGAAGGAAAGGCAACTACATGCGCTTTTCGGATCTTGCATCTAGTTGTCCAAAACTAGACTTCTTCTACAGCTTGGTCTCAAGTTTTTTAATTTAACAAAGCTCAACAATAAAACATCGCATTGTTACGCAACCAACATCGTTCAAATGTTTTTCGGCACACAATTATGAATTTGAAAACAAACATTAACTTAATGGATTTGGAAAAACATTTGTTGCCAATCTTAAACTTCGTTTGTAGTTTTTTTTTGACAACTTTAAAAACGACTTGGGGTTCAGAATTTTTTCAGAACATACATACTTTGAAGATAGCTTTCGTTTATAATACTAAAAGTTTGCAGTTAACGTGGAGCAGCAAAAAACAATTATCTTATCTCACTACACTTTGACTACAAACAACTTTTTTCAAAGCTACGAAAAAGAGATACGACAGAGCGTTGCTTGAAGCCTAATGCGAAAACAGCTTTTTTCAAAGCTATTCTTAAGTTCTGTACCGCCAATCAATTATTCAAAAGCAACAATTATTTCCTGGTTACGGACTGAAGGTCATTTAACAAATCGTATGTCCTACGTAGTTTTCGTTCAGAAACCAGTAAAACAGAGATTCAAAAGCTATTCGTACAACCATGATTTTAAAACTGATTTTCACACAAATTGACCCATCCCAAGTACCTGCAACCTTGAAAAGTAAGGTAGTTACTGTACAGCAATTCAACACAATCCATTGCAAGCATAGTTAACATTTTGATACGTTTGGTGTTAGCATTGCATTTGTGTTCCTGCTTATAGGAATAAACCTGTTCACTTATTCATATTTTTTTTTTGTAGCCCACTAATTTTAAATTATCAAATGGAGCCACCGACTTAAAACATTGCGAACCAGTATCTTTTGACCAATACACAGCTTGGTGTAAGTCAACTTCGACTGTGACACTGACATGGTCTTCATTCTCTAGAGATTTTGAAGTGGTTAAAACCAAAAATATTCAATCAATACGGTGAATAACTAAAATTTACCTTGTACATACTTAAACGAAAGCAAAAACTACTCCGAAGTCCAGCTTTGCAAGGAATTTGAGCGAAATGTCTTCACTGTAAAATAAGCTAACCTGCTGAACAGAAGCGAAAAGGCTGGATTCCGAAATAAAAGAATGTCATTACCTGCAATGACTGGCGCACCTCGGGCTATTCACTCATGGCTTAACGGAAAATTCTAAAATGAACATAAACTCTAGAATTGGCTGGTTTTGTTGAACAAGTTTTCTCAAAATGCTTTCCTTCGTATATTCTTGGTTACTGTCTTGAACTCAAAAGCTTACGCAGTCACTCAACACAACGGTTCAACGTCCATCCGTAACTTCGCCCTACACCTATGCACTGTATACTTACTGTAACTGCTCCGGTAAAAATTAAGATGCCAAAATTTGAAACAATACTCCATACCCTGTGAAACCATTGCGCTTAAATAAAATTTTGTGCCAGACGTTTCCACACACATATAATGATCGAATGATTCCATTTCGGAAATCAAATAGAAAGCTTCATATTGATCTGATTTCTGCAATAATTATTGATTATGATTTACACCGCATATTCGAAAATAATAAAATTTTGTGAAGTTTGAAAAAAAGAGATATTTGTATTAATTGGCTTCATATGAATGGCTTCTACGGTAAATTTCATAGAGTATAAGATCGTAGATTAAATGATGACCCTTAGATTAAAAGCAAAACTTTGGACTATGGATTCGAGATTTGATCCGATTAGGGTGAATTTACAGCTTCTTCGTTTTACGATCAGTGTTTAAACGATGGTGTTCAAATAAACTGACCAGTTTTCTTTATGTTCAGTTGAAATTAGTTTTTATCAAATTTTCCCATCTTCGAGTGGCTGGCAGATGATCAGGAACGCTCTTCAGCGAGCTGGATGCAACGCCTCTGTCACTTCTTCGTGACGAGCGGACAAACATGCTTCAAAAATTTTAACAAATTGCTACAACGGATCTTTAAGTTTTATACTCCTATACTATAGAATTGTTGCGTATATTTGGCATCAAATCATTTGAAAATTTATTATTGGTGATCTTAATTATAGCCTACTTCTCTAAAAATCTACTAAAATTTGGTTCTGAAAAGTTTTGACGCCAACATACAAAGCACCGAAGTTTACAAATTTATTATGAATACCGTACAACGATTAAAGTAACATTTGCGTGTGGTAATCGTAAATATAAAGTATCACTCTTGATATGATCGAATACCGTTGTGAATACTGAAAAATTGGAGCGCGTCCAGAATTTTTTAAAGGAGGGTGGGGTGAACTTAAAAAGTCAAGAAAAAGCATCTTGCAATTTTGGGGTTAAGAAAGGTTGAAAGACTAAGGTATTAATTTGGTAACAAAAAATTAAGGGGGTCGGATTGAGCCGTGTAATGGAAATGCTGATTCAGTAGACGATCTTTGATATTTTTTATTAAACCTGTTTCGTGATTATGAGTGTTGTCATGGTAACTGTATCCATCATTTTTTGAATGTTGGTTGTACAACTATATACATTTTTGTTTTATTCTAAGCGAAAACTAGGAATTGCTATGATTGACCGTATCCATATGTTCGTATCTTGTATCGGGGTTGTTGTCGCTGGTTGGTGCAGTGTGTTAATCACAAACCTTTGATTTGAATAAAAGCTGTATTCAAAGTACATTCTGAAAAAAATCTGAACTAAAAACTGTTTTATGTTGTCGACCAAAACTACAAATAAATTTTAAAAGTTGTATTTTTTGTCAAAGGATTAAGTTGACGTGCTTGTTGTTTGTTTACTGAAATATTACTCGTCACGAAAAAATTATCCATCCAGTCATGACAGTGAACAAAGTGAAGGCAAACGAAGCATTTTCGATCAAATGCGTAAACTGTCTGCGTAAAATATCACTCGCTGATGATGATTTTACAACCTATAGACACGTTAATTACTGGAACAAAAATGTTCGAAATTAAGTTTAACAAGCTAAAAAACCGCTAACTATTTGTTCGGGCATTTGAAAACAACTATAAGTGTTTCCCAAACATCTATTTTCAAAAGCTGTCTATAATTCTTGACTATTATCAAGAGTTGAACTTTGCATGAAACAACATTATAATATAGTGATTTGGAAATATATTCTTCGTATCGAATAGAGTCACATTGCGCAACTAACAGTACAGTAAGCTTCTATAGTCCGCCATTTTGTTTTAGCGACCGTATTCATTTGATAGTATCGTGTTGTTTACTCATTTAAAAGCAGGATTTCCTCAAATAGTTTTAGCTTTATATTTCAAACAAAAACAAACTTTTCCTCTTCATTTTTTTCCTGTCACGAGAAGGTGACGGAGGCGCTATGCATAGAACGAATCCAGACTTGCTTAGGAGTTGCACTTGTTTCCGAGTTTTTCGCTTGAATTTTGCTTTTGACTTCTTTAATTTGCTGCTTGTCAGATTCCACCTAGCAGAGATAGTTGTCAGGAAGCATCTCATCCAAGGACGAAACAACGAGAATTGGGTGGGAGTTGAACCATTAACTTTGCGATCATGGTCGTCGTAAAAACAACGCTCCGAACCACTTGGCCACGCTGCCAACTATTTTCTTTTACATCAATTTCAATGTTGAAGCTTTGTACAAGTAATTTGCTGATCTTCTCGTCTCATCGCTAGACAGCACAGCGACGAACACACAAACACAGAACGCTGCAGCGATTGTGAGTCGCTGGCAGTTCCAAATGTAGAGTAGTGTGTACTTGGTTGCATCTTACTCGCAAGAAAGCGACCGAGGCGCTATAAAAAGCACGCTTAGGACTTGCTAGTCCCTTGTCTAACACAACATTACACAAAATAAACGATTAAACCAGAGGAAACAAGCATTCATTCAGCATAATTATTTTTTTCGTCACATCCCATTTTTGAAATTTTCGCCGGTGAAAAGCAACCGTTTTATTGTAGGCTACATTAAAAAAAGAACGATTAGCGTGCAAGAAAAGCTATTGACAAGCAGGTAAGATTGAAGCAAAGTAAATTGCCGTAAATCGTAATATTATCATGAAATTGATCCGCCAACGCAAAGCAAAAACATGCAACCGTGATTGCATGGAAGCTAGAACTTTTAGTATTTTTTTCGTGACATGAAATCAATTCCTTAACATTTCAGAAGATCGAAATCGTTCGAATGTTCAAAACTTTACAGATGAATTGTAAAGAAAATTTAGAGTGAACGCCGACAAAGCGAAACAGTTTTCAGTATAAACTTCTTTCTGAATCGTTTTTGAAGTTAATTCACATCAAAGGTTCATGAGTGTATGCAACACCTATGGTGTTTCACAAGGATCCACACTGGGTCCATTACTGTTTTTAATTTACTTTAATGGTATTATGCAACGCAACCCAAACTCTCCCAAGGCTATTTGCAGACGATGCATGTCTTGTGCGTAATCATTCAAACCTCGCGTCTCTCAACAATGAATTAAATTTTGACCTAACTGAAGTTGTCAAATAGTGTAACGCTAATAAGCTAACAATTAATTCCAACAAATGCCTTTGTATGGTTATATTCCCAACCTCGAAGGATGCGATATCAAACCTTACTACAAAAATTAATAATTCAATTATCCATTCTAGTGAAACTGTGAAATATCTGGGAGTACTAATTGACTCTAAACTGTCCTTAGCTTCTCATATTAAATAACTTGAATCTAAGTTGACAAGAGCTAATAACATAATCAGTAGGTTAAAATCTATTCTTCCTAAAGATGCATTGTTGAAACTATACTAGGCCCTCGTTCAACCTCATTTGTTATATGGTTTGATTGTTTGGGAAACTACATACCCCACTTATTTAAAGCCATTAAAAATCCTTCAAAATAGAGCATTGAGAAACATTGGAGGCGGCACAATGCATGAGAATGCAAATCCATATTACACAGTATTAAGTTAAATATTTTGAAACTTCATGACCTGTACTACGTGGAAACTGCCAAAATTGTTTATCATTCCATTATGTACACAGACCACACATGCTTCCCACACCTTAGTTATTTTATAAATTTCCCGGCGATCCACCAGAATTTCAAGAACCCACAGAGACCAGCTTTATATTTCTCTTTTTCGTTCAAACAAAATGCACAGAAGTGTTAAATATCAGGACGCAAAGATTTGGAATTCCATTCCTGCGGAATCAGAATGACGTCACCGGTTTCGTTTAAAAGAAAACTAAAATTTACTTTCTTACACCATTACTAAATTTTCTGTCGTGCACTTCCTCATAAAGCTCGGCAAGAAATCATTTCTTATAACTATATTGTATTGTTTTAATGAAACTTATGATCTTTGGAGGGGGGCTGCATGACTCCATGACCGAAGGGTCTTTTGGCTGCCTTCCAGTCGCGAATGTATATATTGCATTGTATTTTTTTATTATTCCGTTTTCTTTTTCATTTGTGTGACTTAATGCATGCGACAAGAAATGAAGTTGAAGTGTAATGCTTTGCAACTACAGTAACTAAGTTATTGCTTTGTTCAAGCTCCTGGCATCATTAACAGTAACCAAAAAATTACAAGCAAATTTACAAAAATGTTGGAAACATACTAACACCCACAAATATAATAAAGTCCACCATGTTCAACATTTTTCAGATGCGATACCGTGTGAAATAGCAATTAGCAAGCGTACTTTCAACTATTATGATTGTATTTTGTACATGCAAAAATTTTAAATGTGAAAACCGTTTATTGGAAATGTTATTCTTTAGCAATCCACTGTGATACTGCTTCATGATGAATATAGTACAAATTTCCATCATGCATGAGATCATTGAGGCAGCTTAAAAGTGAAAATACAAACGGATGAAATTTGATTTTTTTTATATTTATTGGTACTATAAAAAAATTACTAAAAGAAATACCTTATCATTTTATAAAAAATGATAACATTTCACATATAGCTTTACAGTATTGGCATTTCAGGAGTACATTATTGTTTGTCATGTCATTGTTTTACCATTGTGGCATCTTAAATGAATCAAAATGGAGTTTTGCAAATGATTTTCAAAATGGAGTCACTCATTATTGAGTGCGTGGAAAATTACAGCCCAAATTTTAAATTAAATGCAACTCTTAAGTTGCGCAAGAATCGCTGATTAGAAGCCATGTTAAGAAATCGCAAAATCATCGAATTTCACCTTTGATTTTTTCTCCAAAAACGAAGACGCAGTTTTCAGCGAAAGCAAGAAAAAGAAAAAAGGCACCCCAAAAAAACAAATAACTATTTGCTCAACAATTAAAATTCATTGCATTATTGTTTGCGAAGAAGTGCAGACGTATTCGATTCTTGTAACTACAATATTTCAACCATGATGATGAACCACTTTGCAAACTCATCGGAAGATTCACAAGACTCCAGTAATCAGCAATATCCTGTGCATTGCCAACCAAATGCTTACCATCAAAATGACAAGTAAGTTGTTGAAGTTAGTAAATGGTTTTGTTGATGTCAACTTGTTAAACTTTGCTTTGTATGTAAACGCACGTTTTTGAAAAAAATAGCCAATTTGTATGTTAAAAACTTTCGTAAATGAAGTTAGTTGTCATGATCAATGTTTAGTCTGAAATTATTTTTCATAACAATTAGCGATTTTCATTTTATTTGCATCTCAATTAAATCGAGATAAAAATGTGAATAATTTTCAGAAAATAAAAGGAGAAAGACGAAAAATTTTTTTGTAAACATGATTTGTGAAACGACTAACGCCAAAATAATAATCACCAAAAATCATTATTTACAAAAATTTGTTTCACGTATATAAAAGTTTTATTTGCAATGGACTTTAAAAATTTTAATTATTATAATTCATCAAACTGTATCTTTAAAAAATTTCAACACAGATGTAATTGCTTGATTAAGTTAATTTTTGACTTCAACACAGTTAGTACTCACCGTTTACATTTGCTGCAAGTAAAAATTGGCGATTATATTTTTCAGTTTGGGATTTAATGTTTTCGGTGATGATGTTTCTCCAACTAATTATCAGCTGCTGCTGAACCAACAGGTAAGTGTAAATTTGTTCCTAAATTTATATTCTGCCATATCATAAAAAATTATTAAACTTTTGCCGTGTTTTGCGGACCATATGTCACACAAGATTATTAGGCGCACTGTCGATTAATTGCTTTGATTGTTTTTGTTCATAAATAAGATGGACTGGACTAAAGGACGGTTTCTGAAAAGATCAGGTTGAGGTTACCATATAGGCCCTAAAGCTCATTAAACAAAAAAAAAAAAAAAACACTAAATACTTAAAAGGCATTCGGTGTACGATCAACTTTTGAGAAACGAAAAGGATTTAAAGTGCGCCTTGTGATCTGTAAAACGCGGTAATTCAAATGCAAATTGTCATTGTTTATGAAAAACAGGCAGAAAATATTATTGCAGATGAGTTCCAATCATCGCGTAAAGCTTTTCTGTGAAACTGCAATGTTACGAGTAATACTAACACGAATTTAATTCATAAAGTTACGGTGTTTCTTATCGCGACATTCAAAATGATTTATGTTGAATTTAACGAACACGTTGCGAGAAAAACTGGTGTTTGTCGCATAATCTCAACTGCTGAAACATTTTTATGCACATTTTGACTCGCTACCATTGGTTTATTTCAAAAAGTTATCAACCACTGGGTGGGTTGCTTTGCACCTCGTAGATACAATTTTCAGTCGGGTGATGGCAAACTTGCAGCTGCTGCTTAATTGACGCTCAAAAACCAGGTGATTCAGCGATGGAAGAAATACTGTTTTGTTTCACAGGCCTACGTAATATATTCCATAAGGCCAGAAATGACCTAGTTTATGGAAAACTGAGCAAAACAGTAAACATTGCGGGAAAAAAATATTTATTTAGCCATTGTTCTGTTAATAAATAATACGGTGGACACTTCACTTTGTTGTATAACCAACATTAGAGGATTGATGTATTTAGGCATCTCCATCCTTGAAACAATTTTCATTCCACCATATTCCGAAAATCACCAACGGCCGCTGCAACATCATTTCACAAAAGTAAGAAATTCGATTGAAAACATATTAAAAATAGCCCATATACTTTTTTTGAAATTGCCAAAAATACTTTAACATTTTTAAGCAAAATATTATGTGAATATGCGAATATTGCCATGTATGTTTTCATCGATTTTGTAAAAAAATTTGCAGAATGTGAATTCTTTTGCAGCTTGCAAACCTTCAACTGTCCACAGCAATCGAATTATGAAACCGAAAACACTTCAGTACCAAGAAATTATCAATTCAATTCAGACCACGCATTCCCCATTTCTCAAAAGTAAGATTTTTGATTTGAATTAACTTCTGCAAAAAATGATTACTATTGAATGCTAAGTTCATTGTTTTATCAAATACTGAGGAACAAATACATTTCATGCAAGTTATGCAACGATTGATTTTGTTAAGAAATTTATTTTGCTTTAGTTTAACTTTAACGCAAATGGATTATTATGTTTTCACAGCGTTTTGAATCCACAAACCACAGCTTACGACGTTGGATGCATTTCAGTGCCGCAAAGTGAGCAAACTGATCAATTCCTAGCACCTTGCAACTTTGAAACGTAAGATATTCAATATACTCGTATAAGCATGTGTTTACTGCATGCATGAATAATTTGCACTTTGCTATATTTTGTGTTCAACATTACAGTATGCTCGTTCAGACAAATTTGAATCAAAAAAGTACACCTAAGTGACAGAATGTTTGAATGCGCGGGTCTTAACTGAAAACCATGAATTTTTTTAGGAGTTTGTAATATCGCCAGGAAAGCCTAACCGCACAAATTTTAAATTTTTGTGGGTAACTGAAATAAAAAATGTCCGTGGTAAATTTCGATTACTGCATCATTGAAGACGCCAAAGTAAATGTGTTTGCTCTGCTTTTAATGTAATAATTAATCCGTTTTATAACTATTCTATGGTCAACTTGCATCTTAGATATTGTTTTGCAGCTTACAGACTTCGTATTATCAGCAGCAGCCACCAATATGCGACGTGTCAAACCAATTGGTTGCAACGAATGCACATTATAATTATGATAACCAAAGCTTCGTCGATCAACAAAAGTAAGACTTTTTTATGTATGAATTAGTGATGTACCGATGCCGGTTTTTACCGATGTTACCGATGCCGATGTATCCGCTTAATGACATTTCATGACCTTTCACAAAATTAGCATAAAGCTATGTTTTAAACATATAAAGAGACGCGCTAGTCTATAGTATGACTTTGCCATAGACATGGCTACAAAAAGTTCATAAGAAACTTCCTTTAACTTTAATCGCATGACAATAAATGACTATGCATGGTCTAGCTTTTGAACGCGCGCTTTACGCGATGCAAAGTTGATATTTAGAAGTCCGCTACACCTATTTTATCGCGCTTGTAACATTCACACAATCGCAACTTTACTTTACCGTTTTGATCAGTGTTAATTGCTCTTGGTTGAAATATAGATCAATCATCGCAGGGGTGGGAAACCTGCGGCCCTCATAGCTTTTGAATGTTGCTCGCGTCATAACTTTGCTAAGTGTACAACACACTGCGCGGTAGATTAGAAAATCTGAATCTTTCTTTAAAACTTCTTCGCGTTTCAACAACATGTTGCATTTGTGACGCAAAAACCGCGCAAAAGCCGTTAATTTTACCGTAAAAAATAACTCACAATGAATGACTTGATTGATAAATTTTCGACGTAAAATTGCGCATTTCAAAAGCGAAATTTAAAAATTAAAAGTTAATGTGGCCCGCTTAAAACAGCATGTAACCGATTATGACCCGCTGTGCTTTAACGGCTCCCCACCCCTGAATTATAGCAATGCACGCAACCTCGAACTTCAAAGCCCGCTTTAACGCTTTAATTCAAGCCGCTTAGGATGTTCTTTAACGGCTCGAAGTTTGAAAAGACGCATACTGTAGATCTAACCCAGACATGGGCAAACTACGGCTCTCCGGTTAAATCCGGCCCGCCGGTCCTTTTATTCTGGCCCACCGGCACTTACACAAACTTAAACTCCCACCGTGAATTGAACGGAAGACCTTTTTTTTCCTTTAGAGATTATGGATGGCAGTGATTTTCAAAAAAACAAACCTCAACGGTGCAAACTTGGAATAAAAAACGAGAAAAACGAGGTGACAACCTTTTATTTTGAGATCGCATTCGTACGTGGACCGCGATTTCCCCAGGAAAAAGGTCTTCACCTTGTTTTCCACTCAGCGTGCGGCCCGCGGTTTCAACAGTTTTTCCAAATCTGGCCCTTCGTGTGATAAACTTGCCCACCCCTGATCGAACCGATTTTGTCATAAACTTTGAACTTCAGTTAGGTCTGTCACTTCCATTCACGCAAACTTTGCTCTTATCATTGCAGCTTTAATTTTACTTCAAAAAACACAAAAGTTCTTGTGTGCAACGCATACCGGCAAATAAAGACGTACTTTCTTCGTTAGTTTTGCACTATTTTCTATTATTCGTTGAAAGACGCTAGGTGGTATAGCCTCTTCCTAATTTTTTATGATCGGTGTTATCGCGTATTTCTCTGGCGATTATTATTGCTGTCGTTACTAGGAAGATATGATTTAGCAGCCACATGATCAGCAGAAAACGTCCACG
Source organism: Trididemnum miniatum (assembly GCA_964006365.1). NCBI lineage: Eukaryota > Metazoa > Chordata > Ascidiacea > Aplousobranchia > Didemnidae > Trididemnum > Trididemnum miniatum. The sequence goes on from OZ023244.1 coordinate 19,381,983, forward strand.
CCTTTCACCGGGCAGTTTGGGGTGACAATTTTTAATACGGTGATCCACAGTCGTTTATCCGTGCAGCTTGAATGCCGTATTCTACAAATAAAGAAAAACAATACCGGTAATTAAAATTAGGCACACAATTTTCAAATCTCGAAAGGAAAATACATATTGACTATTAGTGACAGTAGGTTATAATAGTGCGTAACAACTAACCAGCGCGAATTAATGCATTCCGTTTTGCAATAACTCAATCAATCAAAAAATTTGTTTTTATTCAAATAGAATGCACATAAAAAACAAATACTTCAGTTAAAAATTTAGAATTTGTCACAGCTTTACAGCTGCAACAATGAGATGTGGATGCAATTACATCCGTACGTGACACGAACAGCATGTAGACTGAATCGGCGAACTGCAGTATAACGCCAGACTTATCTTTAATGTTTGTAATATCATTTCGTTAAAACTAAAAAGAAAAACGATATTGTTCGAGAATTGGAACTTTGTATCAGCGCAAAAAAGGGAGTTCCATTTTATTAACAGCAGATCAAAGGTCAAGTACGACTTTAAGAAAAGCTATTAAAGAATGCAATATAGTAACTTGACATCGGCCGATGTATCGGCTTAAAATTACCGATGCCGATGCATCGGTGAAACTGTCAAAACATCATTTTTTCCAATGTTGAACATCGGTATCTGTACATCCCTAGTATGAAGTTGTGGCGTTGTATGAGTATGAAGAAGTGGCTTTGAAGGTTTGCGCAATTATGCGTTAATTACTAATCTCCGATTATTCCGGCACAAATAAAAAACGAAACTTTGTAAATCATTTCAATACAATACAACGCAATTGCTAAATCTATATGATGTAACACCATGATTTTTTTCGACCTCTTCATTTTAGTCTCTTCAACCAGGTCCTCCAAGACGCTTTTTTTGGTGAATTACTTCATGGCTACACTAAATTGGTGTAACGTCATGAAGTAAATTTGAAGCTTATGAAGTTGATACGGCAATTTTTACTTAGCTTGCTTATTAGAAACACAATAACAAACTTTTTGTGCGACAGGTTTCAAACTAATTATTGTGACCTGCAACAACCTATACGGATGAAACCACAGCAACAGCTGTCTTGGCAGGTAATTGCACGGTTGATATAATCGTTTTTGTATAACGTAGTGCTATTTTCATGAAATATCCCAACTTTACCATGAAACTGATACAAATTTAATGTAACACCATTCAAATATATGTCTAAGTGTGGCCTTAAGCTTTGAAAATGAAAATATTAGGATTTTAGCTCCCACTTTTGTTTGTGTAGATGTCACCGTCAATTCCATCGCTTTCTGCATCTAATATTCGAGTCACTTTACAAAGTCAAGATCAATGGAGACAATTTGCTGCAATCGGCAATGAAGTTTGCTTGAACAAAAAGGGAAGGTATGAACGGTGAATTTGATCGTTACTTAAGTTTTGACGTGATTTGATTGCAGTTCTCTGTTTAGACGACTGTTTCCTTTGCTGCAATTTCAACTTCATGGATTAGATCCAGACAGATGCTACGTGATACGTTTATGTTTTTCCTTGGCAAGTCCCAACGTTTGGCAGCATCAGTAAGTTGATATTATTGTGTGACTCTCAAATATAACCATGAGCTTTTTGCCGAATCACTCAGATGTGTAATGTATACACGTAATGCTTTGATATAGGCATGTCGTTTCTGAATAACAGCGATGCAACTGCGATTGGAGTATTTTTTACAGTAACGATAGATGAGGCTGTAAATCATTCAGCGAAGTTTTTATCCGATTTTGGTTGTTTGCTTGTGTTTTCAAGTGTAGCAAACCATTGTTTTGTGGCGTGAACGTTTGTTGTTACCAAATCTTAAAGAAGAATTGATTTGCAGTGACGGTGATTGGTCGCCTGTCAGAGGTGCAGTTTGTGATGATGAACTGAATGCTACCATCAGTTTCACACATCCGTATTCGAATTCTCGTGGAAGATTTTGGAACAATAACGTTGCTTCGTTTAAGTCCATTAAATTAAGCAACCATTTGAATGTGCATGATGAAAAGGTAAAATTGATATTTTCAACAAAAAATTACGACATAATTTTGCAACTTGTTTGAAACTTCCATGTCTGTAATGTTATTAAAAATAATACCCTGTTTTTGAATTAAAATTCTAATGCCATTAAATCATACGTTATTACGATATAACCTTAGTTGAGTTGTTATTTTTACAAATGATATTTAAACTCGACTTTTTTGGTTAGCATTTTTTCGTAATAAAAACTCGTGGTTTGTGCTTTTATACTAATTTTTACAAAGCTGTCATTTGCTCTGTTTTATTCACGATTTCGGACGTAATGTTTCAGATTGTGACCTTGAAAACTCATCGCAAATATCAGCCTGTTCTTGAAATTATTGAAGTTGATGAATGTAACCCGTCTTTGGAATTGAATAGGCATGAATTTGCTTTTCCAGAAACTGCTTTCTTCACAGTCACTGCATATTACAGCGAGCAGGTCAGTAATATAATCATGATGAACATCGAAGTTTTCATTTCATAATGAGTTGATTTGGCTTGATGAAAGATAAAAAATTGAATTAAGTCGGTATTATACTCGCAGCATCACCCTGAAGCGTGTAATGAGTATCTCAGCGGTTTAATAACGCCTGGGCAACACATCTTCAATCTCTGAAGAATGGTCGCAGTGATGTCGAGCTTTTAGCGGCTCTGTGCCTTAACTGATTTGTCGAGTAATCGAACCCTAAACATTCCGCACCGATAGCAATGTTTTGAAACGGCGGCCTTGTTTAATGAAAGTTATCTGTAAGCCTGCATCACATTTTGCCCTAGCAAATCGTTAAGTGTTATTTATCATTCACATAATAGCATTAAGTTGTTTAATAAAGAAAAGTTATTACTAGAAACACTTCAGTTGCATAGCAAAACTGTGATCAAACTACTGTAGGCTCCGAAACTTTCTCAACATGAGGCAATGACTGAATATCTAGGGCGGTGAAAACTGCAAGAGGTCTAATGAACGTCTTCGCCATGTGCTACGAACTAACTACGCCTACCTCAAAATGGTTAATGTGGCATTATTGCCATGTAATATATAAGACTGCGACTGGAAAATTAAGATTAAGTATCTGTTTAGATTTCGGATTTGAAAATACGATTAAACAAATATGCAAAGGGATTGATTGGAAAGGGAAGAATGTAAGTAATTCGTTACCATGTTGTAGCAATTTGTTTAGGGTAATAACAAAAATTGCTGTACAATGTCACGAAAAACATTCGCTTTCATGTTTTGAAACTATTGCACCTAAAATTGCAATGCAGGAATGTACGCTAATCACAATTGTCATCGTCTGTATTCAAGCAGCATTTTTACGGACTGTTTTCACAAATTTTGTAGGGTTGATCTGTCGCATTTACAGTTTCTGCTTCGCAGTTAACTTTTATGTTACATTATATTATTGAAAGTGTATGCTGTACATTGCTCTGTCCATTCTCTGTCGAACATTATGAAAAACGTTTAGATTGAATATCAAACGGAAGCAAGGACTTTTAGCTATTTCAATGTATTTGCGTTTGATATCACCAGATGATTTAGATAGACGCATTGATCGATAAACTGCACATTATTTTTATATACAAAAAAATAGTACAAAAACTTTGAACAAAATTCTGATGATTTTAGAATAATTGCCTATGTTTGTTTAAGTACTTGCAATTATGAAATATCTTTTCCTAAAATTTTAAGTTTATTCTACGTTAAGGGATCGAAAAAGACCGAATTGCCAAACCGAAAGCTTTGCCAGAAGCAAGCGTCGACGTCTCTCTAAACAAAATTCTGGATTTAATCCAGATGCTGATGATGATCCGCAAGATGTTTAAGAACAAATGAAACGAGAGTAAAACAATCATCATTTAAGAAGCTGCCTGTTTCAACAACAAAAGTCTTTATGATGCAAACGATGACGAAGAAACTGTACGAATGGTGATTGTTGATTGCCCAAGAGTGTGCAAAAGTGAAAGCACAAATTCTTAACAATGATGTTCTAATTCAATGGCAGTTTTTGTAGCAACCTGAATTAAGTTCTAAGTTTTTAGTTTGTTTAGTGCGTAGAAATATTTCATATCAATTGTAGACAAATAGATACAGTCGAATCCGGTTAATTGCATTGTCATTTTGACAAACCCTATTTGCGATTAAGCGAAGTAGGAAGTATGTGTTCAAGCTAGTGACAATGCTAGAAGTACAACCAGTGTGATTAGGCTTTGACCAGTGGGACCAGCGTGATTTGACGTTGAATCGGTATAATTGTCTTTGAATAACATTTATTATATCACACCCTGCGTCATTTTTGACCTCTAATCGGTAGCGGTATGATTTTTTTATGACGATGGCAATCGGCGAGTTTATTTGCGCATTGAAGCAGTTTGTTTTTGCTCAGAAAATCTTGCTTTTGTCCCTAAAATTTGTTGCATAATCTGATTAAAAGAAAGTGGAATTAAAAGAAAGTGCCGATTAAAAGAAAATGGATTATGCAATAAACCAATATGCCAGTAATAGTGGAATATGAAATTACCCGGTATGCAATTAACCGGATTCGACTGTTTAACAACTCATGTAAGAGAGAGATTGAATAATGAACCCTTCACAAAATAATGTGTGGTGGGCCGCGTAATAACCGAATTACCTTTTCATAGTTTGTTGCTTAATCGTGAGTTCTTTTCACTTTTTCCAAAATGATTCTGATACTGGCATGTTTCATTTTGTATTGTTCCTGTGCTTGTCAACAGATGGATGGTTTTTGTCAAACGTTGTCGTTGAGGTTACTACTAACTTGTTGATACTGCAGATACTTGATACTATAATCGTTGATGCTACTGACATAGTAATTGTAATTATTGTTGTTTGAATGCGCTCAGTTCGTTGTTTCAAAAAAAATTTACAGCAAAGCCTGATTCCCAATTAGTCTTCGAAGCAGAGGTAGGTCTGCTGTTTTGTCTAGGTAGGGATTTTGGTCTTACAGGTAGGGATTCATATCAAGGTAGGTATTTTGGTCTTACAGCATTCTTTGAGTGTTGACTAGGTGGCTATGCAAATGTTTTGATTAAGATTCACAACGAATGTAAACTTTATCTTAATTAATGTCATATAGTACACCGGTTTTTAAATTCAAAACTGAAAGAGTTTATGAAAAGCTTTGACAAGTCTTTGTCCAATACTACCTCACAACATGCGACGACAGTGGACAACTGTGACATTGAAAAAATCTTTGATCACAAGCAAAAAAACACAAACGCTAAACAACGTACATTGTACCTTTAACATGCTAAATTTAATTGCGCTTCAAATTTTGCTATAAAACTGACCAGAAAAGCCAGAATGTTATTTGACTTCGCAATAGACCTTTTTCCGGCACCCCTAGTGGCGAAAAGTTGTTGCTACGGTGGACAAGCTATCAGGCTTCGCTATGTGGAAAGCATAGCTTTTATGACAGGTTGGTGGGAAAATTGCAGCAGAGAGGTTAATTGAAGATATCTGCTTGATATATCAATTGTGCATATCGAGTTAATGAAAGCATAGGTGGAAAAGTGGACGATTAGTTGGAATTTGTAGAAAATATTCTAAGCTTAGGGCCAGGGCTAGTGGGTTTCATTGGACCAACCGGTACCGGAAAAACGTGTACGAGGCTGTACTTTGTATATGTATAGCAGCTGTACAACACTGGTTGTAATATCAGCTCATGCTATAGCCTAAATGAGATATTTTCTTCTGGACTGTCCAAATAGCAAACTGACGTTCAGTCAATGCTTAACTGCCTACCTCATATTCTCACAGCCTAGGCTCTGGGCTATAGACTAAACTTAAGATTTTAACTTTGATGTGGATATGGTTACGTGATCGTAACATTTGTCTTTTTAGTTTATTTGATTACTTTTGTCACTCTGGTACAACCGAGGAGAGCGTGAAGGGATAATAAAATAAACCTAAGAGACAAATGCTACGGTCATCTGGTCATATAGCCAATGTCCTAAATTTAACTTAAGCTATGGCATGCCTATCATCACAGAAAAATGAAGTGAAACTGGTAGGGTGTACATGGACTGAGCTAAGCCTACGGGCTAGATTATGCTGCTAACCTGTAAATTTTATCGACAGTCGTTACAGTATATACTTCAGTTTTTGTATCATCCACCATCAAAGCCATAGCTTTGCCAAAAGTATTTGGTTTATCTGTCCAGCATTGACTGAACGTCTGTTTGCTATTTGAACAGTCCAGAGGAAAATATCTCATCTAAGCTTTAGCATAGGCTGATATCACAACCAGTGTTGTACAGCTGCAGTACATACACAAAGTACAGCCTCGTACACGTTTTTCCAATACCAGTTGGTCCAATGAAACCCACTAGCCCTGGCCTTAAGCTTAGAATATTTTCTACAAATTCCAACTAATCGTCCACTTTTCAACCTATGCTTTCATTAACTCGATGTGCACACTTGATGTACCAAGCAGATATCTTCAATTAACCTCTCTGCTGCAATTTTCCCACCAACCTGTCGTAAAAGCTATGCTTTCTACAAAGCGAAGCCTGATAGCGTGTCCACCGTAGCAACAACTTTTCGCCACTAGGGGCGCCGGAAAAAGGTCTATTTACATCGCAATTATTATCAGTCCAAATACAATAACGGAGAATTTCAACTATACATTCTTCTTTCTATGATTTTTGCGCTGACATCGCTAAAAATATAACTGATCATTTTCAAAGCCTAAAAGTTAACGATGTAAATATATACATGGACTACTTAAACTATGCTCTTGAAGCTTGGTGTTGGCCAATTCTTGTATTTAATGGCTATGACTTTAGCAAGGTCTAGAGAAATTTTAAAGAAGTTTATGACCATTCGCCTTTGAAAGTTATTTCGCAAAAACCAATTAAAAAATTTATCATACACTTTGGATAGAGTTGGCCTGCTCATACATACATCCATTAAATTAGATAAAAGCAAAAAGAACGCAGAAGTCCTAAAAAATTTAAGAGAAACTCCTTCAGTATGAAAAACATGCAGACTTTCTAACTAACTTGAGTTAGAAAAGCAACATTATAAAAAAAAAAAATGAAACCTTCATTATACTCGCGCTATTACCCTGATGCGTGTAACGAGTGGCGGGGACCATCTGCGCGGCCTAGCGCCTGGGCAACACATCTCCGAAGAAACGTCGCAACGGTGGAGAGCCGCTGGCGACACTGAGCCGATTTGACCGCCCCGAGAATCGAACCCCAGACCTCCCGCACCGATATCGTGCGCCTAACAATTGATCTGACCGGTCGGTCGTTAGCAGTATTTCTTTCCAAAATATAACAAAGTGTGTAATCAGCTGCAATGATTGGCGTACCTCGTCAAACCCACTCTTAGCTTGCTTGAAAAACCTAAAATTTTATCCCTACCGGTGACATACCTTAATTTCAGAAATTGCTGATTTTTTAAACAAGGTCTCTTAGCTCAGGAAGTTTTCTAACAGCTTAGACGGCCGAGTGGTATAGAGCGTTTGCCTCTGAAGCTGTAGACTCGGGTTTGATTTTGAGTCTGGTCAAACCAATGACTTTAAAGTTGATATTCACAATTTCACAGCTTCCATGCTTGACGCTCAGCATTAAAGGAACAGTGTGGAGAACAAGCCGGCAAGTTTACTTGTTGTGCCGTTGGAAAAGACACGTACTGGGATTCCCTCATCTTGGTGTGGTAGACAGATAGTCGGCAAGATGGAAACCGATCGGGTTGAGATTTTTCGAGGGCCCGGTCAAGCCGGTCAAATGCTCCTTTCTTGCAACTACATTACACCCAAACACCCACCGAAATATACATACCGATATGTATTTTTTAAATAAAGCAGTTTTGTGGAAATTGGCATTAAAAAAATCACATCTTTTGAGAACAAAAGTTTGTTGTCTGTTATCAACAGTGAGACTTGCACACTTGTTAGCGTAGTTGACGCTCTCTTTTTTTGGCAGTATTGTAATACTCAATTGTGGTGTCATTATACATTGTCTTACCGCTCTATCGCAACATATGGGCTTAAGCTTCTTTCCATGTGCGTGAGCCGGTTGAGTTGTGATGTAAGAGCCAAGGCTGGTTGTGGCGTTTGTTAAAGTGGTTTAAAAACTAGTAATCAAGGGCCCCATGATGATATACGGTGTTTACCATCTATCGATTTATGCTAACGAGTGTGCGAAGTAAAAAATTTTTACTAGGGGGGATGTTTTTGTCTTCAATTATGCCTGAATTCTGAACCTAAATAACAAGACAATGTTGCAAAAATGGTCTTTATTGTTCATGGGGCGATGCAGTGGCGTAGCAAAAAAATTTCAAAAGTGTGGGGGGCATAATTTCACCATTTTTTTCAGCAGTGCTAATTGAAGCAGATTGAAAACCAGAAAAAGCTTTAGGGGGGTCCGGGAACATGCTCTTCAAGGAATATTTTGAAATATTACATGCTGTATTGGTTATTATAGTGTTTTTTGAACATTTTTCAGGCAAACCTTGTTTACATTTTTTGAGCCTAATTCTGATTACTTCACCAAATATGGTGCATTTTGTTCACACATTTTCATTTATGCGTGCTTAAGGCGTAAGGCTTATTGTAATCGAAGAGGTTCGAATTCATGCAAAAATTGTATTTATCAAAAACATAGTTGAAAAAGGCTGGTAAGGTGAATACATGCCCCTCATCCCACCCACCCCCTGGATCCGCCCCTAGCCATAAGCTACAAAAGCCATCGAAAGAGTTTGGCATATTTCAGTCACTTGGCTTTTGATAGTTTTGGCTTGATAGTTTTTTGCTGAGGAGATAGCTCTGAATTTACAGCAGCTGATATATACCGATGATCCAGATTTGGCAATGAAAAGTTTCTTCAAATCATCATAAATGCTACAAATAAGCATGCACCTTTAAGAAAACTATCTAGAAAAGAGATGAAATTAAAATCGAAATCTCGGATTACCAAAGGCTTACTTAAATCTATTTCGACAAAAAATAAGTTGTTCCAACAGTGCTACAAACAAAACAATACTTTTTTAGTTGCTAAATATAAGTCATACTTAAACAGATTAACCAAAATTAAGGAAATTGTGAAGAGAAACTATTATCAGAACGAACTCGCTACACACAGAGATGTTTTGGCAAAACAATGGAAAATCATAAATGAATTAATTTGTCACAGAAAGGCAAGTAATGAGGTAATTAGTATGTGTGTGGATTGCGTACCACAAAGGTTAAATTCTTTAAGAAATATTTATCCGAAGGGATGAGTGATCCTGGCGAGATCATTCGTCCTGGAAGATGAGGTAATTAGTATATTAACGGATCATTCGTCCTGGAAGATGAGGTAATTAGTATGTTAACGGATCAGTGTTGCCAATTGGTACTTTAGAGTACCAAATTTCGAAAATTTGGTACGATTTTTGATGCTTTGGTTCTGAATAAAATAACTTGGTACTCCGCAAAGGTTTGGTACTATTTGGTATGGTACTTGATTTTGTTAAATTTGTCAAACTCCTGCGCAATTTGCGCTGAACTTGTTGGCAATGACTATACCTAAATGTAGAAAAAATCATGTATTAACGGACATTGAGCGGAGTAGCATATTAACTCCTTGACGTGAAGTCACTAGGGAAATTATGATTTGCCAAGTCAACTCTGAGAGGGTGGTTCTGGGATGCTATTATAGGATTTCACGTGTTAGTGAGTAATTTCTCTTGCTGATTCTCCTCGCTGGAGAAGTTCTCCGAGCTGCAGCCGAGATAACGAGCTCGCAAAGTTGAGATCACAGGTTGCGCTTGCAGAAAGAGCAACTACTCAGTAAAGCCGAGTGTCTCGCCAACTGCTTGGTAATCTGGTATGTACAGTGCAGAGTGTAATACTGTATGTATGGTATATGCTTGTTGTGAGGTGCTAGACCACCAGCTGCTGTTTACCCTTTGGCGCTTAATGTAGAACTGAAACTGCGCTACTACAGTACTGCATAGTAAAAATCAGTCGGTCGCAGAATGCAGACCAAAAAGTAGTATGTGCATTAATCTTGTAATGGTATCTACTGTAGTGACTGTGTCTGGGTGTGGTGAGGATGCGTGGTACTCGGGTTCATAAAAATTCAGCTGCTTGAACAGTAAATGTCCTTACGTATTTAAAATCTAAAAAAATATTTAGAAATTGCTTCGGTTTATGCTAGTCACGGTTTTATTTTTAGTTTAGGCACCGATCAGCAAACTGCCGGAGACATACCGTAGGCACCAGTGAGCGAACTACACACCGAGCAATTAGCTGGAAGAAGATTGCAAAAATTTTAATCCTAGCAACGAAATTTAAAGTTTAGACTTAAACCATAAACATTGCTGCAATGTTAGTCAGGAAAGTATTTAGGGGATGCTATTGTGCCATGCCCCCCTCCCCTTTTCCACTCTGCCTTTTAGTAAAGAATAACAAAATTAAAGAAAACAATTAGGTGACTGAAATGTGACAGGTTTTTTTGATGGTTTCTTTAGCTTACGGCCAAGGGTGGATCCAGGGGGTCGGATGAAAGAGATATACATTCTGCCACCAGCCATTTTTCTAAATGTTTTCAATGCATGCAATTTTTCCATAATTTTGAACCTCTTCGATAGCAATAAGCTTTAGCTTTAAGCGCGCATAATCGAAAATGTGCGAACAAAATACATCATATTTGGCAAAATACTCAGTATTAGGGTCAAAAAATTTGAACAACATTTGACTGCAAATTATTCAAAAAGCACTAAAATAGCCATAACAGCATGTAAATTTTTCCGGGGGAGCATGCCCCCGGACCCCCCTAGAGCCTTCTCGTTTTTCAATCAGCTTCAAACTAGTACCGGTAATGCCGAAAAAAAACGTTTGAAAATACAAATTTCTCGCTACGCCACTGGTGGTAGTCTATTTTTTTGGACTGTTAAGAGGCTACAACTGTTCAAAAATTCAAACATGATTAGGCTACAACTTCGTAATATTCTAGTCTTGGATTACTCTCGTGGCAGTTCACTTTACTTTAAATTTATGCACTTTCTTACGAGGTCATACAAAATATCATTCATTTTAAAGTGCAGTTGTTTGTTGTTTAGTGAGCAAATACCTTGGTTAAGCATCATGTTAAACAACCCCAATTAAAACAATTTTAGTGAAACAGTTGTTTTGCACTAATAAACTTGAACACTATCTGCAATTTAAGGTGCAAAAAATTTGGTACTATTTTTTGCTATTTGGTACTATTTTGGAAAAAATTTGGTACTGATCTTCTAAGTGCACCTGGCAACACTGCAACGGATCATCATAAATGCAATACTACGGATAAAGTTACGATTGCTAACTTATTTAATGAGTTTTTCACAAATGTTGGCTCCTCATTAGATTCCAAAATCTCTCGAACACGAATTAAAAAATGTAATGTCCCCAGCATTGTCCTATCATTTTTCTAAGAGTCAATCACATCTGAAGAAGTGTTGATACAATTTCGTCAAATATATGCTTTCAAAGCTAGTGGGCCTGAAAATGTGCCAGATAAATTCTACAAGTTATTAGCGCCAATAATATCTCCCTATCTGAGTAGTATCTTTACTGCTTGTTACGAGAGTGGATGTTTTCCTGCTGTCTTAAAATGTGCAAAGATTATTCCTTTACACAAATCTGGAAGTAGATACACAACCAATAACTACAGGCCAATTTCTCTATTATCTACCATATCTAAGGTTTTTGAAAAATTGTTATATGTTAGACTTGAAAAGTTCCTCAGTAGAAATAATGAAATTACCTATACTAAACACCAGTTTGGATTTTGTCAAGGTTACTCAACGGATATGGCTATTGCCGGTCTCTATAGCATGTTGCAAAGAAATAATGATGATGGTTATCTCTCTTGCTGCATATGTTTGGATTTGTCGAATGCATTCGACACAGTTAATCATGATATTCTGTTAAATAAACTAGAAAAATATGGCATCAGAAGTAACATGCACCAACTTCTTTGTAGCCATTTGAATAATCGTAAGCAATACACTGAATGTAATAGTGTAAAATCTGACTTAAAGACAGTGTTGTGTGGGGTGCCACAAGGTTCCACCTTTTATTTTCTTTATACATAAATGATTTGCCATTGCACACTAAGTTTCATGTTCATCTTTTTGCAGATGACACTGTACTAATGATGAAAGATAAAAATATCAGCAATCTTCAGATAGCAGTTAATCGAGAGCTCTGTGATGTTGATAATTGGATGAGATATAATCGCCTGTCTTTGAATTTCTTCAAATCTTCCTTCTTTATTTCAACCACAAAATATAAAAAAAATTCTACGAATAATTTCTGTGTTAATGTCGGCGGTCATACCATACCATGCTAAGAATCGGCTAAATATGCTAGGAATCGGCTAAATGGAGTAATGATTGACAAGCAATTAACTTGCAGCAATCACGTTGATTCCGTTACCAATAAAATAGCTAAAGCCTCTAGAATACTGTCTAAGGTTCGGCATTACGTGAGTAAGGTTACTTTAGTGAAATTGTATTATAGCTTTGTATATCCTTACCTCAAATATGGTGTAATAGCGTGGGGTAACAGCAGGAAAACTTTGTTGCAAAAGGTCCAAGTATAGCACAAAACAAAATTCTTAGAATTATCAATTTTAAATGTTCAAAAGACCGCGTAAAAATGTCAACTTTGTACAAGGACATGAAAATTCTGCAAGTTAAAGATATTTTTGAAATTGAGATGGCTAACTGGCTAAGTTTATGCATTCACTTCATCATGGCAATCTGCCATGTATATTTGACAGCTACTACAAATTTGTGGCTACTCAACGTAATCACAATTCAAGATCCATTGCTAATAAAAATTATTATTTGCAAAGAATACACTCGCAGTCTGGACAATCTGCTTTAAACTATATTGGCGTGACAATTTGGAACAAAATTCCCCTTCATGTCAAGTTGCATTCAAAACGCCTATTCTCTTAGCAATTCAAAAATATTCTTATCAGCAAACATTAGAAACATCTTTTGTCTTGGAAACTATCTTTATTGAGTAACTTCTAAATTCAAAGCTTCAGAGAATTTTGTTTAAAAATTCCCTTGAAAATCAAAAGTATAATACACTATGGAATTAATATTGTTTATCACACAAAGGCTCTTTGGTGCTTTTATTTTATTTATTTTTTTTAATTTTTCGTTTGTTTTTTCTTTAGTAGTTGTAGCGATTACTTCTGATGTTGTTTTGTTCAGCAGGTGGCAGTAGACTCGATCACCGCACGGTCTATTCGCTGTCTTCTGGCCAAGTGAACCAATGACATAATTAGAGTGAACACATCTACACTGCAAATTGCGTTATTACGTTTTAATTTTGCTGTCACTGCACGTTCTGTATCACTTGGTGAATAAACAAACAGATTGATTGGCACCATTTGATCTTTTTCACTAAAAGGCAAAGTCAAAAGAGGGGGGGGGGCATGGCACAATGCTCCCCACTAAATACGCTCCTGGAGCGATGTCATTGGTCAATCACCAAGTAAAACAGTGGTGGAGGGCAGTGCCGGCGCTAGGCCAACTGAGCCCCCCCAAAAACTTCACCTGGGGCCCCCTTTATCCGCAAGCAAAATAGAAGGTATAAAGGTGGTTTTACAAAAAATGCGATTTTCATCCGATTTTGCATTTCATGCATATTCATGCGATTTTTGATGAACGAATCTCACAGATACGTCCTTACACAAAATGCGATTGCGTCCGATTTTCCATCCACGTGCGGTACTCTAGTTTGAAATCTATGCACGTATTTTGATACATTTTCGTACGTAATTCATTTACGTAAATTGCATCGTATTCGTAGTAAAGCCTCCTTAAAGCAATCATTGGTCGATGAAGAAACTGAGTCCTTTTAATGCAAACAAATTTCTATGCAATTGATTCGTAACAGCGTCAGTAATCCACAAAACAAAGAAACGATCAATTACATTTAACACAGGTTTCAAAATGTTTTGCGGCGAGCCTTTTCCGCAGCAAACACATCGATATTGCGGTCGAGATCTAAATCTCATGCACCGATCTGGATCCCAAAATAAGGACGACTGGAAAAATAATGATTGAACTGCCTGGGTATTATCGAGCATTCAAGCTAAAGATACAACACCTTCTCATCTAAGGCTACGTTTACATAAGGCCCGGAATGAAAACAAGGCGAAATGAAAATACTGGTTTGAACCGGTTTGCGCGGAATTTTTCCTTGTGTTTCATTTCACCCCGAAAGCAACGGAACTATAAATACTGCGGTCTGCTTCTACGATGTCATCATTTCAGTTCTGATTAGACGAGATGAAGAGCGTAGAATTGCTAGCGCTTGTACCGTGCATGATGTCAGCTTATTTGGCTTTGCATCAATTGCACGCGCAATTAATAGGAGCATCTTTTACCATTAAACCATTTAAACTACAGCAAGTGCATGATGCATCTCATTTTGTGGAGTAGTTGACCTAATTTCGTTGAGTTGTACGTTATGAACAACAACGCTTAATTTACGTGCTGGTTCAAAACAATGACTAGGTTAGTTGAAGTTAAAAATTCAGTTTCAGAAGCCATTTCATACATACCGGTAACCAGTTACTTAACGAGAGTGAATTAACCTGTTGTCTGACTATCAACTCAAGGTGACAGTACTAGTCACTAAACACCTGACGTTGAAAATCTATAGCGCTTCATTTGCACAGGCTCTAACCAAGGTTTCCCTAAACCCTTACCAATAAACTACTACAGTGCACTTGTAGTCTACCCTCAAGCAGCCAGCAAAAGTGATGAACAGCTAGGTGTTAAGCGCAATCCCAATAAGCTTTTAATAGCTTACACTTGACTATGAACTTGCCTAGTAGTTACGCCACAGCATAATGTAGATAGCCTACGTCACCTCCTTCTTACTAGCCTACACACATTACTGCATCATGATAACTAGTAATAGTCTTTATATTGCTGACATACTTTCCATTCGGATTACTTCCATGTCGCTTGCGTTCACACGCTTTACACACCCCCGAAACGAATTTTCATTTCTGTCCTGAAGACAGAAATGAAAATCGGAAAAAAAGAGATTTCATTTCGATGCGCTCGTGTGAACACTTCCATTGTTTGCAGACCTTACCGAAATGTGTTTTTTTCGTTTCGGGCGAAATGAAGTCTCATGTAAACGTAGCCTAGCCTAGACATCCTGAAGTGCTAACAATTATACTTCATGCCTATCTATACCTTGCTTTTTTGTGTTCCAAATAAGATTGTCTTGCTTTTATGACGTCACAATGAAGCTTTGACGGTAAGAAAAAAATAAGGCAATACAAACAACACAAAGTTTGGTTTATGAAGTCCAAATAAGACAAACTAAGGACGCAAGCCAGAAATAAGTACATTCATTAAAAATAAGAACAATGATATTTTCCAAATAAGAACAATTCTTAAGAACACTCTCTGGTTCCACACATGTTTTACCTAAATCGTTTGAACACGAAACTACTGGCTGTTTTTTGTGCGCTATTAAGCGTCACAATAATGAAGTAATGACAAACGGTCCAGCACAGTGTGACATGACTTGGGAAAAAGCAGGAGAAAAGTATCCAAGATAATCATCAATCCATTTGGAAATAACCGGTACTTAGAAGAACAATTCAAGTTTAAAGTAGGCCTTAATTAAAGTTATGTCATATCAAATCGTCATTATACTCGTGTTAATACGGCGAAGCGTGTAACGAGTGGCGGGGCCCATCTTCGCGGCTTAGCGCCTGGGCTACACAGCTAAGGAGAAACGTCGCAGCGGTGGCGAGCCGTTGGCGACACTGTGCCAATTTGATCGGTCCGGGAATCGAACCCCAGACCTCCCGCACCAATAGCCTGTGCGCTTAGCAACTGAGCTAACGGCAGGTATTAAAGTTACTATGTGTCATAAATTTGAACTGTTAGCGATCTGTTTGACGAACCAATTTTGATCCACTTTGCTTGCGTAGACGTATCACGTAGCATCTGTCTGGATCTAATCCATGAAGTTGAAATTGCAGCAAAGGAAACAGTCGTCTAAACAGAGAACTGCAATCAAATCACGTCAAAACTTAAGCAACGATCAAATTCACCGTTCATACCTTCCCTTTTTGTTCAAGCAAACTTCATTGCCGATTGCAGCAAATTGTCTCCATTGATATTGACTTTGTAAAGTGACTCGAATATTAGATGCAGCAAGCGATGGAATTGACGGTGGCATCTACGCAACAAAAGGGGCCCTAATATTTTATATTTTCATTTTCAAAGCCCAGGGCTACGCTTTGAAGTAGCGTTTACATGAAAAAAATTACTACTCACGAATTTCACACCAAAGTAATCAGCAAGATTTCATGATAAGTTCAGTCATGTTCACGGAAACAAGTTTGTGAAGCTAAAACATACCATAATAACCAGCAAATATACTGAAAGCATGCTTATGCAATAATTTTACAAAGCGTTTCTGTAACTGTGTTGAATTTGCATCAGTTTCATCGCAAAATTGAGATAATTCGTAAAAGTAACAATAAATTCATGCGACACCAGTTATCATCTATTACTATGGGATTACCTGGTACGACAGCAGTTGTTGTGGTTCCATTGGTATTGGTTGTTGCTTTTTATAATTAATTACTTGAAATCTACCACACAAAATGTTTGTTAGAACTGTGTTTCCGATAAGCAAGCTATGTAAAAATTGCCATAACAACGTTTTCTTCGTAAGCATCAAATTTACTTCATAACATTTCTCGGATTTTGCGAGGCCTTAAAGTATTTAATTACTAAGTGTGATGCAGGACCTGGTTAAACTGACTAAAATAAAGAGGTTGGAAGAAATCATGGTATTTCGTGATGTAGATGTATTAAACGTTTAGCACTTACATTGGATAGCATTGGTATAAATTAAAAACCTTTTGTTTTTTGTTTGTGCGATAATCATGAGAGGTTAGTAGAATATTGCGCAAACATCCAGCGCTACTACCTCATCCTCGTATTGTCTTTGCTTGACAAGGATAACACATGGACTTCTAAACAGTCCGTGGAGAAATGATAGGCTACTATGTAGTAGTCTGTGGATTAGCCAATAGTGACAACAATTATTTTAAAACCTCTATTTTCAAAGCTTTTCTTAAGTTCTGTACTGCCAATCATTTATCCTATTTCACTTTTAGTAGCTTTTTAGATGGTGGGACTTTTGTGCTGATTCAAAAAAAAATTAAATCTTTTATACAGTATATACGAATGTCTTACTTTTGTGCATTAGCAGAACTTTGGTTGTGATGGTTGTAATGTGCATTCGTCGCAACTAATGGATTCGTCACATCATGTATAGGTTGCTGCTGGTGGTAATTTGAAATATGTGAGCTGTGGAAAAAAATGACAACAGGAAAATCATAAAACGGACGAAGCCTAAATCGATCAAATCTGAGCTAAGAGATCAACTACTGCGTACTCGATGATGCAGCATTCGAAAATTACTGCAAAGTTGTTTTTTTATTTTAGATACCCACAAAACTTTAAAATTTGTGTAATTCGACTTTCAAGGCGACATTACAATTAAGACCCGCGCATTCAATCATTTTTTGCTCTGGTCCATTTTTTGACTGAAACATGTCAGAACGAGCATACTCCAATGTTGAAGACAAAATATAGCAAAGTGCAAATTATTCATGCATGCAGTAAACACATGCTTATACGAGTATATTGAATATCTTACGTTTCAAAGTTACAAGTTGGTTGGAATTGATCAATTTGTTCCCTTGGCCGCACTGAAATACATCCAACGTCGTAAGTTGTGGTTTGTGGATTCAAAACACTGCGAAAACATAATATCCTTTTGCATCAAAGTCAAATTAAAACAAGCTAAATTCTATAATAAAGTCGATCGTTGCATAACTTGAATGAAATGTATTTGTTCCTCAGCATTTGATAAAACAATGAACTTAGCATTCAATAGTAATCATTTTTTGCAGAAGTTAATTCAAATCAAAAATCTTACTTTTGAGAAATGGGGAATGCGAGGCCTGAATTGAATTGATGATTTCTCGGTACTGAAGTGTTTTCGATTTCATAGTTCAATTGTTGAGGGCAGCTGAAGGTTTGCAAGCTGCAGAAAAAGTCATGTTTTTGAATCTTTTTACAATATTGATGAAAACATTATGACAATGCTTCGCATACTTACATAATATTTTGCTTAAAAACGACAAAGTACAGTAGTTTTGGCGATTTCAAATTAACTATAAAATGTTTTTAATCGAATTTCTTACTTTTGTGTCATGGCGTTGCAGCAATCGTTGTTGATTTCCGGAATATCATTGTGTAGTGGAAATTGTTTGAACAATGGAAATGCCTGAATACATCAATTCACTTAAAAGCAGGGCGTCGAACCGAACCGGAACGTAAACCGAAAACCCGTATTAACCGATTCCTTTCATGGAATCCAAACTGAACAGTAACCTTTATAATTTAAGAGACGTAAGCCTAACCTAAACCAAAGGTCATCGAAATTCTTGAATCTCAACCGGATTTGAACCGTTAAAATAATTTTTGTCTATTCTAAACCCAGACGGAAGCGCCTTGTTTGGACTGCGCTTTCAATTTTGTACTAAAAAAGCATTAAGCATTTGCTACGTTAAATCGTGTGTGTTTTGAAGAACATTTGGCGGTTATAACCAAGGACATCTGAAGTTAATCTGAGGTTATTTCTGCCGCTGAGAATATCGCTTATGAGGTACAGTAGCTTTATAAAAAGTACATTCAGCCCAAATACAATAAGTATTTTTGAAAAAAATGCGCCTGTAGCTGTGCACCAGAATATAAGTCGAATTAACGGCTTCAAATTCTTGAACCCAAACCGAATTTGAACCCTTAAATTTTTGCTTCTGCAAACTTGAACCCGATGACTCAAAAAAATTTTAATTTTAACCGAAACTAAACTTGCAAAATCAAATGACGGAAAACCCGAATAAGAGCTAAACCGCTAAAATAAACTTTGCGCAACCTGAACCTAAACCGGAGCGACATTTCGAGCGATTCGATGCCCTACTTAAAATGCTTATGCAACATAGTAAAATGTAAACCGCATTTTTTGTCAAAGAATAGCGGCTAGGTAAAAATGATTCTCGGATAATGTTTACCAACTTGTACCTTAGTTTTCTAAAAATTGCAGCATTTCTGGGTTTATTGAGGATTACGGAATATATTACGTATAAAACGAAACAATATTTCTGCCACCGATGTATCCTTAAGCGTCAAAAGCAGCAGCTGCAGGTTTGGTATCACCCGACTAAAAATTGTATATTATTCTACGAGGTGCAATGCAATCCAGTTACCCAGTGGTTGATAACCTTTTTAAATAAATTTTCTTAGTTTTTGGAAATGAGTCAAAATTTGCATGAAAATGGTTCTGCAATAAGATTGAGCGCCAAAATCTCAACTTTAGATGCTAGTTTTTCTTGCTATGTTAAAACTCAGCCCATATTCAAAAACGAATCACTTTGAATGTTGCCACAAAAAAATCGCCGTATATTTACGACTTGAATTCGTGTTAGCATTGCTTGCGATGTTGCGATTTAAAAAAAAAAGTTTTAAACGATGATTGGAATTAATCCACAACAATATTTGCTGTCTGTGTTTGATAAACAATATCGAAATTTGCGTTTCAATTAGAAGTTTAATTTTTTGTATGATAAAACAAAATATGTATTGAGTAACAAATTTTCACTTACCTGTTTCAGCAGGTGATAATTATTTGGAGAAACATCTTCACCAAAAACGTTATATCCCAAACTGAAAAATATATAATCGCCAATAATTTACTTGCAACGAATGTAAATGGTGAGTACTTAAGGTGTTAAAGTCAAAAATGAACTTAATCAAGTAATTACAACAATAACAATTACAACAACAATAAATTTTGTCATGATATAGTTTGATAATTTATAATGATTCAACCTTTCAAAATCTGCCACTCCTTTCTTCCAAATAAACTTTTATTTTAGTTATCTATTACTTCTGGCGGTTATATTTTTGCGACTTTGTCGTCATGGTTTATTTCACAAATTATGTTTTATAGAAAACATTTCCTGGATTTTCTTGTTATTTACTTACAAGTGAGGTATTTCAATTTTTCTTTCGATATAATTTCGATGCAAATTAAATTAAACAATGCTAATTGTTGTGAAAATAAATTGTTTTAATCTCAACATTGATCATAACTACAAACTTCATATACAAGTGTTTGAAATATGCAATTTAACCATTCTTTCAAAAATGTACTTTTACATACTAGCCAAAATTTAGCAACTTAACATCAACAAAAAAAGCATTTTATCACTTCAACAACTTACTTGTCATTTCGATGGTAAGCACTTGGTTGGCAATGCACAGGATATTGCCGATTACTGGAGTCTTGCGATTCTTCCAACGAGTTTGCAAAGTGGTTCATCATCATGGTTGAAATATTTCGGTTACAAGAACCGAATACGTCTACACCTCTTTGCAAACATTCATTGAATGAATTTTAATTGTTGAGCAAGTAATCATTTGGCCTTTTTTTTCTTTTTTTGCTTTCGCTGAAAACTGCGTCTTCGTTTTTGGTGAGAAACTCGATTTTGAAATTTGACGATTTTGCGATTTCTAACATGGCTTCTAATTAGCGATTCTTGCGCGACATAAAAGTTGAATTGATTTAAAATTTGGGCTGGAATTTTCTACGCACTCGATGATGAGTGACTCCATTTTGAAAATCATTTGTAAAACTCCATATAGGATTGAATCAGTAAGCCGTATTGTAAAATCATAATATACGGTTACTTGTGAAATGAGAAACAAGCCGTATGTAAAATATTATTTCAAATTTTACATCGTTAAAGATAATTCTTGGCGAACTATTGAAATTCACTGGGAGTCTTTAATTTGACTTTCCTTCGTCCGTATTTTTAACATTGAGGAGCATTAATGAACTGATGTAGGTATATGTTGAAAGTTTGCTCCTGTGGGTCTGCTTCATTAGGAAAAAGTATTACAGCGTGGTTTTTAAGAATAACGTTTACACATATTTTCACATAAAACTTTTGCCTGCGAAATAAGTCCACTCTTCTTATTGCATACGCATGATTTCATCTGAAAATTATTGAATATCTCGGATAGGCTTAACACGGTATTATTGTTAAAGGATTGACACAAACCTTTGATGTGAAGTAAAGCTGTCTTCAAAGCCAACTAAATAAGAAATTTGAAATAAAAACTGCTTTGCTTTGTCGGCGACCACTTCAAAAAATTTTAAAAATCAACTACAATGTTTTTGAAAATTTAAACGATTTCGGGTTATAGCAATAATTAGTTTTTATCTCTCAAAATATAAAGAAAGAACTTTCATCTAATTATTCTATGGAGTAAACACGTTTCTTTGAGCTAGCTGATCAATTCCGTCATCATATTTTTTAATTTTCCGACATTGCGTTTGCTTAATGGTTATTAACTGATTTATACGAGAGGTGGATGTGATGTTTTGGACAAGAAATTTTTTGCAGTTGTTTTTTTCTTGTTGATGCGAATTAGTTGTTTTGTCGGCAAGAATTAGAAGACTGGGATGTGATGAAAAAATATGCTGTACAAATTCCTATTTGTACTACAGTAATTATACTCTCTGTGATGACCAACGTTTATTTGTATAAAGTAGTGCTAAATAAGGTGTAGGCAAACCAGACAAGCAGCCGGGGAGCTGAACAAACTTGCGCCCCCCTAAAGAAAATCAGCTATTTCTAAGTGCATATATTGGTGTTCATTGTGTAGTAAACTCGGCAAAAACTGGTAAATGCCTGCTTAATGAGTGATAGAAAACTATTCAAAGAAACTCTTTGTGTAAATCGAAACTGGGGTATTGATCTTCTTTTTTATCATAAACAAGTCGCATTAAAAAATCTTTGCACTTTTACGTATTACTGTCTTCAAGACCCGTAACCAGGAGGGGAGCAGAAAAATTTTTGCCCTGTTTTTTACTTAGTTAATGACTAGTTAAAGTGTGATGCGATATAATTCGTGTTGTTTGCATAAAACATTAACTGAAACAAACGACTCCGTAATTCTTAGAAAAAGTCGCATTACCAACAAGCTCGTCTAGTTTAGTATGGTATTTTTTCACATCCTGTTACAGAAAAGAAACCAATGGGAGCTGCTTGAACTGCAATTAATCGCTTAGGTTTGTAGGTTGCATGTTTGCTCAGTTTGGGTGTCACCACAGTCACCAATAATAAGTTAACCTAAAAATATCAATTTCGTTTTGCATTGTAAGTATTGTAAAGTAAAAAGTGAATTCTGTGTGGCGTAACAGCAAAGCATTCGGCTGTTGGTCGCTAGGTTAAGAGTTGGATGCCCTTTACCGTTGCTGCACAATTATGCTACCTCTGTCTATGTTGACATTGTCCTACGTCGTTGCTTCAATTCTGTTCTCTTGTTTTTTTTTAATAAAGAACTTGTGCACAATGAAGATACGAAAGTTTATCAGTGTACTATTTAACTTTTGACTGACTATAAGATCAAAGTTTATCAATGTACTATTCAACTTTTAACTGTGAAGTAATGATTTGCATGAAAGCCACATCCAAAATTTCACACCAGTAAATGTTCTATCGTAGGTTTGATGTAAGTACTTTGTGAACCGAACCTTAAATGAGTTCTGGATATCAATGGGGGAATATCGTTCCAGATTTTAACTCCTTGTAGAGAGGGCATTGGCCGCTAAGTCACCCGGTAACAAGCCGTCAACCGGTCTTTTTATTGGTCCGCTAACGGCCCAATTCTATCTTTTGTTTCTAATTGGGCCGCTAACGAGCTGCTATCAATTTTTGAAATGCCTTTAACTTTAATTTTTCTTTTAAATGTGGTTGAAGGTTCATAAAAAAATGAGCTTTGGATGGGTCGGGCTATATTTTTGGGATGAGTTTCCGGGTCGGTTGCTGATACTGGGCAAGAGGCCATGGGCGAGCTGGGTTACAAAAAAAGTTAGCCCGTGCCATCTCTAACTCCTTGGTAATAATACATTTTCGCAACCGATGACTTGCGTAGCGAGGTATATACGAACAGTTTTTTCGAGGCTGTGTAAACTTAGTATTTATTTGAGATACTTCACTGCTCAGGATAAAATAATCAGAAAGCGAGCGAGGAAATTTGTTTTTAATACGAGCATGAACGAATTTCCCAAGTTCTAATTTAAAAAGATCTGGAAGTTTGAGGACACCTAGTTGGGAATAAAAGGAAGTTGCCCTAACTCTCCAAAGTCCACCGCCAATTAATTTTAAAGCTTTGTTTTGAAGGGATAGCAGCTTTTTAATTTAGATATATAGGAAGAACCCCACACTGCCAGTCCATATAGGAGGTGCATATGTATTAGAGAACAATAAAGTTGCAAGATTGCGCTTGTAGGTAGATAAATGACGAAGTTTGGAGGTAATAGCTACGGCTCTATAATGTTTTATTTTCAACCGGTTTTGTGGTTTTTGTTTTCTAAATTATGGAATATAGAAAGAATCAGTTCTTTTGATGCAAAAGGTTGTCGACAACAGGTTCAAGAGGATAAAAAATCAACCTGTACACACAAGTGCTGCCAGCAGCTCAGCATCGCTGCAGCGTTCTGTGTTCTGTTCGTTGCTGGCCTGCCAGTTGGTAATTTGCCGAAAGTACTGCCAACTCAAAGCAAAGCTTCAACAAAAGCTACTGTAATATTGAGCCGAATCTGAAAAAGGAAAGGTGTTTTTTGGTTTTCAAATCAAAAACTTGACCTGTTGTGAAAAGTTTTGGTTTTTAACAAGTAGACAACAAGATGTTATTTAATGAATACATTCGCTAAAACAAAATAGCTCTCCAAAAAACATTGTATATGTGTAATATAGTAATGAAGACATTTCGCACACATGGATATTTTGGTTTAATGTTTCTATATTTGCGTTTTATTAGTTTTGTTATTTAATTTTATCCCCAACAACAAAAAATTATAAAAAAGGGCATTTGTGCAGTTAAGAGGGTGTTGTACTGCATTTCCATTCATTATGCACGATACGTTTTCGCATCGCTATAAGTATGCTTCCAATGAAATGTTACGTTTTTTTTTGAAAATTAATTTTTGCGAAGTACTTTCAATCGATGTCCATTGCCAAGCAGGTACTTTTAGTTATTTGCCTTTCGTTAAACTTTATTTTCTAATGTTTTTGTGATAGTTTAACGTTTCCAGGTTGTGAATCAACATAATGTAGCAGCTGCAGTGGCAAGCCATTGCCGTCAGTGTCCGATTTGACCGGCCCGCAAATCCAATCCTTTACCTCCCGTGCCGGTAGCAATTTCTTTAAGCACTAACCTGCCCCAACCGACCGGTTGCACTGTTTAAGAATTTAGAGGAAAATACTTTGTTTGCATTCACCTCGTTCACTAACATGATTGGGTAGATAGATTTTTCGGAAATGGTAATATTTTACTACCGACAACTTCTTTAACGGAAAATAAACTCACATAGACCTTTTCCCATTAAGGGAACAATATTTGATGGTTCGCTCTGTGTGACCCAATGCTGTTTTGCTGACTTTTTAAATCAAAAACGAAGGAAAGTTTTGGAGTTGCAGTGCAGTTTTGGTTTTCAAAATACAAACATTGTAAACTTTTATCTTGTGACTGTGTCTGCATACATTACATTTCGTTTCTCCCGATGATTCATCGTGGCCAGTTGTAACGCAATCTTCTTCTAAAATCTAAATGTTCAAATCGTTATTTTGGAAAAATGTCTGAAAAAATACTTTTGAAAAATTTTCTAAAGCTTTGGTGTTATGAAGCAAGCGCTGCATACTAGATGTGAGCAAACATTTGCTATGAGATATCTGATTAGGCAATCACGTAAAGCATGGCTTGATAGAATTGATGGTGCAATACCAAGCCTAAACTCTAACTACTGTTACACAAAAAAAACATCGTGAAACAAAAGATTTGTTGCGGCAATATTTTATTCGTAAAGTATTTATAAGACATTTCAGTAACTTATATGAAAACATTTAATTGTTTTTCGAACACCGACTTGAAAAATTATTTTTATGATTTTTCAAATATCGGACGTTAGTTTTTCCGTGTGACAATATGATAATCTAACCATTGATGAATTAAATGTAAAAGCAATTTGTGCCTGCTGATGATGATTCCAATCACATCGTCTTATTCAGTTACACGTTACAGACGCTGTGCGGCTGGCTTGCAGTACGCCATTTTGTTTAGGCGAGCAAAATTGTTGGTTACAGTTCCAATTCGACCTCACAACACTGTTTATTGAGAAGAGCCATACCGTTTCGTTTTTTGAAGATGGGTATTCAGGCAGCTAAAACACCAATTTCCTACAATGCTGATGAAAATAAACTTCCGTGGCTGAATAAAAACGTAAAATATAAGCGTAATCCCTTATTTATTCCAAAACTTATTAATGCCGGTATTTGTTTTCCATCATGCACAGCTAGTAGATGGAAATGGCAACTACATGCGCTTTTCGGATCTTGCGTCTTGTTGTCCAAAACTAGACTTCTTCTACAGTTTGGTCTCAAGTTTTTTAATTTAACAAAGCTCAACAATAAAACATCGCATTGTTACGCAACCAACATCGTTCAAATGTTTTTCGGCACACAATTATGAATTTGAAAACAAACATTAACTTAATGGATTTGGAAAAACATTTGTTGCCAATCTTAAACTTCGTTTGTAGTTTTTTTTTTGACAACTTTAAAAACGACTTGGGGTTCAGAATTTTTTCAGAACATACATTACTTTGAAGACAGCTTTCGTTTATAATACTAAAAGTTTGCAGTTAACGTGGAGCAGCAAAAAACAATTATCTTATCTCACTACACTTTGACTACAAACAACTTTTTTCAAAGCTACGAAAAAGAGATACGACAGAGCGTTGCTTGAAGCCTAATGCGAAAACAGCTTTTTTCAAAGCTATTCTTAAGTTCTGTACCGCCAATCAATTATTCAAAAGCAACAATTATTTCCTGGTTACGGACTGAAGGTCATTTAACAAATCGTATGTCCTACGTAGTTTTCGTTCAGAAACCAGTAAAACAGAGATTCAGAAGCTATTCGTACAATTATGATTTTAAAACTGATTTTCACACAAATTGACCCATTTCAAGCACCTGCAACCTTGAAAAGTAAGGTAGTTACAGCAATTCAACACAATCCATTGCAAGCATAGTTAACATTTTGATACGTTTGGTGTTAGCATTGCATTTGTGTTCCTGCTTATAGGAATAAACCTGTTCACTTATTCATAATTTTTTTTTAGCCCACTAATTTTAAATTATCAAATGGAGCCACCGACTTAAAACATTGCGAACCAGTATCTTTTGACCAATACACAGCTTGGTGTTAGTCAACTTCGACTGTGACACTGACATGGTCTTCATTCTCTAGAGATTTTGAAGTGGTTAAAACCAAAAATATTCAATCAATACGGTGAATAACTAAAATTTACCTTGTACATACTTAAACGAAAGCAAAAACTACTCCGAAGTCCAGCTTTGCAAGGAATTTGAGCGAAATGTCTTCACTGTAAAATAAGCTAACCTGCTGAACAGAAGCGAAAAGGCTGGATTCCGAAATAAAAGAATGTCATTACCTGCAATGACTGGCGCACCTCGGGCTATTCACTCATGGCTTAACGGAAAATTCTAAAATGAACATAAACTCTAGAATTGGCTGGTTTTGTTGAACAAGTTTTCTCAAAATGCTTTCTTTCGTATATTCTTGGTTACTGTCTTGAACTCAAAAGCTTACGCAGTCACTCAACACAACGGTTCAACGTCCATCCGTAACTTCGCCCTACACCTATGCACTGTATACTTACTGTAACTGCTCCGGTAAAAATTAAGATGCCAAAATTTGAAACAATACTCCATACCCTGTGAAACCATTGCGCTTAAATAAAATTTTGTGCCAGACGTTTCCACACACATATAATGATCGAATGATTCCATTTCGGAAATCAAATAGAAAGCTTCATATTGATCTGATTTCTGCAATAATTATTGATTATGATTTACACCGCATATTCGAAAATAATAAAATTTTGTGAAGTTTGAAAAAAAGAGATATTTGTATTAATTGGCTTCATATGAATGGCTTCTACGGTAAATTTCATAGAGTATAAGATCGTAGATTAAATGATGACCCTTAGATTAAAAGCAAAACTTTGGACTATAGATTCAAGATTTGATCCGATTAG
The DNA here is from genome assembly GCA_964006365.1 of Trididemnum miniatum. Lineage (NCBI taxonomy): Eukaryota > Metazoa > Chordata > Ascidiacea > Aplousobranchia > Didemnidae > Trididemnum > Trididemnum miniatum. The sequence goes on from OZ023244.1 coordinate 19,409,315, forward strand.
GGTGAATTTACAGCTTCTTCGTTTTACGATCAGTGTTTAAACGATGGTGTTCAAATAAACTGACCAGTTTTCTTTATGTTCAGTTGAAATTAGTTTTTATCAAATTTTCCCATCTTCGAGTGGCTGGCAGATGATCAGGAACGCTCTTCAGCGAGCTGGATGCAACGCCTCTGTCACTTCTTCGTGACGAGCGGACAAACATGCTTCAAAAATTTTAACAAATTGCTACAACGGATCTTTAAGTTTTATACTCCTATACTATAGAATTGTTGCGTATATTTGGCATCAAATCATTTGAAAATTTATTATTGGTGATCTTAATTTTAGCCTACTTCTCTAAAAATCTACTAAAATTTGGTTCTGAAAAGTTTTGACGCCAACATGCAAAGCACCGAAGTTTACAAATTTATTATGAATACCGTACAACGATTAAAGTAACATTTGCGTGTGGTAATCGTAAATATAAAGTATCACTCTTGATATGATCGAATACCATTGTGAATACTGAAAAATTGGAGCGCGTCCAGAATTTTTTAAAGGAGGGTGGGGTGAACTTAAAAAGTCAAGAAAAAGCATCTTGCAATTTTGGGGTTAAGAAAGGTTGAAAGACTAAGGTATTAATTTGGTAACAAAAAATTAAGGGGGTCGGATTGAGCCGTGTAATGGAAATGCTGATTCAGTAGACGATCTTTGATTTTTTTTATCAAACCTGTTTCGTGATTATGAGTGTTGTCATGGTAACTGTATCCAACATTTTTTGAATGTTGGTTGTACAACTATATACATTTTTGTTTTATTCTAAGCGAAAACTAGGAATTGCTATGATTGACCGTATCCATATGTTCGTATCTTGTATCGGGGTTGTTGTCGCTGGTTGGTGCAGTGTGTTAATCACAAACCTTTGATTTGAATAAAAGCTGTATTCAAAGTACATTCTGAAAAAAATCTGAACTAAAAACTGTTTTATGTTGTCGACCAAAACTACAAATAAATTTTAAAAGTTGTATTTTCTGTCAAAGGATTAAGTTGACGTGCTTGTTGTTTGTTTACTGAAATATTACTCGTCACGAAAAAATTATCCATCCAGTCATGACAGTGAACAAAGTGAAGGCAAACGAAGCATTTTCGATCAAATGCTTAAACTGTCTGCGTGAAATATCACTCGCTGATGATGATTTTACAACCTATAGACACGTTAATTACTGGAACAAAAATGTTCGAAATTAAGTTTAACAAGCTAAAAAACCGCTAACTATTTGTTCGGGCATTTGAAAACAACTATAAGTGTTTCCCAAACATCTATTTTCAAAAGCTATCTATAATTCTTGACTATTATCAAGAGTTGAACTTTGCATGAAACAACATTATAATATAGTGATTTGGAAATATATTCTTCGTATCGAATAGAGTCACATTGCGCAACTAACAGTACAGTAAGCTTCTATAGTCCGCCATTTTGTTTTAGCGACCGTATTCATTTGATAGTATCGTGTTGTTTACTCATTTAAAAGCAGGATTTCCTAAAATAGTTTTAGCTTTATATTTCAAACAAAAACAAACTTTTCCTCTTCATTTTTTTTCCTGTCACGAGAAGGTGACGGAGGCGCTATGCATAGAACGAATCCAGACTTGCTTAGGAGTTGCACTTGTTTCCGAGTTTTTCGCTTGAATTTTGCTTTTGACTTCTTTAATTTGCTGCTTGTTAGATTCCACCTAGCAGAGATAATTGTCGGGAAGCATCTCATCCAAGGACGAAACAACGAGAATTGGGTGGGAGTTAAACCATTAACTTTGCGATCATGGTCGTCGTAAAAACAACGCTCCGAACCACTTGACCACGCTGCCAACTATTTTCTTTTACATCAATTTCAATGTTGAAGCTTTGTACAAGTAATTTGCTGATCTTCTCGTCTCATCGCTAGACAGCACAGCGACGAACACACAAACACAGAACGCTGCAGCGATTGTGAGTCGCTGGCAGTTCCAAATGTAGAGTAGTGTGTACTTGGTTGCATCTTACTCGCAAGAAAGCGACCGAGGCGCTATAAAAAGCACGCTTAGGACTTGCTAGTCCCTTGTCTAGCACAACATTACACAAAATAAACGATTAAACCAGAGGAAACAAGCATTCATTCAGCATAATTATTTTTTTCGTCACATCCCATTTTTGAAATTTTCGCCGGTGAAAAGCAACCGTTTTATTGTAGGCTACATTAAAAAAAGAACGATTAGCGTGCAAGAAAAGCTATTGACAAGCAGGTAAGATTGAAGCAAAGTAAATTGCCGTAAATTGTAATATTATCATGAAATTGATCCGCCAACGCAAAGCAAAAACATGCAACCGTGATTACATGGAAGCTAGAACTTTTAGTATTTTTTTCGTGACATGAAATCAATTCCTTAACATTTCAGAAGATCGAAATCGTTCGAATGTTCAAAACTTTACAGATGAATTGTAAAGAAAATTTAGAGAGAACGCCGACAAAGCGAAACAGTTTTCAGTATAAACTTCTTTCTGAATCGTTTTTGAAGTTAATTCACATCAAAGGTTCATGAGTGTATGCAACACCTATGGTGTTTCACAAAGATCCACACTGGGTCCATTACTGTTTTTAATTTACTTTAATGGTATTATGCAACGCAACCCAAACTCTCCCAAGGCTATTTGCAGACGATGCATGTCTTGTGCGTAATCATTCAAACCTCGCGTCTCTCAACAATGAATTAAATTTTGACCTAACTGAAGTTGTCAAATAGTGTAACGCTAATAAGCTAACAATTAATTCCAACAAATGCCTTTGTATGGTTATATTCCCAACCTCGAAGGATGCGATATCAAACCTTACTACAAAAATTAATAATTCAATTATCCATTCTAGTGAAACTGTGAAATATCTGGGAGTACTAATTGACTCTAAACTGTCCTTAGCTCCTCATATTAAATAACTTGAATCTAAGTTGACAAGAGCTAATAACATAATCAGTAGGTTAAAATCTATCCTTCCTAAAGATGCATTGCTGAAACTATACTAGGCCCTCGTTCAACTTCATTTGTTATATGGTTTGATTGTTTGGGAAACTACATACCCCACTTATTTAAAGCCATTAAAAATCCTTCAAAATAGAGCATTGAGAAACATTGGAGGCGGCACAATGCATGAGAATGCAAATCCATATTACACAGTATTAAGTTAAATATTTTGAAACTTCATGACCTGTACTACGTGGAAACTGCCAAAATTGTTTATCATTCCATTATGTACACAGACCACACATGCTTCCCACACCTTAGTTATTTTATAAAATTTCCCGGCGCTCCACCAGAATTTCCAGAACCCAAAGAGACCTGCTTTATATTTCTCTTTTTCGTTCAAACAAAATGCACAGAAGTGTTAAATATCAGGACGCAAAGATTTGGAATTCCATTCCTGCGGAATCAGAATGACGTCACCGGTTTCGTTTAAAAGAAAACTAAAATTTACTTTCTTACACCATTACTAAATTTTCTGTCGTGCACTTCCTCATAAAGCTCGGCAAGCAATCATTTCTTATAACTATATTGTATTGTTTTAATGAAACTTATGATCTTTGGAGGGGGGCTGCATGACTCCATGACCGAAGGGTCTTTTGGCTGCCTTCCAGTCGCGAATGTATATATTGCATTGTATTTTTTTATTATTCCGTTTTCTTTTTCATTTGTGTGACTTAATGAATGCGACAAGAAATGAAGTTGAAGTGTAATGCTTTGCAACTACAGTAACTATTGCTTTGTTCAGGCTCCTGGCATCATTAACAGTAACCAAAAAATTACAAGCAAATTTACAAAAATGTTGAAAACATACTAACACTCACAAATATAATAAAGTCCACCATGTTCAACATTTTTCAGATGCGATACCTTGTGAAATAGCAATTAGCAAGCGTACTTTCAACTATTATGATTGTATTTTGTACATGCAAAAATTTTAAATGTGAAAACCGTTTATTGGAAATGTTATTCTTTAGCAATCCACTGTGATACTGCTTCATAATGAATATAGTACAAATTTCCATCATGCATGAGATCATTGAGGCAGCTTAAAAGTGAAAATACAAACGGATGAAATTTGATTTTTTTTATATTTATTGGTACTATAAAAAAATTATCAAAAGAAATACCTTATCATTAAATAAAAAATGATAACATTTCTCATATAGCTTTACAGTATTGGCATTTCAGGAGTACATTATTGTTTGTCATGTCATTGTTTTACCATTGTGGCATCTTAAATGAATCAAAATGGAGTTTTGCAAATGATTTTCAAAATGGAGTCACTCATTATCGAGTGCGTGGAAAATTACAGCCCAAATTTTAAATTAAATGCAACTCTTAAGTTGCGCAAGAATCGCTGATTAGAAGCCATGTTAGAAATCGCAAAATCATCAAATTTCACCTTTGATTTTTTCTCCAAAAACGAAGACGCAGTTTTCAGCGAAAGCAAGAAAAAGAAAAAAGGCACCCCAAAAAAACAAATAACTATTTGCTCAACAATTAAAATTCATTGCATTATTGTTTGCGAAGAAGTGCAGACGTATTCGATTCTTGTAACTACAATATTTCAACCATGATGATGAACCACTTTGCAAACTCATCGGAAGATTCACAAGACTCCAGTAATCAACAATATCCTGTGCAATGCCAACCACATGCTTACCATCAAAATGACAAGTAAGTTGTTGAAGTTAGTAAATGGTTTTGTTGATGTCAACTTGTTAAACTTTGCTTTGTATGTAAACGCACGTTTTTGAAAAAAATAGCCAATTTGTATGTTAAAAACTTTCGTAAATGAAGTTAGTTGTCATGATCAATGTTTAGTCTGAAACTATTTTTCATAACAATTAGCGATTTTCATTTTATTTGCATCTCAATTAAATCGAGATAAAAATGTGAATAATTTTCAGAAAATAAAAGGAGAAAGACGAAAAATTTTTTTGTAAACATGATTTGTGAAACGACTAACGCCAAAATAATAATCACCAAAAATCATTATTTACAAAAATTTGTTTCACGTATATAAAAGTTTTATTTGCAATGGACTTTAAAAATTTTAATTATTATAATTCATCAAACTGTATCTTTAAAAAATTTCAACACAGATGTAATTACTTGATTAAGTTAATTTTTGACTTCAACACAGTTAGTACTCACCGTTTACATTTGCTGCAAGTAAAAATTGGCGATTATATTTTTCAGTTTGGGATGTAATGTTTTCGGTGATGATGTTTCTCCAACTAATTATCAGCTGCTGCTGAACCAACAGGTAAGTGTAAATTTGTTCCTAAATTTATATTCTGCCATATCATAAAAAATTATTAAACTTTTGCCGTGTTTTGCGGACCATATGTCACACAAGATTATTAGGCGCACTGTCAATTAATTGCTTTGATTGTTTTTGTTCATAAATAAGATGGACTGGACTAAAGGACGGTTTCTGAAAAGATCTGGCTGAGGTTACCATATAGGCCCTAAAACTCATTAAACAAAAAAAAAAAAAACACTAAATACTTAAAAGGCATTCGGTGCACAATCAACTTTTGAGAAACGAAAAGGATTTAAAGTGCGCCTTGTGATCTGTAAAACGCGGTAATTCAAATGCAAATTGTCATTGTTCATGAAAAACAGGCAGAAAATATTATTGCAGATAAGTTTCAATCATCGCGTAAAGCTTTTCTGTGAAACTGCAATGTTACGAGTAATACTAACACGAATTTAATTCATAAAGTTACGGTGTTTCTTATGGCAACATTCAAAATGATTTATGTTGAATTTAACAAACACGTTGCGAGAAAAACTGGTGTTTGTCGCATAATCTCAACTGCTGAAACATTTTTATGCACATTTTGACTCGCTTCCATTGGTTTATTTCAAAAAGTTATCAAGCACTGAGTGGGTTGCTTTGCACCTCGTAGATACAATTTTCAGTCGGGTGATGGCAAACTTGCAGCTGCTGCTTAATTGACGCTCAAAAACCAGGTGATTCAGCGATGAAAGAAATACTGTTTTGTTTCACAGGCCTACGTAATATATTCCATAAGGCCAGAAATGACCTAGTTTATGGAAAACTGAGCAAAACAGTAAACATTGCGGGAAAAAAATATTTATTCAGCCATTGTTCTGTTAATAAATAATACGGTGGACACTTCACTTTGTTGTATAACCAACATTAGAGGATTGATGTATTTAGGCATCTCCATCCTTGAAACAATTTTCATTCCACCATATTCCGAAAATCACCAACGGCCGCTGCAACATTATTTCACAAAAGTAAGAAATTCGATTGAAAACATATTAAAAATAGCCCATATACTTTTTTTGAAATTGCCAAAAATACTTTAACGTTTTTAAGCAAAATATTATGTGAATATGCGAATATTGCCTTGTATGTTTTCATCGATTTTGTAAAAAAATTTGCAGAATGTGAATTCTTTTGCAGCTTGCAAACCTTCAACTGTCCACAGCAATCGAATTATGAAAACGAAAACACTTCAGTACCAAGAAATTATCAATTCAATTCAGACCACGCATTCCCCATTTCTCAAAAGTAAGATTTTTGATTTGAATTAACTTCTGCAAAAAATGATTACTATTGAATGCTAAGTTCATTGTTTTATCAAATGCTGAGGAACAAATACATTTCATGGAAGTTATGCAACGATTGATTTTATTAAGAAATTTGTTTTGCTGTAGTTTAACTTTAACGCAAAAGGATATTATGTTTTCACAGTGTTTTGAATCCACAAACCACAGCTTACGACGTTGGATGCATTTCAGTGCCGCAAAGTGAGCAAATTGATCAATTCCTAGCACCTTGTAACTTTGAAACGTAAGATATTCAATATACTCGTATAAGCATGTGTTTACTGCATGCATGAATAATTTGCACTTTGCTATATTTTGTGTTCAACATTACAGTATGCTCGTTCAGACAAATTTGAATCAAAAAAGTACACCTAAGTGACAGAATGTTTGAATGCGCGGGTCTTAACTGAAAACCATGAATTTTTTTAGGAGTTTGTAATATCGCCAGGAAAGCCTAACCGCACAAATTTTAAATTTTTGTGGGTAACTGAAATAAAAAATGTCTGTGGTAAATTTCGATTACTGCATCATTGAAGACGCCAAAGTAAATGTGTTTGCTCTGCTTTTCATGTAATAATTAATCCGTTTTATAACTATTCTATGGTCAACTTGCATCTTAGATATTGTTTTGCAGCTTACAGACTTCGTATTATCAGCAGCAGCCACCAATATGCGACGTGTCAAACCAATTAGTTGCAACGAATGCATATTATAATTATGATAACCAAAGCTTCGTCGATCAACAAAAGTAAGACTTTTTTATGTATGAATTAGTGATGTACCGATGCCGGTTTTTACCGATGTTACCGATGCCGATGTATCCGCTTAATGACATTTCATGACCTTTCACAAAATTAGCATAAAGCTATGTTTTAAACATATAAAGAGACGCGCTAGTCTATAGTATGACTTTGCCATAGACATGGCTACAAAAAGTTCATAAGAAACTTCCTCTAACTTTAATCGCATGACAATAAATGACTATGCATGGTTTAGCTTTTGAACGCGCGCTTTACGCGATGCAAAGTTGATATTTAGAAGTCCTCTGCACCTATTTTATCGCGCTTGTAACATTCACACAATCGCAACTTTACTTTACCGTTTTGATCAGTGTTAATTGCTCTTGGCTGAAATATAGATCAATTATCGCAGGGGTGGGAAACCTGCGGCCCTCATAGCTTTTGAATGTTGCTCGCGTCATAACTTTGCTAAGTGTACAACACACTGCGCGGTAGATTAGAAAATCTGAATCTTTCTTTAAAACTTCTTCGCGTTTCAACAACATGTTGCATTTGTGACGCAAAAACCGCGCAAAAGCCGTTAATTTTACTGTAAAAAATAACTCACAATGAATGACTTGATTGATAAATTTTCGACGTAAAATTGCGCATTTCAAAAGCGAAATTTAAAAATTAAAAGTTAATGTGGCCCGCTTAAAACAGCATGTAACCGATTATGACCCGCTGTGCTTTAACGGCTCCCCACCCCTGAATTATAGCAATGCACGCAACCTCGAACTTCAAAGCCCGCTTTAACGCTTTAATTCAAGCCGCTTAGGATGTTCTTTAACGGCTCGAAGTTTGAAAAGACGCATACTGTAGATCTAACCCAGACATGGGCAAACTACGGCTCTCCGGTTAAATCCGGCCCGCCGGTCCTTTTATTCTGGCCCACCGGCACTTACACAAACTTAAACTCCCACCGTGAATTGAACGGAAGATCTTTTTTTTCCTTTAGAGATTATGGATCGCAGTGATTTTCAAAAAAACAAACCTCAACGGTGCAAACTTGGAATAAAAAACGAGAAAAACGAGGTGACAACCTTTTATTTTGAGATCGCATTCGTACGTGGACCGCGATCTCCCCAGGAAAAAGGTCTTCACCTTGTTTTCCACTCAGCGTGCGGCCCGCGGTTTCAACAGTTTTTCCAAATCTGGCCCTTCGTGTGATAAACTTGCCCACCCCTGATCGAACCGATTTTGTCATAAACTTTGAACTTCAGTTAGGTCTGTCACTTCCATTCACGCAAACTTTGCTCTTATCATTGCAGCTTTAATTTTACTTCAAAAAACACAAAAGTTCTTGTGTGCAACGCATACCGGCAAATAAAGACGTACTTTCTTCGTTAGTTTTGCACTATTTTCTATTATTCGTTGAAAGACGCTAGGTGGTACAGCCTCTTCCTAATTTTTTATGATCGGTGTTATCGCGTATTTCTCTGGCAATTATTATTGCTGTCGTTACTAGGAAGATATGATTTAGCAGCCACATGATCTGCAGAAAACGTCCACGCCTTTCACCGGGCAGTTTGGGGTGACAATTTTTAATACGGTGATCCACAGTCGTTTATCCGTGCAGCTTAAATGCCGTTTTCTACAAATAAAGAAAAACAATACCGGTAATTAAAATTAGGCACACAATTTTCAAATCTCGAAAGGAAAATACATATTGACTATTAGTGACAGTAGGTTATACTAGTGCGTTACAACTAACCAGCGCGAATTAATGCATTCCGTTTTGCAATAACTCAATCAATCAAAAAACTTGTTTTTATTCAAATAGAATGCACATAAAAAACAAATACTTCAGTTAAAAATTTAGAATTTGTCACAGCTTTACAGCTGCAACAATGAGATGTGGATGCAATTACATCCGTACGTGACACGAACAGCATGTAGACTGAATCGGCGAACTGCAGTATAACGCCAGACTTATCTTTAATGTTTGTAATATCATTTCGTTAAAACTAAAAAGAAAAACGATATTGTTCGAGAATTGGAACTTTGTATCAGCGCAAAAAAGGGAGTTCCATTTTATTAACAGCAGATCAAAGGTCAAGTACGACTTTAAGAAAAGCTATTAAAGAATGCAATATAGTAACTTGACATCGGCCGATGTATCGGCTTAAAATTACCGATGCCGATGCATCGGTGAAACTGCCAAAACATCGGTTTTTCCAATGTTGAACATCGGTATCTGTACATCTCTAGTATGAAGTTGTGGCGTTGTATGAGTATGAAGAAGTGGCTTTGAAGGTTTGCGCAATTATGCGTTAATTGCTAATCTCCGATTATTCCGGCACAAATAACAAACGAAACTTTGTAAATCATTCCAATACAATACAACGCAGTTGCTATATCTATATGATGTAACACCATGATTTTTTTCGACCTCTTCATTTTAGTCTCTTCAACCAGGTCCTCCAAGACGCTTTTTTTGGTGAATTACTTTATGGCTACACTAAATTGGTGTAACGTCATAAAGTAAATTTGAAGCTTATGAAGTTGATACGGCAATTTTTACTTAGCTTGCTTATTAGAAACACAATAACAAACTTTTTGTGCGACAGGTTTCAAACTAATTATTGTGACCTGCAACAACCTATACGGATGAAACCACAGCAACAGCTGTCGTGGCAGGTAATTGCACGGTTGATATAATCGTTTTTGTATGACGTAGTGCTATTTTCATGAAATATCCCAACTTTACCATGAAACTGATACAACTTTAATGTAACACCATTCAAATATATGTCTAAGTGTGGCCTTAAGCTTTGAAAATGAAAATATTAGGATTTTAGCTCCCACTTTTGTTTGTGTAGATGTCACCGTCAATTCCATCGCTTTCTGCATCTAATATTCGAGTCACTTTACAAAGTCAAGATCAATGGAGACAATTTGCTGCAATCGGCAATGAAGTTTGCTTGAACAAAAAGGGAAGGTATGAACGGTGAATTTGAACGTTGCTTAAGTTTTGACGTGATTTGATTGCAGTTCTCTGTTTAGACGACTGTTTCCTTTGCTGCAATTTCAACTTCATGGATTAGATCCAGACAGATGCTACGTGATACGTTTATGTTTTTCCTTGGCAAGTCCCAACGTTTGGCAGCATCAGTAAGTTGATATTATTGTGTGACTCTCAAATATAACCATGAGCTTTTTGCCGAATCACTCAGATGTGTAATGTATACACGTAATGCTTTGATATAGACATGTCGTTTCTGAATAACAGCGATGCAACTGCGATTGGAGTATTTTTTACAGTAACGATAGATGAGGCTGTAAATCATTCAGCGAGGTTTTTATCCGATTTTGGTTGTTTGCTTGTGTTTTCAAGTGTAGCAAACCATTGTTTTGTGGCGTGAACGTTTGTTGTTACCAAATCTTAAAGAAGAATTGATTTGCAGTGACGGTGATTGGTCGACTGTAAGAGGTGCAGTTTGTGATGATGAACTGAATGCTACCATCAGTTTCACACATCCGTATTCGAATTCTCGTGGAAGATTTTGGAACAATAACGTTGCTTCGTTTAAGTCCATTAAATTAAGCAACCATTTGAATGTGCATGATGAAAAGGTAAAATTGATATTTTCAACAAAAAATTACGACATAATTTTGCAACTTGTTTGAAACTTCCATGTCTGTAATGTTATTAAAAATAATACCCTGTTTTTGAATCAAAATTCTAATGCCATTAAATCATACGTTATTACGATATAACCTTAGTTGAGTTGTTATTTTTACAAATGATATTTGAACTCGACTATTTTGGTTAGCATTTTTTCGTAATAAAAATCGTGGTTTGTGCTTTTATACTAATCTTTACAAAGCTGTCATTTGCTCTGTTTCATTTACGATTTCGGACGTAATGTTTCAGATTGTGACCTTGAAAACTCATCGCAAATATCAGCCTGTTCTTGAAATTATTGAAGTTGATGAATGTAACCCGTCTTTGGAATTGAATAGGCATGAATTTGCTTTTCCAGAAACTGCTTTCTTCACAGTCACTGCATATTACAGCGAGCAGGTCAGGAATATAATCATGATGAACATCGAAGTTTTCATTTCAGAATGAGTTGATTTGGCTTGATGAAAGATAAAAAATTGAATTAAGTCGGTATTATACTCGCAGCATTACCCTGAAGCGTGTAATGAGTATCTCTGCGGTTTAATAACGCCTGGGCAACACATCTTCAATCTCTGAAGAATGGTCGCAGTGATGTCGAGCTTTTAGCGGCTCTGTGCCTTAACTGATTTGTCGAGTAATCGAACCCTAAACATTCCGCACCGATAGCAATGTTTTCAAACGGCGGCCTTTTTTAATGAAAGTTATCTGTAAGCCTGCATCACATTTTGCCCTAGCAAATCGTTAAGTGTTATTTATCATTCACATAATAGCATTAAGTTGTTTAGTAAAGAAAAGTTATTACTAGAAACACTTCAGTTGCATAGCAAAACTGTGATCGAACTACTGTAGGCTCCGAAACTTTCTCAACATGAGGCAATGACTGAATATCTAGGGCGGTGAAAACTGCAAGAGGTCTAATGAACGTCTTCGCCATGTGCTACGAACTAACTATGCCTACCTCAAAATGGTTAATGTGGCATTATTGCCATGTAGTATATAAGATTGCGACTGGAAAATTAAGATTAAGTATCTGTTTAGATTTCGGATTTGAAAATACGATTAAACAAATATGCAAAGGGATTGATTGGAAAGGGAAGAATGTAAGTTATTTGTTACCATGTTGTAGCAATTTGTTTAGGGTAATAACAAAAATTGCTGTACAATGTCACGAAAAACATTCGCTTTCATGTTTTGAAACTATTGCACCTAAAATTGCAATGCAGGAATGTACGCTAATCACAATTGTCAACGTCTGTATTCAAGCAGCATTTTTACGGACTGTTTTCACAAATTTTGTAGGGTTGATGTGTCGCATTTACAGTTTCTGCTTCGCAATTAACTTTTATGTTACATTATATTATTGAAAGTGTATGCTGTACATTGCTCTGTCCATTCTCTGTCGAACATTATGAAAAACGTTTAGATTGAATATCAAACGGAAGCAAGGACTTGTAGCTATTTCAATTGCGTTTGATATCACCAGATGATTTAGATAGACGCATTGATCGATAAACTGCACATTATTTTTATATACAAAAAAATAGTACAAAAACTTTGAACAAAATTCTGATGATTTTAGAATAATTGCCTATGTTTGTTTAAGTACTTGCAATTATGAAATATCTTTTCCTAAAATTTTAAGTTTATTCAACGTTAAGGGATAGAAAAAGATCGAATTGCCAAACAGAAAGCTTTGCCAGAATCAAGCGTCGACGTCTCTCTAAACAAAATTCTGGATTTAATCCAGATGCTGATGATGATCCGCAAGATGTTTAAGAACAAATGAAACGAGAGTAAAACAATCATCATTTAAGAAGCTGCCTGTTTCAACAACAAAAGTCTTCATGATGCAAACGATGACGAAGAAACTGTACAAATGGTGATTGTTGATTGCCCAAGAGTGTGCAAAAGTGAAAGCACAAATTCTTAACAATGATGTTCTAATTCAATGGCAGTTTTTGTAGCAACCTGAATTAAGTTCTAAGTTTTTAGTTTGTTTCGTGCGTAGAAATATTTCATATCAATTGTAGACAAATAGATACAGTCGAATCCGGTTAATTGCATTGTCATTTTGACAAACCCTATTTGCGATTAAGCAAAGTAGGAAGTATGTGTTCAAGCTAGTGACAATGCTAGAAGTACAACCAGTGTCATCAGGCTTTGACCAGTGGGACCAGCGTGATTTGACGTTGAATCGGTATAATTGTCTTTGAATAACATCTATTATATCACACCCTGCGTCATTTTTGACCTCTAATCGGTAGCGGTATGATTTTTTTATGACGATGGCAATCGGCGAGTTTATTTGCGCATTGAAGCAGTTTGTTTTTGCTCAGAAAATCTTGCTTTTGTCCCTAAAATTTGTTGCATAATCTGATTAAAAGAAAGTGGAATTAAAAGAAAGTGCCGATTAAAAGAAAATAGATTATGCAATAAACCAATATGCCATTAATAGTGGAATATGAAATTACCCGGTATGCAATTAACCGGATTCGACTGTTCAACAACTCATGTAAGAGAGAGATTGAATAATGAACCCTTCACAAAATAATGTGTGGTGGGCCGCGTAATAACCGAATTACCTTTTCATAGTTTGTTGCTTAATCGTGAGTTCTTTTCACTTTTTCCAAAATGATTCTGATACTGGCATGTTTCATTTTGTATTGTTCCTGTGCTTGTCTACAGATGGTTGGTTTTTGTCAAACGTTGTCGTTGAGGTTACTACTAACTTGTTGATACTGCAGATACTTGATACTATAATCGTTGATACTACTGACATAGTAATTGTAATTATTGTTGTTTGAATGCGCTCAGTTCGTTGTTTCAAAAAAAATTTACAGCAAAGCCTGATTCCCAATTAGTCTTCGAAGCAGAGGTAGGTCTGCTGTTTTGTCTCATATCAAGGTAGGGATTTTGGTCTTACAGCATTCTTTGAGTGTTGACTAGGTGGCTATGCAAATGTTTTGATTAAGGTTCACAACGAATGTAAACTTTATCTTAATTAATGTCATATAGTATACCGGTTTTTAAATTCAAAACTGAAAGAGTTTATGAAAAGCTTTGACAAGTCTTTGTCCAATACTACCTCACAACATGCGACGACAGTGGACAACTGTGACATTGAAAAAATCTTTGATCACAAGCAAAAAAAACACAAACGCTAAACAACGTACATTGTTCCTTTAACATGCTAAATTTAATTGCGCTTCAAATTTTGCTATAAAACTGACCAGAAAAGCCAGAATGTTATTTGACTTCGCAATAGACCTTTTTCCGGCACCCCTAGTGGCGAAAAGTTGTTGCTACGGTGGACAAGCTATCAGCATAGTTCTCTATAATATGGTTGTACAACTCTTTTTCTTCTTTTTCTCTTTTTTATCTTGTCACGCTTCAATGAGAAGGTACGGAAGTAGAATTCCCACGATATTTTAGTACAGTAATGCCGCAACAACAGGTGTAATAACAAACAATTTTTAGGAAGAAGTGTGGGGGGAGGAGTGAGGAAGTGCGTTGGGGTGAGGGGAAGTGTAAAGGGAGGTGGGAGAAGTGTGGGGGAGGTGTAAAAAACGTGTTGGGGGGGGGGGTGAGGGAGATGTGGAGAAAGGTGTGAGGGTGTGGCGAAGGGCAGGAGGAGGTGAGAAGGGGTGTGGAAAAGTGTGTTGGAGTGTGGGGAAGGTGAAGAGAGATGTGGGGAAGGTGAGAGTTGTGGGGGTGGGGGGATGTGTGGGGAAGTACTGAGGGAGGTGTGGAAAAGTGTGCTGGGGTGTGGGGAGATGTGGGAAAGGTGAGGAAAAGTTTGGGGGGTTGGGGTCAGGGGAGTTGGGTCAGGGAAGTTGGAGTCGGGGGGACTGGGGTCGGGGGTGTTGAAGTCGAGGGGTGGCGTCAAGGGAGTTGAAGTAGGGGGGTTGGGTCGGGGGAGTTGGAGTCAGGGGGGCTGGGGTCGGAGAATTTGGGGTTGAGGGTTTGGGGTCGGCGGAGTTGTGGTTGGGGGGTGGGGTCAGAAAAGTTGGGGTCGGGGAATGGGGTCGAAAAAGTTGGGATCTGGGGGTTGGCATTGAGGGGGTTGAGGTCGGGGGGTTGGAGTCGGGAGGACTGGGGTCGGCGAAGTTGTGGTTGGGGGGTGGGGTCAAAAGTCGAGGAGGTTGGAGTTGGGGGGTTGGGGTCGGGGGGGGTTAAGGTCTGGGGGTTGGAGTCGGAAAATTTGAGGTTGGGGCAGTTGTGGTTGGGGGGTGGGGTCAGAAAAGTTGGGGTCGCGGGGTGGAGTCAGGGGGTTGGGGTCGGCAGAGTTGGGATCGGGGGGGTTGGAGTCAGGAAAGTTGGGATCAGGGGGGTTAGGGTCGGCAGAGTTGTGGTTGGAGGGTGGGGTCATGGCCTCAGGGGAGGTGGGGTCGAGGAGGTTGGAGTTGGGGGGGGGTTGAAGTCGGGGGAGTTGAAGTAGGGGAGTTGGAGTTAGGGGGGCTGGGGTTGGAGAATTTGGAGTTGGGGGTCGGCGGAGTTGTGGTTGGGGGTGGGGTCAGAAAAGTTGGGGTCAGGGGTGTGGGTTGGGGGAGTTTAGGGTTGGAAGAGTTGGGATCGGGGGGTTAGCATTGAGGGGGTTGGAGTCAGGGGGACTGGGGTCAGGAGGGTTGGGGTCGGCAAAGTTGTGGTTGGGGGGTGAGGTCAGAACAGTTGGGGTCGAGGAGGTTGAATTTGGGGGGTTGGGGTCGGGGGGGTTGTGGTCAGGGGAATCGGGGTCAGGGGGGTTGGGGTCAGGGGGGCTGGGGTAGGAGAATTTGTGGTTGGGGGTTTGGGATCGGCAGAATAGTGGTTGGGGCGAAGGGTCAGAAAGGTTGGGGTTGGGGGGGGGTGGAGTCGGGGTGTGGGGTCGGGGGAGTTAAGGGTCGGAAGAGTTGGGATCGGGGAGTTGGCAGTGAGGAGGTTGAGGTCGGGGGAATTGAAGTCAAGGGGTTGGAGTTAGGGGGACTGGGGGGTGGGGTCAGAAGAGTTGGGGTCGAGGGGGTTGAAGTTGGGGGGTTGGGGTCGGGGGTGTTGGGGTTAGTGAAGTTGGGGTCGGGTAGGTTGAAGTCGGGGGGGTGGCGTCGAAGGGGTTGGGGTCCGGGGAGTTGAAGTCGGGAAGTTGGATTCGGGAGGTCAGGGAAGTTAGGGATCAGGGGAATTGTGGTCAGGAGGGTTGGGGTTGGGGTCAGGAGAGTTGAGGTTCAAAATCGTGACACTACCCTTCTCCCCATATTTTCCCGCTCTCCCAGATTGTCCCATATTTCTTCCCACACTTCCTCGCACCCCCCACTTTGACCCCACTCCAAAACCCTTTCCACATTTTTCCCCACATCCCAAACACATTTCGCCACACCCCAAACACACTTCCACACACCTACCCCCATTCCCCACACCACCCCATACTTTCGCACACCCCAACACACTTCCCACACCCCCAACACACCTTCCCTTACCTCCCCCCACACCCCAATACACTTCCCCACTCCTTCCATATTTCCCCCATACTTGACCCAACTGCCCCAACTACCAAAAATTTCCCAATTCCCCCACCATCTACACTCCCCCAAAAGTAATAAAAGTTCGGGTACTGTTCTTTGAAAGCTGGTAGCCATAAAGCCACACACTGCAATTTCAAAATTAAAGAACTGAATTTTAGCATGCAGTAGGCTACAGATCCTGAACTTTTTTGATTTTAGGAAAAAAGCTGCTTTTAGAGTATTGAAAGTCAAAAGGAGGTTCAGGTAGATACAAGAAGTAAAACTTACGAAAGTGCAACAGTTCTGTGGGTGAATGCAAAAGCTTCTTTTTTTAATCAATATTTTAGGCCATAATAAAAAATACAAAAAAGTTTAAGTCAGTAGGTGAACAGTGAAGGAAAGGTAGGGGTAGTATGCTACACTAGGGATAGGCTGCTTGCATTGAAAAAAAGCAACAACACGGATTGAGCAGACTTGGTTCCCAAACTTCTCAGAGTTGGGACCCACTTTTTATAACCACAGCTTACGACAACCCACTTTTTTGTCCAAGTCTCTAAAAAATAGGTCTTTAATTATTCCCTAAAAAAGTGAAAAATAAAACAAACATAAAAGGTCTTTGATCAGCTTAAATACCCCAAATTTTTAAAATTATGATAGCTTGCATTTTTGTCCAAATTTTGTTAGTTGTGAGCACTTTTTTTTTTAATTTTTATGTCTGGAGGGAACACTGCTTTACGCGACCCACCAATATTCATTTTGCAATACCCCTAATATTGCTTTGTTGCTCATAATAGGAATACTGTATCGAAAAAAAAACAACTTTTGACAGAAAAGTTAAGGTTACTGAGAAAAAAATCACTATTGCATCATGATGATGTCAAACTTGGTAATTAAAACTTGTTACAAAAATGAATTGAGGTACAAGTATCGACAATACTGTATCACGTATTGGTATGGCTAAAGTAGTATTTTTAAGTATAGCGCATTGGTATTGCTTTAGCCCAATTTGAATGTATCGCATATCGATATCGCTTAACGCAAATTTAGGGTATCATGCCCATCACTGTACATAACTCAGGACAAGTAGACTAAACATAATGAAAAAATATGCCAGGCAACAACCTCATTAAATCTAGATACTGCCAAACTGACATTGTATCGACAAGTTGTTATTTGCTCGCAAATCATTAAACCTGCTGAACTGGAAAAAAATATTTTCAGGAACTCAATAATTCAAAAAATCAGTCAAAACTAATTTTGAGCATTCAAATCATGCCCAAAAAACATTTTACAGTGCTTGAATTTTTAACGCGGCATTTTCAAATTTTACAAATGGAGGGTGGTTGCCCTCCCTGCACCCCTGTCTCCTACGACTAGGCCTATGCCTTTTTCCACACCTCTCCACAACCCAACTCACTTCTCCACCCCTTTTCCCACACCCTCAACCTCAACCTGTCAACACTCACCTCGTACACTCTACCACACCTCCCCAGACTTACCCCATACTCTATCCCACATCTCCCCCAACACATGGGTGCAAATCCAGGTAGGATGAGGGATGCATCCCCACCAAGAATTCGGCAGCATCCCCCCAATACTTTTAATGTCTAAGTAGCCTACCGGTACTCAAAACTGGGCATCAGCGAACGTGATGACCTTTTTTGGTCTTTACTTCATTTTGGGCAAAAAAAATGGGCATCTGCAACCTTTTGTTTTTTTGGTCTTCACTTTATTTTGACAAAAAATTGGGCATCTGCGGACGTGTCAATTTTGCTAAATCATCCCTCCATTGCTCAACATAGATTTGCACCCCCGCCCCTACACCCCCAGTACCTTTTCCCTCCCTGCACTCCTGTTTCCTTCGACTAACCCTATGCCTAGGTCTCCTACGACTAGGCCTTCCACACTAGCTTCATGTTGTTTCAACTGCTAATCTGATGTGCTCCTTGGGAGCAATTCAGAGCGTACCTTGTAACTCATGCGTGACGACATGGGTCACGTGACACAGTTGTACAACCATATTATGGAGAACTATGCTATCAGGCTTCGCTATGTGGAAAGCATAGCTTTTATGACAGGTTGGTGGGAAAATTGCAGCAGAGAGGTTAATTGAAGATATCTGCTTGATATATCAATTGTGCATATCGAGTTAATGAAAGCATAGGTTGAAAAGTGGACGATTAGTTGGAATTTGTAGAAAATATTCTAAGCTTAGGGCCAGGGCTAGTGGGTTTCATTGGACCAACCGGTACCGGAAAAACCTGTACGAGGCTGTACTTTGTACATGTATAGCAGCTGTACAACACTGGTTGTAATATCAGCTCATGCTATAGCCTAAATGGGATATTTTCCTCTGGACTGTCCAAATAGCAAACTGACGTTCAGTCAATACTTAACTGCCTACCTCATATTCTCACAGCCTAGGCTCTGGGCTATAGACTAAACTTAAGATTTTAACTTTGATGTGGATATGGTTACGTGATCGTAACATTTGTCTTTTTAGTTTATTTGATTACTTTTGTCACTCTGGTACAACCGAGGAGAGCGTGAAGTGATAATAAAATAAACCTAAGAGACAAATGCTACGGTCATCTGGTCATATAGCCAATGTCCTAAATTTAACTTAAGCTATGGCATGCCTATCATCACAGAAAAATGAAGTGAAACTGGTAGGGTGTACATGGGCTGAGCTAAGCCTACGGGCTAGATTATGCTGCTAACCTGTAAATTTTATCGACAGTCGTTACAGTATATACTTCAGTTTTTGTATCATCCACCATCAAAGCCATAGCTTTGCCAAAAGTATTTGGTTTATCTGTCCAGCATTGACTGAACGTCTGTTTGCTATTTGAACAGTCCAGAGGAAAATATCTCATCTAAGCTTTAGCATAGGCTGATATCACAACCAGTGTTGTACAGCTGCAGTACATACACAAAGTACAGCCTCGTACAGGTTTTTCCGATACCAGTTGGTCCAATGAAACCCACTAGCCCTGGCCTTAAGCTTAGAATATTTTCTACAAATTCCAACTAATCGTCCACTTTTCAACCTATGCTTTCATTAACTCGATGTGCACACTTGATGTACCAAGCAGATATCTTTAATTAACCTCTCTGCTGCAATTTTCCCACCAACCTGTCGTAAAAGCTATGCTTTCTACAAAGCGAAGCCTGATAGCGTGTCCACCGTAGCAACAACTTTTCGCCACTAGGGGCGCCGGAAAAAGTCTATTTACATCGCAATTATTATCAGTCCAAATACAATAACGGAGAATTTCAACTATACATTCTTCTTTCTATGATTTTTGCGCTGACATCGCTAAAAATATAACTGATCATTTTCAAAGCCTAAAAGTTAACGATGTAAATATATACATGGACTACTTAAACTATGCTCTTGAAGCTTGGTGTTGGCCGATTCTTGTATTCAATGGCTATGACTTTAGCAAGGTCTAGAGAAATTTTAAAGAAGTTTATGACCATTCGCCTTTGAAAGTTATTTCGCAAAAACCAATTAAAAAATTTATCATACACTTTGGATAGAGTTGGCCTGCTCATACATAAATCCATTAAATTAGATAAAAGCAAAAAGAACGCAGAAGTCCTAAAAAATTTAAGAGAAACTCCTTCAGTATGAAAAACATGCCGACTTTCTAACTAACTTGAGTTAGAAAAGCAACATTATAAAAAAAAAAATGAAACCTTCATTATACTCGCGCTATTACCCTGATGCGTGTAAGGAGTGGCGGGGACCATCTGCGCGGCCTAGCGCCTGGGCAACACATCTCCGAAGAAACGTCGCAACGGTGGAGAGCCGCTGGCGACACTGAGCCGATTTGACCGCCCCGAGAATCGAACCCCAGACCTCCCGCACCGATATCGTGCGCCTAACAATTGATCTGACCGGTCGGTCGTTAGCAGTATTTCTTTCCAAAATATAACAAAGTGTGTAATCAGCTGCAATGATTGGCGTACCTCGTCAAACCCACTCTTGGCTTGCTTGAAAAACCTAAAATTTTATCCCTACCGGTGACATACCTTAATTTCAGAAATTGCTGATTTTTTAAACAAGGTCTCTTAGCTCAGGAAGTTTTCTAACAGCTTAGACGGCCGAGTGGTATAGAGCGTTTGCCTCTGGAGCTGTAGACTCGGGTTTGATTTTGAGTCTGGTCAAACCAATGACTTTAAAGTTGATATTCACAATTTCACAGCTTTCATGCTTGACGCTCAGCATTAAAGGAACAGTGTGGAGAACAAGCCGGCAAGTTTACCTGTTGTGCCGTTGGAAAAGACACGTAGTGGGATGCCCTCATCTTGGTGTGGTAGACAGATAGTCGGCAAGATGGAAACCGATCGGGTTGAGATTTTTCGACGGCCCGGTCAAACCGGTCAAAACAACGGTCAAATGCTCCTTTCTTGCAACTACATTACACCCAAACACCCACCGAAATATACATACCGATATGTATTTTTTAAATAAAGCAGTTTTGTGGAAATTGGCATTAAAAAAATCACATCTTTTGAGAACAAAAGTTTGTTGTCTGTTATCAACAGTGAGACTTGCACACTTGTTAGCGTAGTTGGCGCTCTCTTTTTTTGGCAGTATTGTAATACTCAATTGTGGTGTCATTATACATTGTCTTACCGCTCTATCGCAACATATAGGCTTAAGCTTCTTTCCATGTGCGTGAGCCGGTTGGGTTGTGATGTAAGAGCCAAGGCTGGTTGTGGCGTTTGTTAAAGTGGTTTAAAAACTAGTAATCAAGGGCTCCATGATGATATACGGTGTTTACCATCTATCGATTTATGCTAACGAGTGTGCGAAATAAAAAATTTTTACTAGGGGGGATGTTTTTGTCTTCAATTTTGCCTGAATTCTGAACCTAAATAACAAGACAATGTTGCAAAAATGGTCTTTATTGTTCATGGGGCGATGCAGTGGCGTAGCAAAAAAATTTCAACAGTGTGGGGGGCATAATTTCACCATTTTTTTTTCAGCAGTGCTAATTGAAGCCGATTGAAAACCAGAAAAAGCTTTAGGGGGGTCCGGGAACATGCTCTTCAAGGAATATTTTGAAATATTACATGCTGTATTGGTTATTATAGTGTTTTTTGAACATTTTTCAGGCAAACCTTGTTTACATTTTTTGAGCCTAATTCTGATTACTTCACCAAATATGGTGCATTTTGTTCACACATTTTCATTTATGCGTACTTAAGGCTTAAGGCTTATTGTAATCGAAGAGGTTCGAATTCATGCAAAAATTGTATTTATCAAAAACATAGTTGAAAAAGGCTGGTAAGGTGAATACATGCCCCTCATCCCACCCACCCCCTGGATCCGTCCCTAGCCATAAGCTACAAAAGCCATCGAAAGAGTTTGGCATTATTCAGTCACTTGGCTTTTGATAGTTTTGGCTTGATAGTTTTTTGCTGAGGAGATAGCTCTGAATTTACAACAGCTGATATATACCGATGATCCAGATTTGGCAATGAAAAGTTTCTTCAAATCATCATAAATGCTACAAATAAGCATGCACCTTTAAGGAAACTATCTAGAAAAGAGATGAAATTAAAATCGAAATCTCGGATTACCAAAGGCTTACTTAAATCTATTTCGACAAAAAATAAGTTGTTCCAACAGTGCTACAAACAAAACAATCCTTTTTTAGTTGCTAAATATAAGTCATACTTAAACAGATTAACCAAAATTAAGGAAATTGTGAAGAGAAACTATTATCAGAACGAACTCGCTACACACAGAGGTGTTTTGGGAAAACAATGGAAAATCATAAATGAATTAATTTGTCACAGAAAGGCAAGTAATGAGGTAATTAGTATGTGTGTGGATTGCGTACCACAAAGGTTAAATTCTTTAAGAAATATTTATCCGAAGGGATGAGTGATCCTGGCGAGATCATTCGTCCTGGAAGATGAGGTAATTAGTATATTAACGGATCATTCGTCCTGGAAGATGAGGTAATTAGTATGTTAACGGATCAGTGTTGCCAATTGGTACTTTAGAGTACCAAATTTCGAAAATTTGGTACGATTTTTGATGCTTTGGTTCTGAATAAAATAATTTGGTACTCTGCAAAGGTTTGGTACTATTTGGTATGGTACTTGATTTTGTTAAATTTGTCAAACTCCTGCGCAATTTGCGCTGAACTTGTTGGCAATGACTATACCTAAATGTAGAAAAAATCATGTATTAACGGACATTGAGCGGAGTAGCATATTAACTCCTTGACGTGAAGTCACTAGCGAAATTATGATTTGCCAAGTCAACTCTGAGAGGGTGGTTCTGGGATGCTATTATAGGATTTCACGTGTTAGTGAGTAATTTCTTGCTGATTCTCCTCGCTGGAAAAGTTCTCCGAGCTGCAGCCGAGATAACGAGCTCGCAAAGTTGAGATCACAGGTTGCGCTTGCAGAAAGAGCAACTACTCAGTAAAGCCGAGTGTCTCGCCAACTGCTTGGTAATTTGGTATGTACAGTGCAGAGTGTAATACTGTATGTATGGTATATGCTTGTTGTGAGGTGCTAGACCACCAGCTGCTGTTTACCCTTTGCCGCTTAATGTAGAACTGAAACTGCGCTACTACAGTACTGCATAGTAAAAATCAGTCGGTCGCAGAATGCAGACCAAAAAGTAGTATGTGCATTAATCTTGTAATGGTATCTACTGTAGTGACTGTGTCTGGGTGTGGTGAGGATGCGTGGTACTCGGGTTCATAAAAATTCAGCTGCTTGAACAGTAAATGTCCTTACGTATTTAAAATCTAAAAAAACATTTAAAAATTGCTTCGGCTTATGCTAGTCACGGTTTTATTTTTAGATTAGGCACCGATCAGCAAACTGCCGGAGACATACCGTAGGTACCAGAGAGCGAACTAAACATCGAGCAATTAGCTGGAAGAAGATTGCAAAAATTTTAATCCTAGCTACGAAATTTACAGTTTAGACTTAAACCATAAACATTGCTGCAATGTTGGTGGTAGTCAGGAAAGTATTTAGGGGGTGCTATTGTGCCATGCCCCCCTCCCCTTTTCCACTCTGCCTTTTAGTAAAGAATAACAAAATTAAAGAAAACAATTAGGTGACTGAAATGTGACAGGTTTTTTTGATGGTTTCTTTAGCTTACGGCCAAGGGTGGATCCAGGGGGTCGGGTGAAAGAGATATACATTCTGCCACCAGCCATTTTTCTAAATGTTTTCAATGCATGCAATTTTTCCATGATTTTGAACCTCTTCGATAGCAATAAGCTTTAGCTTTAAGCGCGCATAATCGAAAATGTGCGAACAAAATACATCATATTTGGCAAAATACTCAGTATTAGGGTCAAAAAATTTGAACAAAATTTGACTGCAAATTATTCAAAAAGCACTAAAATAGCCATAACAGCATGTAAATTTTTCCGGGGGAGCATGCCCCCGGACCCCCCTAGAGCCTTCTCGTTTTTCAATCAGCTTCAAACTAGTACCGGTAATGCCGAAAAAAAAACGTTTGAAAATGCAAATTTCTCGCTACGCCACTGGTGATAGTCTATTTTTTTGGACTGTTTAGAGGCTACAACTGTTCAAAAATTCAAACATGATTAGGCTACAACTTCGTAATATTCTAGTCTTGGATTACTCTCGTGGCAGTTCACTTTACTTTAAATTTATGCACTTTCTTACGAGGTCATACAAAATATCATTCATTTTAAAGTGCGGTTGTTTGTTGTTTAGTGAGCAAATACCTTGGTTAAGCATCATGTTAAACAACCCCAATTAAAACAATTTTAGTGAAACAGTTGTTTTGCACTCGTCGTCGTCGTCGTTTGGCGGGGCATCTCTTCCAAGACAGATGAAAGGACCAAGGCCGAGGGTTTATCCTTTTACCACCCTGGCCACCAAACTGCTTGGGTCAGATGTTGACTGTAAGGGACTTCAGCCAGCATCTTGTTTCCTCATCCAAAACCATTAGACCAAACATACCTCGGGGTGCTCGATGTATGGGACACTGTGAGATGATGTGATCTGCGGTTTGTTCACTGGCACCACACTCACAATTCGCTAGAGGAGCGAGACCCCATTTGTACATGGACGAACAGAAACGTCCAACACCAGAACGCAGACGGTTGAGCTTGACCCAGGCTGCCCTGGGCAGACCCATACCCAAGGGTCTGGAGCTAGCCTTGGGAATGAAAGCGTGGAGTGACAATGCGTTGGCAGAGTACTCCATGTCCCATTTCGTGTTCGTCCACTCGGCTGCACGGACGTCCATCTCAGAAAGACTGTCTAGTAATTTCCGAGCAGCAGGTACAAATGAGCGTCTAGATTTCAATCTCTCCCTACATACGTCCTGTGACTCATGAAACTGGCCATGTAAAATGTGGTCAGGGTCCAGGGAGCTGCGGTTGGCTAGGGAGAGTGTCGCTCCTTGGCGGCGAAGCTCAGCTGGCTGGATGCCTGAAAGAACCGGAAGGTAGACCGATGGAGTGGGACGCAGGCACCCAGTGACAATGCGCAAGGCGTCATTTATTACACTGTCGATATTACACTGTCGATTACCGTATGTGCACGCTGCGGCACCAGACTGGTGCGCAGTACTCGGCAGTCGAGTAGACCAGAGACAGGGCAGCTGTGCGTAATGTCTTAGCGCTAGCACCCCAACCTGTTTCGGCAAGTCGCCTCAACAGTGAGACGCGAGCACTTAACTTCTTGCGCAATGCTTCCAGGTGAGGACGATATGTGAGCGATCTGTCCAGTTTGACCCCAAGATAAGTGGGAACTGGACAGAAAGGTAAGGTCTTACCGATGTTACAGACCTTAAGCTCACGCTTAGCCTCTCGATTGTGGAGGTGAAAGGCCGCCGTCACCGTTTTAGTGTGGCTAAGCTTCAATCGCCAGGTCTGGAGATATTCCGAGAGTGTAGTCATGTCCTGGCTTAGAGTCCTTTCCAGATGGCAGATGCTTTCCCGTAGCCCGGAGCGTTACTCTGTCTACGCTATTTAATCTGGCTGACAGAAACCGAATCTGCCTTAACGGCGAGACACCTAACGATGTTCAAGCTGGGCAGCGGCAAACGTCCTTTTCAGGACGGGGCGATGCGCATCTTCGGCGCACCGTCAACAAGTTCCAAAGGCCCAGCATTCTCCAACTGAACATCGAAGGCCTCACTGCAAACAAGATGAGCGTGTTGCATCATCTTGCGTTACAGTGTGAGGCACTCGTCATCCTCTTACAGGAAACCCATTGTTTTGCACTAATAAACTTGAACACTATCTGCAATTTAAGGTGCAAAAAATTTGGTACTATTTTTTGCTATTTGGTACTATTTTGGAAAAAATTTGGTACTGATCTTCTAAGTGCACCTGGCAACACTGCAACGGATCATCATAAATGCAATAGTACGGATAAAGTTAAGATTGCTAACTTATTTAATGAGTTTTTCACAAATGTTGGCTCCTCATTAGATTCCAAAATCTCTCGAACACGAATTAAAAAATGTAATGTCCCCAGCATTGTCCTATCATTTTTCTAAGAGTCAATCACATCTGAAGAAGTGTTGATACAATTTCGTCAAATATATGCTTTCAAAGCTAGTGGGCCTGAAAATGTGCCTGATAAATTCTACAAGTTATTAGCGCCAATAATATGTCCCTATCTGAGTAGTATCTTTACTGCTTGTTACGAGAGTGGATGTTTTCCTGCTGTCTTAAAATGTGCAAAGATTATTCCTTTACACAAATCTGGAAGTAGATACACAACCAATAACTACAGGCCAATTTCTCTATTATCTACCATATCTAAGGTTTTTGAAAAAGTGTTATATGTTAGACTTGAAAAGTTCCTCAGTCGAAATAATGAAATTACCTGTACTAAACACCAGTTTGGATTTTGTCAAGGTTACTCAACGGATATGGCTATTGCCGGTCTCTATAGCATGTTGCAAAGAAACAATGATGATGGTTATCTCTCTTGCTGCATATGTTTGGATTTGTCGAATGCATTCGACACAGTTAATCATGATATTCTGTTAAATAAACTAGAAAAATATGGCATCAGAAGTAACATGCACCAACTTCTTTGTAGCTATTTGAATAATCGTAAGCCATACACTGAATGTAATAGTGTAAAATCTGACTTAAAGACAGTGTTGTGTGGGGTGCCACAAGGTTCCACCTTTTATTTTCTTTATACATAAATGATTTGCCATTGCACACTAAGTTTCATGTTCATCTTTTTGCAGATGACACTGTACTAATGATGAAAGATAAAAATATCAGCAATCTTCAGATAGCAGTTAATCGAGAGCTCTGTGATGTTGATAATAGGATGACATATAATCGCCTGTCTTTGAATTTCTTCAAATCTTCCTTCTTTATTTCAACCACAAAATATAAAAAAATTCTACGAATAATTTCTGTGTTAATGTCGGCGGTCATACCATACCATGCTAAGAATCGGCTAAATATGCTAGGAATCGGCTAAATGGAGTAATGATTGACAAGCAATTAACTTGCAGCAATCACGTTGATTCCGTTATCAATAAAATAGCTAAAGCCTCTAGAATACTGTCTAAGGTTCGGCATTACGTGAGTAAGGTTACTTTAGTGAAATTGTATTATAGCTTTGTATATCCTTACCTCAAATATGGTGTAATAGCGTGGGGCAACAGCAGGAAAACTTTGTTGCAAAAGGTCCAAGTATAGCACAAAACAAAATTCTTAGAATTATCAATTTTAAATGTTCAAAAGACCGCGTAAAAATGTCAACTTTGTACAAGGACATGAAAATTCTGCAAGTTAAAGATATTTTTGAAATTGAGATGGCTAACTGGCTAAGTTTATGCATTCACTTCATCATGGCAATCTGCCATGTATATTTGACAGCTACTACAAATTTGTGGCTACTCAACGTAATCACAATTCAAGATCCATTGCTAATAAAAATTATTATTTGCAAAGAATACACTCGCAGTCTGGACAATCTGCTTTAAACTATATTGGCGTGACAATTTGAAACAAAATTCCCCTTCATGTCAAGTTGCATTCAAAACGCCTATTCTCTTAGCAATTCAAAAATATTCTCATCAGCAAACATTAGAAACATCTTTTGTCTTGGAAACTATCTTTATTGAGTAACTTCTAAATTCAAAGCTTCAGAGAATTTTGTTTAAAAATCCCCTTGAAAATCAAAAGTATAATACACAATGGAATTAATATTGTTTATCACACAAAGGCTCTTTGGTGCTTTTATTTTATTTATTTTTTTTAATTTTTCGTTTGTTTTTTCTTTAGTAGTTGTAGCGATTACTTCTGATGTTGTTTTGTTCAGCAGGTGGCAGTAGACTCGATCACCGCACGGTCTATTCGCTGTCTTCTGGCCAAGTGAACCAATGACATAATGAGTGAACACATCTACACTGCAAATTGCGTTATTACCTTTTAATTTTGCTGTCACTGCACGTTCTGTATCACTTGGTGAATAAACAAACAGATTGATTGGCACCATTTGATCTTTTTCACTAAAAGGCAAAGTCAAAAGAGGGGGGGGCATGGCACAATGCTCCTCACTAAATACGCTCCTGGAGCGATGTCATTGGTCAATCACCAAGTAAAACAGTGGTGGAGGGCAGTGCCGGCGCTAGGCCAACTGAGCCCCCCAAAAACTTCACCTGGGGCCCCCTTTATCCGCAAGCAAAATAGAAGGTATAAAGGTGGTTTTACAAAAAATGCGATTTTCATCCGATTTTGCATTTCATGCATATTCATGCGATTTTTGATGAACGAATCTCACAGATACGTCTTTACACAAAATGCGATTGCGTCCGATTTTCCATCCACGTGCGGTACTCTAGTTTGAAATCTATGCACGTATTTTGATACATTTTCGTACGTAATTTATTTACGTAAATTGCATCGTATTCGTAGTAAAGCCTCCTTAAAGCAATCATTGGTCGATGAAGAAACTGAGTCCTTTTAATGCAAACAAATTTCTATGCAATTGATTCGTAACAGCGTCAGTAATCCACAAAAAATGAAACGATCAATTACATTTAACACAGGTTTCAAAATGTTTTGCGGCGAGCCTTTTCCGCAGCAAACACATCGATATTGCGGTCGAGATCTAAATCTCATGCACCGATCTGGATCCCAAAATAAGGACGACTGGAAAAATAATGATTGAACTGCCTGGGTATTATCGAGCATTCAAGCTAAAGATACAACACCTTCTCATCTAAGGCTACGTTTACATAAGGCCCGGAATGAAAACAAGGCGAAATGAAAATACTGGTTTGAACCGGTTTGCGCGGAATTTTTCCTTGTGTTTCATTTCACCCCGAAAGCAACGGAACTATAAATACTGCGGTCTGCTTCTACGATGTCATCATTTCAGTTCTGATTAGACGAGATGAAGAGCGTAGAATTGCTAGCGCTTGTACCGTGCATGATGTCAGCTTATTTGGCTTTGCATCAATTGCACGCGCAATTAATAGGAGCATCTTTTACCATTAAACCATTTAAACTACAGCAAGTGCATGATGCATCTCATTTTGTGGAGTAGTTGACCTAATTTCGTTGAGTTGTACGTTATGAACAACAACGCTTAATTTACGTGCTGGTTCAAAACAATGACTAGGTTAGTTGAAGTTAAAAATTCAGTTTCAGAAGCCATTTCATACATACCGGTAACCAGTTGCTTAACGAGAGTGAATTAACCTGTTGTCTGACTATCAACTCAAGGTGACAGTACTAGTCACTAAACACCTGACGTTGAAAATCTATAGCGCTTCATTTGCACACACTCTAACCAAGGTTTCCCTAAACCCTTACCAATAAACTACTACAGTGCACTTGTAGTCTACCCTCAAGCAGCCAGCAAAAGTGATGAACAGCTAGGTGTTAAGCGCAATCCCAATAAGCTTTTAATAGCTTACACTTGACTATGAACTTGCCTAGTAGTTACGCCACAGCATAATGTACATAGCCTACGTCACCTCCTTCTTACTAGCCTACACACATTACTGCATCATGATAACTAGTAATAGTCTTTATATTGCTGACATACTTTCCTTTCGGATTACTTCCATGTCGCTTGCGTTCACACGCTTTACACATCCCCGAAACGAATTTTCATTTCTGTCCTGTCCTGAAGACAGAAATGAAAATCGGAAAAAAAGAGATTTCATTTCGGTGCGCTCGTGTGAACACTTCCATTGTTTGCAGACCTTACCGAAATGTGTTTTTTTCGTTTCGGGCGAAATGAAGTCTCATGTAAACGTAGCCTAACCTAGACAACCTGAAGTGCTAACAATTATACTTCATGCCTATCTATACCTTGCTTTTTTGTGTTCCAATTAAGATTGTCTTGCTTTTATGACGTCACAATGAAGCTTTGACGGTAAGAAAAAAATAAGACAATACAAACAACACAAAGTTTGGTTTATGAAGTCCAAATAAGACAAACTAAGGACGCAAGCCAGAAATAAGTACATTCATTAAAAATAAGAACAATGATATTTTCCAAATAAGAACAATTCTTAAGAACACTCTCTGGTTCCACAG
This sequence comes from Trididemnum miniatum, assembly GCA_964006365.1. NCBI lineage: Eukaryota > Metazoa > Chordata > Ascidiacea > Aplousobranchia > Didemnidae > Trididemnum > Trididemnum miniatum. Next base: position 19,439,371 of record OZ023244.1, read on the forward strand.
AGCAAGCGTTTACCGGACTACCGGCAAATGTTTTACCTAAATCGTTTGAACACGAAACTACTGGCTGTTTTTTGTGCGCTATTAAGCGTCACAATAATGAATTAATGACAAACGGTCCAGCACAGTGTGACATGACTTGGGAAAAAGCAGGAGAAAAGTATCCAAGATAATCATCAATCCATTTGGAAATAACCGGTACTTAGAAGAACAATTCAAGTTTAAAGTAGGCCTTAATTAAAGTTATGTCATATCAAATCGTCATTATACTCGTGTTAATACGGCGAAGCGTGTAACGAGTGGCGGGGCCCGTCTTCGCGGCTTAGCGCCTGGGCTACACAGCTAAGGAGAAACTGGAACACAGCTAAGGAGAAACTGAAACTGGAAACTAAAACTAAGGAGAAAAGTAGAAACTGGAATAGGAGAAACGTCGCAGCGGTGGCGAACCGTTGGCGACACTGTGCCAATTTGATCGGTCCGGGAATCGAATCCCAGACCTCCCGCACCAATAGCCTGTGCGCTTAGCAACTGAGCTAACGGCAGGTATTAAAGTTACTATGTGTCATAAATTTGAACTGTTAGCGATCTGTTTGACGAACCAATTTTGATCCACTTTGCTTGCGTAGTCGCACAACCCAAATGCTTTTGTGCAAAAACCATGGTAATACTACAGTCTTCTAAACCCTTACCATGTAGCCAACGACCTCATTCGAAGCAAGGCGTATGAAAAAGGAAGTTAATAGTGTTGCTATAACTTATATTTCATTAAATGTGTATTTTTGACAGAAGAAAATTATGCTTTCGTTCATTCAACAGATCAAAAAAATTGTTTGCATACAAGCGATTTTGCCCTACAATAGCCTGCATTTCAAACAAGAGCGGCGCAATTGTAGTCCAACATTTTTCAACCTCCCCCCCGTAAGCACCTTTCCACACATACACACAGTCACACACACAAACAAATTAATGTTGAGTCGTAACACGTATTAAAATCATTTCTAAATAATAAAAAAAACGCTGCGGTGTTCAGGGCGGGGCCCCTAACCAGGCCTGCCCCCCCCGTCCGGGGTGTTCGGGGGGCGGTTCCGCCGGCTCTGGTGGAGGGCGTAGTGCGTGTTTGCATACCATCAGCATGATGAACTAGAATTATCAACGGTAGAATTTTAAAAATTTCATTAGCTTTGTTTTAGGCAGGTTTTTGTTTCATAAATGAAGTAAGGGGTTTCGGGGGAGAGCAGAAACCTACCTCAGCGGAATCCGGGGCGGAGCCCCGGCAGGTGTAGCATTTTCTTAAATCATACTCTCAATCTCAAATATGATCTGAAAAAAATTAGGGAGCTGCTGCTTTAACATATTTTTAGTGCTTTCACGAACGCTTATAAAAAACTGCTGACGTGTTGTAATGTTGATGAAAAATAAACTGTGCTGTTCTGTAATAGGCGTCCTGAAAAGATTGTTCTTGAGTAGTTGGTGAAGGAAACCATAGTGGCTACAAAATATGTAGGAAAGTATCGCCGCAGTCCGTACCCACAAGCTACACGTATAAAAAACATTTAACTTCTTACGGTACTTATCACTGTTGTGTCGGGGAGGACAAATTTTCTTTCTTTGCTCGGGACAAAGACAGCTTTTACTAGGGGTGACATGTCCCCCCATCCCCCTTTCACTTTGCACACTGATGCTAACCATACAGCGAGTAACATATCAAGTACTTAATGGCAAAGTCAAATCAAATAAAGTCAAACAATGCTAGCTTCGTCTTATCCAAGTGAAACAAATCAACAGGTAAAGTTTACTTTCATTCAAATACTGTTTTTTTAAGATGAAATTATACGTGTTCAATGCATCTAGTGACAAAGTTAATGTAAACTGCAGCTTGTCATAGAGTTTATTGAACGCAGAACAAAAACCTTCAGTAAAAACAAAAAACGGTCGACCGGTCTAGATTTTGAATTTTAGCGGTCGGGTCGAGAAAATCCTGACCGGTTCCATCTCTGGGTCGACAACTCCCAAACGAGCTCGTTGTAGCACTTTAATCGCTTACTCGTGATAGGAGAATAAACATGCAACTAAATACTATACTTTGTATTTTCTAAAGCACTATTTTGAATTCTAAAGCATGACTGCTCAACTAGCGGATTGAGGTCCAAATCCGGACCTTCTAAGTGCTAAAGCTTGACCCCAATAAAGTTTTAGCTCATGGAATATTTTCCAAATGACAACATAAAACTTGATCAAGCAACACACCTTTGAGCTCCGAAAAAGCATCGCAGCGGTGGCAAGTCGCTGGCGACATTTAGCTTAAGTGGTTCCAAAAGCTCATAGACTTTCTGCATCACAATTGAATTTTTAATGTCATAATCACTTGTTTTAATTATGATATTACAAATGATTATGAATCAAAAAATTGATTATGATTAGTGTTTCCTCCTGGGAAGTTATCCCGGAAAATTTCCCGGGATTTACCAGCAATTTCCATTTCCCCAATCTCGGAAAATTTTTGTCGGGATCCCGGAAAATTTAAAGGAGCACTGAAGCCAATTTTTTTTGGTAAAAAAATCTACAGAAATAGTATTTCCAGGTAGTGATATCCCAAAGTGATTATTAGCATGCTTAGAAGCACTGTTTTTATCGATAGAGTAAGAGCTAGGGTTTAGTACTTCTTTAACAACTTTATAGGAACGAATGACCTAAATTCAAGTGATTGCTTGTATTCTGATCAAGCTTATTTATTATGGTGTAAATAAACATTTTTGATGATGGCAACTTTAATTTTCAAACTTCAAAGAATACGGTAAAAGTTGCAACCTTTTATGACATGAAAACTTTTAATGAACTTTGATGTATGATAAAAAACACGTGAGAAAAAGCTCTTTTTTCTAATAAAATGGAAAAGCGTTGCTAATCTAGAGCGGAAGGTCCAATGTAGATTAGCAACGCTTTTCCATTTTATTAGGAAAAAAGAGCTTTTTCTCACGTGTTTTTTATCATACATAGATTTTTTATTTATTTTTTATGTAGCTCAGTGGCGTAGCCACGGTAGAAGGGGTTTAGGGGTTACAACCCCCTTATTGAGCCTCAAATGACGTGATATATACTTCTTTTTATGATATTTATTTCGAAGTGCAAGATACTTTGTCATTGATAACCTAATTTTGTAAATGCCATGATAACAAGAATTACGTAGCGTTGTTTCCTGACTCTTGTTCTTTGCCGTTCTGCTTATGAAGCAATGACGCAATGTTATAAGCAGGGCAGTTCCGCTTCTGTACACGCAACTGCCCCCGGCTCCTCAGACTTTCCGCAGAAAAAAAGCAAAACAATTTCAAGCAAAAATGATTTACGTACTGTAGCTCAAAAAAGAACTAAATAGCTCAAAAAAGAACTAAATTGCTCAAAAAAGAACTAAATAGACAATGGAATATCGTTTTACCAGTTCTACCAGAGAGCATTCCTTAGACATCCTTACAACAACCGTGCCTTAACTGCCTTCGGTATTTTTACTGAAGTTTAAAATATATCTCTTAAATTTAAGGCCACCTTTAGTTATTATGCAACCAGGGGGGGATGTGAGGTATGCTGCGTATGCATCCCCCCACCAGCCATTTTCAACAATGCTTTGGATGAATAAAACTTTTCCATAATTTCGAACCTCTTCATATATCAATGTCTTAGTTGCCTTAAGCACGCATAATCGAAACAGTGCGAACAAAATGCATCATTGGTGAAGCACTTAAAGTTAGGGGCTAAAAATATGATAAACTTTCCCCAAAAATTGTTTAAAAGGCACTAAAATGGCCATTACAGTACGCAAAATTTCAAAAATTTTCCGGGGGAGGATTCCCCCGGCCTCCCCTAAAATCGTTTTTGGTACTTAAGTTGCTTAAAATCAACTCTGCCGAAAGAAACTGCGCTTGAAAAGTGACGAAAATTGGTGCCCCCTCCCTAAAAAAAATTCTGATTACACCCCTGACACGAAACATTTTTAAAGGGCTTATTTACGCCAGTTTCCGCGTCTAAACGTCTTTGTACTCAGTTTCCGCGTTTAAACGTCTCTCGCTGCTGAGAAAATTTGCGATTATTTGCTTCAAAATGTGTATTTTAAGGCCTCGGAGGCTCCCTATAGGCACTTGGCAGTGAGACTTGCTATATAAAAGCAAAATGTCTAAGTTTATTTCAACTTATTTAATACCGGTAGCCTATGTAGCAAACTGTATCATGGAGTAACATTAAATAGTTTTCTCGGGAGGCTTCGGCGACGAGAAGCCCATTATTTTGCCAGTGATGCAAACCCGCCGCGTTTCGGCGAATTTTGCCTATTTTTTGGTTAAATCGGTCATTTTTGTAACTCGCCTAGAACCGGTGAGAAAATTTTTAGGGGGTTGGGGGGTAGGGGGAAGCTATGGACGCATCATTTATGCGAAACGCTAATTGCAAGCTTTGCGTTAAGTAAACTCGTGTTGTCGATATCTTTTCAAAAAGCTGATTACAATAATAATAAAGAGTCAACCAGCACGCGCTTTTAAAATAATCCGGCAACCGAGGTAGAGGCTATAAATCTGACCGCAAAAATTTTCACTCCTTCAAGATAGATCGCTTTAGCGGTATAAGAAATTAACAGCTGATTTATCGTAATCAAGGGCGTCGGCAGAAAATTTTCTAGGGGGGGGGAGCAATCAAGATAATGTAAAAATCGGTATCGGTGTAGCACTATTGCAAATGCAGGTAGTAAAAAAAATAGGCAATGCTCCCGCACTCTCTAGGTGGCCTTGGCTCATTACTGCACTACGCTTTCACTTAAACACTCATCAAGAAAAAAAAATCGAAACATTTTTTTTAACACGGTTATAATAACGATGGTAGGTCTACATTACTGCACGTGAATACTGGACTATAAGCTACTGCTTTTTGCTCAAAGGCCTTTTCACACTTGAACAATACCAAGCTTAGCCTGGCTGCGCTTGGTATTGTTCAAGTGTAAACAGGTCCTAAAAGTGAGGACTATTTAATCAATCTTCAAGTCTGCAACGTCATGTTATTTAACATCAAACTGGGAAATCATACATAGGAAAATAAACACGTCTGCAGTCTCCGTGGTTGGGAAACAAACTTGTTCGTCACTTGGTTGATGAATTGTTTTATGTCCGAATTTATTTCTTTGCGGTGTACGCTCGCAATGCGTAATCCACTTGTCCGACTCTCTACCATAGGCTCGTACCCACGTTTTTACGCGCCGCAGAGTACTCAACGAACGCTCCGCGGTACTGGTGGTAGATGGCAAAGTTAGAGCGATGAGCAAAGCATGGCGAACAGTAGGGTAAAAAGGCGGTGTTTCATGACCAGCTCTTCCAATGTCAAGTAAGCTTCATTTTTCGGTTGGTTTGTGTTTTTCCACATGTCATACCAAGTCAGGGCTTCTAAAGAAAAATTGTCCAATTTGCATACAATATCAATTTGCTCCACCTCTGCCTCAAACCTTTTTCTTGACAGAGCAACTGCTCCCGTGGAATATAATGTTAACAAAGACGCTGGCATAAAATGTGTATCATCAAATCAAATATATCAAATTTTCATTACGCTCGCGATATTACGCTGAAGCGTGTAACAAGTGACAGGATCTATTTTCTCATCTTAGCGCTTGTGCAACACAGCTTCGAATTCCGAAGAACCGTTGCAACGGTGGCGAGCCGTTGACGACGCTGTGTCCGACTTGCCCAGCCCGAAGATTTCGAATCCTAGATTCCCGCACCGGCATTGATGTCTCTTATCGGTAGGCCAAGTCGTCAACCGTCCTGTCTTCACACTAATTTATATTCAACAAGATGAGCTAAATCTTTGAGTTTCAACAGAAACCCCTTACGTTGGCCGACTGTATCATTATTATCAATGGTATGGTCTTACGTAATTAATAACTATGATGTAGCCCTGTCTGTTACTGTTAATACTGCGATACTTGCAGTAATTTCTGTTTAGAGGTTTTAACCTAAATCTAAAAAGGCTCTTATTTAAATGAGGGGTTCAAAGTTAGATGGAGAAAACCTAGGCTACCTAGCTGGCTGAACTTCATTAACTTCCTATAAAAAAGCATTTTTTTTAAATTTCTTTCAGCACATTAAATATAGCTAAATTTCCTTAAACTAAGCTGATTTTCTCAAAAGTGTAATCCCTGTCTGCTTAATTGGTGGTATAACCAGTGATGGGCACGATGAATCTTTCTGTACTAAAGCGATAACAATAATAGATAACTTCAGAATAGCCCTGGGCGATACCGATAATCGATAAATCTCAATTTCTTAAAGCGATATCGGTAACCGATAAATTATTGCCGATAAATTTTTCCGAAAAATGTTGCGGTAAATTTTCAATGTGCTTGACAAAGTTTTTTTTTTGTAAGTCGAATTGCAAAAGTGTTTTTTCTAGATTTTTCAAGAAAAAAGAGCAGTTCACAGACTCTGCCGTGAAATTAAACAAAACAAACAAATAATTTTTTAAAATTATCACAAGTCTTAATGGACACCGTGTTTTTTTCCATAGCGCCAACTCACTAACTTTGAAGTTTAAACACTGCGTGCATAAAAAATCGTTTATCGCGATAATCTATCGGCGATAACAAAATATATAACAAAAGCGATATCAGTAATCGATAAATCCAATTTATTTTGAGCGATAACGATAATCGGTAATAAATTATCGCCGATAACTACCGCGATAAATGCCCATCTCTGAGTATAACGTAGAATTTTACTAGTAAATGCACGCAGCAAAAAGCAGAAACTGTGACGCCGCAATTTTTAAAATTATGAACTGAGAATTGGATTAATATCCCGGTATAGGTCAAAAATGACAGAAATCTGGAACGGAAAAGTATTCATCATGATGCTTTACTTGTGACAAGTTTGCTAAAATCTTTCAGATTAAAGAAACTGTGGGTAGGCCTATATGGCGACACTAGAGAAGATTCTGGCAACCTGGGGTATCGACTTATACTTTGGAGAACATTGGTACATCAGGCATTAAGCGATTAACGATAGCATAAAGAGAAAATGACTTCACATTCATCAATCCTATCTAATTTAGTGTATGCTTGTAACATAGCGGCCCCAAAGAACTCACTCGTCAGTCGTCAATCATCAGTGGGACCAGGATATCTATAATTCTGCATGTCGTCTCAAGTTATATACCAAAACAGTAACATCATTATTGTGGACTATGCAAGCATGTCTGTGGTAACAAGTATTTTTTTCATTAAGGCTTCATAATGAAGTTCATCCTTAGAATTTAGGAGAATGTTCCCAGAAAGGATGGACCCCTGGACCTGGCCCTTGTTGACAACCAATCGACTATGCCTTCATTTGCCTAATAACAAGCCTAATTCTGAAGATGAAATGCACAAAACAAGCAGTGGTGTAAAAAGCAGTCCAAAAATCTAGTTAAGTAAAAGTATTGTTACTAACGGCGGAAACTACTTGAAATAGAGTAGAAAGTAGGGGACGTAAAAAGTAACCAAGTAAAAGTAAAAAGTACCTGCAATTTGAAGCTACTTAAGTAAAAAGTAGCGTTTGCAAAACCAAGGCCATAAAGCTGAACTTTGACAAAAGATAATTTGCTCACTTCCAAACTGGACATATATTCTGCCGATGCTTACGTATGTAGGATAATTAGCTCATTTATTTGACGAAAATAAAAAATTGAAGGGTGTCATAATCTGCAAAATGCAACCTCATTGTCCACGCCAAACACAAACAACAAAAGACTACTTAATATCACGAAATTGTAAAACTTATATACGAGGTATTTAAAATAAAACAATACACCTAATACTAATGTTGCCAATTTTATTATCAAGCATGATTAATTATTTATCATTTGAGTGATGCTTTGCTTAATATTAACTACTTATCATTTTTAAAGCCACTTAAGTAGCGTTACTTTCTGATTGAACTACTAAGTAAAAGTAGAAGTAGTCGAAATTTAAATTACTTAAGTAAGTAGTGGTTACCAAGCAATAATATTTAAGTAGTCTACTTAAGTAAAACTACTTCGTTACTTTACACCACTGAAAACAAGTAGTGCTATTCCATTTTGCAGAGCCCCCTCTGCCGACGCCCATGGTCGCAATGTCGCAATATTTATCTCGTTGGCAATTTTTCGGAAAGTTACTCTCACCTTTGTTCAGTGATTGTGATGCTCTTTCAAGTCAGATAGAAGTTGAGGTTTCATAGAAAATGATAACTTTTGAAAAGTTATAATGTTTCGAAAAAGGATAAAAAATCAGGAAAGGGGCTGAGGGGCTCTGAGGAAGCAGAGTTTATTATTTTACTATATATTGATGGATTATTGGCAAGCTGTTATGGACCGACTGATAGCTTAGCGGTCAAAAAGCCAATCGCTGATGCGGTACGTCCACACAGACATTGGTATAACAGTTATGCGTATCGAACCTTAGAACATGAGTATCGAACAGTTATAGCCGACCCAGATGCGTATCGAACCTTAGTCATACGTGCCGAGATCATTAGTACTACAGTGACTACCAAACTTTTAGTGCGATACAATATACTGTAAGTTATAAAATAGGAATGACTGCATTCCGCGCCGGCCTTCGAGTTACCGTTCGAATGGTTCCAACTTCCAAGAATAACCCGCACAATTTTTATTGTAATTCGAAAATTTCGATTCCGCATCCCATAGCCCTGCTTAGTTTCACACCAACCGAAAGAGTACAGTACATTACTAGAAAACATTTTTGATATTAATGACAGTAAAAATCGTATTTCTTTTTCAGTTGGCAGTTCGAGAAGTGTCGAATCAATACAATAAAAACATCTATAAACCGAACAATGAGAATGTGCATAAATCACACACACTCAGTCCAAGGTATACGCATTCGAGTGCATCATGCGCCATTTTCTCTTTATTGAGTCTCGTCGACATAACCTAAAACTGCTCGTTTTAACCTTTCCATTTCAAGTTTTTATCCACTTCACGCAATCATGTGAAAAGCGATAACAAATCAGTATCAAATTCACCAAAAAATCCATAAAATTTGGGAATATTGAAGATATGTTAATCCCGGGACATTTTTTCCGGGAAAAATCCCGGGAAATTTTTCCGAAACCTGGGATTCCATGAAGTTTCGGGATCGCGGGAAATTTCCCGGGATCCCGGGAAGTTTTCAAAAAGTTTTCCTTTTCCCGAAAAGTTTAAAAGTCGGGAAAAAGGGAAACCCTAATTATGATGCAGCATGCCCTTCGGCCTTTGGAGCAACATGTGGAAGTAGGGTAAAATAAATCAAAATCGAATCTTCATTATACTCGCGGTGTTACGCCGAAGCGTGTATAGTGGCGCCGTCTTTGCGGATTTGCGCCTGGGCAACACAGCTCCGAAGAAACATCGCAACGATGGCGAGCAGTTGGCGACACCGTGCCGATTTGACCGACTCGGGAATTGAACCCCAGATCTCCCGCACCGATAGCGTGCGTTTGACAACTGAGCCAACCAGCCGGTTGTGAACAAGGTAACTATACCAGCCGGTGGCCTAAGTGATTATGATTGAAGGCATTGCTATCGGCGCGGGAGGTCTAGAGTTCAATTTCCAGGCCTACCAAATTGGACAAAGTAGCTATGCTGCGCCGACAGCAATGCTGTTAGTAGTAGTAGTAGTAGTGTCTTTTATTTCTGCACCGTCAAAATAAATTAACACAGCAATATAGGATTTCAAATACAAACGGACACAGAAAAGGGAAGAAGCGACAAAACGATCAACGTTGTAACATGCTAGCGAGAGTGAAACTTGAAGATGAGGGGATTAGTAGGCATGGTCGCAACACCCGTTAATTACTCAGGCAACCGACTGGTAAAGCTTTTTTTTTTGCCGGAATCAAACCAGCGATAAAGTTTTTTCTGATCCTTTGCAAATAATGACTGTTCCAATTGGACCCACCGATCCTGATTATAGTTGAGTAGCCCTGTTCTAAAGCATGCATACTGCATAGTCATTCCACTAGACAAATCAAATTCTCATCACAACTTAGCCCTACACTTAACCTCAAGAGTAGAAGATTAAATTTTAAAGATGCAAAAATTTGTGACAAAATTCCACAGTGCACACCTCCAAAAATTGTCTTCCAAAATATTTCTAAGTTTTCCAAGATCTAAAAAAGCTATTGTTTCAATATCTTTACAGATCTTTATTACATAAAAAAAAATTAGTAAAACAACACAAAATATGTGGTGACCTGTAGCTTCTGCAGCAGAGAGGGCTCAATGACTTAGTCAGAGCTGGTAATAACGAATATCAGTTCAACCGATTTAGCATTAAAACTGTTTTATTACGACCTCGACAGCCTGTTTCATGCTGAACGCGTTCTATTTAAATAAGATATTTTCTGAAGATCGCGTTCAGCGTGAAACAGGCCGTCGAGGTCGTAATAAAACAGTTAAAATGCTAAATCGGTTGATCTGATATTTGGTAAAACAACACAAACTTTTCATAAAACGAAGCTTGAAGACCTGACAGAGACTTCAGCAATAGTGTGAAGTCTATTGAAGGTGCTGTTTGATTCAATGACTGTCGGCCCTTCACGGTCTCTTGTCGTGGACGTACAGGGTATGATCATACTTAATTTTTGTATAGTACTGATGATTTTTTTCATGAATTATAACAAAACAGAGCGCGGCTTGTTTTTCAGAACTCTTGTGTCAGATTTTTATGCATAAGTGAAAGCAAACGTATTGCCGTGACGGCAAATAATATTACGTAACTTCAGATTAACGTAGGCTTGCGGGCTCGTTGGACTGCTTGTGATAGCTGCTGATGTGTTGATCTTTTTGCATTGTTAGGTTGAATTTTTTTTTTGTTTGCAACTTTGCATGTGTTGACAACAAATATGCCGCATTTGCATGTCCAGTGAACAATAAATAAATGAATGTATAGGCCGGAGCGAAAATCGAAAAAAAGTGTTTGTTCGTAACAGCCATACAAAGTTGCCGTTTGACCTAGACACATTTCAGGCAAAAAATCACCCTTGCTAAATAAAGTTTAAACTCCCCGCAAGCCAAATGAAGTTTTTATTTTTTGCCAAAAAACAGTCCAAACCTGGCGCTTAGTTGGCAAGTTTAAACGTAGTTTATCAGAAACATAATAGTGAAATTAAATTGTGGTAGGTCTGAAATTTTCTCCTGTACAATATGAACTCATTAAGATAACGTTAAAAATACTGTAATTTCACTATTACGTTTCTGCCTACTAAGCACCAGATTTGGGCTATTTTTTGGCAAAAAATGAAAATTTCATTTGGCTTGCGGGATTTTAAACTTTATTCAGAAAAGGTCGGGGTTCGATTCCCGGACCGGTCAAATCGGCACAGAGTCACCAACGGCTCGCCATTGCTGCGACGTTTCTCCAGAGCTGTGTAGCCCAGGCGCTAAGCCCGCGGAGTTGAGCCCCGCCACTTGTTACACGCTTCGGCGTAATACCGAGAGTATAGTAAAGATTTGATTTGATTCGCCAGCCTACAAATCCAGCGTCCTCGTGGATACGCCAGTTACTGCAGTTAAAATAAAAATTGTTTAAAGACTCTCAGGTAAGAGAAGCATGAAATATGACGGAGGGCTTAAAGTTTCTAGTGGGATTTAATTCCCCCCCAACCCTCACCTTTCTGCGCCCTTGACAACAAAATACATCGTAATTACTGTATTTCTAAAAAAGAGCACGTCAATTGGTTTTAATAAGGTGGTGTCGGTGGGTCCACAATTGTAAAGGGCCTGCGGCTGCAGCCCAGTCAGTCCCCGCCTTAATCCAGCCCTGCTTGTGGCACAGTGCTACAGTTCCTCAAATACTTTTTTTGGAATGCAAGGTTGAAAATCAGGGTCTTCATACACTGTGCATCAAATCGTAAAAATACATATACAATTGAACATTTCCATCACACTCGTTGTTAACGCAGCTGAAGTTCAATGCTTTTCAGCCAGCACTCTAACTGTCAGAAGCGTTATAACCAGCCATCGTTAGCAGCGGCCAAGCATCATTACGAGTAGGTAGTACAGTAGGTAGCGCTGCTTCACACAAAAGTCAGGTCGCTCGGATACGGTTACGGTAGGTTGATCAAAAGAACAATACAAAACATACAAAAAAAGTTTGAAGTATCTAGTTTCACGGTCGCTTTGTTACCACTTCTTCGTTTCGCTTAATGATATAATAATTCGAATGTAATGAAAGACTGTGGAAATTGGTTACATTTTTTGCAAAGACGAGCTGAAATTAAACGAATTAGTTTAAATGATTAACAAACAGTGCTTAAGGATGTTATTGCAGACAGACCAGCAAAAACCTTAATTGACTTGAAAAGACGATATTACCAGAAGAGCAAAATAGCTCAGTTCAAGTTATCGATGATGAGATGTAAATTGAAAAATTCAAGCACAATTATTGTGGCAGTAACTAAAAGCAATCAATCAGGGATCGTTTGGTAGGTAGACCTATAGCGTTTCGCTTGCGATCTACTTTTGCCAGAATTTAGCGAGAAATTTACTAATGCTTGCTGTGAACTTTTTTTTTATGAACAAATGTAGGCTAACAGCCCAACAGGTGCATAACAGCCCAACATATGTGCATTGTGTAAGCTTGCCGGTAACCTCATTTTTGGCCGAAAAAGTTTTACGAGTCAGTCATTTTACAGCGTAGATTTATTATTTGAAAAAGTGGCAAGGACGACTTAATGTTTTAACATAGCACCGTTTTAAATTCATCAAAGCATTTGAAGGGATGGAGAAGAGTGATCTTTTGGAGTAAGAAGTTAAGGGAAGTGTTAGAAGGAGCAAAATGTTTTGACTCAAAATGAAGTTTGATGCAGCAAATTGTTTTAACTCTTTAATCAAAATGCAGCAAAATGAAGCGGAAATTGAACAGGGTTAATTTATCAATGAAAAACAATAGCAAGAATGGTAATGCTTCGTGAAATAATTAAAACACTTGAATTTGTTTCAATAGATATTGCCAAGTCTGAGGCTATTGGTGACAGAACGTTTGAATTCATTTAACGATCAAGAAGAACGTTGGCTTATGTGAGACGCCGTTTGAAAGAAAATAATTTAGGTTTTTTCACATGTTTTTTGGGCCAATATAAGCTGCATTTTGTCCAACATATTATAAAGGATATTTCCTATTTATATATAAGACAAATATTTGGCTTAAAATAGCCGAAAAAACTGACACAAAATATGTAGGATATTTAGGAGGCGCCGTTTGGAAGAAAATAATTTAGGTTTTTCCCCATAATTTTTGGGCCAATTTAAGCTAATTTTTGTCCGAGATGTTATATAGGATATTTCCTATTTATATATAAGACAAATATGTGGCTTGAAAAAGCCCAGAACCTGACACAAAATATATAGGAAATTTATGAGTCGCCGTTTGGAAAAAAATAATTTAAGAAATTTCCTATGTAATATATAAGACAAATTATTGCAATAATTTGCCAAAAAAAAGCAACGCAAAGCATTCTACTGTATACGTTTTGCGCTGCTTTTTTTGTCGTATTTATGCAATAATTTGTCTTATATATTATATAGGAAATTTTCTATATGTTTTGCGCAGCATTTTTTCGCTAATTTGAGCAATAATTTGTCTTATATAATATATAGGAAATTTCCTATATGTTTTGCGCTGCATTTTTTGGCTAATTTGAGCAATAATTTGTCTTATCTAATATATAGGAAATTTCCTATATATTTTGCGTCAGTGTTTTCGGCTGTTTTAAACCAGTTATTTGTCCTATACACCTATAGGAAATTTCCTATATAATATATTAGACAAAATGTAGCTTAAATTAGCCAAAAAAACATGTGAAAAACCTAAGTTATTTTTTTCCAAATGGCGCCTCATAGGCCAACCATTTTTTGTGTGCAAAAATGGCGCATTTTTTGTGTGCAAAAACGGCGTGAACGGAAAGGATTGAGCTTCGTAACTTACATTAAATTTTTTGTTGAAGGGTTCGCTAATTTTTTCGTAACTACCTATTTCATAAAAAAGAAGAAACAGTGTTGGTGATGCATTTATTTAGTCATATATATTATTATTCATCCTCCTAATACGAGAAAGCGATCAAAGCGCTATGATGAGCTCGCTTAGTAGTTACCGTCCATCTGTCTACCACTGTAATATAGAGCAACCCTGCTATATGTCTTTGCCAACGGCAAAACAGGTAAACTTGCCGATTTTTCT